>JAHTLZ010000330.1:29994337-30028369 GCA_023846285.1 Phrynocephalus versicolor
CAACAAGAAGGATTGCTGTTCTAAAATCACAGCTAAAATCAAGACTCAAGTTTCCCCATTTCTGTAATAAATGCTTATGCCGTAGCTGCATACTGTTTTTGAAGTCCTACAACACCCTGCTGAAGAAAATGACCACTCTGCAGCTTTAGAAATGCAGATCTTACCATGGAGTTACTTTGCTTTTCTGCAAATAGTTACTGGCAGTGAAATGAGTGAAGTCATAGCCAATCAAGATAAGGCTTGGTGGGCAACTAGTAAATTTCTAGTAAATATTCTAGAAAAAGAAAGCATCATGTTGTGTAACAGTGAGAGAGTGAGAAATAATCTGGAGATAAAAGTCCTAACCTTCAAATTTTCTGCTCAGAACAAAGCTTCCCCTGGACAAAGTCCTTCAAAGTAAAAGCTTGAGAAACCTGCTCTGGCCATGGGGACACAGGCCCTAGTGACATCGCAGCTAAACTACTGTAATTCGCTCCATGTGGGACTACCGATAAACAGTCACAGGAAACTTCAATGGGCCCAAAATGCAGGAGCCAGATTGCTGACTGGGGCAGGGTACAGAGATAACATTACACTCCTATTAAGGAAGCTCCACTGGCTACCAATCAGATATTGACCACATTTCAAAGTGATTACCTTAACCTACAAAGCACTGTACGACTTGGGTCCTAGCTCCCTGGAAGATCAAATCTCACAGTATGAACCACCTTGGGTGTGGAAATCCTCAGGAGAAGCCTTCCTCTCCATCCCCCTACCCTCACAGGTACGTCTCGTGGGAACCCATGAAAGGGCCTTCTCAGCTGCTGTGCACAGACTCTGGAACTCCCTTCCACTGGAGGCCGGGACTGTGCCATCTCTGCTGTCTTTTCAGAAACAGGCAAAGACATTTCTCTTCAGGCAAGCTTTACCTGAATGATGGACTACCTATTATGTGACTTTTATATGAATCTACCATACATGAGTATACATAGACTTTGTGATTATAAACTTTGTGATTGCATTAATGTAATGTTATCTGTTAATGCTGTAAGATGTCCTTCAATTCCATGCTCTCAGCACTTGAACATGAATTTTATTGGACTGTATATTATCCCTCACTATTGTAAGCCACCTAGACTCCCTTTTCAAGGGGAAAGGTGGAGTAAAAAAATACTCTAAATAAATAAATAGTGCATCTCCTGGCATGTTTGTTCACCAGTACTCAACCAATTGTGCAAAGTACAAGAGGGAGGAAAGAGAAAATGATAGCACAGAATCAACATCGTACAACATGAGAACCTATTTAAATAACATACTTATTTAATACCTTTTCTTTCTACATGAAACACTCCAGTTGCATACTAATCTCAAATAGAAATACTTATGTATGATTTTAAATTGCTTAGAATATTATGATATGAACACTAGAGTCTTGTGGTGCAGTTGTTAAATGCCTGTACTGCAGCTAAAATTGTGCTCACAACCTGGGGTTCAATCCAATGGTTGACTCAGCCTTCCATCCTTCCGAGGTCGGTAAAATGAATACCCAGTTTGTTGGGGGGGGGCAATATGTACCCTGCATATTGTAATTAAACTGTAAACTGCCCAGAAATTCCTTGAATATGGGGCGGTATATAAGCAGAACACGTTTGCTTTAAAGCAGGGGTGCCCAAACTTTTTGTAAGGAGGGCCAGATTTGGTGGCTGAGAATGTGCCAGGGGCTGGTTGCTCCCCGACCATGCCACCCCACTGCAAGCTCCACCCACTGACTCATAAGCCCCACCCACTGACCCCTTACAACCCCACCCGCAGGAAGGAAGGCGGGGACCAAGGGAGGGAGGAAGGAAGGTGGAAACCAAGAGAGGAAGGAAGGTGGAGACCAAGGGAGGGAGGAAAGAAGGAAGGTGGGGACCAAAGGAAGCATAGGGAGCTGTGGCCACAGGTCGCCCCTTGGAAGAGGTGATCTGTGCGACCTTGCACCTCCCCAAGCTCCCCAGCGGTGGTGACGGCTCGGCTGCCAGCCCACCCCAAAGCTCCTTGGTGGTGGCAGAGGTCCACTGGCCTGCCCACCCCCTGTGGTGCCGGTGGCAGCAGACCGCCCAGCTGCCCAGCCGCCCAAGCTTCCCAGCAGTGCCGGTGGTGCAGCCCACCTGATCACTGCCCCGCATGTGCGCCCAACCTCACAATGTTCCTGGCTATGCTGGTGGCAGAGGCCCACCCGCACGCCCCCTGCCCGCGCGCCCAGCCTCACATGGTTGCAGGCGGTGCCATTGGCAGCAGCCCGCACGATGGCTGGACGGCCAGCCAGCCCAGCCCCACAAGCTTCCCGGTGGTGCTGCTGGTGGTGGCCCACCACCTTGCCCGCCCACCCAGCCCCACAAGCTTCTGCTCACCGCCCAGCCCCTCAAGCTTCCTGGCAGTGTCAGTGTTGGCGGAATTTTTTTTAAAAAAAGAAACATGGGGTGAAGGAGGGTGAGGGAGGGGCAGGCCAGCCAGCCACGGGCCACTCAGCCGCAAGCCACTCAGAATGGCCTGATGGGCCGGATTTGGCCCCCGGAGCAGACTTTGGGCAGGCCTGCTTTAAAGGCAATTCATTGAATTGTTTAAGAATTAAATGTACATTAATAAATGTATTAATTATTTTCCTGTGTGACTAAATATTAATTATTGCTATATTATTATAGCAGGTAACACAAACAACAATGGAACTAATTTTCTAGAGAAGTGGTGAGCTCCAAAACTGGAGGCAATCAAGGAAAAATTGGACAACTGTCTGCCAGATCTGCTTTGATTTGGATTCTTGCAATGAGCAGGGAGTTGGACTCAATGGCCTTACAAATCCTTTCCAGTAACAATATCATTTTTATGATTATTTGATTAAAATGTCTTTGTACTGATAGTGTATTACAGTGAGCCCCCACCTATCGTGGGGGTTAGGGATCTGACCTGAGCCGCAATAATAGAAAATCTGCAATATGCAGATACAGGTCGGGTCAGACCTGGGGGGCCTAACTGTGGGCTCTTTTACTTACCTCCAGCCTGGCGCTATCCTGAACGGGCCTCTAAAAAGGCCCTCAAAGGACTCAGAAATGATTTTCAGTGACCCAGAAGTCACTTCTGGTGTACCAGGAGTAACTTCCGGTTCCCAGGTAGGTCCTTTTGGGGCCTCCAGACAGCCTGGGAAGGCCCTCTCAGGCCTGTTTCTGGCAGCCCCAATCCTGGGGAGGCTTGAAACAGGCCTTTGCCCATTACCCTGGGGGGGGGTTACATATACTGCAGTCCCGTGATATAGCAGGACCGCAGTATATGAACCGTGAAAGGGTGGGGGACCAGATCTGACAGCATTGCCAAGAAGGTTGATACGTGTAGGTAATTCTTATCATAAGATAACTCACCATTGTCACATTCAAGTTCAGAATGGTTGTCATCATTGTCATTTTTAACAGAACAATGCTTCCTGTTGGCGGGCGAACTGAATATCAACAATGGTCTTAAAGGTCATTGCCAGGTGTGAAATGCTGCACTACAACAAGTCATGCCCGGGGGGGGGGCAGTCTCTTGTTTTTGAGACTGATATAACTGTAGTGTCTGAGAAAGTGAACTTGTCCATGAAAGCTCATGTTAAAATATAGAAGCTAAATTGAAATATTTTCATTAGATTAATGGTATTAAAAGTATGCACTTTTAATAATAAATTGACATGCAATATTAAAGTAAAGAAAGGATTCCTAAAAATGCATACTTTTGCAGATATTTGGGGAGACTTTATTGATTATATATTACTTAAGGGAAAGGGAAGTGCACCATTGCAATAAACTTTAAATTTGGGAAGGGAAATGAAAACCCTTGAAGGATATAGAATTTTTAAAATCCCCAATGGTCTTGGAAGGGCATGCATATTTTTTATATTTTTTTTAAATATTTGAGAGAGGTGTATGAATGTGGTTTATTGTCATGTCAGAACTCATTTACATCTATCCTAACTGAGCTTTCAAGGCAAGTGAGAGATTTACAGGTTGTTTCCCCAGTTGTAACTTTTCCCCTGAATTTCTATGGTCAAGTGAGGGTTCAACCCCAGCTCTCCCAAGTGCCAAGTAGGGATGGGCATGAAATGGAAAAACCGTGTTTTGTTTCATTCCATTTCATCCCCTCGTGTTTCATTTTGTATCGAGTAATGGTTTTTTTAAAAAATTGTTACTTACAAAACAAAATGAAATGAAATGAATCTCCCACAGTACCAGCACTCTAGCTGGTGCTGTGGGGATTCAAAAGCCTCCTTGCAACTGCCTCCCAGCTGATTTTGGCAGCTTGATCCCAGCTGGGAGGCAGGTGGGTAGGAGGAAAGGAGCAGCCATGGAGAAATAAATTCCCTGCCTGACTGCTCCTTTCTCCCCTGCCACCCCCTCCTTGCAGGGAGGTGTTTTGGACAGTTTGTGCTGTGGGAAGTGGGGCCAGCCCTCCCTGTCCAGAAAACCCCCATGGGAGGAGGGAGGAGCAGGGGAGAAGGAAAGAGCCAGGGGTAAATTCAAACAGGGCCTCACTTTTCCAGTGTTTCCTTCCTTCTTCCTTGTGATCCCTGCCAGCTGGGGCTTTTTGATAGGTCAAGGTTTGGAGAGGGAGCACCTCTCCCCCACCCAATCTGTCAAAAATCCCCATCTGGTACATGGGGGAGGGGCAAAATGCAGAACAAAGCAGGTTTTCCCCTCCATGCTCCATTCTGTCTTTTGCCCCTTTCCTGCCTCCCAGCTGGGACTTTTTGACAGATTGGGGTGTGGGGGGAAGGGTGCACCTCTCCAAACTCCAACCTGTCAAAAAGCCCCAGCTGGTAGGCAGGGAAGGATGAAAGGCACAACAAAGCATCAAGGGGGAAAAATGCTTCATTCTGCCTTTTGCCGCTCCGACATATACCAGCTGGGGCTTTTTGACAGGCCGGTGTGTGTGTGTGGGGATTCTAGGGAACCTCCTGACATCTGGAAAGATTTTGGGGTAAGGGGACTTAGTTATGAAGCTTTAAAGGGGTTCGGGGTAGTTTATTGGCAACATGTGCTGGGAGTGTGGAGGTAATTAGGGAGTTAACACCCTGAATTGCCTCCATGCTCCTATAACACTTTGCCAATTAACTACCTCCCCCCAGCCCAGTTAGAGCTTCATAACTAGGTCCCAGTACACCAAAATCTTTCCAGATTTCAGGGATATCCCTAAAATCGCTTTGGGAAAGTACCCCTGCTACTTTGGAACCCCAAGGTAAGTACATATTGAGAATTTTGAGTGCATATATTTTTTTAAAATGTGCACTCAAAAATTACTTTCCTTGGGGCACCAAAGTAGCAGGGGTACCTTCAGAAAGTGATTTTAGGGAATCCCCTGAAATTTGGAAACATTTGGGGTAAGGGGGCTGAGTTATGAAGCTCCAAAGGGGGTGACCCTAGGGAGAAAAAAACTTCTAATTTGAATCATATGGGAAGTGGAGGCAGCACTATCACTCCCCCAATCAGCTTCTGATTCTAATTAGAAGGTATTATTTCCTGGGGGGTGGCCTCTTTGGAGCTTCATAACTCAGCTCTCTGAACTCCAAACCTTTCCAAATTTCATGGGGTAGGCTAGAATTACTTTCTGAAGGTACCCATGTCATTTCCTCTAGAATGAATTTGTAACAAAACACTGCTTCCCCATTTTGTTTTGTTTTGTTTTGTTTCATTAGCTAACAAAACAATGAAACATTATTTCATTTTTCGTTAGGTGCCCATCCCTAGTCCCAAGCCATCACTCTACCATTTTATCCAACATGCCACAGTAGATGATATGTATATGTTTTGCTTTTGGCGAAGTAACCTGAAAATGGAAAAAGCAACTATGTTTCTCACTTCTGTGGGATAGCAAACATAAAATGAAAGTTCAGTTTTAGTTTCTGTAGTTACAGAATAGCATCTGCAATGATGAGAACACAAGGACAGTCTTGGTAGAAGTATACTAAAATAACAATCAGTTGGTGTTCTAGAAATCTCATGGATGAACAGGTAAAGAGAAGGGAGGATTACCTTCAGTAACTGGAAAGTGGACTCAGATATCGTCCTATATTACCAAACATTGCTGCTCACCAACTCTTAACTGGTGATATATTTCCAACTACACTTGTTCTATAGAAATGCTTTCTGCTAATACATATCCCTGAAATTGCAACAGGAAACAGGCAAACTGCACAAGTAGCGATGCAAAGTTTTATAATGAATACAAATTGAATATATGGGAAACTGAACACTACAATGGAGAAATGTAATTGTGCAATTCTAAAATGGAGACATCACAGAAAATTGTTTCCTGCTGGTTGTGAGGTAAAGGGCATTTAGAAATTGCAGGATAATTGTATGGTTCCAGAATAGAGATAAACATCATATAATCCCTCCCAACCAATAGCTCTGAAGAGCATTTATAAAATGTGTTATAATTCTTGTTTAAGAGCTGCTTCTGACATCATAAGCCAATTTCCTTTGCAACAAGTAAACTGAGACATATCTGAAAATCTTCATAAGTCAGATGAGCATTCAAACCTACTTATTTCTAGTTAGACTATCAAACTAAATGTGCTTATGGACCAAACATAATATCCCATTATAGGTGCATTTTAAATGAACAGAAATATACCTTCAGTTAAAGCACTTGCTTAAAGGCCTTAGGCAACTCTCTGCCCTAGCTGGAAGTTTGAGCCCAACTGGGTTGACAATTTGTTTTTCAAATGAGGTCTCATATATGCTAAAATCTACTGGAATTAGAGCAAGGTGAAGGCGCTCCTAAGTCAAATGTAAAAGGGAACCAAGGGAGACCAGTTTCCTGGAGAAGCCCTCAGAAACTCTGAGAAAAGGGGCCAGTTTACAGAGGAAAAGTATAAGCATGAGCATAGAATTTACTTAATGGAAAAAGTAAGACAAAAATAACTGAAGAGGAGGAGAGCTCAGTGGTCTTACGTCTATGTATAAAGGCTCATATTGAATGTCTGATACCGCTCTTTTGAACTCAGAGCAGGAATGACACTTCAATCATTCTTTTTTCTCAAAATCAATAGGAGCCCCCCTTTAAAAGATTAATGAAGTACTCACAACAAGTGAACTTTTTGGCCCAGCTTGATATTCCAGAGCTTGCTGAGGTAAAGAATGAAAAATGGAAGTTTAAAAATTATACAGTAGGACCACTGTATCAATGGGGGATCAATTTTGGGACCCCTGTGGATAGCGAAATCCACAAATGAGTAAACACTCTTATCCAAAGATAATGGTGGTGTCAAGGATGGTGGGGTGCCAGGGTGAAAGCTCTTGCCCCCGACACCTCCCAAATGCTGGGTAATGCAGCGTCGGTGGTGAGGAGGAAATAAAGTTTTTCTTTTTTCCTTTCTCCTCACTGCCACCGCTGCTGACCAGCCACCCTATTCACCACTGGGCTCAGTGGCTGGCCTGCAGGGGTGGCAGTGGTGGTGAGGAGGGAAAAAGAAAAAAAAGGAAAACTTAGGAATTAAGATTGCTGCAAGAAGTTGTCAACAAACTCAGATACACAGATGATACTACTCTGATAGCAGAAAGTGAGGAGGAATTAAAGAACCTCTTAATGAGGGTGAAAGAGGAGAGTGAAAAAAATGGGCTGAAGCTCAACATGAAAAAAACACACACACCCTAATATCATAGTCACTGGTCCCATCACCTCCTGGCAAATAGAAGGGGAAGACATGGAGGCAATGACAGACTTAATTTTCTTGGGCTCTTTGATCACTGCAGATGACGACTGCAGCAATGAAATTAAAAGATTACAGTGGACCCTAGTATAACAAACTGTTTGTATAACATAAAATCGGTACAACATAAAAAATTCCGGAGATAGGTGAAATTTGTTTAACAGAATTGCCTATGGGGCGAATCTGTGCAACATAAAAATGGGATTACTCCGTTTTCAATACATTCCTATGGGAAATTTGTATGAAGGAAAATTTGCTTAACAATTTCATTTGGAATGAATTAATTCCTTTATACAAGGCACCACTGTATATGTCTTTTCATTGATTGTTTCATTTTACTGCATAATTGCCATCCTTTGAGATTCAAGTTGTAATCATAAATATGGATATTATAAAAACCCAACCCAACTTGGAGTCCTTGGACTTTACTCTGCTGGCTCAAGTATCATAATTTAATTTGCATATCCTTCCATATTTTATCAGATGAAAGGTTTGCCAATATAATTCTATGTGGATTACAGAAAATAATAGTACTAAGGTGTATTGTTGTAGATTAAATAACTGTTTTGTTCATAGCAATTCTTAAACTTTTCTAGCTGTTCATACAATGAAGCTCGTGCTAACAATGGCAATATGAATAAAAAGAAATACCTAAGCATACAGGAGAATTACAAGAAAGCCTTTTGTTGAAAATTTCTGCATTGACAACCTTTAATTGACTTAATGACAGAGTGAAAGACCAAAGATGTAATACAGTGCATACTGTTGTTTTATACTCAGTGCACCAGCAATGTAAACTGTTGAGAAGATTTCAAGCTGTTAAAATGCAAGCAGACCCTTAAAAGTATGCATAAATTAGGTTCTAAAAACTGAATCCTCATATACTGAAGTGGCTGTTCAACATTATTAATTAAAAGATTCCAGTGTCACATGTATACCCATTTTGAGATTAAAGTGCTTTAGCAATTAGAATTTGTCTCTGAAGATATACCTCTTGAAGAAATAACATATAACCTCTTCTAGTAGGCAACTTTTCCTCACCTATTAATCTATCATTAGAAATCAGATCTGATTAGTTTTTTATGACTCTTTCATTTGGAATTGACACACAAACCCTGCTTCATGCAACAATATATTACACAAATACAATGCAACAATCTATGTAGATGAGATTTCTGCAAGTGATTTTTAATTTTGTTCTCTGTTTTTTAAATTCTTTTTTTAAACAGGAAAGGAAATGTTGCCTGAAATAAAGCACATAAAATTTTTGCACATTTTCAAAGTTTATCTCCTACAGACTTTTATGGAGATATTAGGTACCCACAACATGTGATCTCAGTTTTAATACTTATGTCATCTCTGACCTTGAACTCTTTCCGACTCTGGAGTCGTGTTCAACTCCATTTCCTTATTATCTCTTCCATATTCTTTCTAACTTGACTTACATTTATTTTCTAATACAAAAGATAAGACCTGTCTGATCACAACAGTATGGTAGTAGCTCTCAACTATATGGTAGTACCTCTTTATCCTCTTGGATTTATATGCTTTCAAACTGATAGGTTAGTAGGAGCTGGGGTTAACAATGGGAGCTCACTCCACTGTGTGGCAACCAGGATTCAAACTGCCGAGCTGCTGACTTTGCAGCTGACAGTTTCAGTACTCTAGCCTGCTGGACCACGATGCCCCTTGGTTCATTACAAAAATACAAATGAAGATGCTGGTATCTAGCTTAAGGTGAAAATATGTTGTCATCTCTTCACCAAGCCTATACAGACTAGAAGATGATTTTCTCAATGGGTTACATTTTAGGAATATGCATAAACTCTAAGATTGCACTCATAGATAAAGATGGGGATGAATTAGAAGGATGGTTATGCATTTCGATTCTTGATTTGTCATGGTCAATGAATTTACAATTATTTTCTGATAAATCAATTCCTAAATTTGTTTTAAATTTAAATACCTATTAAAAGGCCTCAAAAGCATCTGAAGACATCAAATTTTCAGGACAACTTCTCCAGATATAAGCTATATAAGCACTGCAAGTTTTGTGAAGTTTGTGTTTTCCATTTCTGAATTATGCAGCTACACCCACACAGTACCCCTTCCTCCAAGAAAGGGCCTTTTAGCCATTGTCACAGAGAAATCGAACATTCTCCAAATTTGGAAGGGGTGTAGAGGAAAATCAGCAGAAGATTATCTTCAAGTTTAGTGTCTCTAGGTACCTGAGAACTTTCCTGTGGGGGTTCTGAGTGTGCATAACTGTGGAACCAGAAATCCAGCCTTCCCCAAACTTGTGGGGATGGGCATTGTAGACAATTAGCAGGGAAAACATCCCTGAAAATTGTGTTTATAACTGTCTTGAGGGGCATTTTATATGAATCAACAAGTCAGAAATTTGGGGAACTTAATCAATCTTCATCTACTGGAGAATCAATTTGTATGAATACAAATTAACAAATTAACTATTTTAGGATGAATTTTCAATTTGGTTTTTTTAAATTCATGTCCATCTTTAGTCATAGACAGTGATGCAGAAACTGGTGGTCTGCTTCTTCTTGGATCAATGTGAAGACAATTGCTTTGATCCAGGTTTAAAAAAGCAATCTGAGCTTCAGAAATGTGAAGATACCTGCCTCCCATTGACTATCTTTAGAAATCCAAATATATCAGTAACTTTTGTTCTCTTTGTCAGAATTGGTATGGTCTGCAGATACAGTAGTCTTTTATAAAATGATGTGCATCAAATGGCACTGCAAAATGTATTCTTCATTATTAATTGATTAGAAGCTCAATGAAAAGGTTCCAGGTAGAGTATTTCTTTTCATAACACAAAAGAGAGAGACAATATTACAGTTCATTATAAGCTGTTACCAGTATCTGATTTGCCAGGTCTACTTTTTTCTGTCTTGGAACTTTCTAAATCAGTCAGTCAGTCAATCAGTTTGTTGTTATGGTCCTTAGACAAATCAAACAAAAAGGCGCCCTTTACATATTTCCAAAATTTCAGATACTTCATAAAAATACTTGACATTAAAATTCAATTTAAAACCTAGTACTGTATCTAGTTAATTTTTGAGATCTGAGTACAGCATACAAAAAGTGGCCACTTGGTAAGTGATCTTGGAGTCTATTTCAGAAAGAAGAAACTTAAGTCTATTTTTTCTGAATGGCCAGGGATGTTTTGATCAGTGTTATGATGATCTTACATGCTAACTCATAATGTGCACAAGTGAAGAACACGTGCTCTGTATTCTCAACATCTCTTAAAAGACAGGTATAAAGTCTTTAGGCAAAAGGAATAGTTTTGTGCATCTATTCAAGTACATTGGAAGGGAGGTCCAAGCACCATACCAAGGTGAAAACTTTTCTAAACCCATAAGAAAATAAGAGCATAAGAAGAGCCATGCTGGATCAGGCCAAAAGCCCATCTAGTCCAGTTTCCTGTATCTCACAGTGGCCCCACCACATGCGTCTGGGAGTGCACGAGACTAGATATCTGTTTCGTGATATCACTCCCCGGCATCTGGCCCTTGAAGTACCCCGGTTTTAAGACTGGAGATTACACATCTCCATCATGGTTTGTAACCTGTGATGGACTTGTCTTCCAGGAATCTGTCCAATCTCCTTTTTAAGGCATCCAGGCCAGATGCCATCACCACATCCTGTGGCAAGGAGTTGCACAGACTAACAACACGCTTGGTAAAAAAATAAATTCTTTTGTCTGTTCTCACTCTTCCAACCCTCAGTTTGAGTGGATGTCCCCTAATTCTGGTATTTTGTGAGAGGGGGAAGAGTGTCCCTCTATCCACTTTACTCATGCCCTGCATTATTTTGTATGTCTCAATCGTATTCCCCCTCAAGCACCTTTTTCCAAACTAAAGAGCCCCAAATGTTTTAGCCTTTCTTCATAAATGATGTCCCCCCAGCCCAGTAATCATTTATTGCTATCTTTTGCACCTTTTCCAGTTCCACTATGTCTTTTTTGATATGTGATGATCAGAACTGTATGCAATACTCCAAGTGTGGCCTTACTATTGTTTTGTACAATGGCATTATAATGTTGGCTCTTTTATTTTCAGTCCTTTCAGAAGGGGCAGTGGTAGGGCCATCAAACATTTTTCAATGAAGGTGGTTTGGGTCACCCAAACTCCTTCATCCCCCCTGTCTCTGTGTTCCAAAATGAAGTGCTATTTATATGTTTTTGGTTTTATTATATATTTCAAGAAACTTTTCAGAAATGTTTGCAGTTTTGTCCTTCATTCACACACAAAATTAGTGTAAAAACAGGATATTCCTGAGGAAGAGAGGAAGTTTCATGCCAGTCTTCATTAAAATTATACAAGTTTCTCTATTCATCTCCTCAATTTTTCCATGTAAGGTGATATCTACACATTTACTATTGATTAATATTACTCATGTAAAAATACTACATTCCAATTATTATTTTTTTAATAAAAAATGCATTCATTCAGTTTCTGTACATACTGTAAATAATAGAATATTCAAGGACAAATACATTTAACAAATACTAAATTCATCTCTGTTCTTTCGGTTTTGTGCTTGTATATAGGACAACATAGGATTGAAATCACAGACTAATGGAACCTAGGAATTAATTAAGATATTAGTGAAGGGAAATTCGATAGAAACATAAATCAGGAAATAAGTAGTATGAGAGGAGAAATAGTGAATACCAAAAAGCTACGTAGCAGTTTTATGAGACAAGGACTAATAATCATGAACAGATTGGTTTAGCACTACAGAGACTCTGGGGTCTGCATTGTTGGAGTTGACAGCATTCCTCCCAATCAGTTTTATCAACAATAGTGAATAAATGTATACTTTACTTTGGAAAACCCATATAACTTAAAAAAAAACAGCCATTGTGTGTATGACCATAATTCAAAGTCTGATGCATCACTCCACTATTCCAAAGGATATTGCATTCATGAATAGCCATTTCTAGACTGTACGTAAGGGAGGTGGAATCAACCGCTATATCTGGTTGCTGGACTTCCAGTAACCTCCACACTCAGGAAATGCCAGGTCCTGCTGGTTAGTCACCTATCCTACTCTCATGAGATTAACCAGCAGGCTCAATGCTGGAAGTCGTAATTTACTGAAATGGCCCATCGGGCTCCAAACAACTATGACTTCCAGGAAGCACTGCAATAGCACTATTTTAAAAATATATGCCAGGGGACCATGAAGATGATCAGGGGTAAGTAACACCAAAGGCCTTGTCAGGTGAAGAGGAGAGGTTAAATTCTAGGTCTGCTAATTTGACTTTGTGGACTGCAACTCCCAGAATTCTGTCTGGGTGTTGTTGTCCACAGATGTAAATGGGCACATCTCTACTGAGAAAACTCCACTGTAGGCTCCAGGCCTTCCTGGAGAACATGGCATATACTCTTCTTACTGAAAAGGCTTTCTCTCTTATAGACATTGATCTCATCTAGCACAACTGCATATTATAATAGTATAATTGCACTAAGAACCTGCCCTCTTATGTTATTAAGCAGAAACAATGAGGCTGCCAGGAAAATAAATCCATCAAAGGTACCAAATCCCATTTTATTCCCAATGTCTTTGGCTTTGATTGATTGATTTTGGTGGCAGTCTCATTGCTTCTGCTTAATAACGTGAGGGGCTGGTTCTGAGGGCAGTGGTATTATTATAATGTGCATTTAATACATATTAGTCAGAGCACTGTTCTTTCCAATTCAGTCATTTCAGGGTTGCAGCCTATATTTGTAAATAATGCAAAAAAGGCACTCTCTGAATTCAAATTTCATCACATCACAGTTCTGCTTGTGCAGTTACTTTGTAGGTTCTTGAAACCTGGCTGTGGAAATGTGTCTTTATCAGGAGAGCCAGCTGACAAGGTGCCATTTTCTTATTATTTCTGCCCTACTCTTCATAGTACCAAAAGTGGCTTCTCTCTCCTCTTCTCAAGGCTATGCAAACAACAGCTAAGGATAATACAGGTCCCAATGTCTCGTTTGTCGCTGGCATCACCTTCAGATACTGCAATAACGGTTTTGAGTAGAACAATACTCTGAACGCAGGGGCTCATCGTGTTTCTAAATCAATGCCTGCTGGAAACAGTCACTAGGCAAGCGAGTCATTAATGACAGATTTTCAATAAGAACTTCAGATGTTTTAAGCCTTTAATCCATTCATCAGTATGTTGTACGAGCTTCAAAGTTGTCTTTAAGTGGCATTCTGAAATAGCTGTTATTTACTCTCTGTGAATCGATAATATCCCCAGTAACGTAGGTGCCATATGCAAAACTTCTGTTTACTTTCCACATCTGTGAACAATAAATAATAAATGAAACAGTCTAAAGTAACACGTAATGCTGATCAGTCAACTGAGTGCAACATTAAATGAGAAGCAGATGTTTTTAGATTTCAAAATGTAGCCAGGATAACACTGTTATGGTATAAAGATACTGTAGGGACAGCTGTTATGTGCACCAGGTGCCAGCTGCAAATATAATGTACCTTTTAGAAAGCAATTCACGTGTTCTATAAATCCTTTGTTAATATGTTTCTTGTAGACATCAAAAGACCTTGAGCAATTATTAGAATCTGGGTTGGTGAGGGAGCTTTGTACTTTCCAATAATATTGATATAATGCAGTGATGGCGAACCTATGGCACGGGTGCCAAAGGTGGCACTCGGAGGCCTTTCTGTGAGCAACCAACATCGACCCTTCATAGTCGCCTGTGTACAGGTTAAATTACTGTATTGGCACTTTGCAAAAAAAAAAAAAGTGGGTTTTGAGTTGCAGTTTGGGCACTCGGTCTCTAAAAGTTTCGCCATCACAAACAGCTTGTATAACATAAAATTTGTACAACATAAAAATTCCAGAGATAGGGGAAATTTGCTTAACATAATTGCCTATGGGGAGAATCCATACAACATAAAAATGGGATTACTCCATTTTCAATGCATTCCTATTGGAATTTGTGTAAAGGAAAATTTGCTTAACAATTTCATTTGAAACGAATTAATTCCTTTATACTAGGTACCACTGTATGCATATGATACAATGAGTAGAGATTAATAGCCAATTGCTGTTTCGAATATATCCTACATACATAATGTGATCAAAATCCTAAAATATGAAATGATTGCTGCTAACAAAGGAAGGATAGCAAAATAAAAATATAAGCGGTAATGGTGCATGCAGGGAGCTTAAAACTGAGACTATAGGCTACTGTTCTAACTTGCTATCTGTGTTCTTGATCTAACTTGATCACTGAGGGTTAGGAGAGAATTTTCTGCCAGGCCAGTATGGCTGGTGATCTTGCCTGCTTCTTTGCTTTGCCTTCTGCACAGTAGCATATGGACTTGCTTGCTTGCTTGAAATACTGCTATATACCTTTTTATAGAGCTATAGTAATTGCTTTTGGTAATTGTTTCCTTCTACCCAAGAGCATTTAGAGCTATAGTGGTAGAATCTTCTGGGTGGAAGGAAGCAATTATATGACACACAAGTGCCTTGTTTACACTTGAGTTATTGGTCCTGGGATACTCCTGGTGTGATAATACAATATGTTTGGTTACAAAGAAGTGTGTTAGAGAGGGCTGGGGGAAAGGAGAGAGAGAAAAAGAACAGACTGGGGTGGAACTGAGGTAGGAGGATTTCAGGGAGCTGCAATATATTCAAATAAAGACAACAAAAATCAACTGAGATTAGTAAAGAGCAAAATGATGTTAGTTACACTTATAAGATTTAATGAGATACCATCAGCACGCTCTGTAACATCAATAATAACTAAATTACAGGTCCAATAATGAAAGACAACCAATTACTTTCTTCTGTATATTTTGAATCTCCCTATGTAGATTCTACTACATGTCATTCTTCTGCACATCTATAATCCATATAAATACCCAAGGAATACAATAGTTGAGTATATGTGGGAGAGATATAATGGTAAATGGCCAAAGAATGTCATTTATCTAGGCACAGTTAAAATGTTTTTCTTTCCTGTAGCAGTATCTCAATCTTGCCACACTAGAAGACTGGAGAAGCACAGAAAAGTAGTTGTCTTTAACCACTTCAGGCAGAAGAGGAAAAACGCTCAGTGCAGCTTCCTTTCTTCCATGGTATAGATCGTAAGAGGAACAACAGATATAACCTCTCCTCCATTGATAGTATGGCCCCTTTTTCATAGACTCATATGTACTTGTTATTCAGTGTTATATTGTATTTTGCTGCAGTTATTTCTTACATTTCCTTCTTCATCTAAAAGGCTTGGTTTGGTGTCCACCAATGCAGCCCAAGGCGGAGGTGAACATTAAATAACAAACCATAATATATTCTCAAAGGCTTTCACAGCTGGGATATGATAGTTGCGAGTTTTTTGGGCTGTTTGACTATGTTCTGGAACATAGCCAAACAGCCCGAAAAACTCAAAACAACTATAACAAACAATAACATTTAGGAGTTAGATGATCAATATGTGGGAGCTTGTGTGTTCACATGCATAATCTGGAAATATAAAGTTCAATTTTGCTTCTTTTATGAATTAAAACTGAGTTAAAAAAAAAACCTAGTTTACAAGAGCAATGAGGGGCCAGAAGGCACAGAGATCAATACCTGACATTTGTGGTTCCCCCAATGCTTCATTTGCTTTATTGTAATTATGGATGATTTACTGCTCCTGTGAGAATAAAAGGGCAGAAGCTGCATAAAAACACAGTATAAGACTGCCTTTATAAATTGTACAATGAAGCTCTCTTTTATGATTGCTTTATACATGTACCTGTTTAAGTCTGAAAAAGATTTGAACCACCATCTTAAGCCTCCAGAGGGCAAATCAGTATACCACAGAAATGGGTCCATCCAGGAACTGTGCTCACCACCTTAAGTCTCAAAAGAACTAGCTGTTCTTTGGATGCCACCCAAGAATAGGCAGACTCATATTCTGTTGATTAAAGGGACTAGTCAGACCAGAACAGAATGGGCTAGAATAGTGACTTCTTAATAACATTTTCTGCCACAAATTGCAGAGTATAATAGATAAACATAGAAACAAGGTTCAAGACTTCAAACAGAATGAATACAGCTTTTTGTTAACCTTTTATCACCCCCAAACCTGTCAGAATGAAACACAAAGGCTTGGAATAGTAATTTTCCAAGTATGTTAACCCAACCAAAGTCACTGCACCTATGCAACTTGATGAGTCTGATGCAACCAGCAAAACAAACAAACAAACAAAAACCTTTGGGAACAACATTCCTGATAAAATTCACCAATCTCATTGCACCCACGAATAACATCCCAGTTAAAAGAGTTCATAAGATGCCTATAAAATAGGTCCTTGGGAAGAGAGGAAGAAAGGAGGAGGGAGGGAGGGAGGGAGGGAGGGAGGGCATTTTAAGCATGGGAAGAAGATCAAGTGGTATCTAAAAGCATGGAGAAGGGTGGAGTAATGGAGTCTACAGGGGTACCAGGAACAATATGTAAAAGAAAGCACCATGTTGGGAGGGTGCCAGTACCAGGTCAGTATATAAAATGTTCTTGAAGTTGTTATAGGAACCAGAATCATGGCAGCTCACCATTTGTCATATAAAAGGGAAATGGAGAGAGATTACTAGGTGGTCACCTCTTCTGAAATGCAGATACACTAAACAAGATTCCTTCATACCTTCAGGGCAACTTTCTTCCAGATACCCAGCCTTAACATACTTCAAAGGCCCTCTTTGAAGCTGCTTGTCACTAGATTTTCACAGAACACACATCCCTGAGGTTAAGGATGGGCCAGGCCCTTAGAGAGAGGAGCTTAAGTAAGAGGGAGATGTGAGTTTGAGGGGGATGCAGAAAGAAAGGAGATGGGAGATGAGGAGAGAGATAAAGTCAAACACCTCTCTAAGCAGAGAGGTGGTGGCAGCTCCATGAGCGAATGAATTCTACTTTGACACCCGCATAAGTATAGAGCCATCATGACTGTTCAGTTTTAGTTAGAGAAATACAGTGGTACCTCTTAAGACAAATGTAATTCGTTTTATGAGTTGTTTCCTTTTGCAAAAATATTGTCTTGAGAAATGCAGTTTCCTATAGGAATTAATGGGAAACTGATTAATCCCTTCCAGAGGTCCAATTAAAAGCAAAAAGGCCTTTTTTGTTCAAACTTATTTATAAAGTTCACTTTAAAGGCATGCAGAGCTGGAAACCCCCCTCTCCCGTGCAATGGAATGCAATGCAAAAGAAAGCATCAAGACAAACCCCAGGTTGTTCCTGCCTACAGAGCAATGGAAAAGAATGCAAAGATGGACAAAAGAAATCACCAAGACAAACCACAGCCCATTCCCACCTGCAGAAAGATGGATAAAATAAAGCACTAAGACAAAACCCAGCCAATCCAGCTTGCAGAGCAATGGAAAAGAATGCAATAGCAAAATAAAAAATAAAAAAAATAAAAAATAAGAATAAAAATAAAAAAGACAACACCAAACAAGAAACCCCAGCCCATTCCTACCTGCAGAGCAATGGAAAAGAATGCAAAAGCAAAAAAACAAATAAACAAACAAAAACAAGAAGTACAATCAAAACCAATAGAAAAGCAAACTAACCAACTAATGAACAAATGAATAAACGAACAAACAAATGAACTAACTAACTTACTAACTCGAAACTAGAAGCCCCAGGTCATTCCCACTAAAAATGCAATCAAAACCAATGCAAAAAGACAAAAGAAAGCAAGGAAACCTCAGCTCCCTACCTTTCCAAGTTCTAAAAGTCCAAAAGCTGCTGCTGAAAAAGTCCAGAATGGCTCCAAAACTTAATGAAAACACTCCTCCCAATCTCCACAAACTATGGGGGTTCAAATGCATCCTGGGTATACTTGTTTCAAATTCGGAATGGATCTTCATCTTGTAAAGCATCCCCTAGGAATTTTTTGTTATGCGAAACAACCCTATTCCTGGAATTTTTTTTACATCTTATGAGTTTTTGTCTTACGGGGCATTCGTCTTAAGAGGTATTACTGTAGCAAAATAGCTTCATTCTTATCCTGTGGCTTATGCCTATTGAATTGAATGCCTTGCCTTTGTTTTTGACCAAACAAGTAAGCTTATCTGCTTTTGTCTTTTACCTGCTTGATTTTATTTGATTTTTAGAACAGACTCATTGTTTGGGTACCTATTCCTTGCAGAGTTTCCTAGTTAATTGAGTCCAGAAGTCAGGAGACTTATCTAAACTATAATGATTGCTCCAAAGCACATGCAAAATTTTTATAAAAATCTGTCATTAAACAGGATTAAATGGGGATCCTGAAGGGGAATGGTTGCAGCTAGAAAAAAAGACCATGGTATGCTGTGGGATGGAGAGGACCCAGTCGGGGTGTTCCCTTCCTTGGCAAAAGAGAAGGATCGGCAAGCCCACGGGTGAATTTCATAACAAGGAGAAGAAGCAGATGGGGCAATGGTGGAGAGGAATGGAGTGACCAGGAACCAGCAGGCAAAGCACTTGTATTCGACAGGCATACATCCTGTGTGCTTGTGAACATCCATTTACATAGAATTCCTTCATCCAGAATCCGAGACTAAGATACAAATCCAGACATTAGCACAGACTAAGTATCCAAAAGAGAAGTAGGGATGGGACATTCCATACAGAAACACCATGGGGCATTACGCTTCTCTGTGCAAAGTGTTTCCTTTGAATTCTTTGCACTGAATGTTATTTCGTTGGGACTTTCTGCCCAAATCCTATGTGTATTCCAAATAAAACTTGAAAGGCTTGGAACCATTTTTACGGAAAGTCCAAAGTCCACCTACTACACTCTACCAATTGATTGTGAAAGTAGACAGTTGTATTTCATTTTTCTTCCACAACATATTAATTGGATATGGTGTGCCTTCGTTAAGCATATTGATCTAATTTTCACATTATTTTTTTGAGTTTCATATGGTTACTACGGAGATGCCCTTTCCATTTTCAAGAGGTCTTGATTATTTACCACCCCAGGAATGCAGGCACAATATTCATCCTTTTTAATCAGCATAAACATTATCTTTAAAGCATGTTTTCATGCTCACACTGTTCTTCCAGATCACAATGCCACATCACAACAAACAACTCTTCAAATCCTCCGGCTCACCTTTGGTAACCTCTTGTTATATATCCAGGAGAGAAGGGCAAACTCCTCCTTTGAATTTTTTTCTTATTTCTAATTGATAAAACCATCACCTTCATACAAGGGTGCTGTGGAATGTTTAGGGCATAGAGTGTTTTTCTTTCTTCTCTAACAAACTTGCAATTAGACCAGACTGAGATAAGGACAAATAATAAGGACAAATTAGTAAAACACATCTAGCAAAAGATAACAGGAATAAACAGACAAGTGCCTATATTGGTAACAAGTGCCAATAAATCAGTTAAACATTTAGTATAGAGTTATAAATATATGTACACTTTTTGATGGGCACTCTATAGAGTTAGAACATGAAACTAGAGATCAGACAATCATAACAATTCAATAAATCCCATTGTGTTTGACCATGAACTTAAAATTTGTTCGGGGTGGGGTGGGGGAGGGTCTTTGTTTTCATGTGTAACTAGAGATGGGCACGACTCAAAAAAATTGTGTTTCATTTGTTGTTTGGTCATTTAGGGGTCCATTTCGGTTTGTTTCCATTTTCGTTGGGTTTTTTTTTACAAATTTTTCATTTTTGTTTTTGTTGCGTAACGAAATGAAAAAACGAAAACGAAAATGAAAAATTTCTGTTTCGTTAGCATTCTTTTCAGTTCAATGTACCTGCCGTAACGAAAAAAAAACACAGCAAAGTTTTCCGTTTCCGTTTTTGTTTTGTTTTTGAAAAATTTTTGTTTTTGTTTTCGTTGTGTAACAAAATGAAAAAATGAAAACGAAAATTTCACTGAGTCATGCCCATGTCTATGTGTAACAAATGTGCTCTTTTATCTTGCAAGGGGCCTCATTAAGCTGACTACATTAAGTGTGAGAGGATTTTTCCTTCTGTTGTGTCCTACTATTGTTCCTTCCTTCCTCTGCAGGTATAATGAGTGAATTGCCTGGAAAGCTTAGGAGCACATGCTGAGCACATTTCTGGCATGGATAGTCCAATAATACGTACATTTGAAGTCAATCTGCAAGAGATCAATATATCTGCAGTGTGAGCTAAATATTAAGGATTGGACCAATGCCTGCAAACTGTCCAATCTTCATTGAAAACCTTTCTCTTAATACATTCAACTTATGTGATGTTTTTACTTCAGAATGCAAGCCTTTTCTCATCAAGGAGTCTGGTAAAAATGCAAGGAATAGTGTAAAGCTGACTTAACAGGTAATAAGGAGAAAATTACCTCCCCCCATCTTCAGCAGGCTCCCTGATGTGTGACCAGTTGCATGACTGACCTCACAATCAATGTGAGATGGGCAACTTGACAAGGAATACTTACTTGAAGAAGGTGGGAAATGTGTGGAGGAAAGCCATGTTTCCCCCCAAGAAAAATAAATGTTTTCATGAAGTTCAAGGTTCATGAGCAAAATACCATGTGCACTTTGTCCTCCCAAGGCAAAATAAAGGGATGAGACACAGGAGATGGGTTTAAACTGGACACACACTTTATTTTACACATCAACAGATAACCAACAGAGGGGACTGTTGTAGTGCAGAATAACAGTTGGGCCCAAGAGATCTCTTGGGACCTCAACAACTGACGAGTCTGCGGTCTTAAAGACCGTGCAGCTATGGACCACTAAGTCCCACTACCTTGTGGCTCCCAGCCCAGGGAGGATTATCAGCTCATCCTCCCCCTGACACTGTAATCTCATCCTCGGAAGTGCCATCCTCGCGATCGCACAATTCAAGTAACGAGCACGACAAATCAGACCAAAATTATTCGTTCGTCGGTTCAAGCTCGAAGTCTGGCGGAGTAATTCCCGTTTCCGTTTCCGTAGAGTAACGGAACCGAGTAACGGAAACGGAAACGGTAATACCACTAAGTCGTGCCCATCTCTAATGGCAGGCACTATTAGTGAGCGGGTTCTTGGGAATCAATCCAGTATGACTAGAAAGAATGGTTGAACAATGTGGGAGTCAGAAAGCCTAAGAACCCACCAGTTAGGTATTGTGTGACTTGAGAAGCACTGCCTCCTGGCGCAGTGGTTAAATGCCTGTACTGCAGCTAAAACAATGCTCACAGCCTGGGGTTCAATCCCAGGTAGAAGGCTCATGGATGACTCAGACTTCCATCCTTCTGAGGTCAGTAAAATGAGTACCCAGCCTACTTTGTGTGTGGTGGGGGCAATCTGCAGCCTGCACATTTAAACTGCAAACTGCCCAGAGAGTACTTCACGGGTGCCCAAACATTTTGTAAGGAGGGCCAGATTTGGTAGCTGAGAATGTGTCAGGGGCTGGTTGCTCCCTGACCCTGCCACCCCACTGCAAGTCCCACCCACTGACCCATAAGCCCCACCCACTGCTCGCATGCTCCTAGCTTCACAAGGTTCCCAGTGATGGCAGTGGCGGTGGTGGTGGCCCGCCCGCACGCCACCCCCGTGTGTGTGCCCTACCCCACAAGCTTCCCGGTGGTGGTGGTGGTGGTGGTGGTGGCCCGCCCCCTTGCCCGCCCACCCCACAAGCTTCTGCTCACTGGCCTGCCAGCCTGCCAAGCCCCTCGAGCTTCCCAACAGTGTCAGTGTTGGCAGAAGATAATTTTTTTAAAAAAAAATGGGGCGAAGGAGGGGGAGGGAGGGGCTGGCCAGCCAGCTGCGAGCCACTCAGAATGGCCTGATGGGCCAGATTTGGCCCCCGGGCTGGACTTTGGGCAGGCCTGGATTACTTGGAAGTGCTATGGGGTTGTATATAAGCAGAACACTTTGCTTTGCTTTAACCTCTCTGTGGTATGCTTGCAATTCCGGGGAGGCAGGAAAAAAGACTTTATCATATCTCTTCAACTGCTAAATGGCATTTTAACCAGACCCACAGACACGAAAACAAGGAGGGAAATAAATCTGAAAAGTAGGAAACTCCTAGCCAATTTCTACTTAGCCATTTTCTTCAAAAGGTTTTCTTCTCTGCTGTGAAACACTACAATTAACATTTTAGAGACTTTTTAAATAAAGCTTTTGATTGTGACAGATGAAATAATGTAACATTTTCCCAACTGTTTTCTGGCTGTCATCTCACTGTTAGCAATTTGCATAAATGATTTTGAATTATACCTTGCTCTACTATATTCATGTAAGAACTGCGATGACATTGAAATATTCAGAATTTTGCAAGTTTATGAAATCATTAATTAGTACTCTTTGTTAATCAATAGAACTAGTTTACCTTTTAATTTTGGATTTAACAAGTAGCACTATTGTTGACACCTGCCCACCCTAACAAGTATTTTAGAACCCTGTATATCTGAATGATAGCAATTGCCTGGAAATTTCCTAAAATCATAAGAAATGATAATGCACCATAACACAAATCAATATGTTTCCAATGAACCTCCACATGCAAGTGAAATATAATTTCCTTTCAGAATACAGTGGACCCTTGTATAACAGACAGCTTGTATAACATAAAATTTGTACAACATAAAATTTTTTGGAGATAGGGAAAATTTGCTTAACATAATCGCCTATGGGGAAAATCCATACAACAGAAAAATGGGATCACTCTGTTTTCAATGCATTCCTATGGGAATTTGTATAAAGGAAAATTTGCTTAACATAATTTCATTTGGAACGAATTAATTCCTTTATACAAGGTACCACTGTAGTTTTGACTATTTTAACCCCTTGGGTGATATGGACATGGGACAGGACACTATGCTTTGTAATTTCATACACTAAAGTGCACTATATCCACTATAATATACTTTCAGGTAGCCTGTATTAACGAGAATTTAAAACTAATGTGGGTCACTTTATAACACTTTGTGTTGTCTAATTGCACCTAAATAGACTCTTTCAAACTAGACGGACAAACAGACAAAACTCTATTCATCCATGGCTACAATTCAATAAAGTGTTGGAGTAGATGAATTCGTCTTGCATGTGGGAAAAGGGAACAGCAAGCCCTCCACACATGCCCCAAACTCTCTTCAGGCAAATAGCAATACAGTAATCTATTTATCTCGGGGGTAAGGGAGCCAACTTGACCCATGATAAAGGAAAATCTATGTTACTGCAAGTCACATCTGGTTCACCGGAAAACAATTCTGGGCCCTCCAATGGGCCCAGGAAGCCCATCGGAGGCTTGATTGGGGCAGCATCAGGCCTGGGGTAAGTGCAGGAGGCCCCAAACAGGCCCACACAGCTTGCTCTAGGAGCCTTTGCCTTCATATACTGCAGTCTCACAGTATACTGGGACCACAGTATATTATGAACCGCAATATAGCAGGGGAAGACTGTAGTTTGAAGGGGGCATTTTATATGTACACACTCTTGTAGGGCTGGAATTTTCAATTTTCTGAGGATTGCCTCCATCAGAGTATTGTTCTACATGTGCAAAAAGCAAAGTTAAATGGATTGGGGCTGCTTTGTTCCTTCCTTATTGATTTGATAGAGATGATGGGTCAATGCACAGAGCTATCAGATCAGCACCCATGAACCACAAGCTTCACTCTGGCACCTCATCAGCTAACAACAGTTGTCTGTGGTACATAAGAACATAAGAACATAAGAAGAGCCATGCTGGATCAGGCCAATGGCCCATCTAGTCCAGCTTTCTGTATCTCACAGTGGCCCCACCAGATGCGTCTGGGAGTGCATGAGACTAGATATCTATTTCGTGATATCACTCCCCGGCATCTGGCCCTTGAAGTACCCTGGTTTTAAGACTGGAGATTACACATCTCCATCATGGTTTGTAACCTGTGATGGATTTTTCCTCCAGGAATCTGTCCAATCCCCTTTTGAAGGCATCCAGGCCAGATGACATCACCACATCCTGTGGCAGGGAGTTCCACAGACTAACAACACGCTGAGTGAAAAAATATTTTCTTTTGTCTGTTCTTACTCTCCCAGCCCTCAATTTGAGTGGATGTCCCCTAGTTCTGGTATTTTGGGAGAGGGAGAAGAGCTTCCCTCTATCCACTTTACTCATGCCCTGCATTGAGTAAAGTGGATAGGTGACACAAACCTTATAAAAATATAAACAGGTCTCTGGCTCTTATTTTCTCTCATCTCAGGGCAACTGGTGCTACCCAAACACACTTATGGACATGTGGAGTTATGGATGAAGACTAGGAGGCTCCTTTGGTTCCAGTTTGTTTTCCTGAGCCTTCACAAAAATATATATTTGTTTGATAAACAGAACATTTGATCTAGCACAAGCAGGGCACTAAAAGCTAAGGCTGAAATTCGAAAATGGCTTGGCTTATAACTTACCTGCAATTCTTCCTTTGTGGAAGATGTCTGTGGTGATTCTCAGGCTTCCAGGTGACAACTGGACTTCTCTTCTTGTGGAATCAAAATGTTTCACTTCTCATCCAAATAGCTTTTTCAGCTCTTCAGTCTGAAGAAGTTACTTGGAGGAATAGCAAAATGTTTTGATCCCACAAGAAGAGAACTTGAGTTGCCATGATTTCACTCCTGGATTCCTTTGTGGAAGTTCTTTTTATCCATATCTAAATTGATGATATTTAAAGTATTTTTCTTCTGTTTCTGATACTTTTCCTGACACTGGCCTATGGCCACTTCATTGACATCTAGCACAGTAAATGCTCTAGATCAAGGGTGTCCAAACTTTTTTTCTTCAAGGAGGGCCAGATCTGGTGAGGTGAAAATATGTGGGGGCGATCATTCAGCCTGAAGGGAGGAGAAAGGGCATGGTCTGTGCGCATCTGTAACAGCCGCAAGTGCTCCAGTTTCAAGGTGCCCAAGAGCCCGGTGGCTGTTGCAGGGCCCAGGAATTGGCACCCACCCACCCAAGATGCACCACTGCTCGCATATGCTTCCCTCCCTTGCAAGGGGGTGGGGAAGACGCTGCAGCAACGGAGCCAAGGGGCGGGTAGGCAGGGCGGGTGGCTGAGGGAATGAACGGAGGCAGGGAGGACAGGCAAACCATAAAACTGCAAGCTGACGTCTCTAGCCAGCACAGGGAAGGGCCAACTGGCGGGACTGAATAATATGCTGAGCTGGCAGAGAGGCTAAGGACCACTCAAATTTTTAAACTGGGCTGCATTTGGCTCCTGGGCCGGACTTTGGACATGCCTTCTCTAGATACACTATTGTTAAAAGTAGGACTTGTTTTTGTGCAGACAACTTTGATCTGAAAATTAGAAAAGGAGGTATCATGGCATACTCTAAATTCAAGATAGGTCAAGTATTGATCTGAATTAAACCACTGATTTCCAGCCACACTAAGATTTAAAACAAAAACATTGAGCAGCATAAAACTACATAAACTAAATTATTTCAAATAAATTTAAAAGTTTGCTGTGTTAATTTTCCCTAATAGCCAAATTACTGCAATGAATTTGGCTTGGTTTCACAATTAATAGTAATGCATTAGCCTAAGTTTGTTCTCTAAAAGGTGATGCTGTCATGATGAAGTAGCTGATGGATGTATTCTTTTCCCTTTCTGCATTTAGTAGTTAGAGCCCTGTAATTGAAGAAGGTTAAAGAAATTAATTAGCTGGATTGGAACTTTACTCTCTCCTGCTCCCTTTTCTTCTAATTAAGTATTTTCCCAAGTCTTTCTGATTTAACTTAACCATTCTAACAACAGCTACTCATCTTAATTTCATTTGCCTTGTTCTACTTTACTTTACAAGTAGCTAATTCCACTCTTCCATTTTAAATTTACCCTTGCTGGTTCAGCTTTTTTGAGAGAAGAAATGTACAGAACTTTCATGAGCCCCTTGTTATATCAAAAACATTTGAAGGCTGGAGATCTTGTTCATGGATTTCATCTAATCATCATATGAGTACTCTAAGAACTGACATATGGGGGCATTCATGTGACATCTCTGCGCCAAATGAGAACATAAAGCCAGCCAACTCTGCTCTTGGGATATTAAGAATAAGCATGTTTTTGTTGCCTGAGCACCTGCCAAATTTCAGTTACAATTAGAACACATCAGCATAGCTCTTAAGTGCCTGCACAAATAAAGTCATCTCAATAGACTCCGCAACTTAAGGGATCACTTCATACATTTCACGTTGCATGCATTTTTAATTGAAGATTCATAAAGGTAGCAGAGAAGCAAGTGAAGCTGGCAGAGTTTTCTTCATTTGAGACTTGGAGGAAGAGCCCAGCTGGAAAGAAAAATATATCCAAAGTTTATTTGTAACTGTAAAGCAGAACAGATTTGATTCTACCTTCATGGTACTATCTTAAATGATACACTTCAACACACTCAATGGTCCGTCTGCTCAACAGGTTAAATATGCTATCTAAATTCATGTGGTGTTGTTACCCAAATAGCATAATTTTAAAGGCCACTCACTGTAAGTTAAGAAACCTTTGGGGACTTGATTGGTTGAACACCGAGTTGTGTTACTCAGAATGGAATAGATAATGTTCTTGTTCTCTTCATTTTCATGATTTATTTTTGTTTAGTTTTTGTTTTGCTTCTGTGCCATATAGGTGGTTTTTTTTAATGGTTATAGTTTATTATTTTTATGACTCTGAGTCTGTACAGTATATTAAGGTGAACAGCTCCAAGTAGTGCAGTGATATTAATGAGTGTGATACATCAATTGAACAAACAAAAATGTCATGAAAAACTCTGCCCATGCAGATCTGGACCTCCTGAATTTTGCTCCTTTATTGTACCCTCTACAAACAAATTAGGAGTGGTTTTATTTACTCCCCTTCTGAACAGATTTCAGGGTCATCCCACCAGCTGGTTAGTTTGGTAATGCTTGTGTGATCAAAATACTCATACGACAACAAAAGGAGATACTCATTAGGCCTATTTGGGGGAAAACAGACTTGCTGTCAGACCAAATTGAGAACTATAGACCCATTGCCAATATTTTATGATCAAAATCTTGGAGAGGATGGGGGTAGATCAGTTTCAAGGTCTCCTGGAGAATATTGATGCTCTCAAACCATTCCAGTTGGGTTTCACGCCATGTCATGTCATGACTACATCATTGGTTGCCTTGCAGGTAGTCCCATAACTACAAGGTGTTTGCTGAGAAGGCATGACTCTTTGCATTGTCTTCTGAGCCTCAGTTGATCTGCTTTGTTTAGATGAACAAGTGATCTGGGCATTATTTTTTGGGAGGAGCTGTTCTGACAGATACTGAGGACCTAAACGTATTAGGGCTTTGTATGTTATCATTAAGACCTTAAAGTCAATGTGCAAATGCATTGGGAGCCAGTGCAGTGTATCCAGAACAGAGCTAATGTGTTAGAATCTATGTGTACCTTTTAATAGTTTTGCTGCAAAGTTATGCAACAGCTGCAGTTTCTACATTAGCCTCAAAAGGTAGCCTCATGTAGAGAGCACTACAGTAGTCTAATCTCAAGGACAAAAATGGCAGAGGACAGCAGCAGGTGATCTTAAAGGGACATAGGATACCCAACTGAAGTGAAGGAGAGACGAGCAACAATGGTGAAGTTGTTGAGGGGGGATGACAGGGGTTGCTCTACCCTGCTGGTCCTCCTTGACTTGTCTGTAGTCTCTGACACTATTGTCCACAGTATCCTCCTGAGAAGGCTAACAGAGGTGGGAATTGGTGGCCTAGCTCTGTGCTGGCTCCCTTCTTTCCTGCAGGGCCATGCCCAGAGAGTTAGGCTGGGTGGAGTTTTGTTGGCTCCTTGGTCCCTTTTATGTAGGGTTCCTCAAGGGTCACCTACCTCTCCCTCGTGCTGTTTAACATCTATATGAGGTCATTCAGAAATCTGAGGTTTGCGGCCATCAGTATGCTGATGATACACAGCTCTATCTCTCCTTTTCCACCTCTGCAACTAAGGCTGTGCAGACCCTTGGTCACTGCCCGGATGCAGTTTTAGAGTGGAACCAAACTAACATGCTTAAGCTCAACCCCAAGAAGACTGAGGTACTGTTTCTTGGGGGTAGGACAGGCACTGTAGTCCTCTTCCCAGTTTGGATGGGATTTCCCCTCAGCTGGTTGATGGAGTGAGGAGTCTGGGCATCACCCTGGATCTGGCATTGCCCCTGGAGTCCCAGGTGGCAGCCGTCTCCAGGGCAGCCTTCTACCAACTTAGGCTACTCTCCCAGGTATGCCCGTACCTTGATGGGACGGTTGAGCAAGTGCTAGTTATCTTGATGACAGAATACTGTAACAATTTCTACATGGGGCTCCCCTTGAACCTTATTTGTAGACTGCAGCGGATGCAGAATGTGGTGGCCAGACTGGTGGTTGGTGTGGGAAGATATGACTGCATCACCTCCATTCTGTCTCATCTGCACTGGCTACCTGTTGTGTCCTGAATAAGTTTCAAGGTATTGGTTTTGATTTACAAAACCCTCCAAGGCTTGGATCCAGAATATCTGGCAGAGCATATCATCCTAAGGTCAACTTCAGCCTGGCCCACCAGAACATTGCAGGCCCTTTCGCTCAGAGTTGCCACTCCCCGGGAGGCTCATAAGACTTGTACCCGGAACCCTGCTTCTTCAATGGCAGGCCCAACATGGTGGAATTATGGCTGTGGAGCCCCTCTCAGCCTTTAGGAAGAAGCTAAAAACTTGGCTCTTTAAGGCCACTTTTGGCAACCAAGGAGTTTGAATGTCTGCTGATTATGTTGTTTGTTGACCATCTGGTTTATTTGCCACCATCTTGTATTATTATTGTCTTTTTATATTTTATTTCATTTTTATTATGCATTTTATGTTGTACACTGCACAGAGTTCCTTTATTATATTTATGGACCAAGTTGGGTGGTCTATAAATAAATAAATAAACAAACAAAACCTCCATGTGCAACCTTGTTCTGATCAACAGGAAGCAATCTTAAGTTAACTGGCCATTATCCACTATTTGGTAAGAGTACAAAGTGAAAAATTAACCAAAGAAAAAAACAAAAAGAGAGTGGGCATTAACCCACCAGGAAACACAGAAAAGCATAAAGTTAACAAAAAAGAAAATAGCCAAAAATAGTGACAAATAATACAAAATACAAAGCAAAAGTTGTGTAATATTACACTACTCTAGTACTTTGAGTCCACATGTTCAGCAAATCTTTTGTCACAGTGGCTTGGTATAGAAAACAATAAAAGTTAATAAAAAATAAGGAAAACAAAAAAAGTGTAAAAGGAACAGCACAATGCTAAGATGTTACTTGTCTATCATCCTGGGGTGGAGGGAGCCCAATTTTAACCCACCCTTTCTGTATCCACCTCCTGGAGCCCATTAGGGGAATGTTCTGGGTAGTGTTGAAGCTGGTTGTCCAGATCCAAGTACAACCATCTAATTAAAGATTTAGTTACAGCTATATTCTGAAAAATCATTTTGATGTGTTTTCTATTAAAAAAGCCATTTTATGCAAATGTGGCCAGGGTCTCAGGTCGAAAGGTCACGACTAAAAAAAGGTAGGGAGGCCAGCCTCAAGAAGATCTGGTTCATCTCTCACAAACATGAAATAATGTTTGGGCTGAGGAAGGTGTGCTTAGCCTGAGGAAGTGAATTTCATACGCATCTGCAATTTGTTTAATGTTTTAGTGGCACAATAAAAGGTATCACCCACTCTTGCAGATCTGCACATGTTGATGAACTTAGAGGTTGTGGTGTATTTAAGCCTCTAGTACTTTGAGTATACATGTTCAGCAAGTGTTTTGTCACAATGACATGGTATAGAAAACCAAGAGTTTGCAACACCAAAATTCATGTAATTTGACATTTCCTCTTTATATAAAAAATTGCAATAGTGATAGCATTGTTTCACAGCTTGCTATAGTACAGAGGGAACCTTATTGAAAACCTTATATTGTAAGTACAATGTGTTTGAAGAAATTGTGAGCATAGGCTTGGAATGAAAGAGTCCCAACTGGGTATATTTTGAACGAATGGTATTGACCATATCAAAAAGGTAAATAGAATTTATTTTGTTCTTTCATGATTGAAACCACCAGTGCATTTCCAGTTGCCTGTGAGCAGAAGATTAGATACCCAACTTGGCTTCTGGAGGATTAGTTTGAAAAGAGAATTACCTTTGCTAGTATCAACTGCCCAGGAAAAAAAAAGACCAATACCATTATTGTCAAATCACCCTCTCAGTTATTGTCCTTAGACGTAATTTCTGAGTGGAAGACAAAAACAGAAAACACAATATACGAATGGGGGAAATCCCCAATGTCTTCTGATAGGAAAAACTGCTTTGCATTATATAGGATGAGAGAAACGTTTTAAACAGAAGACAGAAAATAATGAGTGATGATGATGATGCAAATATAAAATATACAAAGTTTTGGAAAGTAAAAGTCATTGTGGTAGGAATTAAGATAAAACTAATTTTAATAAAGGATTCCCTGTGTTCTCCTTGGAAACAATTAAAGTCATACTTGTGTGTAGAAAATATACAAATAATACAACACAGAGACAAACACACACACACACATATCAACACAATTTGTTTTGAACTGAGATTGTTGATGTTCAAATAATATCTGTACTCAATGCCATATATAAAGATTTGCAGTGGGTGGTAAACTGGTTTTGAAAAATACCTGTAAATGATATGGTTTATTATGATTCAAAAAAGAGGGAAATAAATAAAAAGGGTCTGTTTCATATAAACAAACCTTAGCATTTGTCATAGAGGGGGGAAATAATTACAGTATTTTTCTGTGTATTTTATTTATTTATTTATTTATTTATACAGCCCAAATTTTCAGAGGAACTCTGGGTGGTACAGAACAAAGGAATCCACACAAAGCAAGTACACAAAACATATATAAAACAAAAACCAATCAATAAGACCATTAAAATCAATGAAAACATGGCATATAAAATGGCATCAAAAAGGGAAGGAGAAAAAAATGTGATCTACCACCATTAGATTATATTTTTGTATAAGATTATATTTTTGTCTAAAATTGTTAGACTAAAAATTGTGGTCCGTCTTATATGCAGAAGTAAACCAAGGAGAGAACTGTGTGGTTGTGAAACTGTAAATCTGGGTTGGAAAAGTGGGGGTCATTTTACAGACTAGAAATGCAGTATAAAACTACTTCAATGCCATGGGATATCTGCTTCTTCTGTTGCCCAAGTGTTTGATATTAGCACAGCCTATATTGCTAACTCAGCTATTTTACTTACCTTAAAACCAGCTATATTGTTTAAACCATATTTCATGGTCAGGTGATTTGGTGAGGGTTTATTGGTTTGCCTGCCATTTTGCTTTCTCCTGAAAATCCTGGTTTGAAAAATGAAAAGAATACTTATAGGAACTGATAAACTAAGGTATAAAACCTGGGCAAATACAGATTCAAGGGTTCATTAAAACAAAATGCAGCACCCTGAATTTCTCCCACCCACCCCTTGATGTGAGATGAGGAGCCTTGCATAATTTTGTTCATTTTACTTGCAGAAAAGTTGTGCATTTCTAGGGAGGGATTTCAATTTTGGGGAAATGTACAGTGTTAGAAAACACGCAAGTTTGAAATGCACAACTTTTCGGCAAGTAAAATGAACAAAATTATGCAAGGCTCTTCATCTCACAGCAAGGGAGGGGATCGAAATTCAGGGTGTTGCATTTTGTGCAGTGTTGGAAAACATGCAAAGTGAGATGTCATTTAGAGTTGCTTGAGATGAGCAGCTAAAAAATAGAACTCCATACTATCAAAACATCTAATCAGCTTTAAAGGGCTTTGTTTCCTCCAAAACTTGTGAGTAACTTTTCTTTTGTTTTTGTTAAGCGATTAACTACAGGCTGGAATGAGCTGGGATGTTAATTAATTGATGGCATGCAGGCAGAAAGTACTTTCCCTCTCCCTGGCGCTGGCCAATCAGACAGGGAGGCGGGATGATCTGTGTCGTTGCCACTGCCAGGGAGGGGAAAGATGATGCCTCAGAAGCTGCTTCCTGGTTGGAATTTCACCCAGTGCTAACTAAAGCAAGGTAAGACAATGGCTGATTTTGTTCTGGAGGGTAGGACTGGATTCCAAACAACAGCTGTGCCTTCTGAAATGAAACACCCATCTCTAGTAGAAAATATAAATCCTTGAAGAGTTAAACTGTATAATGAAAGCCAAAATTCAATGTCAACCATCTAAGGTAGCTCCAACAGACAATGCATTGACTTAATTAGATAATGTTATTGATGAAGAACAATAATGATGCGCAGATATTTTACTATTCATGCTGTTAAACATGCCCTTCTTTTGTTGGGAACAAAGATCTTTTAAACTCATGTGTGCCTGTTGTTATAAGTTATATGGTATTTTAACAATAGTCCATGCATTGTCTTATTGCAACATGAAAACTTGTTTTTTTATCTATGCTCAAAACTCTGTTAAAGTCATTTACTTATTAAAATTCAATGGTTTTCTCACATCAATTCTAAAAAGTGAATAATGAGCATCTACTCAAAGTATTGATCTTCATGCAGAAAATACCCATTATCCAAAACTAGTGGCGGATTGGGCGTGGGGGGAGAGGGATTTTAACAGCATGCCAATTACTGTTTATCATGAATACAGTACAATGTGTTCAGTATAACGGATGAATACTGTAGCATGTTATCATTGTGCATGGCTCATTAAAAGATTAAATAAAAAACAAAGCTCTATCAGTTTAAAATGACTCCCAACTTGCTTTGATCTATTTGAGTTGACTCATTCTGATGCCAGAGAATTGGGATCTGAATATTACCACTAGAATTTAACATGTAAGAGAAAACTATGACATTACTTGACCTGATACTGTCCAGAGCAAGATGCATGCAGGGGTGGATTCCTCTTTGTTCATTCTGTGACAGAAGCTTGCAAATTCCTACTTGACAGAACAACCTTTTAGCCCTGAAATTATCAGTAGGGTTGAATGTCCAAACTGTGGAGGAGAGAGGTGGGGCTTGTTGTCATCATCCGCCTTTGACTTCATGATCTATTTTCCTAAGCGCATCCCTCTCAATGGGAACATGTTAAGAAGATATTATGGGGATCTGGCACTTGTTCCTGTTGCCACAAGAGCAGGTTTAATGAATTATAGTTTTCCTGTCAGAAAGATGCTGCCCTTGTAAGAATGCATGGGATGCTGAATAGGGATAGGTATGAGTATGGTAGATTTTCCCATCTAGACATTAAGATTTGTTTATGTTTTATGATCCATACAATGCACGGCTGTGCAAACAAGCATGTTATTTTAAACTATTGATGGTTACTGAGGGTAGTGGTTCCCTTCAGGGAGAAAGGTGGCATAAAAATAAAGTT
>JAHTLZ010000330.1:30035452-30048941 GCA_023846285.1 Phrynocephalus versicolor
TCTCTCTCTCTCTCTCTCTCTCTCTCTCTCTCTCTCTCTCTCTCTCTTTCTCTCTCTATCACCCAATTTTCCCAAGCGAACACAGGGCAGTGAACAATATAACACAATTCAAAATCAATAAACACCTTCCACAATATGGCATATAAAATAACAAACTCAAATCCAATAAAATATTAAAAAAGAATACAAAGGCAAGAGGCAAAACGCAGCTTCTTAAAGGCCAAGAAGGGCTCCGTAGTCCTAACTTCACTTGGAAGCTGATTCCAAAGTATGGGGCCAGCCACAGAGAATGCACAATTTGGGGTATAGGTTTTATGTGCCTCCCAGAGAGTGGTGACCTGAAGAGAAAGGGACTGTGATGTTCTGGTAGGCCAGGCCGATACTGACCTTAGGATGATAGGCTCCACCAATAACTTGAACCGTATTCAGGAGGCAACAGGTAACCAATGCAAACAAGCCAGAATGGGGGTGATGCAGTCATATCAGCCTGCACCAACCACCAGTCTGGCTGCAGCATTCTGACCCTGCTGAAGTCACTGAACAAGAGTCAAAGGAAGCCCCATGTTAAGAGTGTTACAGTAGTGTATCCATGAGATGACCAGCACTTGCACAACTGTCCTCAGGGAGTTCTCATTGAGGTAAAGGAAAATGTGGGTGATTAGCCTAAGCTGGTAAAATGCTCCCCTGGACACAGCTGCCACCTGGGACTACAGGGACAATGCCAGCTCCAGAACCATGCCCAGATTCCTCACTCTCTCCACCAGTTCCACCCAAACTGGGGAGAGAACCACTATACCCATCCAGAGAACCCCCAAAGAACAGAACCTCAGTCTTCTTGGAATTCAGTTTGAACCTGTTAGTCCTGGTCAATTCCAGGACCACATCTAGACAATTACCAAGGGTCCACACAGCCTCTGATGCAGAGATGGAAAAGGAGAGATAGCACTGCATATCATCAGCATACTGATGATAGCCGACTCCAAATGACCTCAGCCACAGTCTCATACAAATGTTAAAAAGCATGGGGGAGACCGCCAATTCCTGGGGCACCACACAAGAGAGGGACAAAGGAGCTGACACTTCTCCACCCAGGCTTACTCGCTGGGCATGGCCCCGGAGAAAAGAGTGGAGCCAGCACAAAGCTGAACCACAAATCCCCATCCTCTGAAATCCTGCCCAGGAAGATACTCTGGTCAACCGTATCAAAGACACATTGAGGAGGACCAACAGGATAGAACACCCCCTGTCAGCCCCTCTCAACAGATCATCTTGCAATACGACCAGGGCTGTTTCAGTCCCATAATGCAGCCTGAACCCAGATTGGAATGGATCCAGCCAGGACATTATCTTCCTCCGGGAATGACTGGAGCCGCATGGCAGTAATCCACTCCACCATCTTACCCGAAAAGAAAATATTGGCTATTGGATGATAGTTGTTCATATCATCCGCAGCCAAGCCAGCCTTTTTGAGGACAGGCTTTACCACCATCTCCTGCAGGAAATTTGAAAAAAAAAAAACCATCCCTAAATGAAGCAGAGGCAATAAGCAATGTCCAGTCTGGCATACTCCCCCCTGAGATCTTAACCAACCAGGAAGGGCAGGGATTGAATGGAGAAGCTGTCGGGTGGCAATGAGCCAGTGCCCTAGAGGCTTCAAGAGTTGACACAGTCCCAAAATCAACAAAACAAGGAGACCAAGGGGGTGAAGCACTGGAGATACACGGGGGCAGACCAGAGGAACTGGAGTCCAGACAGAAATGGTGCCTCTACTTTAGCTTTAAACTATCTGTCTAACCTAATGTGCAGGATTTATGTTTCTTACCTGTCTTACCACCTTTCTCTTCATGAATTTTTCTGACAGATTTAGATTAGAATCCTATGTATATGAAGCTGTTTTATAAACTGTATTTGATAGAGACTGGTTTATAAAAGGGTTATGGTTCTTTAAGCTTTGGTCAGAGAAGGCATACATTTGTATGTATTGATTGCCTATCCAGCTGTCACTAAATGCCAGTGAGAATAACATGATGGAGTTCGGTTTCGGGTTTTTGTATTGTGTGCAGGAATTTATGTTGTTTGTGTCTGACAGCTGTGATTACCCAAAATGGTAGAGGATTTCAGGTAGGAATGTGTCTCAGAATGGTAAACAACACCTTGGATTTAAATGCAGAATGGTGTGGCTGAGCATATAACTGGAACATATAAGAAGCTGTAACCAGAGGGCAGGAGAGGTGGCAGTTTGGGAGTTAGTCAGTGAGTAAAGACTGAAGAGAGCAACTGTAAGTAACCAGAAGAAACAACAACGGTGGCAGAAATGCGCTGAAACCAAAGATGTCACTCAGAAGGTTGAAACCACTCAAGGCAAAGCTAAATAATGTTTATGGAGAAAGAAAAGAAAAAATCTCCTTTAGGAAGGATGGAAGTTTAAGTGAGAAAGCAGTAGGCAGAATGAAAACTGGAATAAATATTCCAGGGAGAAGTCAAGGGCAGTGACTGTAACATTCTGTGGTGAAGTTAACAAAAAATAGAGTGAAGCGTACACGCTTGTGAGTTAAAATGAAGGTGCAGCTTGTTAGAACAATAAATTTGTTGGAGAAGGACTGGAATGTATGCCTCCTAATTATTTTCCAGGACAATTGAAATTGAATTTGCATAGTTTAAGAAATCAAACCCATAGATATGAAGCTTTATTTGGTTTTTCAAAAGCAATCAAGTATAATGTGTATTTCTTTAATGTTGGTTATATATTGATCTCACTTTTGGTTCTTTGACTTTCAGCAAGTACCAGAGGCATTCAGTCAAGAAAGAAATTAAATGACTTTGTGGCAGTGGGAATTTGATAAGGAATTAGGTAGGACCAGGGTCTGTAGATCAGGGCTGATCTGTGTGGTATTCGTCAGAAGATATTTTATCCTGCTGAGTCAGTTTTGCATTTTTAGATATCCACTAAAAAGTAGGAAAAATGTAGGTGAAGGAGATGAGACACAGTGTCATAATTCAGGGGCTCTGCAGAGCCCCAAATGGATAGCCTAGCCCAGGGGTGCCCAAACTTTTTGTAAGGAGGGCCAGATTTGGTGGCTGAGAATGTGTCAGGGGCCAGTTGCTCCCTGACCCTGCCACACCACTGCAAGCCCCGCCCACTGACCCATAAGCCCTGCCCACTGACCCCTTGCAACCCTACCCGAAGGAAGGAAGGCGGGGACCAAGGGAGGGAGGGAGGGAGGTGGAAACCAAGAGAGGAAGGAAGGATGATGGGGACCAAAGGAAGTATAGGGAGCCTGTTTAAAAAAACATGGGGCGAAGGAGGGGGAGGAAAGGGTGGGCCAGCTAGCAGCGGGCCACTCAGAATGGCCTGACAGGCCGAATTTGGCCCCCGGGCCGGACTTTGGGCAGGCCTGGTCTAGCCCCTCAATACTCATATATCAACTATCCTTCCACAATTCTATGCACATGTGTTTGATGTATAGCTTCATAAAACAGTTAGCAGAGTGGGTGATCTGAAATACAGAAATCACAGTGTTACTTCAGTCTAGTACTTCAGTAGTTGAAGTCTCTGGGGTTAAAAGTCATGCCTCACCTGGCCCCAATCCATTTGGGCAACTAGCTACACTCTGGAGAAACGCTGAACCCCGAGAGTGACTGGATCATGCAATAGGTGTCCATTTTTTAAAAAACAGGGGAACGTTCTGTGCTGTCAAGCATTCTGATTTTTTTTAAAAGAATATTTTGTTGATTATAGTACAGCAACCAAGAGGCCACCACTATGGCTTTATGTGGTTCTTGGCTGACAAGGATTCCCTCAGGATTCAGGTATTGTCTCCCCAGCAATGCAGGGCCCCTCAAATTTCCAAATGGAAAAGAAGAAAAAAACAGTTTCGCTTAAGAATTTTCCTAAAGCCCTATGGGTCATTTTACTTATATTTTTAATAGGTTCCTTGGTACATCTGTCTAAATATCTCAAAGTATTATCTTTCTTCTTAAGAGAAAAAAAGTAACTAAAAGTTGCACAGGGGTTTTTGAGATAAAAATTGGAGAGAAAAGGTGTTGGGATACAGGAACTCATGAAGCCCAAGACGATCTAGAAATGTATGTGTTAAGCTTTAGTTGCTCATCCCTGTCAGAAAGTAGTAACTTATCTCCTTCTACCCTGAATCCATTTTAAGACTTACTCACCACAGGCATGGCACACATTAGTACTGTTGTCACTCCTGTGTGTTTCTACACAGCATAGTCTTTTCAAAGAGTGTTCCATTTGTGTGAAACAAACACACATCCTGTCTTTGGAGTATATATACTAATCTAGAAGACCCATGACGATGGGAGGAATTAGGTCATCCAGCATAATCTCAGGAAAGAACTATAATTTGCAAAACCAAGGAAGAGGTTGAAATGGTAATCAAGTTCTGAGTATGCATCTCTTGCATGCTGGATGCTGACTAGGCAGACACAAAAGCACATTGAAACACCTCATAATTATTTATTCAATTATTCATTTATTTACAAAAATGTTTAGCCACCCCATTACCAAGTGGTCTCTGGGCGGCATACAGCAATATATTAAAACAACAAGACCACATGTTAAAAACCATCAAAATAACAAACAGTTAAAACAATCACTATATAAATAGTAAAATGCTGCTATTCATGTGCCCAGCTAAGATAACATTAGTTAATTAAAATACTGGCTAAACAGGTAGGTCTTCGCCTGATGCCAAAAGGTTAAAAGTGTCAGCACCAGGCAGATCTCTATTGGGAGGGCATTCCAAAGTTTGGGAGCAACAGCTGATAAGGCCCTGCTTTGACATGCCACCCCCTTACCTCTTTATGGGATGGCACTTTCAGCAGTGTCTCCTGGCCTGATCTTAGTGTACAGGCAGGTTCATATGGAAGAATGTGGTCCTTTAGATAACCAAGTCCCAAGCACTTTGATTTGGGCTCGGATAGCAACCGGTAACCAGTGTACGTGTTTTAGAACTGGTGTAATATGGGTTCACGCAGTGGCCCCACTCACCAGCTGTACAGCCAAGTTCTGTACCAGTTGCAATTGCCGGACCGTCTTCAAAGGCAGCCCCACGTAATGTGCATTACAATAGTCCAGTCTGGTTGTACATGTGTGACTGTTGCCAGGCTCTGCTCATCCAGGTAAGGGCAAAATTGATATAATCTCTGCTGTAGACATGGGCACGACCAGAAAAAATGACGTTTTGTTTTCATTTGTCGGAATGGGTCCATTTCAGGTTGTTTCTGTTTGTCGCAAAATTTTTCAAAAATCTGTCGTTTTGTCGATTTGTTTGTCATTTGTCATTTCCACTGCGATTTAGCATGATTTGACTTCCCAGAGCATAGGGGTGTCCCGCAATCAGGGCCGGCGCTGGGTATTTTTGCGCCCTAGGTGGTGGGTGGGGTGGGGGGCGGGCGGCGGTGGCGGGGGGCCATGGTCGGGCGGCGACAACAGCAGGAGGGAGGCGCGGGCAGGCAAGTGGGCAGGCGGTGGCACAGGCTGCAGGCGGGTGGTGGCATGGGTGGGCGGGCGAGTGGGCAGTTAGGATATCACTTAGGATAGAGGTTCTGTTCTTGGCTTTCACCCCAAATGTGTGTGTGTGCAAGCAAATTAAAGTTGGGAAAATAGAAAATAAATGGTAGTATATAATATATATTTAAAATAAATCCACGCCTCCCACTCCCAGTCGAACCTCCCCCTTTATCCAATATCAGAAAAAAAATCCTCACAAACTGCCAGAGAAGAAATAAAGAATAAACTGCTATTCCTTTCAGCAGACAAAGCTGCAGGGAATCAAAGAAATTATTTTCTAAATTCAATTCCCTCCCTGCCTGCCTAACTTAAATCCTAAAGCCTCCAGCCTCCCTCCTCAATCTCGATCGGATCACACCAGCACCAGCAGCCAGCCCTCCTCCCTCAACCACATCCATACACCTGACTGTGATTTCTGGAAGGTGCCCCGGCTTTTTATGCCCTCCGAGACATCCAGAAGTGTCAGTCAAAAACCTGGCGATGCCATTGGTGGAATGGTTCAAAAAAATTGCATGGTCCCATCCCATGCCCAGCCCAAATGGGCAGGTCTAAAAAAATAAAAAATAAAAAATAAAATAAAATAAAATAAAATCAATACGACGTTTTATTGCTATAAAAAACCCACTGCTGCTACTATTAAAATTCAGGCATTTAAAATAAATAAATTTCACATGTTTCTGTGGTGATTTGGTGTGTTTTTTGACCACAATTTCAAAAGAAAAATTGTGGTCGCCATTTTGGTCCCCTCCCCCACTGCATGGAATGGCGAAACGACGAGGATGACCTCCCCCCAGCCTGGTGCAAGCAGGGTACCCCCCAGAAACCACCCCTCTGGTAGGTGGCAAAGCCTCAGGCAGGCATATTTTCGCCTGCTTTTTTGGCCGGGAGTCGGTTTTTTTAAAAAAACTTTTAAAAACTTTTTCTGTACTTCGCATTGCGTGATCGCCGTGATGCCACAAACGAAAACAAAAAACCCGACCAAATTTTTCTTTTTTCGGTTCGAGTTTGAGTTCTGATGGCTTAATTATCGTTACCGTTTCTATTACATAACGGAAATGAAAAACGGAAACGGAAACGGAAATTCCGCCGAGTCGTGCCCATGTCTACTCTGCAGCTGTAAAAAGGCTGGGGGCTGGTGGATATAGTCACCTGGTACCAATTAGCTGGGATAGAGCTAGAAGGTGTAAGGTACCTAACTTCTCTTCTCCTATGCAGCGATGCTGTACCCCTACCACCGAATCTTCCCCTGCCCCATATAATTCCAATTGGTTGCCCCCGAGCCCCCAGACCTTCCTGTTGCCCAGCCAGTTCCCCTGCCACTTCCAGAGGAACTTATATGTTTGTTCTAACACTGCAGTTGTCCCCCAGGCACTGAAAAGGCATGAAAACCTTTGACTATGTCATTCGGTGCCCGCTCACAACAGCTCCATCAAAAGCCCCAGCTAAGGAGGCCTGGTCAATGACAGCCCAAAGGGGTATGTTGGTGTGTTGGTGGTCAGCTTCATGAAGGTATCTACCCAATGTGTGGCAGTGGTGAAGAAGGCCAATTCCATACTAGGGATTATCAAAAAGGGGATTGAAAATAAAACAGCCAACATTATAATGCCATTATACAAAACAATAGTAAGACCGCACCTGGAGTAGAGATGGGCACGTCTGTCATTAGTACTGGTTTAGGGGAGGGGGGTAACGGGCTCCTGGAGGCACCTCTGTGGGGTGGGTGCCTCCTCTGGCCCGCTATGAAGGGAAAGCAGGCTCCTGGAGGCACCCGTGGGTGCCTCCTCTCCTCACCCGCTACAAAATAGCATGCATAGCCATATGGATATGCATACCAAGTTGCAGACTTGCTTAGTGGACAGTGACACTGGACTGGCAGAGGCACCCCTCTTTGGGGTGCCTCCTCTGCATCAGTCAGTCAGAGAGAATGCGGGCTCTCACTGTGTCTCACTAAGAAGGGAAACGTACTTGCGTGTAGTGCAATGTGAGTACACAGATCTGGCTTTAGGGTTAGGGTTAGCACAAGGGCTAGACTTAGGGTTACAGGTAAGGTTAGGGTGAGTATTGGGGTGCACCTCTGGGTGCCTCTCTGACCCACTTAGAAGGACAGTGTACTGGCGTATGGGTTAGGGTTAGGGTTAGGGTTAGGGTTAGGGTTTGGACTAGGGTTAGTGGGCTTTTTATGCCCGATTGGCACATCCCAGAAGTCTCTGTGGTCAAAACCTGGTCAAGTGGCCATGCGATTGGTGGAATGGCTCCAAAAATTTGCATGGTCCACTCCCATGGCCAGCCCATCATTGCGCAGGTGTAAAATAAAATAAAATAAAATAAAATAAAAAAATCAATGGAGAGGAGGACAGGAGACATTTTGTTGCAAGAAAAACCCACTGCTACTGTAAATAATCTGGCAGTTTTAAAATAGCAATTTTCACATGTTTCTGTGGTGCTTTGGTGTGTTTTTGGACCACGATTACAAAAAAAAGATTGCGGTCACCCGCCCCATTTTGGATCCCCCGCCCACACCGCATGGCAGGCGAGTCAGCGAGACGACGAGGATGCCCCACCAGAGCAGCCCAGGACAGGAGGGGGGAAGGCCGGGGACCCCCCCCCCCGAAACCACCCCTCTGGTAGGTGCACTCTCAGGCAGGCAGGCAGGCATATTTTTGCCTGTTTTTTTGGCCGGGAATCAGGGTTTTAAAAACTTTTTTCTGTGCCGCTTGAATGGCGGCGGCGAGGCAGCAATGTTGGCGGGATGACGAGGATGCCTGCCGGCCGCCACTCCGCCAGAGCAGCCCAGGAAGGACAGGAGGAGGGGGGGAGGCCGGGGAACCCCCCCCGAAACCACCCGTCTGGTAGGTGCCCTCACTCAGGCAGGCATATTTCTGCCTGCTTTTTTGGCCAGGAATCGGGTTTTTTTTTTAACTTTTAAAAACTTTTTTCTGTGCCGCTTGGCATCGCGCGATCACCGCAATGCCAGGAACGCCAATGACAAATCAGACCCAATTTTTCTTTAGTCGGTTCGAGTTCGAGTTCTGGCGGAGTAATTGTCGTTTCCTTTTCCGTTACGTAACAGAAACGAGGAACGGAAACAGAAACGGGAATTTCGCTAATTTGTGCCCATGTCTAACCTGGAGTATTGTGTACAATTCTGGTCGCTGCATCTCAAGGAAGACATAGTGAAACTGGAAAAGGTGCAAAAGACAGCGACTAAAATGATTACTGGGCTGGGGCACCTCTCTTATGAGGAAAGACTAAAACATTTGGGGCTCTTTAGTCTGAAAAAAATGCGCCAGAGGGGGGATATGATTGAGATGTACAAAATAATGCAGGGAATAAGTACAGTGGATATAGGGAAGCTCTTCTCCCTCTTCTCCCTCTCACAAAATGCCAGAACTAGGGGACATACACTCAAATTGAGGACTGGGAGAGTAAGAACAGACAAAGGAAAATATTTTTTCACCCAGTACGTTATTAGTCTGTGGAACTCCCTGCCACAGGATGTGGGGATGGCATCTGGCCTGGATGCCTTCAAAAGGGGATTGGAAGAATTCATGGAAGAAAAGTCCATCACAGGTTACAAACCATGATGGATAGGTGTAATCTCCAGGCTTAAACTTGGGGTACTTCAAGGGCCAAATACAGGGGTGGTATCAGGGGACAGATATCAAGTCTCATATGCTCCCAGGCACATCTGGTGGGGCCACTGTGAGATACAGAAAGCTGGACTAGATGGGCCTTTGGCCTGATCCAGTATGGCTCTTCTTATGTTCTTATGTTCTTAAGAAGAGCAAGATGTTATTTTCTTTTCCTTTTTGTTTCTTGTTCTTTTTGTGTAACATTCATCTGCTGCTCTAGTGAAGATTTAAAGATAATTCACACTGGCACTGTGCTGCAGCAACTGTTGTTGTTAAAAGTTGTTAGTTCTAGTGTTGCCCTTATTTTATCAAATACATTGAGAGGGTTAAAAATTTTCCTGACAAGTGCAGTTGTCAGTGTTAACTAAAGTAACACTTATGCCCTGGCATACAATAAGCCATGTCTGCGTTGCTGCTTCAACTTCATGGGAAACTGTCAGTCCTTGTGGCACTGTTAAAAACATAGATAAGTTGTTTTGCTCTTGGCAGTGTCTTTAAACATATATTGGCAACACAAAGATACAGGAACTGTAATATTCTGTAGATAGATTGTGTCTACACCCATTGCATGCTACCAGTTTTGACTTCAGGTCCTGCTATAGATGGACCCCAACTCCATTCCTTGGCTATCTGCAGTAACTGCCTTGTCACAAGGATCCAAGGAGAGAGAGGCAGGGAGGCAAAGTCTTCAGAGCTCAGGGTGCAACCACACTTTGCTGTGATTTTGTTCACAAGCCTTATTATATTTGAAATCACAATCAAGGCTACAGCTTGATTTGGGGATTCATTCTTCATACTGGATGTGATGTGAGCCCATAGCCACTCTCTTGTTCTTTCCTGCTTTCCTGTAGTCCCACTCATGCTAACCTTTTTATATTTCATTGTGATGCCACTTCCTCATTTAAAGCTTCAGATTACAGTAAAATTATGAGCATAATTTGTTCCGGGAACATGCTCATAAACCAAAACACTCTTGTATCAAAGCAAATTTCCCCATAAGAAATAATGGAAACTCAGATGAAAAATTCTGGGCTCCCATAGACCTCATACTGTACACACTAAATGCCAAAACTCACAAAAGAAGTTGGCTAGAAGTCCATGTCCATACCATGGTTTAGGCGCCTGGCTGCGGAATCTGCTCTGCTTGAAACTAACAACTGGATTTTACTCTGTATTTTTAATATGACAAAAATAAAATGCAACTTGTAGCCCTATGCACACTTGACTAGCTGCCACTTGACTAGAAATTGTTTGAAAAAAATAAGAATTTTGAAAACAATTTAAATATAAATACAGAGAAAAATAAAATGCAAACCTGTACTGTCTTTGAAAACGTTCCTAGCTAGTGCAAGGAAGACCTTTATTCTTCTCTCCTCCCTTGGCTTTGGAGGCTTGTTTGAGACAATCACTCACAATCCAGCAGGGAGATAGAAAGACAGCCACCATTGGTTCACTAGTGATTATGTGACATGCTCCAGTGCTTGTATACCAAGACATTGCTTGTTGATCAAGGCAAAATTTAGAAGAAATGTTTGCTTGTCTTACAAAACATTATTACTATACAGGAAAAGGACCCGACTTACTGGGTCCTCCAGTAGTTGCTGGTACCATGCCAGGTCAAACAAAGGGTAATGGTGATCACCACATGGAAAGCGAAACCTATAGGGGCCCAGCCAATGGGCAGGCATGGGTGAGAACATGTGATGCGGCTCAGAATGTTTGCTTGTCTTGCAAAACACTCCAAGTTATAACTGTACCAAAAAACTTTTCATTGAATAATAACATGAAAAGGTACTTAGTCTGAGAATACAGAATATCAGTCTGAGAGTGCAGAATATCAAAGGTTTGAATATATATATATTTTATATATCTATTTTGCAAAATACATAATTCACATATTAGAATGTTTTCATGAAAGGAATCGCCACCACCGCCTTCCCATCTGCTACTTTTCACTCTTACTTTCAAGTAACATATGCAGGAATTACCTGCCTTGTGGCCACGTACAATTTTAGATTCTTGGTGTGTTAAACTTTGAAAGTCTGTTTTCAGATCTATCAATTAAGTAATAACATTAGTCAGGTTTTGCTTCACAAAAAAGGTCTTCACACATGATCTGGAGTTTAATATGTTGGACAGAATTCAGGACTTGCACCCAGTCCTCCAACATCAAAAGCCCAATACTTTGCTTTTACATTGCCCAACCCACCCCTGGGAATGAACATCATTGTCCACCTACCTATGTGACTGAAGCACCACTCATTGACTTTCACTTGTTTTTACAAGAATTTATCCCAGCTACCTGCATGAGGGAAAGCCCTTTCACATACTTTCAGCTTGGAAAAGCAGCAACCCTCCAAGATCAGAAATTTTTAAAAGCTGCTTTGGAAGGGGAAAGGGCTAGACCTTTGCATCATGTGGTGAGTAAAAAAAAACCTTCATATTCATCTGTTTTATAAAGGAAGCAATTCCATTGGCATTTGATCATGTGGTCACATTCTTGGTTAAATTCTCCCTTTCACCAACTGGCTTGTCATGTGTGAAGTAAAGGCTGTGGTAGAAAATACAAGGAAGCTATCAACATCTGCTTTGGTTAACCCCCACACACACCGCCATACACATTGGCTGCCTGCCACCTATCATCAGTCTTCTAGGGAAGACCCTGAAGAACTGTGACTGGGTTATAACAGTGCTAGCATTATTGTTGTATATTGCTGCTACTAGCCTATCTGTCTTCAACAATGAAAAGTTCTCCCTCCCCCACAGGCCTGTTATGCAGTTGTGATAGATAATAATTAATGGTCAACATGAAAAAGCCCTTGTTAATGCTATGCTGAAATTGTTAATTTGGTTTAAATCATTGAGCTATTGGCATTTTGCCCCACTGCACTAAAAATAGTAGCAAATTACAATGATAAATCATTTACAAGCTCTGGTTTCCACCAATATAAGTACAGTCCAAAGCAATGAAAGGTACACATTTTGTACATGGATAAAAGTACGGCTGAATCTTGGTAATTCTTGATGGTGGCAGTATTCTGAAGGTGTTATGCTTGCTATTGCGTGCGACCAAAGAATGGCTAAGGTGGAATCACCAATCTACTCTATAAGGACTTGGGATTCTTCAGATCCCAAATTATTGTAATAATGGCAAATAGTATCAAACTGTCAGAACTCTAAATGACTTTATACTTAGAAAGGTAATGTAGAATGTATAACATGGAGAAGTGAGAGCAGAATCCTTTTTTTTTGGGGGGGGGAACCTCAAGGATGCCATTGCACATAAATTCAATATGCCCACTTTCAAAATACGGCTGAAATTCAAACTTCCTGTCAAGGAAGTATAAGAAAGTATTACTGTAAATACTAAGCTTTCAACCCACTGACTACTGTTAGCATGATATTCCTCAAATGGCACTGACAGCAGGATGTATGGGGACAAGAGAAGTTCTCCATGGGATTTATGACTTCTCATCAAGAGAAGAAAGGAAAACTGAAATGATCCATGTTGTATCAAAACAGATGGAGGTTTTATGGAATGCCTTACTCACTCCGGGAGCAATTTTAGCTGTCAAGTGCAAGCACGTGTCTGAATTACGGTTTCTGCAAAGGAAAATGGCATTCTATTATAACATTTGATGCTAACACATGAACAATGTTGTTATTGATGGTGGTTGTGTTTGTGGTGTTGGTGTGTGTGTGTGTGTGTGTGTGTGTGTAACATCAAGTCCCTTCTGACTCAAGGCAACTCTGAGTGAGAGATCTCCAGCACATCTTGTCCAACCCTGCTCAGCTCTTGGACACTAAAGACTGTGGCTTCCTTTACAGAATCAGACCTTCTTTAATTTGGGCTTTTCCTTTTCCTGCTGCCTTCAGTCTTTCCAAACATTATTGTTTTTTTTCTGGAGGCTCTTGCCATATCCACATGTTCCCAAAGTAAGACAACAGCAGTTTCTTGATTTTTGCCTCCCAAGATTGTTCAGGCTTGATTTCCTATAGGACCTATTGTACTTGTTCATCTTTCTAGCAGTCTAAAGCAAAGCTCATTTCCAGCTTTGTATTTTAAATGAATTATTCCCCAAATCCCCCACCCTGTCAGCTTTCTTTACTGTCCAGTTTTCACATCCTTACATCTGCATCAAAAGAAAACTATTCTGTTTCTTTTGTACAGTTTTGTCAGAGTTACCTTTTTATGTGTGTTTGCAAATGTGTTAAATTCCACCATATGAATTGTGCTTGTTCTCGGGAATTTTTTTTAAAAAAATGAACACACATGGACACACACACACACACACACACACACACACACACACACACACACACA
>JAHTLZ010000330.1:30055392-30074282 GCA_023846285.1 Phrynocephalus versicolor
TCAGGGATCTAGGAGGAGGCTCAGCTGATCTCACCTATGTAAACAAGCTCTCCACATCTCTACATTGGATTAGGTAATATTTCATTTTCTGTTCTAATCATATATTGATTTGACAGCTTTGCTGGCATATAATTGGAAGTTTTAGATCTGCTTCCAAAAGTCTGGGCTGGAGAGAGTTTTAGGTGGTGCTAGATATTACTTCAAGCAGTTATAGCTAGATTCCATTCAAAGGGTTAATTTAGTTTGTTTAGAATTATATTGTTCAAACAACCTTGGTGAAAGTAGAATCATAGTCTGCTTTGCATGGGAAAAATCTTGTATGGAACAACTGATTTTGTGACTTATTTTCTTCATGAAATGTTTCCTATTTTCTACTTGACAATTTTTCATCTTTCCAGAATTAAAAAAAGAAAATTATTTTCTCTTTGTTTTCTGTGTTATACTTGTAGTGTATAGGGTATTTTGTATGGGGTATTTTAAGAGCAAGGCATACTGCAGTCGAAGACAGGTGGACCTTGTAATGAGGTAATGCCTATTGGGGTGAACTGGGGGGGGTGGAGCTATGGGTATTTATGGAATGTGTGTGTTGTGTTATGCATGTCGTTTGTGAAATAAAGAAGTCTACCGTAGCATGCTGTTATGTCTGGACTCACTACGTAATAATATTCATTCCCCCCATTAAATATACCTACAAGCAGCATAGTGTTATTTCTGGGCAGTGTTGGTGAACCTATGGTACGGGTGCCAAAGGTGGCACTCAGAGCCCTTTCTGTGGGAAGCCAACATCGCCCCTTCACAGCCACCCATATTCAGGTTAAATTGCTGTACTGGCACTGTGCAAACAATCAGTGGCTTTTGAATTGCAGTTTGGGCACTCGGTCTCTAAAAGGTTCGCCATTACTGCACTAGGGTATAAAAGGACCTCGTTTTCACCAATTCTACCATATAGTGTTATAAAATCATCACCAAATACCTGTAAATGCTTCATAAGGTCAAATCTTGCCAAAATGTTTTATGAAATATTAAATATGTAGCATAAATATTATAAACCTCCAAATATGCACAAAACCCTAAGAGCCTACATGCTTTAATTTTAAACCTAAATTCTGCTTTGACTGTTTATTGAGCTGTGTAGTTTAAAATGGCATTTCATTTTTAACAGCTCTGATGGAAGACTAGTATGTTATTCATTTCACAACTGACACCCTCAAGTCATATTTCTTTTCCTGTCATAATGCATTTATTTTTATCAGCAGCTTGTCATTCAACTGTATTAAAAATGGAGAAATGGACAGTTTGGGGACCTCAGTGACGTGTGTGAACATAATGGCCGTCAATTTAGTGCTACTGTTTGGTTATTATGCTTTCATTAATAATCAAAAACTTTGAGAATCAAAACTGAGAGATGGGATTGGAATTGGTGGAATTATTGAATTTTGCACTTGCTCTCCTGTGGAATAAGCCACTGTGCTAATAATCTGGCTCCCATTCTAGCCGGACATAACATATTCAAGCAGAGTCACTCTGGCAGCTTGAAAATCAGCAGTGATATATATACAGATAAGGAAGGGGAGAAGAAGATAAAAAATAGAGTCAAGTGGCCAAACTGGAAAAACTTGACATTTCTAAAGAGAGCAACACAGAGGCAACCACAACTATACTTCTACAAAACAGGGGTTTGCGTATGTCCTATTTAATTCAGACTTTGAAACTATTAATTGAAAAGCCAGATTAGACACTCTTTTGCTCTTTTGAGTTCATGAGATTTTTAATTATGTTGAGCCTACAGATCTGTTTCTTACTTGACCTCACCACAGTCATTATGCTTTCATTTCTAATATGAGTAAAATTCATTCTAAATACCTTTGTGCCTTTATTAGATAGCAGGTAGGTTAAACGAATAATAAGTAAATAAAATCTTAGAAGCAAAAAAGGGAAGCTGCGGACAGGATAGCAGTGCAGGTTGTCCAGTTTTGGGGTTCACTGTCTTTTGCTATTACAGAAACAATTAAGAGAAGAAAATGAATCAGAAGCATAATTAAGAAGCAGAACTTGGACAAATCAATTCCATCTAGTCTTCAATGCTGTCTCCCAGTCAGTGGGCACCTGTATGTCTTCAATTGAATCTACTTATCAAACACCAATCTGGTGGTGAAAAGTAAATCAGGGCAGGGGATTTGTCATGAGGATAATGCTGCAAACTGAGCAATGTCAGTATTGTAGGTGAAGTGGTTGTTCCCAGAAGCACTGCTCTTGTCATGGGCAATGGATCAATGTGCAATAAAAGAAATCCAGAGATGGTGCTGTAATAATAGTTAGGTCAGGACAACAAAAGCATGATGGAAAACAAGCAGTTTGTCAGCAGGAGCAAAGCTGCAGTATGTTGGGGAAATAAATGAAAAGCTTAAAGAAAGAGTGTGAATATATCTTTGCAATAGTCACCCCCGATCTTTACTCTCCATTACAGCTTAGAGATGAATAGTCACCTTCATAGGTCTTAGCTCCAGTGTTATTTTAAAAGAGTTATGCTCAAACTTGTCAGCCTTAGCTTGCTTTTCCCCTGTGAGACCTTCCGTAATTTGCAGTGTCTCAACTGTTCATTCCTTTTGAGAAGTGAAACACACGGAGACACGAAAGGTATGGAAAGACTAGTTGATTGGTAAGACATATGCAAAGAACTCCTTCAGTGCTTTAGATCCCTAGCAGTCAACTCTACTTTCAGGCAGTTACTGTGATTAAGCAAACTACGCATTTGAAGTAAAACAAAGCAGGGGAAAGGGGGAGTTTTGAACAAAACAGCATCCTTGACAATTCAAGTACCATGTTGAGAATGCCAAGAATCCCAGGAAATGGTGAGGAAGTCAATGCTGCAATTTTTGCCTTTGTATCCAATAAGACAAACAAGGATTGACACCCCATTTCTTCTTCTGTAGAATAAATAAAAGTAGAAGGCAGAGTATTTTTCTAAATATTCATGCCTTCAGACTATACATGGTTAGATCAATGGTAATTTGGGAATAGGACATTCCATTTTTTAGGAGGAGCACACATTCTGAAAACCTGCCCCAACATCCTGTTTTGTGATCATCTGTGTTTCTCTACTTTCCAGAACCAACCGAGAGATGTAGGCAGATTTTGCACTGCTTTCCGAATCTCCAGATGCAGCAAAGTAAGTCAGGCTAAATGGAAGAAATTTGCTATCCTTCCCATCATCCAGAAGAGCCACAATAAGGTAATATTTTGCTATAATCTGCACCCTGTGGCATTCATATTGTGCGAGCATGTCGGTGTGTACACAGAGCAAAAATTACAGTTGCTGAGGAAAATGATAAATATGAAAGCAATATTTATGCCTAGCAATCGTTTTCCACTGAAACAAAGTAGAAATAGAAAACACATTTCTTTCCATTCCACATGCACATGCACACAAAGTGATAACACACCTACACAAGCACTATCAGCGAGTTTATGCAGCACAGCTGAATAGCTCGAATGTCTCTGGAGAGGCTTCAACATTCATTACAGACCTGAGCATGAGCTTCATTAAATACAAATCCTGGAAGTGTATCTCTGCTGTCTGACTGGCCTCAGGAGCTCCCCTAGGCTATGTTCTATAGGTTTCTCTCATCTGACATTTCTCTTTGTCTTGAAGTGAATATCATTCTTATCATTGACAATATGTAAACTCACTCCTATGTGCATTTCGCGTTCATTATGTCTTGTTCTCCGAGGATGACACCCTGAGGGTTTTTTTTAAAAAAAGCTTTTAAAAGTATTGTAATTATGTATTTCAAATTCCTGCCTCACAGCACTCGATCTGCATTTGCTGAATGCGAAGCCAAATTAATATGCATATCTTTACTAAAGAAACTTCTTGGCCTTGTATGTTCTTAAAGTAATTTATAAAGAAATGGGAAGCTGAGTTTTCCTCTCATTCTAGTGTTCTTCTTCTCTTAGATGCAATCCTCTTTGTGGCATTGCTGTTGATTTCTACTGCTAAAAAAACAAAGGAAGAATCCATGACTCAAACCAGATGCATTCTGTGTGGTGACTTTTGCAATATATGGAGACTGATGTCTTGCTTGTGTCCTACAATTTTGCAGTGCTAGGACTTCAACTTGAATTATGTTCTAGGCCACACATGTAATCTCATGTACTTCAGAGTAGAGAAGGAGGATAATTTAATTTTAGGGTTTTTTAATCTGAATTTTCTAAAACTCACACATTTTACCATATTTGGAAAGAAAGGAGTTCAAGATGTGGAGACACTGAAATACAGCAATTTGCTCATTAGAGGACTTTTCACACTGTGCCGGAATAAGGCCATTTTTCTGCCCAGATCCCATCTGTAGAGATGGGCATGAAACAAATAAAAATTCATTTTATTATTCATTATTCATTTCATGAATAATGGACAGCCCTCTCAAAGAAAAATGAAATGAAACAAAGTGGAAATTTCCATTTCATTCAGTATATTTTTTGTTCCGCCCAATGGTGTCTCTTACCTCCTGATGTCCAGGTCAGGGATACCTCCTGGCCACCCAGTGCTGCTCCTGCAGCTGACTAGCCCCTGCAGAGAGGGCTTTGGAAGCCCCACACCAGCCACCTGGACCCCAGAACATCCAGCGCCAATGAAGGTGGTGGAGGCCTCTGGCTACCCAGTGCAGCTGCTGCTGGGGCTCTGAAGGTGGTAGTGAGGTCTACTGCTGCCCAGTGTGGCTGTTGCTAGGGCTCCAGAGGTGGCAATGGTGAAGTCTACTGTCACCTAGAGTGGCTGCTGCCTGGGCCTTTCAGGCAGCAGCTGCCACCACTGTTGATCCACCAAGGTGTGGCCTGGCGAGACTGTGAGGCTTCCAAGCGGCCACTGCCACCACTGGGATTGCTGCGGCCAGAACCCTGCCGGCTAGCTGGAGTGGCCAAGTGGCTGGCAGGCTGGCCTAGGACCGCCCCATCACCATTGACGGGATCACCGCCACCACCACCAGCCAGGTAACCAAAACCAGTTCATTTTGGTTGGGTTGGCACAAATTTCTGTTTTAAAAATTCATGTGAAACAAAATGAAATGAACTGAGGGGAGGCCCAAAACAACTAACCAAACCATTGTTTTTCTGTTTCTGTTTTCTGTTTCGTGTGCACCTCTACCCATCTGCAATCAATCAACCTCAGCTGCTGAAAGCAGGAATTTGGAGAACCCTAATTCTACTTGAAATTATATAGCAAACATAGTCTATATAGTCCATATTGGAAGCATATGGGAAAGAATCTGTCTGTATCTCTGTCTCTCTGCCAGCTCACAGCACGGGGAAAATGTCACATTGTCGACTCTTTGACAATCAGGGTTCACTTGCTTCTTAGATGGACTGCATCTTCAGACTTTGTTTACATTCATTTGATATAGCAGATCTAACTTCATCCAACAGGGAATGAAAAAGCTCAAGAGTAGAGAAGCAGGATTCTTTAAATTCAGACACAGAAGGGAATTAATGGTTAGTACTGTTAGCTGTTGATGGTCACTGCAATTGAGAAAGGCCCCTCCCAGCCAAATCTTCCAGAGGCAGCATGCAAAGTTGTAAAAATTCCAAGAGATTCCATGTCCAACAATTATATTGGTACTGAATTAATTTTGCCATTTATTTCTCCTCCTGTGTCCCCTCTTCTTGGGAACTGCAGCACCTGTTAGATTTCACTGAAATTGCTCTGTTTTTAAGTTCTTTCTTGTTCCTGTCTTTAAAAATTTGAGGAAAACATTATCAGATCACATTTTGAAAATGGAAAGCATGTGAAGTTTAAAAAATGTTGTCTATGAAAAAGAGAGTAAAACCGACTGATCTTCCCATCCCAGCTTCGGAGTACCATGTCCAGATGGAAGAAAACAAAGACACTGATCTAGAAGCTTTTAAGTGGTGTTTAATTTCCTTGCTGGTTTGGACAATGTAAGCCAGATTTAGTACAACAGAAACACTGTATTAGGGCTGTACTAAAGTTACTTCAACAGATGGCTGAGCTTCTAGTTTCTACCAAATGTCGTTGAGATGGCTGAAGGGGTGGCTGAAATGGTATATATTACTATTGTAATTTGCATATTGAAAGAAGTCTCGAAAAAAGGCGCCTGAGGGAGGATATGATTGAGACATACAAAATAATGCAGGGCATGAGTAAAGTGGATAGAGGGATGCTATTTTCCCTCTCACAAAATACCAGAACTAGGGGACATCCACTCAAACTGAGGAGAGTGAGAACAGACAAAAGAATATATTTTTTTACCCAATAACTAACTAACTAACTAACTAACTAACTAAAAGAATTGCCTCATTGAACCTTATACATTGTTGATTTGCTCTGCCTGGACAAGATCATTGCTGCACTCTTGTGTAGCAATAATTCAGAACAATCATTGAATTTTTTCCCCATTTTTCTGTTGGATACTATCTGTTGAATCATGCAGTCTTTGAAGTTTCATGATAGGATCAATACTTGCCTAGATTTTATTTAAAAGAATAGTATTATTGTGCGTGATGGCAAAGTTAAAAAAAAAAACATAGTAAACCAGGCATTTGAAAAGGGTATCATTAATATGTAAATTTCAGGTATCACTTGTGAAATAGCCTAGACTTCAGTCTCCAGTCCACACAATGACTTCTCTGATGCATTTATTATTACAAACCCAATTTTCACTTGTCAATGCGTATTCTCTTTACTATCCTCTGCTATCCTATCTACATGTAATTGGTTATGGAAAATTGTCACCTTGTTGACAGTGTGGCTTGTTGAAACAAAGGGAAGGGAAATGTGATGGTGAGAAAGATGACAGGATTTAAAGAGTCTCAGCAGGGGTAGGGGCTGCATATTGTTCCCCACACTGTATAGAAACAATAGCTTGTCAAGAGATTCTTTTTTGTTAATTAAATCATTATTTCTCAGCCCATATTCCTCTCTAAACCTACTTAGGATGTATTTGCACAATCACATTTCTGAAATACTGCTGGCAATTTCCCCTAAATATCCCTGTTACTTGAAACTTCTATCACAAGATGGGTTTTCTTACTTTAGAATGTTTGAGCTATATGAAAGCCCTAGTTGTTAATGGGAAACAATTTTGCCTATAAGATCTGTTTCCATGGAGATGTTGCATCGTTTGGGCATTTGTAGCTACCATATAGTCAAATGTTGAACTGAATAAGCCCCTGTTACCAACTATACTCAATAATTGTAACACTTTATTCGGTCAAATAAATGGCTCGGGGGAAAGCGTATACTCCTGTTTTCTGAGAAAGTTTAAAAACCTTTCATTTTCTCCGAAATTTGTCCCTATGTTATGGAAACAAGGACCTCAAGGTTCTCTTTCAGGACTTTGTTGCACCTGTCAAAATTTCTTCACCCCTAAACACACCCAGTTCCCAATAATTGGTTGCTTACAATTACATTTTGTCAACAAGAGGCAGCTCTTTGAGGATGCCCTCAGAACAGCAGCTCAGAATATTTCATATATCAAAGCTTCAGCTTTTCGGGTCAAAAAAGGAAAGACATACAATGAGACTCTCAACAAGAAAGAGAATTCTGGGTTTTGGTTTTTGTTTTGTTATTTTGTATCACCAGTATTTCACACTCAATTTTAATTTTTTTAAAAATGATTATTGTTTTAGGCAAGCCATGTCAGAACAATACCTTATGAAGCTTTACAGGACAATCACACAGAGTGATGGCAGAGCAAGATATCTGAGGCTTACAGTACTTATCATACTATTATACTGATTTTTTTGTTATCCCAGATGAGCACCAAATAAATGCTGTCTGACTTTAAAAAATGACCACAAACCAGACAATATATTATGTGAGAACCAAAATTTACATCAAGAAGGGAGAGGATGAAGAGAAAAGGCCAAACTAACCCAGATGGGATAATCCAGTTTTTCTCTTCCACCTTGGTTGGAAACCTGGGAAGGTATAGAAAGACTGATGTTGCTTGTGAGCAATTTTCCACTATGGATGGGATGAAAAAGCTTTGCCTTTTGTACAACCACACCTCCCAGGAAAGTGGAATACCCAACACCTTTTGCTGAAGATGTCAAAAAACTCAGGGTAGGCTTGTGAAGAAGGAGATGGTCATTCATATATATGTCTGGGCTATTTATAAGGAAAAATGAATTTCAACTACGCAAATACTTCAAGACAGGCTTCTTTGAAAACAGGGAAGTCCAACAATAGCTGCTTAGAATCATTTTCAGATCTGATATTTGTCAATGCCATTGACAGGAATCCTGTTCCCTTTGTATAAGTGAAAGCAAGAGATCTCTGTGTCTTTGGCTTGAATAAGACACAAACTAGCAGCCTAGGAGACAATGCTCACAGCATCTCTCATTCTCAGCTGCTCTGAAAGACCAATTTTCTCTCACTTTCATAGATCCCTTGAGACCACCAGCAGAGTCAGACATTTGCTTCTCAAGCCCTGGAAATAAATAGTCAAGATAACTTCAGTTTTGGGATAAGTTGGGCCACAATTTTATTTATAACAAATTCAACTTAACTCAACTACTGTTCTATAACCTGTTAAGGGGACCTGAAGCATAGTGAAAGAAGGTAATGTCCAGGGAATAATCCCCTAACAGCCAATATGTATTCAGGGAGATTCACCCCTGGGAAGATGCTGCCCACCTGTTCAGCATTGTGCCAACGGGTGAATCTGCTAGCCCATCACAGCCCTTGTGTTGGCCTAATATTAACTTACTGACCTTGTTTAACTCCTAATGTGGTGTTTAACTTTATTTGAACTCTGTCTAGTACCTTAACGGTGACTTACTCAGGCCTGCCTGAATACTGTTACCTCTTGCACTACCCACCTAACATTATTGTGACCATAGGGAAATAAAAGAATACCCATCCCATGCAAAAAGAGAATGGGATGAACAAAAACACATGGCTACTCACAGCCAATCAGAGTAGCCACTAAAAATTCCCATCTGGCCCCATAGCAACCAGTTCAACTCATTCTCCTTTGTTAGGGTGGGTGGGTGGGGCTTTGGAATCACCAATAACAGGCTGGGGTAGGAAGGGAGCTGCCTTATATTGGCTCCCTTCCCCAGGACAAGAGAGAACTGCACCAGGTGTCCAGGGCTGACCCACAAATGTGCCCTGTCCCCAGACTTCCCTGGCCTCTGAGCTGCCCATGTCAGTATGATACTCAATATTAATGAGTGCAGAAACTCCAGCTGTAGAAAGTGGGTATTCCAAATATTCCACAGGATATTGGCCATGGATGCTATACACTGCGATGACGCTGTCTCCATGTCTTGTGCTATAAACACAGAGACGTTCCAAAATTGGAAGTAAAGCACACACAGAGAAAGAGAGAGAGAGAGAGGAAGAGGGAGAGGGAGAGGGAGAGAGGGAGAACCAGACTATCAGTTGCTTCAAAATACATAAATAACTGATCTCATGCCTCCAATTCCTTTAAATATCATGTAAGAAAGCTGACTTCAGAGATTTCTAAAATAATTGCCTCCTCTTCCTCTCCCTCCCTCTTTCTCTCTGTAGGTGTAGGTGTGTGTGTATGTAGGTAGGTGCGTGTACACATGTATAACTGTAGCCATTGGTATAGTGAGGATGCTCTTCATGACTGAGAGAAGTTCCTAACTACACTTGTCACTAAGGAAAGGAATGTTGTGGCTTCTCATCCTAATAAATAAGGATAAGAGAACATTTTACATCTATAATATACAATATGGAAATATACAGCATTGAACCTCGCTGGCTTGCAGACCTTCAGGGTAAACCAGAGTCTCCGTGCTTCAACTCTAAATAGTCTTCCTTTGAACAGATACTTGATTGAATGTAAAATTGTGTGCAAGTTCACCACCACATATAAGCCCTATTCAGACATCAATTAAATGTGTGGACCCCACATGCACTGAGGAGATGCACCATCCCACACCCTTCATCATCAATATCAATGCATGAAACTGGCCATCTGAAGGCAGAGGTGGTGGAGGAAGATGTCTGTAGGTAGCCCCTCTGCGTGAGCCAGAACTTGGGAGGGGGGAATATTCTTGTTCACATTGAGAAGATGTCCAGATAAGGTAGGCTCTCTGTCTTTGGACTGCTAGTGACAGAAGGAAGAGATCCAATTTGCTTCCCTTATATGTGGGCTGCACACACTTTGTAAATGCATGCAAGATGAAGGAAGATGCTGGAGATCAAGGTTCCACCAGCTGTGGGTTGTTGTTTTCCTCATTGCGACATATATTCCCATGAACATTGGCTATATTCAATTCTTCTTATGAAGACAATGGCATCTAAATGGCTCATCAGTTTCAATGAAGATGAGGTCTAATAAGCACTCTGCTACTGCAAGCTTCATTGCAATTAACAGTCCTCAAGTCAGCACAACAGTTAGAGGATCTCTGCAGCTCAGATTGTGATTTCCAGACAGAGGGAGCAAGGATTCTGAGGCAATCATAAAATGATAATGAGTAATTATTGGAACAAGATTTCGTAGGGTTTTTCAGTATTTTTACTACACTTCAATTATCCCGGTTTCCTCTCTTTCTCAAGTATGCACAGTTTTAAGTGCTACTTTGTTGCCAGAGGTTTGGTATATGAGAGGTAGCGTTAGGATGAGTAGGAAGGTATAACTATAAGCAAAACATAGTATGGCATGGCAAAAACATGTGGCAATTGATTGTGGCATGGTACAGCCCAGAAAAAGCAGTCTAATAGTATGTGCTGCTGATAACTTTTCTGTTGTGCGACCGATTCTCTTTCATTATATTTCTGGTTGAGCGCAGGTGAATGGAATAATTGCCAGTAGCAGTGAAAAGGAAGATGAAACTCGATTTTTAAAAAAGGCAGGGGTTGAAAAAAATTCATTTAGACTTTGTGTGGGTTTGTTGCTGCTGTGAACACAATGATACACTTTTATGAAGGAAAATATAAAAGAAAGATGTCCTTTAATGTTTAGTGTTTTTTTTAAAAAAAAACCTCTTTGTTTCAGTTTTAATGACTATGTGAAGGCGGCCTTGAAAGTTATCTACATGAAGGAACCATGTTATAGGACTTTCATGTGAGATCTAAGCCCAGTAGCCCACAATGATCGCCTATTGCATTTTTGTGTGTGGGCATGAAAAGAACAGAGAAAAAAGCATGAAAAGAGAGCACCTGTTTACTAGCCTTATTTGGAGTGGAAGGGTTTTTTTAAATTAACAAAGATATGTCAAGAGATATTTTTAGCCCTCTCAAGTCAGGGAAGAGATGGTCTCTGACTGCTCCCAATCTTATCCTTAGGAAAGCTAAAGCTGCTGCACTGCAACACTTTCCCAAACTTTAAATAACTTGTTATTCCTGGTCTCCAGTCATGGATCAGAGCAGAAGCATATGGCCTTTTGAGGAACTCCCATAGACCAGAATTTCCCTTTCCCTGGACAACAAAGTGACTTGTTCTGTCCCACAATACAAGATAAAGTCTCAGCCATTCTGAAGGAGTCAAATTCATGAGAGAGGAAACAATGGAACTGCCTCAGAAGTGGGGTCTTGTATGTCTGCTCCTATGTGGTCTTTAACTTTCAGCCTTACTATGAATCCCTGGAAGGAATCGTATGAAGCAGCTTATCTGGCTCTGAAAGTGAGGTCATGAGGGACACTTTGGTTTAAAGTTAGGGTCAATATTTTTTCCCTAGATTATTCCAGCACATGAAGTATAACATAGGAAAAATGATTCTGTTTAAGCATCTTGCATTTTCCATGATCAGGGTTACCCAAAATTGAGAACCACTGCAGTAGACCATCTTGACTGTTGACTCTGGTGTTTTCAACATTCAGGCTATCCTTGACTATCTAAAGCTTGGCATCCATTTTTTTCTGGCAATGCTGGCACATATTGTGCAGAAATCTTGGGTCATTTCCTTGCACTTTGAAATGTCCCACATTAAAAATCCCATGCTCAAAATTTTTGAGAACCTTTGTTTAAGTGAATCATTTCATGTTTAAGAAGTTATATTTTAGGAATCAATTAAAAACATCACAAAAATGAAACTTAGAGCCCCCTTTCTGCTTTTAAGTCCTATTTACATAAAACTTTTTGTTATAAAAATTCATAGCACCATTCACAAAGTGACACCAACCCAAATAACCCTCAATAAACACAACAGAATCCCCCTTCACAAAAGATAAACATCTATTAAGGTCGATCTGTAAAATTACAAACTGCATATGTATGTACTTGTGTTTTGACATATCTGTTTGATCACCTATGAACACAATATAAAATAATCTTCATGTCTATTTGATACAATGTTCATTTAAATATTTTAAACTTTTATCTTATTTTTCTTGATACCAAATATTATTTGATACAATGTTCATTTAAATATTTTTAAACTTTTATCTTATTTTTCTTGATACCAAATATTATTTTATGTCACACTACATTAATTTCTATTACACATTTTGAATTTCATTATTAACACACATTCATTATTTCAGTAAATGAAACTTAACATAGTGTTTTCCCTTCAGTTCATGCTTCAGTAATCCCACCCAATGACAATAAAATAAATGATTGTAATGTTCCATGTGTATAATTATATTTATTGAGTCAAGGGTAAAAAACCCTTGGAGTTTTGTTTCCTGGAACAATAAAATATTGTGTATCCATGGATAGTGAGCTGTGCCATATAACAAAAGTATCTACAGCTGTCTGAAGTAATGGGTTTATTGTTCAAATTAGCTGAATTACAGCTACCAAATACATCACATTCTCCATTTAATTGTTGCCAAGTTTCTTTCTTTTTTTAAATTAAGTCTTCTCAAGAGTTGTGCAGCTGGTACTAGTAGAATTTACATCAGGCCAGAAACGTGACAAAAAGCAATTGAAAATTATATTGTATCCACCACAATGTGTTGTTCTGACTCAAAAACTCTTAGACTCCTTCAGACATGACATGGAATCTATCACTAATGCTATGGGGTCTATTGGCTACCATCACAGCAGTATTGTTTCATTATTTATTTAGCATCATAGAATAGAATAATGAAGCGGTAAGGTACCTATAAGATCATTGAGTCCAACCCCTGGCTCAAGGCAGGAATACAAATAAAAGGATATCAACCTGGTGGTTGTCCAAATTTCTCTTAAATGAGCATTAATACATATTTAAAAAGCAGGTCCATGGATAACTGTGTTATTTATTCCCTGTTAAAGGACAAGAATAACATTACCATGGAATTTCCAATGGGAACTTTTTTTTTGAGAATGTAATGTCAAATAAAAGATAGCACAACTGCAGCAGTTAAATTTTTTGAAGTAGAAGTTCTCTTCCAATACGCCCTCTGAGATGCCTAAAATATTGGTTGTGGTTGTGGAACAAAAGAGGAAAAATGGTTTAGATAGACAGGTTTCTGATATTTTTAATTTTATATATATATCAGTTGCACCTTTTAATCAGTTTCTCAATTATATACAGTAATACCCCGGATATCGAAAGCCCCTGATAACGAATTTTTCAGATAACGAATGGAAATTTCTGGGTATATGGTTGCTTCGGATAATAAATGTTCCCTATGGGCTAGCTCGGATAACAAATGTTTCAAAATGCCTTGCAAAAAATAGTTTACCCAGGATGCATTGCAACCCCTGTAGATTGTGGAGGGGAGGGAGGCGTTAGAACTTTTTAATGGTGTTTTGGAGCCATTCTGAACATGTTTTGCTGAGGGATTTGGACTTGGAAAGGTAGGGAGATAGCTTTTATTAATCATTGAACTGCTTTTCTTTGCACTTTGGGATGGAAAAGGCTGGGCTAGGCTTTCTGGTTTTATGCTCATGTTTGTCTATTTGGATTTTTTCGCCTTTGCACTTTGGGTGGGAAAAGGTTGAGCTAGGCTTGGTGGTTTCATTTATCCATGTTTGCAAATGTTCTCCATTGCTTGGATGCAAAAACAGGATGCATTTTGCTGCTTTTGTTTCTCTGTTTGGATTTTCCCCCCTCTGCGCTTTGGGTGGGAAAAGGCTGAGTTAGGCTTGGTGCTTTCATCTTCTCTGTGTTTGCAAGCATCCTCCATTGCTTTGGAGGCAAAAATGGGCTTCATTTTGCTGCTTATGTTTCTCTGTTTGGATTTTTTTTCCCTCTGCATTTTGGGCAGGAAAAGGCTGAGTTAGGCTTGGTGGTTTCATTTATCCTGTTTGCATTGCACTGCCGGGGTGTGTGTGTGTGTTCGGGGGGATGTTCCAGCACTGCATGCCTTTAAAGTGCACTTTACAAAGTGGTCTGAGGAAAAACCCAGCTTTTTTGTTGCCTTTTTTCAGACCTCCAGAATGGATTAATCGGTTTCCCATTCATTTCAATGGGCAACCACATTTCATATAACATATTTTTTTCAGAGAAAGAATTGCCTCAGAGAACGAATTAACTTTGTTATCTGAGGTACCACTGTATTTTGTACTGCATATTCTGATATCACTAGCTCTCTGGGATGGTATGGAAGTTGAAACGATAATAGCAATTCAGGCCCCATGCCATTAAAATAAGTAAGTTATATGTCACCATGAGATAAATGATATGGCAGAAGTTAAGAAACTCATCGTGACTCCACCACTACTGGAGACTTCCACACTTCAGACATCTTTTCTGTATAGTTTTTCGAGTATATTAACTGAATTTCAGAAAATCATTTGTGTACTGGACCCTTTGACATTCTTTTGTGGGATCATCTGTTGGGTTCCCTTTTGCATGTATTTACAGTAAACAACTTATTGGCTTCACAGAATTTTATGAGTTACTCTTGATTATTTTTTTCTTGGTCAAATTATCTGGCAAAGTTTATTTCTGATTTATTTTCTATATCTGTGTTCCAATCTGCCATGATTATCAATTTATTTTGGTTTTGCCTGTGATCAGTTTTCTCTGGTGCACTTATATAAAAGCCCTAAATTTTCTTGTTGTTGTTGTTGTTGTTGTTGTTGTTGTTGTTGTTGTTCTTCTTCTTCTTCTTCTTCTTCTTCTTCTTCTTCTTCTTCTTCTTCTTCTTCTTCTTCTTCTTCTTCTTCTTCTTCTTCTTCTTCCTCCTCCTCCTCCTCCTCCTCCTCCTCCACCCAGCCAACTGCCACAGCCCAGGACTGACCTCAGACAATCAACACCTACTGGCAGGCTCCTATCCACTGGCCTGGTCCTTGCCACCAGGGCTGCCCAACAGCTCTTTGCTTGCCCACCAGCTTCTCACTGCAAAGTGCTACATATGTCACTTGACTTCATAATTTTATTTTGAAAACTGATTTGGAAAGAATTGCTGGGCTAAATGACAAAAAAATGTGAAAATTCCTTTCTCGGCTGTGTTTAAATTAATAAACAATGAGTATAATCAGAGCCAAATCATTTTGGAATAAGCCTGTTTATTTTCAATGTTTAAATAAAATACACTCTTGCATAGTTCCAATTCATGTCAATGGGGCACACACAGGATATTTCAGAATGTTGTTTTTCTTAGCATGTTCTTAATTTTATGACAAATAAATATTTGTGCCCTTATACTTTGGAACATGGAATGTTTTCCTTTTCAAAGTGGTATATTTTTAGTTTAACATATGGGGAAAAGAACACTATATTCGTAGAAAAGCAGATTCCTGAAAATTAATACAGTTTTCAGAATTGGAACAATTTATTTGCAGAAATTTTTGTTAGCAATGGTTTCTATGAAGAAACATTTGGTGATAAAGGGTAGGTATTTACCTTATCCTACTTATGAAGTGAGATAGGAAAAAAATGCCTAAAGACGTCTCTGAAGCTCCACATGATGTCTAGCCTGGGGTTTTGCAATCTGTTCTCCTGTTTAATATTTCAGTAAATATCACTATGTTTCACCTAAAGCAAGACAAATTCTAGTCTCCACTGAAATTGGTGGTTGCCTGGGGCTGCAGCCCAAGCATCAGGTGTGAGAGAGTGCTATATCACAAGCCTATGGAATTAATGTCAGCATCCAACTTCTTCACAGATGGAAAATGTTGCAATAAGGCCTGTAACTGCTCTCCTTCCTTTAACAGCTCCATCTCTTAATGGAATATAAAACCACTTGAAAGCCTAGTAGCTTTCACATTATACCTATACCTTCAGTATATGTGTTTACATTACTTGTGTTCTCTCTTTTTGGGAGACACAGCTGTCCTCAGAATGATAGATTTCTGAAAAAGAATCACTTGAGCTCTAGTAGCTTATCAGAATCATTATGCTTCTTAAATGTGTTCTTTGCAAATTGTGTTATGATACAGGTACAGGTGACAATTCCACAGAGTGGACTAAAATTCATACAATTTGATTATAAAAAATGTGAAACTCATTGCTGTAACAGTTAGAAGAATATACTTATACCTCCAGATTTCAAATTTATTTATATATTTATTCACACAATTTTTAGCCATCCCATTACCAAGTAATCTCTTTGACCAATTTTCATTGAAAGAAGTCATTGGTGGTTTTTTTTTAATGGTATAATGGAAAGCAAAGCTGAGAGTAATTATTTCTAGAAATAAAAGTATTTCACATATCTGAACTGAAATATACATTTAATTTTAAATATTCATCTGGATTCAAAAACATTTCAGAGTGTAAGGTAGGAAATAGAGACAATGGACTTTAAGAACACAAGTGAAAGCTGGCAGGGTTTAAAAATATTAAAGAATAGAAATAAGTAATTGGTAAAACATTATTTTGTGGACTGGCAGCAGTAGCAGGTAGTTGGAGGTGATGCGTCAGTGGGAAGGGAAAGGCAGACATCTCCGTTTGCCAATGAGAGCAAAATGCCAAAGAAGAAATAATTCAGCATTTCATTTTGCTTTGGCAAAACAAGATCCCTGAACTGGGTCGTGCAATTAATGACAAACCACCCCAGTTTGGTCGGGGGGGGGGCGGTTCTGCTTCATTTTGTGCCCATCTCTAGCCGTGTAAATATATTGTCTGAGTTCCTCTCCCACCTGCACCTCATATACTGGGATGTGACACATGGTCACCCAAGGTGTTGCAAAAAAATAACAGTTTGGATACCTTGGTAGGCCAATTTCCAATTCCTTACATGATGGGAGAAAAACAGAACATACATTATGAAAGGACTTTTAGAATAATTTATTCTGCAGGATAATGGAATATACATGGGTTCATATCCAAACAATGTGCCTTGGGGTTTATATTTGTATAGCTAACACATTGTAACATTACCCTAGTTGACTTTTACCCTATTGATTTCTGCCCTCTTTGTTATGTTTAGAATTCTCTCTCTTTGTTATCACATTTATAATCTTCCTATGTCACCCAGTTCTTGTTTGCCTTATTTATGTTACCAATATTTATTTATTTATTTATTTATTTATTTATTTATTTATTTATTTACATGCCCTCCAATTTTCCCAAAGGAACTAGGGTCGTGAACAATGTAAGGAAAGCAAGTCTAAGGGAAAAGGGGTGAAATGGAGCAAATTCACAAACAGGCATATAAAATATTGAAAGCCGAATCAATAAAATACAAGAACAAAAGACAAGAAAAAATGCAAAGGCAAGATGGCAAAAAACACAGGGGGGCAGATGAAACAACATCCAATGAGTCAACCTCCTTGATTGCTGATGGTGGCCTTAAAAGAAAGTTTTAACTGCTTCTTGAAGGCCAAAAGGGGCTCCATAGTCCTAATTTCACTCAGAAGATGAGTCCAAAATGTAGGGCCCACCACAGAAAAGGCACAGATCCGGGTAGGAGGCTTTACAAGCCTCCTGGGGGTAGCAACCCAGAGAGAAAGGTACTGTGATGAACATATTCTACACATTCCTTTCCTTATGTAAGTAAAAAGACAAGTTCATAACATGGCAAGCTAATACAAATTGATACTACTTCTATGATGCATGGGCATGACTGAAAATAAATTTATTTAAAAAGGGAGGCCAGTAAATCAGCTCAAAGCCAGCCTTCTCTTTGTGGTGGCCACATCATTATAGAGCTCATTCCCAACTGAGGCGCAACTGGCGTCTTCAATCCTAGATTCTGGGAAAAAACTCAAAACTTTACCCTTTACACAGTCCTTTTATAGCCTTATTCCTGACTAATTCTACCTATGATCACCATATTCCATGAATGGTGGAATAATCATGTCTGTTTTGCCACCATCTACTATATTTTGATTATATATGTCAGATTTTTTAAATTTTTTTTAGAGATTGGTGTTTCCATGTATGATTTATCAGATTATTGTTGTAGTTCCAATTATGTTATATATTTATGTTATGATACTGTAAGTTGCCTAGCGTAGAGGCCTAGCTACTAGATATCTGGGATAGAAAATTGAATAAATAAAAAAGAATTAAAATTATACATTTAGACTCTTTTAAAAATTATAGTAGAAAAAAACAGCAACATTTATTTCCACAAAACAGGTTAAAGTTCTAAAGTTTGAGATTCTTATAAGCTTCCCTTATGTAAGTGAATGTCATTAAAGCCCAACTGGGTAATGGATTTTGATAGTATCAAAAATATATCTAACACTTAAGTCTAAGACATTTGAGCAATTAGTTCAGCAGTGAAATGAACACCCAGCCTGACAATACATTTATTTCTTCTAAGCCTTCATTTGACAAATATTCTCATTTGCCACTTCGCTGACAGTTGAATTACTAGTGAAAGATCTAGGTGTCCATCTTGATTTTCAAACAGAAGGCATTTCATCACTTTACACTGTAATTTTCCTTTCCAGTTACACAGATGTGAATCCCATTGGATGTATATCTCTGAAAATAGATGCGACTACCAAGAGACAAGATTGCAGCATGAATGCTTCACTAATCACAAAATGCTGGAGAGGAAGATAACATCACGTTGAAATATTATTTATTTATTTATTTATTTATTTATTTATTTATTTATTTATTTA
>JAHTLZ010000330.1:30078404-30130281 GCA_023846285.1 Phrynocephalus versicolor
TGGGCTGATCGGCACTTTTTAAAAAACCTCGTGCTGACCAGCTGGCCCACAGGCCAGTCAGCATTTGTTTAAAAAATCCTTGCACCAACCAGTTTGCCCACAGGCTGATCGGTGCTTTTTTTTTAACCTCACACTGACCAGCTGGCCCACGGGGCCAGCTGGTCAGTGCTTGTTTTTATTATTTATTTTGATAAGTGCCAAGATAGGCACTTGTCAAAATAAATAATAAAAATTAAATGGAACAAAATGAAAATTTCTGTTTCGTTTAATTTCATTTTTTTTAAAAGGGGCACTTTGTTTTTTGTTTCGTTCTGTAATGAAACAAAAAATGAAAAACAAAATTACAAAATTCATTTTGGGACCCTCTCTATGTGGTCTTTCTCCTTGAACTTTAGTGACTTAGGAAACAAGAAAACTGCTGCAAAGACTTCTCTCACTCCATCAACCTTGCTGCTGTCGCCCTCACCTTCTCCATTTTGTTTCACCTCAAATCCCCAGTCCTGGAGATGAGGTTGCAGTGCTAGGATTATAAACTGGACTGCCCAACAAATGGATCCTTGTCCTATATCATGCAAAGTTTGGTGAAATGCAACCAGTAAAATGGGCAGCCATTTGTAATCCAGATAGTAGTGTATTATATTATTTACACACCATGTCTTTTTCATCTGGATCAGTGTTCCGGTTCACACACTCTACCCCACTGCACAGCAAATCTGGCAGAAAACTTTCCATGAAATCTTCTCTCACATACTGCATTTCCTCTTGTGTTCATATCACTATAATTTAGACACCTGCTTTATCTGTGTGTAAAATAGTCATTTTTGTTCCTACTAACAAAATAAATGTTTTACATGGTTTCTTTTGGACCACTGTAATTAAGATAAAAGTCGAAAAACTACTATTAACCCAGTGAAACACTGGGAAAATTCCAGCTGCTTAGTGTGGTAAAGACCTATTCCCACACCATGTGCGTGTATGTTGTGTCATTAGAGTTGTTAATGACTCTTCATGACTCCATATGCATGGAGTTTTCTTGGCAGGAATACTGGAGTGGTTTGCCAGTTCCTACTCCTGGAGCCTACAGCGCCTGGTATTCCTTGGAGGTCTCCCATCCAAGTACTAACCAGGGCTGACCCTGCTTAGCTTCTGAAATCAGGCGAGATCAGATGTGCTATCTGTGCCTCAGAGATCCTACTGCATAGCTGAAACTGTTGGGTAGTGTAGTACAAATTTAGTGTTTCAACTCTTTCATAGGTTACATTGATTCAAAATGGTCTGTTCTGCCTGCAACATACTTGAGCATAGGCAGCCACAACTAAAGTAGGCCTATCTGAATCACTGGAATTTTGGTAGGAATAGATTTACTAAATACCCAGTGGCCCCTCTCTAGTGCAATTTGCAATAATAAGAAACAGAATATGGCCATTCTTCACCTGGAGTTAAGCAGTACTGCTCTTTTAAAAGTGACAGCAAGCAAAATCTTTGCCCTCCCACCACAGAATTAGAGGTGAGACACAAGTGATGGAGTAAATTCGCCCACACTTTATTAACCAGGTTATTAACTTTTGAATTGAAAGAAAGGGCTGTAGTGGTGCAGAGTAATGGTTCAGCCATTGAGGTCACCTGTGACCTCCCCAACCTCCATGCCATCTTACCTGGGCAAGTCTAATACCCCCCATTTGTGCCATCTGCCAGATAGCACACAGGGGCCAGTGAAATGTCGCAAAAAGAACCCCCGGGTACTTAATCTCCATTAGTTGACAACCCCTGGCCCAGGGAGGATTCCCAGTGCATCTTTCTCCATGACACTGTAACCTCAAAATCTGCAGCATTGTGACGTTGGATGGGCTAGGATGACATTTAACATGGACTCATCAACATTTGCCCACTGTGCTACCTGCCAGTGTAACTAAATGACAATTTCCCATAATGTTTACTAATTATTTGTCTACTTATTAACTAGGGCCAAACTGCCTCAACCAGTGTGGGACAGGCAGAAAAAAACCCATCATGCCTGAGGGAATTTAGTGATAATGGTAAAAAAATTTATCCAGCCCCAATAGGTGACCAGTTAAACTCGCCCTGGTTGCAGGGTGGGTGGGTGAGGTCCATGTCAAAAAAGAGGCCACAGTCTGAGGCAGGGTGGACATATAAAGCCCACTCCCCACACCTCCCATGGAGTGAGACTTTTCCCTGTCTCATGTGATTTTGGCCGGGTGGGGCAAAGTCGCTCCACCCTCTGGAGGTGCCCAGCCACAAAACAGAGCCATCTGACTTGGAAAGGTTAGGAACAGGTTCTTTGGTCTTGTTGCTCCTATCTCTGGAACTTTCCGCACTGAATCCTTGAAAAATATAATAACTTTGTTAAGATTCAACAGGGGATATAAGATAGAAGTGCCTTGGCAGACTTTTGGATTCTGCCAGTTTTATCTGTGCTCGCAACACTTTGTTGTGATACGTTATCTGCTTTTTTAGATTCTAAGGTCTGCTTTATGCTTTAATACAGGCATGTCCAAACTTCAGCCCTCCAGATGTTTTGGACCACAACTAACACAGTCCTTTGCCATTGGCAACACAGGCTTGGAATTCTGGGAGTTGTGGTCCAAAACATCAGGAGGGCTGAAGTTTGGAAATGCCTAGTTTAACGGGTTTCTTTTCATCACTTTGTACATCATTCTATGTGTCCTTGGACTGAATAATGGTAAATGAAATAAGCAGAGACAGAAAACCACACATAAACATTCTGCCCTTTGAATGTTAAATATTTATCCTGTTCTATATCTGTCAATAAATGGCAAGACTTGAAACTCTACTAATTTCCCTTGGATCATGTTGATATACCTGATGGAACCCAGTGCTCTAATCTTTCATCTTACTGATAGCTAAATTAATACTAGATAGAATCAAAGGAAGAGTTTGTGGTAACAATCCTATTTGATTAATCCATAATTAATCTTGCTTAATTATGATTAGTTCCAAACAGTTGCAGAGTACCTTTGTACCCTTGTGATGAAGGATGATAAGAGTATGGGAAAGTTACCTCTTTGACTACTTTTTGTACTACAAATGCTGCAATGCCAGGTTAATCAAGGCCCTAGCATTGAGAAAGTCACTCAAAAATAATAAATAAATAAATAAATAAATCTTTGCTTACAAGTAAATCATCTGGGCAGATCGTATTGTTTTCTTGGTAGCTGCACAATACAACTAAGGTATAATTATCCATGAAATAAGGGCCAGTAGGATGTGAATGACATTTATATCCTTATCAGTTTGTGAACCACAGAGTAACTACATGATGTACTGACTGCAGCAATGGAAATTTGGACAACCACGTGGCAGATATTTTTTTTTTGCTTTGTATTCCTGCATCAAATAAAGGGGGGGTGGACTTGATGACCTTGTAGACCCCTTCTAACTTCACTATTCTATGGTTCTATGATATCTACTGTGGTTGGAAAAATTTGGGTGCTTGTGTAAGGCGCTGGGGGGATATGATTGGGACGTACAATCAGGGCATGAGTTGTGGATAGTAATTCAGGGCATGAGTAAAGTGGATAGAGGGACACTCTCCTGCCTCTTGCAAAATACCAGAACTAGAGGACATCCACTCAGATTGAGGGCTTTGAGAGTGAGAACAGACAAAATATTTTTTTTTACCCAGTGTATTGTTAGTCTATGGAACTCCCTGCCACAGGAGTGTCTTGTGGTGGTGTGGTGGTGGCATCTAGCCTGGATGCCTTCAAAGGGGATTGGACAGATTTCTGGAGGAAAAGTCCATCACAGGTTACAAACCATGACGGAGATGTGTAATCTCCAGGCTTAAAACAGGGGTACTTCAAGGGCCAGATGCAGGGGAGTGGTATCAGGAGACAAATATCTAGTCTTGTGTGCTCTCAGATGCATTTGGTGGGGCCACTGTGAGATACAGGAAGCTGGAGCAGATGGGCCTTTGGCCTGATGCAGCATGGCTCTTCTTATGTTCTTATGACTACTATTAGTTATTACTATTACTATTATTATCTTTGTTTTATAAATCATGTTTTTTAAAAAAATTATGATACATGGAGGATTAGCTTCTTCAATTAACATGAGACAGCAGTACCAAAGTATTATGAGAACTGTTTCCTCACAAACATAAAATGTGCTGTGCCCGGGAAGACTCTCAGCTTGCACGCATTTCCTTGGGCCTCTTGCGAGTTTCCGAAATATTAGCAGTGTTCTGAGGGTTACATTCAAACTTGGCAAAAGGGCAAAGTACTCTATATTAAAAGGTTGGGTATTGTGGAAGTGACTGATGGCAAAAGCAGTAATGAAATTTGTAATGTGGAATGTAAGTTGCTTGAACACTATATCCACATAAAAAATAGCTGGAAAGAAAGGGGAAAAGCTGACCTCATATTTTTGGAAAAAAGAAACTCACTTAAAGGAACAAGATGGTATCAGTTTAACAGCACCTTGGGTATGAAGGAGTCAGCAATACTGTTGTACAGAGAGGAGACTTCTTTTTAAACAGGTGATGTACCTGAAAATATATGCAGGGTGCAAAGATTTTCTCTCACGCTTCTATTCAGGCAGAATCATCAAAAGGTATATAGTTGTTATCATGTATTAAGTTTAACTTCAACTTCTATTCTGGGTTCTCTTATGCATCCCTTTTGGTTAGACTCTGTCCATCAATCCAAACAATAATACCAAAATTCAGTTTCTAGTCCAAATTATATTAGAGTCACGGAATCTATCACTAAATGGTACATTTCATCAATAGAACAGGTTTGCATTATTTAGAACCAGAAAGTAGATTTACAACACTTTCCATAATCTCAAATATTTACTCTTTTTTATTTTGTTTCTGTCTTCTGCTGTTATACTTATCACTGGTCTGTAGATCAGTGTGGTCTCTGGTGACAGAATTAAGGAAAAGTCTGCCTCTAGAATATATGCAAATACCTAGGTAGCTCTGAAGATTCAGGTCTAAGTTTTCACTAGTTGGAGGGAAAGGGAATTCACTGGAAATACACACTGTAAAATTGTTTTATATTGATGAAAATGGAATTTTACATTACTTTATACAATGCTTGGGCTATTCTTCACGGAACTTTTGATTCCCCCCTTGACTTTAAATACAAAATGCTTCCTACATGTTCTGTTATGGACTGTATTTGGGAAGCCAATATCTGAAATGGCAACTGTCATGTTGAATGGTGTGCATGATCCTTGGATCTGGTTGATTCAGGAATAGACATGGGCACGACTTGGCGAAATTCTCGTTTCCGTTCCTCGTTTCGGTTATGTAACAGAAACGGAAACGACTAGAGATGGGCACGACCAGAAAAAATTAATTTTCGAGTTGTCATTTGTCAGGACGGGTCCGTTTCGGGTTGTTTCCGTTTGTCGCAAAATTTTTCAAAAATTTGTCATTTTGTCATGTCGTTTGTCGTTTGTCTTTTCCACCGCGATTTAGCGCGACTTGACTTCCCAGAGCATGGGGTTAGGGGGTAAGGGCTAGGCTTAGGGTAACGGTTAAGGTTAGGGTGGGTTAGAGGGCTGCACCTCTGGGTGCCTCTGGCCCACTAAGAACACAGTGTACTGGCGTATGGGTTAGGGTTGGGGTTAGGCTTAGGCTTAGGCTTAGGGTTGGTGGTGGGCTTTTTATGCCCTCTCTGGCACATCCAGAAGTCTCAGCAAAACCTGGCCATGCGATTGGTGGAATGGCTCCAAAACTTTGCATGGTCCCATCCCATGGCCAGCCCATCATTGTGCAGGTGTAAAAAAATAACTTAAGAAAAAAATAAAATAAAATCAACGGAGACGTATTTTTGAAAGACAAACCCACTGCTGCTACTGAAAAAAATCAAGCATTTAAAATAGCTAATTTTCGCATGTTTCTGTGGTGCTTTGGTAGGTTTTTGGACCACGATTTCAAAAAAAATATTGTGGTCGCCATTTTGGATCCCCCCATAACGAGCAACGGAAACGGAAACGAGAATTTCGCCAAGTCGTGCCCATGTCTAGTAACGACAATTACTCCACCAGAAGTCGAACTCGAACCGATAAAAGAAAAATTGGGTCTGATTTGTCGTTGTCGTTCATGCCATTGCGGCGATCGCGCGATGCCATCGGCACAGAAAAAGTCTTTTTTTAAAAAAAAAACCTGATTCCCAGCCAAAAAAGCAGGCGAAAATATGCCTGCCTGAGTGAGGGCACCTACCAGAGGGGTGGTTTCTGGGGGGGTGTCCCCGGCCTCCCCCCCTCCTGTCCTGGGCTGCTCTGGTGGGGGGCATCCTTGTCGTCTCGCCATGCCATGAGGTGCGGGCAGGGGATCCAAAATGGTGAACGCAATATTTATTTTGAAATCGTGGTCCAAAAACACACCAAAGCACCACAGAAACATGCGAAAATTAGCTATTTTAACTGCCTGAATTTTTACAGTAGCAACAGTGGGTTTGTCTTGCAATAAAACGTCTCCATTGATTTTATTTTATTTTTATTTTTATTTTTTTACACCTGCGCAGTGCGCAATGATGGGCTGGCCATGGGATGGGACCATGCAAATTTTTGGAGCCATTCCACCAATCGCATGGCCACTTGGCCAGGTTTTGACTGAGACTTCTGGGATGTGCTAGTCGGGCATAAAAAGCCCACTAACCCTAGCCCGAACCCGAACCCTAACCTTAAGCCTAACCCATACGCCAGTACACTGTCCTTCTTAGTGGGTCAGAGGCACCCAGAGGTGCAGCCCACTAACTCACCCTAACCTTACCCATAACCCTAAGCCTAGCCCTTGCCCTAACCCCAACCCTAAGCCAGATCTGTACTAGCATTGCACTATACGCAAGTACACTTCCCTTCTTGGTGAGCCATAGGGCACCCAGAGAGATCCTCTCTCTCCCCAGCCCAAGTGCACCATACACCAGTACGCCAGTATGCCAGTTTGCCAGTATGCTGTCCTTCTTAGTGAGTCAGAGTAGACACACCCAAAAGAGAGGTGCCTCTGCCAGTGCCACTGTGGTACGCATACGCAAACGCAATGGCTACCGTACTTTTCCCTTTGTAGCGGGCCAGAGGAGGCACCCACCCTAGAGAGGTGCCTCCACGAGCCCGCTAAATGCCTTCCCTTCTTAGCGGGCCAGAGGAGGCACCCACCCCAGAGAGGTGCCTCCACGAGCCCGCTACCCTCCCTCCTAAACTAGTACTAACGACAGATGAAAAAACGACAAACAAAATGACAAATTTTAGAAAAATTTTGCGAGAAACGGAAACGAGCCGAAACGGGCAGGCTCCGACACACGACAACTCGAAACGTCATTTTTCCTGGTTGTGCCCATCTCTGTTCAGGACTTTAAATAAATGTTGGCTTGATCATTGGACTTTTACTTTAAGATGAAACCTGATTTGATTATTGAATTGTCTGTGTCTTGATTATGTCTGCAATAACCACAACTATCCATATTTATAATTCCTCCCTCTCTCCCCCCCTCTCTTTCTGCTCATATTTAATTAAATATTTTTCTTCCTATTCTGACTACAAGCATATGTGCTCATTCTATGGTTCATAAGCCATGATTTATGAAGTCTCAAGTGGTTGGAAGTTATGTTTTCTACCAGAAGATATATAATTTCTGTTGAATGAATTCAAAACTTTGTGAAAAATAAAATCTTTGGATGGGTACATGTTTAAATGTATCTCAAGGACAGTCTTCATGTATTTTTGTATGCATTTGCCTAATTAAATGCCAGTGTGTACATTATCAAGGTTAAAATGTTTAAGTTAGTATGGTTTAGTCAGTAGAGCTTGTGGCTTGAATGTAAAAGATTATGGTCCAAATCCAATCATTAGTCTGACAGTAATAGACTCCTTGAATCAATAGGTCAGGTGAACAAGTTTCTTTCATTCAGTGACTCTATTTGGGCCTCTCCAGAGTCTTTTTCTGAAGGTAACATGATGATGAGGAAGAAATTGTATATATTATCCTGAGCTAATCAGGGGGAAACGAGGAGTGACATCACCCCATTTTAAAGTATACTCAGTAGTAAATATTTTGTCATCTTTGTCCTTTAATCACTATTAGAGATGGGCACGAACCACTGAACTGGTAGTTCATACTGGTTTGTATGTTGGTGAAACAGCTGTTTAATGTTTCCCAGGCTCACCTTCTCTGGCATGACCCAATCAGAGGCAGCACACAGAGAAGACAGAGGCAAAGCAGAGAAGCTAGTATAGTTTTTTCTGTGTGTGGTCTTGCCAAGGTGGTGGGGATTCTAACCACCAAACATTTGTCAAAAAAACTGGTGGTTCACACCCATCTCTAATTACCATCACTAAACATGTTAGCATCTTGATATGGCTTCAAATCTCAAATTACAGGATAGAATTCCCATCAGTGTCTGGACAATCCCATGTGCTTCGTGAGTGAATTCAAACCCCCTGGACTTGTGGCTCCTCCCAAGACATTGCTGAATTACCATAAATAGTGCTGAAGTTAAGAATGATGACTGGACCATGTATTATTCCTAGGTACGGGCAGAATACAATGTTGGGCTTTTGCTACTGGATTATCCCAATGGCTCATGATTGCCATGGCACACTCACTTGTTTCTGAATAGGATTGAAATGTTAGAAATATAGCACTTAATGCTTGTGAAGAATTGGTATTTAGCCAGATATTTCGATAAGCAGTAATTAAAAATAAATGGTGCAATAAAATAAAATATTATTATTTGTGATTATGCATTTACAGTAGTCTTACATTATGACAGAATCATAACACAAAATTGCATAAGAACTGCTATTCAAGTGAAGATGCCTTTCCCACTTTGTGCATTAATAGCTAACATTATACAAATACAATTTCACAAATAAAAATGCCTCTTGGATATTCTTTGCAGAAATTAATTACTGCCCATACAATGCAGAAATAACTTTGCTTTTGTAAAATATAGATAATATGTTGGGAAGATAAATCTGAACATGTTGCTTTTACCAAAGACAATGGCCCAAATCCTATAGTTTGATAGATTGCATCACACTAGGAAAGGGCTGTTGAATCAATGAGGGGGTAAAGTATGAACTCTTCCCTAATGGGCCTCCTCTAACTGCAATTTACTTTTGTGCAATAAGTCACACTACAGTGGGCCCATTTGAATCAATGGAATTTATAGAGCCTTTGACTTGCTAAACAACTACTGATCCAATGGGCTTACTCAAGTGCAATTTTTCAGCCTTCACAGTTTTCCATATACACAGTATTGTAATATGACTAATGCTGATCATATTCTTCCTCAATGAGCCAAGATCTCTGTTACAAGAAATGACCAATAGACCTGAAAAATATTGAGCAACTAAAACTATAGCTTGAATCCAAGAAGATGCATCTACTGATAGAAAATAGAGGGCAATCTCCCCTTCTTGTTGTGACATCTGTGCACTCCCCAAAGGTGACCTGGAGGCCTTGGACTCCTTCAGAACTTCTCCAGGAACTTTGTGAGAAAGGAGAAGTTGTAGACATATTGTAAGATGTATTGTAGATGGATGCATGAAGATGAAATAACCTTAGTCCAACCTTTGCCATTTCTTCAAGTCATTTGGATAAGGCTTTGATTCATATTTTGAGAGGCATATACCTCAATATATGTTCTGGAGCTGTGGGTATTTGCTACTAGATTATATTCTGATAAACTTGGTCTTTTTGATGGAAATGAACTTACACCAACATTTACCCTTTCCAAGCCTTAAACAAAACAGCAGGGCTCATGAGGGCAGAAACATAAACTTTGCAAATGTTAAAAGGAAGGAAGCATCTGGTGCAAGTTTTTAATATGCTGCAATAAAATTTGTTCTTTTAGGATTTTTCCCCTCTTTATGCAAGAGAAAAATATTGAGAAAGATCTGTTCCATGTGCATCAGTGTTTGCTGTAATGAACTAGTTAGATAAGTTGGCTTGCTCTTGATAACCCTACAGTACAGGTATACTCAGATACATCTTAAAATACATTATTCATTTCTAATAATGCTCCCGCATGATTTATTTGCAATATCTGTCTTTGTATTTTTCACTTTTTGAAATGCACACTTTCATTACAATCTATTATATGTCAGCCTTAGTAACCCTAAACTTTATAGTATTTAAAGAAAATGGTAAAATGAGCTACTTGGTCTAGCAAGAAACTGTGCTTCCAAATTATGAGGATGTCTCTCACTCTCTTATTCTGAGGAGTCACCTAGAGCAAAAGATAGACTGAACACTACTGTGTGTTCACACTATCTGGAGTCTCCAACTAACATATAGTTTTTACAAAAGAGACAAGTTTGTAGTGCAGTGGCAAAAATTGCTAACTTACACATAGTATGAAATACCCAAACTGAGCCTTCTCCCATTCATGTTGTTTGGGTCATAGGAGAGTCAGGAGAAGTGACTTTAAGAGGGATGTTAACAAACTGGAGCAAGTTCAAAGGAGGGTAAGGATGATCAGGGGACTGGAAACCAAGCCCTATGAGGGAAGGCAGAAAGAACTGGGCTCGTCTAGACTTAAAAAAGAAGAGTGAGGGGAAATAAGAGAGTACTTGACAAATTATAGAAATATAGTCATATAGAGGAGGAGCAGTATCTGTTCTCCGTCATCTCAGAGCACAGGATGTGTAATAATGGTTTCAAGCTGCAATAATACAGATTTATACTGTCTATCAGAAGAAGAAGAAACCCTTTCTCACTTTTAGAGAAATATGACATTGGAGCCGATTACCTCAGGACCTGGTGGGTGCTCCAATGCAGGAGGCCTTCAAGAAAAAAAAGACCATCACCAGCCAGATCTGCTTTGATATGGATTCCTGAATTGAGCAAGGTGTTGCACCCAGTGTCCTTATAAATACCTCAGCATCCTTATAAATTACAGAATGTAATTGTTCTTGGCACCATGTGTTTATGTGATATCAAGTCAGAACTGACCTATCACATTCAAAACCCTAAAAGGGCTTTCAAAGTAAGTGAGATATTTAAGACAGACTCCATATTTGCTGTTCTTCCACAAACAAGTGAAGTCCTTTCACTTCAGGCAAGCTCTCTCTCCATGACTGGCTGCCAGTGTGAGGTTCTTAGAGTGTCGTGATTGCTGCTTTTAGTGCATTTTGGTGTTGTTTTTGTTTCCTATCTTTTAGTGTGTTATTTAATCCTTTTAGTATTTGTACACTTAATGTTTTTGCTTTAAACATTATTAGTTATGTAAGTAGCTTTGGATCCTTCTTCAGGAGAAAGGTCGGTAAAAATACAATGAAGGAAGAAAGGAAGGAGTGGTTTTACCACTTCCATGGCTGATCCAAGGGAAGATCCTTTGGTAAAAAGATCTCGGTACAAAAAATAAGTAGCTGAGGATTTCATTTGGAAACATCATATTATTAACATGTTTCTTTCAGTGACATAAATCACTATGGATGATGTTTGGAACAAGAAAGTGATTTGCCTTTCTGTAGCAAGGCAGGTACACTCTTCAATGGGCTTCCATTTCCAAAGTTTGGCAACTTGTAAAAGGTGACAGCAGGTTTTCTTTACTCTGCTCTGCTGGAGAATATATTAGCAAGAGATCTGAGGAGGCCTTTGTGAAGCACAGGAGTAGAATAGGAAATGAACTGTAAATATCTCTATTGTTGTTAACCAGGCCACAAAGAAAACCGACAAGCCCCCTTTGAAAGCTGCACAGATAACATCAACAATGCCTCTTTAGGCTGACAGCTGAAATGTTTTGTCATTTGGGGGCACAGATTAATATTGTATGAGATAAGCAACCTAGGTTCACCTTGCTGAAGCAGCCAGCTCCATGCACGTCAGGCTATCTCCTAGAAATCAACTGGACCCAAAGTGAAAAGAAGCAGAGCATTTACAGTCATGCTGGGAGACTGCCCTGTGATTCTTGCACTTGCAAAAAGTGATGCCTCTGCAGAAAAACAGCATCTGTGGAAGAGAAGTGGCTAAACAGGATCCAGAGGAAGTGTTGGTAATGAATGTCCTTGTGTGTGCATCAAAAGATGAAAAATCCAAAACAAATATTAATCCCAATTCTCTCAGAAACTAAATGTGGATAGGAAATTTTTTGATAGTACATAGTACTATGACATAGTAGTTCCAGCAATGTTCCCTCTAAGATGTGTGCATGTGCATGCCTCTGCCACCCTCTATGCTGGGGTTTTCCTGCAATGTGCATCCACAAGTGACTACTTTTGTTCCTGTAATGATGGAAACCACATGGGGAAGTGAGCCACGTGAGGGGTGAAGTTGCATGCACGAAGGACAGACCCCAGTGGGGCTGAAAATTAAATGAAATGTTGGGTCCCAGTGTTTTTTCTTGACACAATTCAGACTTCGATTGTTGATCTTCAAAATGCAGCATAGCATCAGATAAGGATGCATAAAGGATTTGCCAACACCAATACAATTCTGCATGTGTTGTATTTAGCCACTGGACATATGATTGTTGGGGCCACTATACCCTTGCATCCAGGCATCTTGCCTGGATGCCTTCAAAAGGGGATTGGACAGATTCCTGGAGGAAAAGTCCATCACAGATTACAAACCATGATGGAGATGTGTGATCTCTAGGCTTAAAGGACCAGATGCAGGGGAGTGGAATCAGGAGACAGATATCTAGTCTCATCCGCTCACAGACATATTTGGTGGGGCCTCTGTGAGATACAGGAAGCTAGACTACATGGGCCTTTGGCCTGATCCAGCATGGCTTTTATGTCCTTACTTTTATCTGCAATAAAGATCATAACCAGTGCTTGTAACTTTCACATTTCTTTTCTTCTTGTTTATATTCCGGTAAAGCGTGTTAAGCAAGGAGCTTCAAGACAGATGTCCCGTAGTTTACTGAGGTGGCATTCCTTTCAGGCAGACTAGAGCTGGATGCTGTCCATCAGGAAGGCAGAGGGGACACTGTAGCCCTGCTTCTCCTCCTCTGAGGTGCTAGCAAGGCAGGTGCAAGCAAGTGGAAGGAGGCTGGACACATTTGACCAGGCCCTGTGGGCTGGGAAAGCAGGTTCTTCCTGAGGCAGCGGTTAGTGTTAATTAAGGACTGGCTGTACACACTTTTCAACCTGGGTTGCAAATGTAAACACACCAATTCCTCCTTTAAGCATGATGAAAAAAGTGTAGAAAGAAAACGTGCTAGTCAGATCCTTTTTCTTTTTATTCACAGCATATCTGAAAGAGCTCTTAGAATCAGAAACCACCAAGTAAACCTTCCTCCCCTTTTTGGAACTGACAGAACACTGGTATGTGTTCAGCTACAGTAAATTTTTTAGTTGTTCAGTTCTTTTTTAACTGTATCTTCTAAGAATTAGAATGCATTAGCATTCATTACCCTCAAATTGCTTCTTCCACTACTAACACTTCATCACAAACAGACCTTCAATTTCCTATGAATACACAAAGCAGATGGCTAGCACCATTATGTGTTAGATTACTCTGACACTTTTCAATAGAGTCAGGTGCCAAATGCCACACTTCTGTGCAGAAATGACCTCTGGGAATGGTTGTTCTTTTCTCCAGTCAGTCAGAATGGAACAGAGACTTGTGCCATAAGAACACAAGAGGAGGACTATCAGAATGATTAGGGGACTGGAACACCTTCCTTACATCTGAGGCTGCAACAGCTGGACCTCTTCACTCTTGAACGAGAATGCCCAAGAGGTGACTTGATTAAGGTTTATAAAATCATACATGGCATGGACAAAGTAGATAAGAAAAATCTGTTTTCCTTATCACACAACACTAGAACTAGGGGACACTCATGAAACATCTGAGTGCTAGATCTCAAACAAATAAGAGAAAGTACTTTTTCACCCAGAGGATCACTGGTCTATGGAATTCCCTGCCAGAAGAAGTGGTGATAGCTGTCAGCCTTGAAAGCTTTAGGAAAGGATTAGACAACTCCATGGAGAACAAGGGTATCAATGGCTATCATTATGGATGCCTAAGGACAACCTCTGGGTTGGAGAGATAGGCAGGCTATCTCTCAATGCCATTTGCAGGGAATTGTAAGCAGGAGGTGACATCTGCTTGAGAATACCCTGAAGCAGTTTCCATCTCTGTGTGAGACAGAATGATGGACTGGATGGGCTGTGGCCTGTTCCAGCAAGGCTGTTCTTATGTTCTTATGTTCGTATGAATGAATTACTCCCAGAGAGCCTCCCTGCAATGAGTGCAGCCTCAACATATGACAAGATATCTGTGTTTAAGATTCTTGCTTAATTTGCTTGATGACCTTGTCACAGGAATGGAACTCAGTTGTTAAGTGAAGAGTGCCTGTACTGCTATGTGTGGTGTGGCCAGTGATGTACAAATATTGTTTATTTTCCTTCTTTAGTGGCTAAAATTCCATTGTTTAGTTTAATGAATGCCTGTTCAATGCATCACCCACGGGTGGCCGGTAGCCCACAACACCGTTTGAAGTCACCCACCCCGACACTTCAGCACCCAAGTTTTCCTGCTGCCCCCCTCCACAAAAGCAATAAGACGACAAAGGGGCTTCACTGGGTGAGAGAAAGGGAGGCAGTCCTAAGGGCAGTGGGAGGGCTGTGCATGTCCCAAAGAAGAAGAAGCAGGGAGGAGGAGGAGGAGCAATTGCGCATCAGCCTGCCCACCCACTGTGGCCCTGCACCACCAATGGCATTCAGCTATGGGCTCGTTGCAGGGCTGCACATGGCACTCCACCACCCATCTGCTTCCCCAGCCTCCACCTGAACACCAGCAGGCAAGCCAGAGGCAGTGGCTGTGCCAGGTGAATAATGAAGCAGGCAGGCAGGCAGGTGTGTGGGGAGCATGGTGGCTGCAGTGCCCTCCTCCTTGCCTTGCTCCCGGCTCATGACATGGTTGGGAGGTGGCAGCAGCCAGCATTTTCTTATTTAGTTATCACTAATATTTCTTCCCTCCCCAAATCCCCAGCTCCAGCAGATCGACGCTGGGATGGGGGGGGGAATTCCCCCACCAGCACCAATCAGCTGGCGCGTGGGCTTGGGGGAGGGAAAAAATACACACACACAAATGTCACTGAAGCACCAAACATGCACCCCCACCACCAAAACAGTAAAAAAGTTAAAAGAAACACAACATACACACACTCCTTGCCTTGCTCCCGGCTCATGACATGTGAGCTGCCACCCAAGCCTTCCCCAGGCAGTCTAATGCACAGTGGCAGGACTGCTCTGTTGCCTTGGGAACCCCTAGCTCTACTAGTTGCCCGCCCTGGGGCCGGGCTACCACCTGGGGCTTGTCATGGTGGTGGTGGAGGAGGAAGAAAAAGAAGAGGAGGAAGAGGGAGAGCTGAGCAGGGAGCATGTAAGTTGGGGTGAGCCATCAAGCTTTTTCCCCTGGGTGGTGAGGTGCAGAGTCTCCACTTCCCTGCTGTTCCCACAGGATTGGGCCCCCTTGCTGGGTGGGTGTGCACTTGTGAATGTACCCTGCAGGGACATGCAGAGGCTCTCAAATTAGCCCACAGGGACGTGCAGAGGCTGTAAGTGGACCACAAGCTGTTCAAAGTTGGACAGCCCTGGTTTAATACATCACAATGAAAGTAGGCCCACTGAGTCAATGGAATTTATGAAGGAGCTGACTCAACATATTCCACTGACTCAATGGATTTGCTCTAGTTATGACCTGTATGCTAAGGAACAGGAGTCCAGCCGCAGGTGTTTTTTAAAAAAATCACAATTCTTTCCCAAAGAATTGATGGGATAAATCCCAGTTCAGTTCTCCTCTAAGTCTCAAACTGTTTTGGTAAATCAGTGCTTGTTTTACATATTGCTTCCAGAAGCTTCTTCTAAGCATCATTTTGAAGACTTTCCCCCACATTGGATCATGTCTGGAGTCTCTTGAGACTACAAAAAGCACTGGAGGCCTGGAGGCAGCCTGCAGGCCATGCATTATTCCGCCTCTGAGCCGCAGAAGGAGATTGTTCTAGTACGTCCCTAGGTATCTCAGGTCTGCTTCTTTTCTGGCACAAGGTCTGGCATACAGATGTCAGAAGCATAGTCCTTTCTACATTTTTCTCCATGTTTCCTCATCTTTTAATAATACTGATGCTGTGTTTACAAGAAGGTTGCAGGGAGTTTCTTCTCCAAAATTGCTGTTTGTGCATGTTGTCCTTCTCCATCCTTCCCTCATCACAAACACAAGCACTCAGTAGGACAGGTTGGCAATAAATTGCAGACATAAACTCTTAATGGTGTTAAAACACACTTTGATTATAAAGTTAAGATACTCATTTCACAGGTGAGTAACTACAAAATGTGTATCTAAAGTCTAAGAAAAGAAACACATTTGTTAAGGCTGTAGAGCTATGCAAAATGATTTTTTTTTTAAAATAAACCGCCCTGAGTCCCCTATGAGGGAAATAGGTGCGGTATATAAATGTGAAAATAAATAAATAAATAAATATATAAATAAATAAATAAACACTGGATGAAGTTAACTGGATTATACTTTTACAGAAACATGGATTGGCAAATCAAATAGCACCATTTAAACATCTTCATGTGTGGTTAGGTATGTTATTAAATGTTTATGTTAAACATATGTACCGGCATGCGACAAATGTGCAAAAATAGAACAAAGTAGTGATAGCTGTGCAATTCTGCAGTGATTTCAGAGCAGAGCCGCTGTTTACCCTCGGTATGGAGCACAACCATTCAAACATACAACCAATGAGATCAAGCTTAATTTGCTAAACTGTACTACAAATTATGTTGTTCAGATTGAGTGTATATGTGATTGTGGAAGGATGTTTATTGTATAAACCAAATTGGGTAAGTCATAAGGATGCCACATTAAATACCATGGGAGATAAATCCCCCAATATTCTAGTAGTTGCATTTGGGTGGGGTGGCTTCAACCTGTTTGGCTGAAATCAGAGAAACTGATATTTTCTTAATTTGCTGTGTATTTGTGCGATTAAAATTGTACATTTTATTGGTGGTGGTGGGCATTGTCCTCGTTGATTCTGCGAGGGTGAGTGGGTTGGAAGTGTAATTTGTAACTCTTCCAATGTGTCTCATAGGGCTATGAAGGTGCATGAATAGGTTTGATTAAAGTTCCTTCTAAGGTACACACATGCATGCCTTTGCCCCCTTCACACATCTATCCCCTGCACACATCACAACTGTGTTTATTCTGGTTGTAAAGGAACTCATGGGGGACAAACAGAATAGAGTCCCACAAAACGGGGGGGGGGAGCTATATTACAAAAATTAGAGGGTCTGATGATTATTTTTCCTCCTCGTCCATATTATCTGTTACTAGAGTAGACTGATACTCTGCTGCCTTAGGTTTGTGTTTCCCTTCGGGGTGTTTGGAGTCTCAATAAAAATAAACAATTTTGTGTGCAATAAAAAGTGTTCTAGAAAATTCAAAATGTTGAAAGAGCCATCCAGAAAAAAAAATCCAAAACAACAGAAATATCAAAACATTTCACTGTGCCATCCTTAAAGACCATTCCCTTTGATACAACACCTGAATAGTGTTCATAGTGCTGTCCTTTCAACTATAAATATGAATTCATTCCTGTTAAACAATACCCCCCCCTTGGCATTTGTTATATCCGGAATCATTGTAGTTTCAGCATGCATTTTATTCAATGTGCATAATTTTGGCTACCTTGTATAGCCCTCCTTTCACCTGGAAACTGCTAGTATTGCAGATCTTAAATGCAATTTTTAAAACGGCCCATTTGTATTTCACAGGGGTATATTAATAAGCCAAGCATCACTTTCAAACCACGTCTTCCCCGAATGTTAGGAAGAAAAAGAAAAAAGTCTTTCCCCTCTTCTAGCCTTTATACCATCCACAGGGAGATTGTTGAACTTTTGATTTTATAAAAGCTCTATGCTAATTCACACCTATAAAAATAATGGCATCCTTGGATAGATAAGATGTCACAAAAATCAGGGGCAGAATGGTGACAAAATCCCTAAAGGAAATTATACAACATGTTTTTATTTTGTGTAAGGCAAATATAGTCTCTTTTTATAAAAGATTCAAGATTAAATGTCAGAATAAATGCCAATGAGAATCAAACCACAAAGGAAAGTTATAAGGGGGGAAAAACACATATCCACAATATCTTACTCTTGAATGCCCCAAATAGCTTTCTGGCATATACTTCACACTCATTGGCTTTGACATGTACGGCAGCAGGTTTTGCTTGTATTCTTGCCTATATTCTAATAAATTTGCATAACCGTAGAAGTTTAAATAAAGCTGCGCTCCTAGAAGACTGGTGGTTTTTTTTACTTCTACCTTAAAGGACCATTTTCCAGGAATTCTGTTCCTCTTCATGAGCCGTGGATCATCTCCTGATCATCCTCAACAAAGCAAAGCCAGTCCTTGAGACTTTCACTGGTGTCCTCCTAATACCTGTCAGTCCTTCCCCACCCAACCCGGAATAAAGAGGCAAGAAACGTTCACTTGGGTTCAAAATGGGCCACAATTCTATTGATAATATAATTAACTCCGAACTGGGTTTATTCTGTCAAGGGGACCTGGAAAGTAGTGCAAGCAGGTACTGTGCTACATTGTATCATTCTCTTCTTTGAAATGGATTCAGGGAGATTCCCTTTTTGGAAGATGCTGCCCACCTGTTCAGCATCCTCCCCGCATGGAATCTACTAGCCAAGGACAGCCCACAGTTTCATCTACCATTGTCATTTTAACTTTGTTTAATCCTAATCATAGAATCATAGAATCATAGAGTTGGAAGAGACCTCACGGGCCATCTAGTCCAACTCCCTGCCGTGCAGGAACCCCATCACAATATTTCCGACATATGGCCATCCAGCCTCTGTTTAAAAACCTCAAAAGAAGGAAACTCCACCACCCTTTGTGGCAGCATATACCACTGCCGAACAGCTCCAACTGTCATGAAGTTCCTCCTAATTTTCAAATGGAAACTCTTTTCCTGTACTTTTCCTTACTGATGGTATTTATGTTGTCTGAGGGCTGTCAGGAACCTTGAGAGCAGCTTGCCTAGTGTGTACCTGAATCCCTGTACCTCTTGCACTACCCGCCAGCATTGTGACCAGTGGTGTGATTAAACACTCCACACCAAAGGGAAAATAGGTTGGGTGAAAACTCACCACCACTCCACGCCAATTTGAGTGATGACCCAAAATTCCCGTCCAGCCCTGAAGCAACCAGATAATTTCATTCTCTCCTTACTACAGGGTGGGAGGGTGGGTCTGATCTCACAGTCAAGAAGGAAGAGCAATGGAGGAGCTGGGCTAAATAGCCTCCCAGCCCTTGCCTTCCAGACCATGTTTGTGGCATGAACTCTAGTTCCAAGGATTCATCCAAGTGGGCAAAGAAGCCCTGCTCACAAACCTTGTTTGAGTTGGGGCAGCTATTTCTTAACTCAGTTTTTGATGGAGGACTGCAGGGCTAGGCCATAGGTTGTCCATCTCATGCCTCAGGAGTCAGCTAGGAATTTCTATGCTGCTGGCTTTAGTGTCTCACTTTCTAAAGGTCAATTTTATATTTCCTAGTAGGTAATTGGATGGCACTGTGGGACCAGCACTCCTTACACATCACCTCACTGACTGTATCGATATAATGCGGTTAACTTTGTCATTTCACACATTTCTCTGCATTGAATTTTTCACCCATCCGCTGTTCAAATAATCTAAACAGCAGATCTTTGTGCCCCTTAAGCTGATGATGTTTCCCCAAATTGTTATCCCATGTTTTCTGTATGTTTGGATAATGAGCAGATTATCTTTGGAAATGCAATCAACAGGCCCGTACCTGACCTTGGATCTGCTTCCCTAGAAACCCAATTCCTGTTACTAGTATTTCCAGTCTATTGCTTCCATTTTTCCTCCTCACTTAAAATCACTAATTTATCTTGCATGATGTTTTACCTTCTGCGGTGTGTGGTTGTTTTACCTTGACCAGTCATCCCTGATACAGCACTTTGTCAAATGCTTTATTGAAAATGTAAGCACATTAAACCTATAGCTCTTCACTAATCTGTCACTGTGTGTAGTACTCCATAAAATCCCCCAACATATTAGTCAAGGAAGGTTGATCTCCCATAAGCCTTCATTCAAGTTGTGTTCGGGTACACTTCAACCACTTTCACAACCACAGGTTTTAAGACTTTGCTTTGCAAGAGGTGCACAATCTGTGCTGGACCACTTTGTTGACTATCGGCCTAGAGTTATGTTATAAATTAAAACCTTAAAAACAGCTTAAAATCCAAAACAGAGATGCCTTTGTGGTCCTTTGCATGATCCAAATGTAGAAGAGGTGACCTTTATTTAGAGTACTACAAATCTAACATTCAATGCAAACTTTTAAAATAATATCTACTTCCTGAGGCATGATGTATCGTGTACAATTCTGGTCACCACATCTCAAAAAAGACATAGTGGAACTAGAAAAGGTGCAGAAGAGAGTGACTAAAAATGATTACTGGCCTGGGGGACCTCCCTTATGAGGAAAGGCTAAAACATTTGGGGCTCTTTAGCCTGGAAAAAAGGCACCTGAGGGGGGATATCATTGAAACGTACAAAATAATGGAAGGCATGAGTCAAGTGAATAGAGGGACACACTTCTCCCTCTCTCAAAATACCAAAACTATGGGACATCCACTAAAACTGTGGGTTGGTAGAGTGAGAACAGACAAAAGAATTTTTTTTTTTACCCAGCGTGTTGTTAGTCTGTGCAACTCCCTGCCACAAGATGTGGTGATGGCATCTATCCTGGATGCCTTCCAAAGGGGATTGGACAGATTCCTGGAGGAGAAGTCCATCACAGGTTACAAACCATGATGGAGATGTGCAATCTGCAGGCTTAAAACCAGGGTAGTTCAAGGCCCAGATGCAGGGGAGTGTTATCAGGAGACAGATATCTAGTCTCATGAACTCACAGATGCATTTGTTGGGGCCACTGTGAGATACAGGAAGCTGGAGTAGATGGGCCTTTGGCCCGATCCAGCATGGCTTTTCTTATGATGTAGAAAAATTATGAATGAATATCCCAAAAAGATTGTAGCAGAAATCCACCAGGCATTTAAGGTGAACTGACAAATGGTTTCAACTAATTTGAGGGTGAGTGTTTTTAAATGCCTCACCCCTGGTGCCATTGGGTTGGAATGTTTCACTCATCTTCCAGGATAGGAGTTGGTGCCAATTCATGGCTGATGTGATACCATTTTGGAGTACATGTACTCCCAAATAGTATTGCAACAGCCATGAATTGGCATCAAAATTGCTGCAGACTCTTCCCCGTAAACCCCCCAGATTTGGAAAGTTTTGGGGCACAGAGGACTGACTTATTAAATGTCAAATAGGGTGCCCCTAGGAAAAAAAATCTTTCTAATTGGAATCAATCAGAAGCCAAGCAGTGGTGGTGCTATCGCTCGCCTGATCAGCTTCTGATTCTAATAGAAAGATTCCCCCCCTCTAGGGGCAACCCCTTTGGAGCTTCATAACTCATCTCCCAGACCCCCAAACCTTTTCAAATTTCAGGGGGTTACCTAGGATCGCTTGAGGAAAGTACCCCTGCCTCTTTGTTCCCTTAGGGCCCAGGGGAGCATATTGTTTCATTTCATTTCATTTAATTTTGTAACAAAACTACCTTAAAATTTCATTACTTATGAAATAAAATGAAACAACTCCAGAAAGGAAACAAAATGAAATGAAATGCTATTTTTCCATTTTGTGCCTGTCTCTACTATAAAGTGTCCAGCTGTACATATTTGAATTATAGATTGAAAGAGAAGTATGTGAGGGTGGGTGGGATGGATGCCAAAGTTGTGCAAGCCTAAGTTAGAACAAATATATAATATGATCTAGCCTAATCTTCTAAATCCCATTGTTTTTCATGAGGTTGAAAACATATGGCTTCTTTGCTGAATAGGTCACACTTGCATCACTGTAATATAATTTTCTGTGTATCCTAAGTGGTTTTGATCAGAAGTCCTGGTGTTCACAAACTATTGGAGAACAGAGATACCATTGGTACCTGAAAGTCTGATATTTTTAGTGCAGTTTTTTCAGGCCTACAAAAAACTTGGAATTGTCATGTTAATAGATGGCCATGACTATGTTTGAAAAAATGTGCACATTTAAAAATGGCCACAAAACTGCACACATTTAAAGTGTAAATTAAAAAGAATATGTCTTAGTCAAATGTGTACATACACAAAAATGTGCATGGCGGGGGAAGGAAGCAAAGAGTCACATCTCATCCATATCATGATATCTAGATACGGACTTCACAAATATGTACAATCCTAGCTATTGACACAGTGTTGGCCTTTTTGAAAAAGGGCAGAGTTAGTGATCTGCAACATATTCAGCAGAATATCAAAACAGTAAACCAAGCACAGATCTTTGTATTTCTGGTCTGTCTATAGGGCGACCACAGGATGGAAGAAAGACTCTGTGTGCATTCTCCACAGATCCCTTAAATTATTAATTTATAAAGGGAAACTACAAAAGCTAGCAACTGGGCGGGGAGAAAGGTGGGAGGGTTTTGTGGGTCCCCCCCCAAGTGCCGATCAGCTGTAGCCCAGGCTTGGGGCTGGCAAAAAAAGTTTGAAAATTGCTCCTTTCCCCCTACCCAATGGTGCTGGGGAAAAATAACTAAAAATAAATTTTAAAAGCAGCAACGAGCCTGCACGCCATCTGGTCAGCGCTGGGGGGGGAGAGGGGGAAATAAACATTAAAATTTTTAAAGTGCTGCTCAGTCCACAGGCCAGCTGGTTGGCGCTAGGGGGAAAAAAATAAAAATAAAACAAGAAACAAAATGAAGCAAAATGAAGAATTTAATGAATTTTTAAAAATTGGTTCATTCAAAATGAAATAAAACAAAACAAAACACAAAATGAAACAAAATGTGACCATCTCTAAACACAATATTAAACACATTCAAAAGGGGAGCCAATAGTTGGATGGAAGGCTGATTCATCTGATGCTGGCCATCCCAGATCTGGGAATAAAATAAAATCTGGGAATACCCTGTGGGTCCCAACTACCTGAAGCCCCCAGCTCACAGATGATCACTACCTGTAGGACTCTGCCTTTCCCCCATCCCAGCATAAGTCTTCAGGGCTTTCAACCCTGCGAGGTGGGCCGGCTTACACCATCCTCAGGTGTCCATTCACTCCTAAACGTACCTGCCTTCCACCACTACCCGCCAGTGTGACCAATGCAAGAAACACCACGTCAGACCTGAAAATTAAGCATTAAAGACAGGATGGGCAAAAACGCACCTGCTCCATTCCAAGCCAATTAGGAGGAGGTCAAAAATTCCCATCCATCCACAAAGTGACCAATAAATGCTCATCCTTAATACAGGGTGTGTGGGTGGGGCAACGATCTACAGAGAACAGGCAAGCTGACCATTGGGAGCCTCCTTTTAAGGTGATCTCCTTCCTGGTCTGAATGGACCACCGTACTGCCTCCTCATTTCTTGCCCCCCCTGGGAGAGTAGGAAAAATGGCTCCCAAGCCACATTTGTGGCACAGGTAGAGCAATCTCACTTGCTCAAACTTTATACAAATCCTGAAATTTCACTCACAGAATGAAAAAAAAATGGAAACTGTGCCAATTCAAAAGAGAAGAAATGGAAAGAAATACAGTGAAATCTGCTAAAAATGCCAAAGTGAAAGACCATTGTTTATGGGTAGAGGGATCCATTCTATTCTATTGGTGCCCCATTTGCCAACACCTTTGTCCATCAGGAAAAAAAAAAAAGATTATCTGGAGAACTGCTGCCAGGCCATGTTGAACTCACTAGGCTAGATCAATCAATGGCCTGACTCACTAGAAGGCAGCTTCTATTTTCCTGTCTTCTAATATACTGTTGATAAGGAATGTGTTGTAGTACATGCATTGTGGGGAAGGAAAATATAGGCTGGACCCCTATCTAAATGGCCTAGTCGGCATTGGGGGGACCTCCTGGTGGCCATTTTGAAAGGGATCCAGCCGATGACAGGTTTGGCAGGAGATGTCTGAATATGCAGGAGCTCTGCATTGGCAACCTTTCTTCCCCTGCCCCACGCCAATCGGCTGGCGTGCTGGCTCAGGGGAGGGGAAAAATACACACAGTGCACAAGCACCACACATGCACCCCACCCCCCAAAATGAAACAAAATGCCTTTTTCTTTTCATTTTGTGCCCATCTCTACTTGTGGTTTAGCAATGTATATTCTGATTAATTCTCAATTCTGTTGCATCTCCAAATTGCTTTAAATGAAATTTGATCCTTTCTATAAGATTTTAAGGGATCCTTAATAGTTAATAATGTATTATTTGGAAATAGGTTTATTTGATTTTGCCCTTTATCCCCTATACCACAGATTATCTTTTCCTCTCTTAGGCCACAGTCTCACTAAAGTTTTCTGTGCATCTTAATTTAATGCATAGTTTATTTTCAGGTGGTCATGTGGTGTTTGATGCACAGTTAGTGTCTGGTTGATAGGGTAGTATTTTACTGCTCTGTGCCCATCTCTACTTGCTTACTGTGCATCTTTTCCCCTTTTCCTGGGTTGATTTTCTAAGTCTCCATTGCATTTTTTTTTAAAAAAAATCCCCCCAGGCGATTACTGGCAGGAAATGGGGCACAAAGCTAATTACTGCATATTTTCTGGGGTTGCACCTCGTTAGAGTAGCAAATAACTGCACAGCATTAAGGGAAGTATTTTAAACCAACCCCTAGCAGTGGTTTAAAATACTTCAGTGAAAGTGAGCTTCTGGGGGCGTGGTCGGTCAGGGCACCAAATTACTTCCCTTCGCGGTTAGGACACGATCTTTTGCTGTGCAGTTTTCCGCAGCAAAAATGCGCAGAAAACGGTGGTGAGACAGCGGCCATATTGTGCTTGCTAAAAGCTCTTTTACAAGTCTAAATAGAACTGGTGAGGGGGGAAAACCTGCCTTGTTCCTTGGCCTAGTAATATTTTTGCAGTTACTCCTACATTAATTAATACTGCTGCACTATTGTCTGAGTATAATTGATGTATTATGTGATTAAATTGTGTACCAAACCCGGTCTATGCAAATGTTTAATATGCTGCATTCCACAGAATCAAATGCCTTGAAAAGTCTAGCAACAGCAAACCTGCTTTCATTTTTTGTTCCTTATCAACTTACAACAGACTCAAATCTCACCTCATCAGGTCTGCCCTCTGCCTTCCTTGTAGGAATCCATTTTGATTTTGAACAATATACTTCACTATAAATGTGCTAAATCTGTTTGCAAGAATTGCCACAAATATGTTCACATCCTGATTACTTAATGATATTGCTCTGCAAGAGCTCATGTCTGTAGCCTCTTGCTCAGGTTTTAAAATAAGTATAATTTAAAATTGTTTCCAGGACTGAGGATATCATCCACCTCTGTCAGGCAGTTGAGGGGTCAGCCTCAATGCCCAGAAATAGCAAGACAGTAGCAGAAACAAAATATGACAGACTCAGTTGCTGGTTTTCTGTTGCAATCTATTTACAATATTTACAGTTCACAGGTTCCAATAGTCTTCAGACTGACATCCAGTAGTATAAGGGCTTCAGCTATTCATCATCTTCATCAGAGTCAACACATCAGCTTCCAGCAAATACTCCACATCACTGGCTAAACAGCCCCAGCACTTAGGCCAAACAACCTTGTCTCACAGCAGCACTTGCATAACAGCAACCTGGGCTAACAGCACCCGTGGCTAGAGATGGGCACGACTCAGAAAAAAAAATTTGTTTTTGTTTTCGTTTTCGGCTAGGGTCCGTTTCGTTTCGTTTCCGTTTTCGTGAGCTAATTTCAAAATTTTTCGTTTTCATTTTGTTACATAACAAAAACGAAAAAACGAAAACGAAAACGAAAAAATTTTCGTTTCTCCCCATTTACCTCCATTATGTGTTTTTCCAGTAATGAAAAACGAAAATTGGCTCAAAATTAGTCGTTTCGTTTCCGTTTTCGGTCCATTTTTGAACCGTTTTTCGTTTTCGTTTCGTTGCATAACGAAAACAAAGAAACGAAAACAAAAACGAAAATACCGCTAAGTCGTGCCCATCTCTACCCGTGGCTAGTAGCATCCCCTGCTAGCAGCAAGAACATACTGCCTCATGCATAGTATATGTAGATACACTTTCTAATCATGTTTCCACTTTCATACCACATGACATAATGCTTTTTCCTCTTCAGGCTTCTGAGCTCTGCTCTTGTGACCTTGGACATTAAACCTTCCTGTCAAGGTCACCTTCCAAGTTAGCTCCATTCCTCAGCTGGACTCAATAATCACTTAATTAATTGCAAGTTGAAAAACTCTTTTTTCAGGCCATTATAGCAGAATGATCTGACAACCTGTATTAGTGATTCAAGTCCCCAATTCACCAGTAGAAAGGAAAGACAGTGGCAGTATTTTCCACAGTCATGTCTCCTTTTTACACCTGTCAGCACGCGTAGAAAGCAATGCCACAAGTTGGACTTGGAATTGCCTTTTAAGAGTTTGGATAACATTATTCGATTTTATAATGCCCAAACAGTGTTATTGTCTGTGGAGTCTTACATTATGCTGTTACTTGACAGTGATCATCTTTGCTGCTAGCGTTTTGTTCACGAATAATGTGAAAGTGTGTTTATGTATGCATGCATGTATGGCTCCCAATCGCCAAAAGATCATCATGGGCAGCACTAGTACTATAGACCTTCATTGTGTTTTACACTAAAATAGAGAATTGGAAATGCATTCACAAACAACTGTATGTGTTCCAAGTGGAGCTCAAATTCCTATGCTCAACACCACTGTATCTCTGCTACGGCCCTGTTTAGAAATATGACAACTGCCAGAAGTAATGTGAGCCTTTGTTATTAAAGCTGGTCTGCTGTTATTATTATAAGCCTACTCATGTTTAAATATTGTTCTCATTTCTACAACACTTGTTATTTTGAATGATGCTTGTAACATATCCAGGGAGATGTCACTATTTGCTGCTAAAACAGTAGAGAGACGCACACTCCCCAATAGTCACATGAACTGGACACATTCATCTCAAACCCTAGTTATGTTATTAGTTTAGGTGTATGCCCACAAACAATTGCTTCCAAACTGTAGGTATGATAAGACTACATATCGACACAGGATTTGGGGTACAATCATCTTTTTGTCCCAGGCGTGCATCTCTCTATGCATATGGGTGTCTCTGTCTGCAGGGGTGTTGAGCGTGTGTCTGTGAGAGTGTGAGAGTCTGTGTATGAGAGAGTCTCTCACCCGGGACCCAAGGCTTTTTATTGGTTACAGTAAACAAGTACACACAAGTGGGAGAGACTGATAATCATTGACAATAGGACAGAGGAAGACAGAGGAAGGATGGCCTTTGGTCATGTATGAATTCCATTGGTTGGGGGAGGGAGGGTCTTGGACCGCATGTAACCCTTATCTAGGAGGGAATGCTTCCTGGTAGGGAATCATTGATAGGGGAGAGGAAGGGGCTTCGGACTGGTCACATACCAGATGTCACCTGATTGTTCTGACATTTGGGTTGCCATCTGTTCCCCTGGCGTCCTGAGCTATGCCTGTTGGGCCTGACCTCTGCCCAGCTCTGGCTTGGCTCATCCACACTGGGTTCCCTGTTCTGCTCTCTGGAATGCATGTCCAGGGCTTATGGCTGCCTCAGTGCTGCCAGGTTATTTTGGAGTTCATGGAATCCTCACACCAAACCTTTCCTCAGTTTTTGGGGTTGCCCCTTTAACTGTGCCACCCATCCAGTGCCACTTTGCCTCATCAAGAAGATATTGTTCGATTCGCTGTTGAGTGAAGAATTTGACATAGTGAAACCACTGGTGATGGCGGCAGCTGCATTTCCTCCACCTCCTCTGATGGTTGGGCTGTCGGTTAAATTGCTGAGCTTGTCAATCAAAAGACTACAGGCTTGCAGTAGGACATGGAACCTCTTAGGTAGTTGGGGGTCTTCCATGTTTAATGCTTGAAATGTGAAAACTAGTAGATTCAGTTAAAATCTATGCAATGGAGTGGGTTCCCATTGCTTCTCCCAACACCTGCCAACCTAGCAGCTCAAAAAGACTTTAAAATGTGAGTGGATAATATGAGTGGTCATGCTGGACACATGACCATAAAATACATGTATGGATAAATGCCAGCTTTTCGGAGATGAGCACTGCTTCCTAGAGTGGGAAACAACTGGACTTAATTATCTGTGGGGACTTTTACCTTTACCTCTTCCTCCATAGCCTTCAAATCCTTGGATGTTTACTTTAAATTACTTTATTTGTAAATATATTTCATTAAAGCTTTACCTAAAATATGTAATGAGTGAAGTTAAAAAGCCCCATCGTGCAGTGGTTAAATGCCTGTACTGCAGCTAAAACTGTGCTCACGACCTGGGGTTCAATCCCAGGTAGCAGGCTCATGGATGACTTAGTCTTCCATCCTTCAGAGGTTGGTAAAATGAGTACCCAGCTTGCTGGGGGGGGGGGACAATGTGTAGCCTACATACTGTAATTAAAAACTGTAAACCGCCCAGAGGCTACTTCAAGTGGTATGGGGCATTATATAAGCAGACCACTTTGCTTTTTTTTTTTTAAAGGAGTTTACTCAGAATGGACAGGTAAATGAGACTAGAGAAAGGTAATTTACTAGGTAAAGGGGAAAAACACCCAAATGTTATGTTTGTCTATAGCATTCACACATAATTAACCACATCTCCCACATCTACACTCGAGACCAACTCTATGACCAACTGTGCACACCAAGTACATCAGACTCCGTAAAATGATTCCCTACCCATCTGTGTCCAAAAACAGATTAGCTATCACTCTATATAACAATCCCTCAGATTTCAAAGATGCCATCCCATCCACATTCAGCCTAGCACCAGAACAGACCCATCCACCATTTGTTCCAGCCTGCTCATGCATCAAGCATCCCGAACTAAATACTTCACAAGCCTGTTGTATTCTTATTCACATATATAAAGGCATTGAGCTAAGTGGCATGAGCAGACTCATCCCAAGGCTTCTACATTGGTGTTGTTTTCTTTTGCAATATTATTATCTTTGTGGTATGGTATTAGTAAGTTTTTTTAAAAAATAAATATTGAGTTTACTAGTTGTCCTAGAACTTTCAGAATTTGAATTTTTTAAAAAAAGATTTTAAATAAAAATCACTAACACATACAATGCAAATATGTGCCTGTGCTGAATGAACAGCAGTAGATTAGAGATTATTATTTCAACTCTTCTGATTTGCTCTCTATCAATAATATATGCTCCAAAGAGAACTCACACCTGCATTCGTTCATATATAATATTTGCTGAAGATAAATGATGGTTAATTATTAAGAGAATTTGCCTTAGTAATTACACATTAATGCAAAGCCTTGTATGCTGACAATGAGGTTATATGAAGTCCCGTGCTAGAGAGGTTATCTTTTTAATCAATTATTTAATAAAGGGATGGTTGAAGCTAAAGTTTGGTAACCATGACATTAAAAGTAAATGCCTCTGCAAATCCACAAGCAAATACAGTAGGCATAGGCTCAAAATATGCTTACAGCACCTCTGTGGCCACTAGTTGTACAATGTAATTTTTGCATTATTTCTAACAATTTCAAGGTCACTTTCCAGGAAAGGAAATCTTTTAAACTCTTGGTTGAAAGAGCAAATGTTAGCAAAACAAACTGAAGTCCAGGTAGACTACAGAAGCAGACAAGACATTCCACGTGAATAAATCCAGTAGTGAAGAAATGGAAGATTGCAGTGGCATCACATCCATGGTTTCTATAATTAATAGCTTCGAATGCACAGTTTATATCATTAATGGATGTTAAATACTGTTAGTGAATATGCTTCACAGTGGCTGTAAAGTCTTATTATCCGAGTGTTCATCCTAAGAGATCTCTGGATTGACTAAATAGGACTTCCTTTGAGCTGCTAAAGATAGTTAGCTTAGGATACTGCCTAAGCAAATAGAAGTCATTTGCAAACCCTATAATAGGGTTTTACCTCTGATGGCTCAGCTATGGTAGAGGTCCAAAAGTGTCAGTAATGATAGCCATTGTCTTATTAGCTTTGACTTTTGCTTAGCTTGTCTTCCAGAAATAGACCAGGTGATATCTTTAGGCTACAGTAAAATAACAAAAAAGTTGGTAATATTTCAAGGGCATCACCCTCTTGCTGAGAGCTATACCAAAGTTCAAACATGTCAAAAAATGGAGATGTCAGGAGTAAAAGCAAAGCAAAGCAAAGTGTTCTGCTTATATACCACCCCATACCACTTCAAGTAGTCTCTGGGTGGTTTAAAGTTTCATTACAGTATGCAGGCTACACATTGCCCCCCCCCCAGCAAGCTGGGTACTTATTTTACTGACTTCGAAAGGATGGAAGGCTGAGTGAACCCTGAGCCTGCCACCTGGGATTGAACCCCTGGTTGTGAGCACAGTTTTACCTGCAGTACAGGCATTTAACCATTGCACCACAAGGCTCATCAGTAAGTTCTTAGATGTAAAGTTCTTGGCAAGATGGAAAAAATGCCAGGTAGTTGCTTGCCTGGAGCTGAGATGTAATGAAGCTGCCTTTGGATTGGGGGTGCATTTTTTTTCCAATAACCCCTTGCTGTCCAGAGGAGGGGAGGGTTGGTGCAGAAGACTCATGCATTTCATTTAGGGTCTGAGATAAAATTTAGAAAAATCCACTAGGTGTAGCCAATTGTTTCAAATAAAAAAGGAAAAAAGGTACCTAGTGGTTACAGTCTTGTTGTGCTTCCATTGATGTTCATTGCCCTCCTTCTTGGTACGTGTTTTTAATTTTTGTGATGGCTACACATCTCTTGATCTTGTTTTGCTTCAACTGGAAATACTGAGATACCAAGGATGAGCTGCTACCCCACCACCACCACCACCATGTACCAAGAAGGAGGCACTTTCATTACATCTCAGCTCTGGGCTGCACACAAGCAACTACCTGGCATTTTCTTTACATCTAAAAACTTACTGCTGATAGCTCCATCTTTTATCATGTTTGAACTTTGGTACAACTCTGAGGAAGAGGGTGTTGCCCTTGAAATATTAGCAACTTTTTGTTATTTTACTGGTAGCCTAAAGGTATCACCTGGTCTATTTTTGTATTTAATTTTTGTGATGACTCCATGGCTCCTGAACTTGTTTTGCTAGTCTTCCGGGAGAAACATGGAGACTTGTATGTAAGCCAAACCTCTCAAATAGTAGGCAAACAGATTTTGCCAAGATTTGTAATCATTTGTGGGGAACATATTTAAGGAGAAATAAAGTACTGTAATAGAAAGAGTTCAAACTCCCAAAATGGGCCAAGAAAGAAAATATAGTCATGCAAAAATAAAGACAGAAAGAGAGGATATAGAAGAAATAGCATGTGTTGGTGGAAGGCTGTGCTACTATCTCTTTGAAGATGATGGCAAATACTGTTAAAATCTGAACAAGGAAAAATGCAATATTCTTTCAGTCAACAGACAGTTACTTCAGAGTAAACTTTATTGTTCTTGTTTTTTACTTATGATTGATGTTAGAGACCACCTTGATATATATTTTGACCTTTCCTTGAACTCCACACAAAAAAGTGAACTGTCAACTTTTCTATTTCTTCTGATAGCTATTCTCATACTATTGTGTATTACCGTGTAAGAAGAAAGCCGCAGCCATTTAATAAACCTGAATGTTGGAAGTCTGACAGCTTCTTTCATGTATGCATCAGTCCTGTGACACATTTATAAACAAACATGTTCTTTAACTTTGGCATCCACCAGCTCGATTATTCGTCAGCAAAAGTCTCTGTTCAGGAAAACAGCCAATATCATAGACTCTCTGAAGCAATGCAGTTCCATAGGTAAAAATGCCATAAACGAAGACCATGCATCATTTTCATCCATATACTGAATGGGGTCAGGCCAATTCATATCCATCCAGACAAGGTCCAGATTGAAGGACTCTGGCTCAACTTGAGTCCTACATGAATTGGAGTGGAAAACTGGGGTGGGAGGGTTGTCTGGGAATTTTCACAAATACATAGAGAAAGGGGAGAAGAAGCTGAAACGGAAAATGTGTCACCACATGAATGTATTGGGAAAACATTAAGGTGGGGTGATGGGCAGGAAAAGAGAGGAAACACTTTGCTGGGTGGCAGCTGTTTCCAGAAAGCTGAGGAAAGGTTTTCTCCATCTCTGTCAAATAAATACACTTAAGCAAGAGATTGTGCATGAGGTCACTGGACATATGGATGTACTTGTAAGCAATGCTTCTGCTTGGGTCATTGTTGTGTTGTTGTCTCGTTACAGTCATGACCAATTCTTCCCCATGTGTAAAATAGTCATTTTTGTTCCTACTAACAAAATAAATGTTTTACATGGTTTTTTTTTTGGGGGGGGGGAACACTGTAATTAAGGGCCTTTTCAGATGACCCCTAAAACACACGGCAAATGGCTCCCAGATCTGGAGCATAAAATTGTTTCCCAACCAGCTCCGGAGTTTACAAAAAATTAAGTGCGACCACGCCCACCTAAGCGTGTCGCAGCACACTTTTCAAGTACCTGGTCTCCGGAGCTGAAAAAATTCTGACGTGGATGTAAAGTAGTGAGTGCCGGGCTCTCCTCACCTTGTGTTTGTTTTTTTGTCCCCGCCGCCCATTTAAGAGACAGAAATCATGATGACGACGGGGCTTGGGGCGGCTTCCACCAGCAGAAGGAGGTGAGCCTGCATTTTTTCTCCCTTTTTTTCTCCCTCCCCTCACGCAGACAGGAGCAAGGAAGTGCGGAGGGGGGTGGGAACACAGGAAGAGTGACGAACCCCCAAGATCTCTGGTCTGAATTTAAGTGGCCAGTGGATCTTAGGGGTCATGTAAAAGCACCCTAAGATAAAAGTTGAAAACTGCTATTAAACTAGTGAAACTGGGAAAATTCCCGCTGATTAGTGTAATAAAGACCCATTCCCACACCATGTGTGTGTTGTGTCATTACAGCCGTGACCAACCCTTCATGACTCCATGTCCATGGAGTTTTCTTGACAGCAATACTGGAGTGGCTGTTTATACTCCAGGCACCTACAGCACCTGGTATTCCCTGGTGGTCGCCCACCCAAGTATGAGCCAGGCCCGACACTGCTTAGCTTCTGAGCTCAGGTGAGACTGGATGTGCTCAGGGTATCTAGGAAGCTCGTTTGGGTCATGTGGCAGGTTAATTTGGGTTTTAACAGATATTTCCCATTCAGATTAAGAGTATGTACTCTCTCCAGACAAATGTACAAAGGAGAGTACAGAGCAGAGCTGCTATTCACCTCAAGGGTGAAGCAGCACCAGTCAGACCCTTTGTATCTCACATTGGCATTTGTACATTTGAAAAGATCATCAGCAACTTGAATTGAAGTAATTTTAAAATTATGTAATAGACTAACTGTTGCCACTAAAGAAGAAGGAGAGTGACAGCTGAACTCCACAACAACATTGCAGATTCTTGAAGTTCTCTTAAAATTCTTTTTTGCTATGTAGTAGAGGTACAGAGATACAAGGAGGAGAATGGATCTACGTTCCCCAGAGTCCCCCCCCCTTTCTCATTAACTGACACCTGAAATATCAGTGACTCATTCTGATGCATTTTTAGTAGAAAGAACAAAAAACATGTCTGCTTCAACTCTTGAGGTGTTAAGGAAGGTTGAGCCTGTCACAGCATACTATATTTTCCCCCTTGCAACCACTCTGACAGACATTTTGTGGAGTTATAGGGTGAAGAGAAAGACTCATGTCACTGTCTAGTTCACATCTTTCCATTCTGCAGTATTGTTTTCTTTATCATCTCATTCAGCTCAGTTTACTTAACGTTAGTGAAATATCATTAGAATTGTAGGATATGTGTGTGTTGATGGTTGAAGGATATTTGTTATAGGGATTCTGGATGTCTAGGTCACACAATTAGAGCATTCCATTTTTCTTTCCTCTACCAACTTCTTTTCTTCTTTATTTTATGGTTTTGTGCAGCCATGCATCCACTTCCTAATGGCCTGAATGCTCAATCCTCATCTCCTTGTTGTGGATGTCAATGTGGCCAATGCCAATTCTAGATGGAGACGGAGAATTATGTTCCCTCCTCCCAACCTCAAATATCAGAGGTGCCAGCAAGAGTGTGCATCCAATCCAGCAGCTTAAGCAACAACAAACAAATCAAAACAACCCCCACCCCCTGAAGATCAGCAAACTTTAGAGGTTGTTGGCATAAAGACCTCAAAAGCCGCTTGTCTGCAATTTGGCATAATGAGTCATACATGTCTGGCTGATCATGTTGCCAAGTTTCATAGAGATGTGCACAAATTCCACAGAAGCTGTTGCTGTTTTAATTCTCTTGTGTAAGAGAAGAGAAGATGTGGCTCTTTAGCACACTCAGTCGCAGTTCAGATTCAGGGTCTGGATCACTTCAGGCTCAAATTGAATTTAACCTGTAGTATCAAATGGGTGACTGTTAAAGCTAAGTTCACAGGGGACAACAAACAAGGATTGGTGTTCAATAGACCCATTCTAGGGTGTGTTTTCTCTGTCTTCCTGACATGACAAATAGTTGTAGAAATGTGTGTTGTGACACTCCCCCCAGCCATCTACAGTATACATCATCGTCCAGCCACAACTGAGGATGCAAAGGATGGTGTGACATTCTGTAATGACTGTTCATTACAATCATTGAATGACTGTTTAGTTGTGTATATGAGTCACCTTGTTCTGAGAACATTTAGGTTCTGTTTTGGTTTTTGGTTTAATTTTATTGGTATTAGTGGGTGTTGATTGTGTAGTGCTGGGGTTGGTGGGTTAATTTTTGTACTTATTCTTAACCATCCACTAACCATGTCACTAAGTTGGCTAACCTATAGATATTCAAAATAAATAAAATAAATATTGTTGCCCTTTTGCGGTCAGTAGGAGTCTTGTTTTTTGGAATGGGTTTGCTACGGTGCCCTACAGCTTTCTACAAGATTTTTGACTGTTTTTCCTTCCCTCCCCTTGATTAACCCAACCACCACCAAGTCCTCAGTTTCTTTCTGAAAAATCCTCTGTATAATCCCCTTGACACTGAACAGGAATTGATGCTATGCTCTGCAGGATTCCTTAGCAGCACCTAGATAAATCTTATCTACTGTTATGTAAAGAAATACTGAATGTTAATTAAATTGCCTGTAAGCATAAGCCATCATGGGTTATCCCTTGGTCCTTACGAATGGAATAGCAAACATTGAAGACTGTGATAGTACTCTGCAGATACAATTTCACTCAGGGAACAATCATGTCTTTTTCTCTTTCGCCTCCCCCACAACCAACTATGTATATAATAATAACTGTGCAGTGTCAAGTGAATTCTGACTTGTGAAGACTCTTTCTAACATTTTCTAGACAGAAAATACCCAGAAGTGTTTTACCATTTCCTTCTTCTAGGGGGCACCCTGAGATGTGCAGCTTCCTGCATGGTAACATAGCATTTCCTGTATGTAGTTATGTTAACTGTCTCTCTTGCCCTCTGGATTTCAAAACTGAAGCTTATTTTTTGCCTTTATTGATTTCCTGTGAAATATTAGGTTTGACAGTCCTGTGCTGCTGGTGCCTGTAGTATTACCCTCCATGGGATTTTTGTATCTCTCTGTTGCTGTTTGTCAATGTCACACTCTTTCACTAGTCAGTTTTAAATGGCAGTGTACCATCCCATGCAGTGCTAATTATCCCAACCATAAGAAGGGTGTACCATGACAACATTTCTCTCTACTGTTACTGTAGATAAATCTCCTGGTCTCCATGGGGGTCCCAGAAGAATTATCTACCAGGGCAAAATGTCAAAAAAATTGAAATAAAAATGGTTGTTTTTTTTTAAAAAAAATGCCTAAGTACCTCTTGCATCCTACTTTGGTTTTAGGATGTAAATCCTTCGGTGTTTCATTTTTATGCACATGAATGAGCAACTGATAAATTATTTTCCTTGCCCAGTGAGAGGGTCAGGAATTGTAGCAAAAGAAGAACCCTTTTGTTACAAATCAAACAGCATTTGGTAAGTAACACAGATACCACTTTAATGCAGATAACACAATCTGAGCAAAATGGCCATGACAGCTATTGCTTGCATGGATTCGAAGCACTGGTGTGGTTGCTGATTTATTTTTTCAAGTTCAGTGCTTGCTGTGCCCTGTGTGTGCATGTGAGCATGCATGCTTTCTTTCTCAAGTGGAAAGTACAACTATTTTGGACAGATGGCAGTTTTTGTACTAGTTAGAGGTGGGATCCTTTTCTGACTCCCACAGTGGAAGCAAGGAATGTTGAATGGCTGAACATTCTTCATTAAGTTGTGCTGTTCCAAGAGAGACTAAGGATACAGTGATATTTGGAAAAAAGACCATAGTTGTATCATTTTCATCATGATTTGAATCAATATCAAAGGGAGTGACTACATGACATGCAAGTAAGCTTGGATGTTTTATTTGTTTGTTTGGTTGGTTGCTTTGATTTGACAATGAATCAGTTTTTTTGAAAAGGACACCAGGTACTATATTCTTCTCTCAGAAGTATGTTGAATTTAATATGAATGCAAACTTGATGTAGTGCAAATCAATTTGCATTATTTGATCACCTCTGTTGGCATGAAACTTTACAAAACAACCCACACGAGCCCAGGTGGTGCTCGGAACCCTCTGATGCATGCAGAGCCGATTGCTTTACCTTTCTCTCGGCTTGTGCGGGGTTAAACTCCAACCAGAAACCAAGCTGAGATGTCATCTTTGCTTCTCGTGGTGCTGGCCAATCAGGAGCTGTGCAGGGACAGGCATCATCCTGCCTCCCTGTCTGACTGGCCAGCACCAAGGAGGAGCAAAGATGATGTTGCAGCATGCTTCCTCATTGCAGCTCATGCCGGCACAGAGAGAGGTAACACAATTGGCTCTATGTGCATCAGAGGGTTCCGAGCACCACCTGGGCTTGTGTGGGTCTGTTTGTAACCTACTGGTTCTGAAACAAAATGCCCATCTCTACTTTCCACTACTCATGGCAGTCCCCATGGCTGTGTTACAGCACTAGAGGAAAGATGCCACATTCCAGGAAACATCAGACCAGTTTTACCAACAATGAGTTGGTGAGCTGATAATATAAGAACACCCAAACAACAATTCTAAGAGAAGGTGACTGTCACATGAACATAAATCAAATTCAACTATACCAACACATATTGTGAGGATTATAAATGTTGTAAACATGCTCTGAGTCATTAAGACTGAACAATTTAGAGACTTTTATTTAAATCTGTACTGTGGACAAAGCATCATTTCATACACAGAGGCTGATCACTCATCCTCTCAGGAGAAGCAGGTAACAAGCCACAGTCTTTGGATCTATAATTTATTTTCCATGCCATGTGAACCTGGCTGGGAAAATGGCTTATCCCCCACTCCCAGAATATATGAGATGTGCAGATTTTGTTGTTCTGCTTAGGGAGTTCTGGTAGGCACAGCCCCATAACACAAATCTGTGTATCTCTGCTTTAGAAGACATCTGTATTCTTTTCCTGGTTTGTTGTGAGAAAAACAACCTAGAACACCAGCTGTGCTTGGCCTGTGTACCTGTGTTGTAAGAAACAAACCACAGACTGAAGTCCACAGTTTATTTAGCCACTCAGGAATTAATGGGAAGCACACTTGACTTATCCTCAATAAGTCAGATTTCCTGTGGGACTTGGTCTGCCAGAGTTTTTGCGGAACACAACATGTACCTGTTTGTTTGCCATCCTATTTATTTTGCTCTAAAGTTCCAGTTAGAGATGGAGATGGATTGAAAAATGAATGTTTTCTAATGAACTTGGCTGATTCATCAAAATATTTGTATCCATCATAAATAAAGTTCCCCCCAATAGATACACATTGATGAATTTTTAGCAAATTTAATTAATCTATTTGTTGGGCCATGAGATGGCCCCCAAGGTACCTAGGGGCACAAAATTTGGAAAAAAGCTTCCTCTGCCTCTCTACTACATTCCCCTCAAGAATGGTAGAGATTGGGTTGTTAATGTCTAAGTTATGCATCCTCAAATATGTCAACCCAGGAAAGCTCTCTCCAGATACTTGGATATTCCAAAGTTGCAGAAAAGCTTCCTCAGATTTTGCTATACTACAATTCCTCCAAGGTTGGTGAAGACTGGGATTCCTCAACCGAGTTGCTATAGGGCACTTACTTAGGGGCCCCTGCTTTGTGGGTGTGTGACTCAGATATCTGAAAAGCAATTGTAGAGGAGAGTATGTTGATTGTAAAGCAGAGCCAGGGAATACTTCCCTCCAAATGTTGTGTCTCTGGGTGCTTTGGGAGCAATTTTGTATCATTCTAAATTTGGAAATCAATTGATTCATTGATTCATTGTGGGAAATTCATTAGTTCATTGATTCACTGATTTGTCAGCCCCAATAAATCAAAAATCATGACCAACACTTATTTATCCATTCCCATCTCTTGTTTTAGTCCATATTGGCCTGTAACCCATTCGGTTTCTGAAGAACAGAAGGTCCAACATACGCGTCACACTGCTTACATTGGCACTGCACTTGAACAAGCAGTTATCTGCATCATGATGTTCTGGAGTTTAAATTTTTGGCTAAATTCTTTTAGCTGCACTGCAGAATTAAAGTTTCCCACCTCATTTCTCATTAACTGGCACTTACAATCTCAACAATTCGCTTGGAGTCCTTTGTAAGAGAAAATTTGATTTGCTTACATATCAACGGCAAACTGATGAACATGAGTGCTTCAACAGACTCCAGAAGGTAAAAGAATTAAGCAGAGAGGAGGGGCTCTCCTTAATTCAGATCCAGGAAGAAACAATTGGTGAGTGATGGATAGGTTGATGGTCACCCAACCAAGAAAGTTCCTCCCCAGTCACACCTACTAAAGGAAGCATACAATGTTTCAAAAACTACAACAGATGAAAACCCACTCTTTGTCTGTTCAATGGCAATGCTTGAAGAAGTAATGCAAGCCTGTGCTCCTATGCTGGTGGGACTTCCTACCTTAATGGAAAGCCAGCAGAAGGCTATACTGGCACAATATATGAAACCCTTATGTGGGTTTATAGTATGCATGATTTTGATTATTTGTGTTTTGAATGGTCTTCCCTGTGCCACAAATGACATAAACAAACAAAATGTTTCTTCCTGCTTCCTTTTGTGTAACTAACTCAAGAGCACCCATTCATTTAAAAATACAAACAACCAATCTTTTCAAGACAGTTTGGGCTTATTAAACTTGGGTGTCACAAAAGAACATTTACACTAATGAGCCATCTGATTTACTGTTGTGATCACAGGCATGAATATACTGAAAGTCTTTCCAAGCTATACTTAAAGTGCATTTGTGTGCTACTTCATTAATAATATAGATGAGAAGAAAAGATGGAAATGAAGAGAGAGCCTTGAAAAGCACAAAAAGCCAGGGTTCTGTGCAAAAGTTGTTTTCCCCCAGGAAACAAGGAAAAATATCTAATGCACTATTGTCCTCCCACTCGAAATGACGAGACGAGTCAGGAATATGGGGTAAACTGGGCCACACTTTATTAACACAACACAATACACATCATAACAGGAGGGGCCAGGCATCAGCAAACATGGTTGGAACCCTGGGGTCACCCGGGACCCCTCCAACCGGGCAGCATCGGGCGAGAGATAATCCCTAGGTGGTGCAGTCAGCCAACTGCACCCACCAGGCCAGTTGAGGTTGTTACCCCTCTCCTGCATCCAATAGCCAAATCTGGGTAATGCCCAGCACAGGAGAGGCATCCCCTCGTATCCGCCCCGGCACCGTGACCTCCTGATCCTCAGTGCCGTGGTTATGGGTACTTGGGGACAGATGTTTGTTGCTTACTCACTGCTGCCCTCCATCCGCTTCAGCTGCCAGTGTGACCAACAACTCCGGGACAATACCTAACACCCTAGGCACCAGTGTGGGATAGGCGAAAAATCCCCACTCTCACCAGCCAATTCTGAGCGTGGGTCAAAAATTCCTATCTGGCCCCAAGAAACGGCGACCAGTAAAACTCACACTAGCCCTTAAGTGGTGGGTGGATGGGGAACGCCAACATCGTCTGCCTGCTGGAGGGGGTCAGAGAAGCCCTCTTATAGGGCGCTCCTCCCCCTCCCATCTGGACACTCTCCGGCGTCCTTCCTCTCTCGCCTCTCTTGCGAGAGGGTAAGAAGGCTTCCGTTGGGTGGATAAACCACCCACGGAGCCAGCATTATGTGAAGAGACGTTGCATCTGGATCTGAATAGGTATGGATGAGTCTGTGTATTTTGTTTTCTATAATCTTTTGCATATTTGCATTTATTCCACCCTGTTTTCTGCATTGCAGAATATGTGTATGAAAATTCTCATCTCTGAACAGTGTTATGGCTTTTTATTAAAAGCTGCAACTGACATGTCCAATTGCAGCTGGTGGAAGCAACTTTGTCCCTGTGTGCATTTGTGTATGCTGTTTTCTCTTATGTGTGTGTCTGTGTCTTTCCCTAATGTGTATCATTATTTTGTATATTTTTAAAAAAAGAGTGTTGCACACAGAACTCAAAGAGTAAAAACTAAAGGACATCTGTGTTCCAGTCTGTATATAGATTCAAGAAAGGCAAATATGGCTTTGTTTCTACTAAAACGAGATCCAACAGAATTTCTTGCCATCACGCCTGGGAAAATACAAGGCAAGTCTCAAAGGCATTACACAGGGAATATTTCTTGTGATAGAAGCTGTTTCTACAGACAGATAGCATCCATTCTTGGATGTCCTGCTGCTTTTAGGGACAAGAAATACAAGCTATGAACAGAAGGAGACTTAAATGCAAGTTTTTCCAAGTGTTCAGTTAGAGGCACAAAAAGTAGGACAATCAGTTGCAACTCACTGCATACTTTAAGAAAAACAACAATAATTTACTTGTGCAGAGGATTCCTCTAGTGATGTTACATAACTGTGAGGCTTGTGGTGTGTGGTTCAACTGCAATACTGCTGGGAAGACTCAACTCACAACTAGATTTTTTTGTTTTGTTCTTCATTTCTCATTTTGTTCGCCAATGAAACGAAAAGCAAACTGCCCCTTAAAAAAGAAATGAAACAAAATGAAAAAATTCAGTTCTTTCCATTTTGTTTTTCATTTTCTCATAGAAATGCATAGAAGCAATACATTCCTATGGGAAGCCACTTTAAAAACCCCTCGCCACCCCCCCCATGTGCCCAATCAGGTGGGAGAATGGTGCGGAGGTTTAATTTTTTTTTTGTTTTTTTTTTGTATTTTTGCTGCTGAAGTCCCATGCGCCAGCTGATCAATGCTTGCTTCAGCAGAAAAAAAAGTTTTAAAAGCCCACACTTTTGCACAGGCTTTTAAAACTTTTTTTTTTTTTTTTTTTTTTTTTTGCTGCCAAAGCAAGTACCGATCAGCTCGCGTTTCAGGCTACGGCAGCAAAAAAAAAGTTTTAAAAGTCTGCACTTCCCTCTAATGTACCCGATTGGGTGGGGAAAGCATGGTCTTTAAAACTTTTTTCACCACTGAAGCCCCACATGCCATCTGATAGGTACTTGGGGAGATAGATTAAAAAAGACAAAACAAAAACAAAAAAATGAGTTTTTTAAAAAATTGTTTCAAATGATACAAAACAAAATGAAAAAAAAATGAAAAACAAAGCACCATTTTTGTGTTTCGTGCTCATCTCTACTCACAATCTGAGTTTGATCCAAATGGATTCAGGTAGTAGGCTCAAGAACGGGCATTTAGAAACAGAGTAAAGAATTCATATCAGGAAGTATCATGCATGTTTTGTTGTTTAGATCTCCAACATAAATTGTGTGCAAAAACTTTTTAATTTACACATGTCAGCAGGGACAATCAATTAAGCTTTTTTAATTAGGGAAAATTTTAAAACTGTGCAAAAATGGGCTTTGGGCCCACATATGTGAAACAATAGGACTAATCTTCAATAGTACTCATGCACTAAGCACACTGATTTTCCAATGCAAATAAAAATGGCTATGAGATCTGGCAGACAACAGAAGTGTATATTTTAGGGGGGGGGGAAACAGGATCAGACCCATTCTCTCAGGTCTTAAGGAGCTTTAATGTTGTACTGATATAAATCACAGAGGGTTTTGAAGTTCACCCTGAGGAGCACATATAATAGGGGGCAGATGAGTTACCTCAAGAAACAAGCCTGGCATATTGTCATGGATTTCTGCGGTGACCATTTTGGGACATTCATTTATAAATCTTCTACATTGTGGCCAAATGCTTGTTTTTTAGTGATCTAAATAAAGGGAGATTCCCGGTGTGGTGTAGTTCATAGTGTGATGGACAAGGACAAGAGATAGCATGATTCAAATCACCACTTGGCCATGGAAACTCGTTGGACATCTGGAACTGATCAAACCACTCCTTAAATATCTCCCTTACCTTGAAAGCCATAGTAGGGTCACTATAAGAGGAGAAGCCTCATGATGTAGTGGTTAAATGCCTGTACTGCAACTAAAATTGTGCTCATGACCTGGGGTTCCATCCCAGCTAGCAGGCTCATGGTTGACTAAGCCTTCCGTCCTTCTGGAGGTCAGTAAAATGAGTACTCAGCTTGCTGGGGGGCAATGTGCTGCCTGCATAATGAAAAATTGTAAACTGCCCAGAGAGTGCTTGAAGTACTATGGGGTGGTAGAGTGATTCCCCCACCTAGTGCGGGAGTTAAGGACCCGACCCGACCTGCAATAATTGAAAATCCGCGATATGCGGATGCAGGTTGGGTCAGGTCTGGGGCACCTAGCTAGGGGCTCTTGTACTTACCCCCAAGCCTGGTGCTGCCTACCGGAAGTCACTTCTGGTTCGCAGGGAGGCCCTTCTGGGGCCTGCAGAAGTCCCAGGAAGTCCCCTGCAGGCCCGTTTGGGGCACTGCTAGTCCTAGGCTAAGTAAGGGAGGCCTGAAACAGGCCTTTCCCCCTTAGCCAAGGGGGGCTTTTTTCATATACTGCAGTCCCGCGATATAGCGGGACTGCAGTATATGAACCGCGAATGGGCGGGGGACCACTGTATATAAGCAGAACACTTTGCTTTCCTATGTCAGTTCTGACTTGACAGCAGAGAGCACTCAAATAAAGGCATTATCTGTTCTACATTTGCATTGTGTACACAACTCCCTGTTTATGTTTTTTTTCAAAAGAGTAACCCTTAGATCAAAATTTTCCCCAGCTAATGATTGTAGCAGTCTAATACATACAATGCAGAAATAACACCCTCTGAAAATGCCAGTGGCATTGTCTCATAGGTGAGTAAGCTGGGGCTATAGCTTCTATGCTTTATAAGTGTGTTATTCACCAGCTGGGAAGGCTAACAGAGGCAGTCAAATATATGGGTAGACTAGATGTGGTGAGAGAGGTGAAGCCTGTGTAAACAACTGCCTTTAAAACATGTTGACACTTGCATTTATTTCCTCCCTATTGTATCTGCATTGATTCTGTCTTCATAATAGCTGTTTTCACTTGTTTGGCCGCTCCTGCCAGCTTCTGAGAAGGCTGTGCTTTAAAACTTCTCAACAGCTCCATGCTAAAATAGCAGGCCACGTCCACCGTTCTTCTTAGAGATTAGGGCCAGTAAACTGTTAGATTTACAGCCAATGGAATGGAAATAGCACAAGACGGTTTGCTCACATGTGTGTAGGGTAGGTCATCTATCCAGTCAAATGGTGTACCACCTTGATATGACTGGCATTCTGCACATGGTCAATCCTGCAGGATATAGAGCTACCACTGCAGTTGCCATAATGCTGAGTTGGAAGCTTGTTTTTATAAAAGATCTACATATGATAAGGAAAGAATGGCACCCTTAAACGCACTATTTTCTGCTCAACTTCAGTTGAGCATGCAGCTTGTTCTTACAGTATCAAAGCATATCCTGTTGCTTTGTAAAAGGCATAACATTTGAAGGTGATTTGCCTCAAGTTAAGAAATCTCTGAAGACATGATTTGTTGCCTTTTGAGTCATGCAGCTCAGTATGCAACAGATGAAGTGCAATGGACTGTAAATGAACTTTACTACTTCAAACTTGTTTGGGTGCTAAAGAGAAAGGTAGGGCATAGATCATAGATGATGGAATGGGATAGCAAGCAAATGCTACAGAGTGATGGAGAATATGGTGGTGATTAACAGTAGGCAGGCAATGGGTCATCTTGATCAAGCACCACATAGTAGGAGATGATGTAAGTACATAATTGGGGAACAAAGGTGGTGCCAGTCTTGGAACCACAGCTGTTTGCCACCTTTTCAATTTACGGTACTCAGCTTCTCCTTTGGCCCAGCAACACACATTAGTCTATTGCCTTTATTGGCCCCATGGCCACAAAGATGGTGTCAGATTGGCTGAGTTCCCTTCTGGTCATGTCACTTTGGAGAAAGTTCAGTAAATTAAAATGGCAGCAGGCAGCTGGTACCACAACTACTGGCACATGGGTCACATACAATGGCTTGCTTCCTGAACAGTGAGCAATATTATTATATTATAGCTCTATTTACATGAGATACACAGTGAGTCCCTGTGCTGTGAACAACGACAGCAGTTGACTCAGGCAAATCTGCTTTCCTGTGGTAGAACACAAGGGAACAGCCAGTGCTTCTGCTTCAATAATTGCTTTTCTGTAGTTATCTGTCAATGGATCACATTTTTTTTCTGCTACAGGAAATGGGATTTGCCTCATCCTATTTTTAGTAAATATCAGAGAAAATTGGCCAAAGCCATTTCTATATCAACATTTTTTTCTAATTCTGTTGTGGGGGCTGTGGTTGTTTACACATCTGCATGTTCCTTCCTGGAGTGATACTACTCCAGTGTAAACAGGTCACTGTGTGGGCAGCTTCTCTTGGAAGTCACGAGGCAAGTAGGACTTCCATTTGCACCTGCATAAATGGGAGAGAGAGGGCTGATTATATCTGGCAGTCTCCAAAGTTGAACGCATATCATCTTGTGATGTGGGGAACAGACAAGCTTACAGATACACATGAATTTCATGTGCAACTCCAGGCAAGCAGAGGAAAGGAAGTGACACATGTGTTGACTACAAGCTAAAAAGATCCATATCTTTAGATTGCTTTAGGTACACAATGATCAGAATATGAAATGAAGAAAATGGCATATGCATTCTCAGTCACTGTAGCATAAATATATGTGGTGTGTTATTAGGAAGCTGTATAGGAATATATAGAGATCTTTTTGCAATGATTTCATTAGTGATTTCCTTGGCAAAGCACACAAATCTTCTTCCACTGCCATTCAAAGTTGCTTTAAAAAGAGGGGGAGGGAGAGAGAGAGAGAGAGAGAGAGAGAGAGAAGGAGGAGAAGGAGAAGGAGAATTTTGGAATGACTGGTAGCCCTTAGGTCTAAAAAGGCTTTTTTAGGGGAAGACATAAGAACATAAAAACATAAGAACATAAGAAGAGCCATGCTGGATCAGGCCAAAGGCCCATCTAGTCCAGCTTCCTGTATCTCACAGTGGCCCCGCCAAATGCATCTGGGAGCTTACAAGACTACATATCTGTCTCCTGATACCACTCCCCTGCATCTGGCCCCAGGTTTTAAGCCTGGAGATTACACATCACCATCATTGTTTGTAACCTGTGGTTGACTTTTCCTGCAGGAATCTGTCCAATCCCCGTTTGAAGGCACCCAGGCCAGATGCCATCACCACATCACCATAAGACATTCAAATACACACTACGAGAGATAATGTATGAAATCTATACCTCTCTAACTTGAGACTTCAACACCTACTTTGAAATTTGCTTTAAGTAGAGAAGCCTGGCCTGGACATGTGGTCATGATTTTTTTTAATATATTTTTCTTTTTTTATGCACTATGTACAGCTCTGTGGTGGCACTCATGACTAAATGATAGCCTCTCATTTGGCCCAGCAGCACACCAAATTTGTAGTGGTCTAAAACTGGTACTGGCCACTTTGGCCTTTCAAGGATACTGTACTTCATAAATCAATTTCATATTTCACTCAGGTACTTGCTGTTAGATACCAAATGTCAAGTCTCTAGTGGATATAGGGCAAAAATACATGCATACTTTACTGCAGTGGTTATGAACTTTGGGTGACCAAAGTGTTCTTGGGCTGCATCTCCCAGCCAGCACAGCTGGTGATAGAGGCTTCATGGATGCTTGGGTTACTCCATGCTGGGAACCACTATCTTATTGGGCAAGCCTTAAGTTTTTCCTTTCCTTTCTACAAACCTATTATTCTAACTGCAAGAATCTTCATCCCACAATAATTATGGTCTTTGGATACAATCATCACGGTCAAGCCATAACAGTCCGAATAAATGATGTTTACAACCATTTTGTTAGCAAAAGCAATGCTATTTTTATGCTTTTTCTGGGTTTTTTTTTCTCCAGATTTGCTTTACGTTGCTGGGGCGAAGATGTTGTTGACGAGAAAAAATGTGGCATTTCCTAATTTTTATGCAGAACGGCTACATTTGGGAATTAATTTTGAAAGGAGCAAATACCTTTAGATGGCAGTTAGGTGGTTTATTGTTACTTTTGTTTCCTTTTTGGTCAGAAGTGACAGCTCTGTGGCCGTACTATCAAAGTCAAAGGGATCTCATAGCACCCTTGCCCCTGTGTCATTGTCTCTCCCCAGACAATAGACTCCTGGGCAAGAGCCACACATTTGCAGATAACTCAAAGTAAACTTTTGACTGTGTCCTGTATGCAAAAAGGCATGAAACCTCTGGAAACACATGCTCTGTTTCCAAAGGATTCCTCTCATGAAAGTAGGCCATGGAGCAGCCACCCACTGGCACTGGGGGACTTCCTGGCTGCTTACAGTTCCATTTGACACACAACAAAAACAGAGCTATTGCACCCTACCAGCAGTCAAGAACAATGTTGCCAGCAGGCCAGTGATGACGTAGCTAGGAAATCTTCCCAACATAGCAAACCACTAGTTTTGCTTGAGAATGAGACGCAACTCCAATGACTGAAGTTTTTGCCGAATGTTGAGTAGGCAAGGACTCTGCTGCCCTGATCCTGGTGCTGTTGATAACTGGAAAGCCTCCTAAGCACTGGTGGCTTAGCATGGAACCTTAATGTTGTTTTTAACAGTATGCATCGGTGACATTTTTACACCACAGAAGGGCCTGTGCCTGTGCAGCAACAGTCATTACTGCAAATTCCAGTCATTACTGCAAATTTTTATGGAAAACTATGTTTACTCATTATAAGGTAGCACATTTCAAAACAATCCCACTAGCAACTAACCGGAGTGAAAGAGCTATATGTTTTTAGTATATGGGATGAGATCATTCAAAATGCTGAAATTATTGAAGTATAATTGACTTCTTGTAAATTACAGCTTGCTAGAAACTAATTTCACTGAATAAATTTGTTCTGAAAGATGCCAATTACCTTAACAAAGACATATCCATTTATTCAAAAGCAGACTCTTTCTTATTGTCTGGCTTGCTATGAAAAATGTGTGCATGTGTGGGCACCTCCATGTAACAGCACACATTGAAAGGCTGATTTAAATGAGTCATTCCACAAACTGCTAATTAATGGAGAATTATTTAATGATTTTATTTTCCTGCACAGCTGACCATCACCTTAGCATAGTAGCATATTAACTTTTCTGGGGATGGCTTTGGACATAAAGTGGATGTGTTATTTACCCCCAAATCACATTGAAGAACAGAATATAAACCTGGATCTCAATCTCTTAGAATAGTTTTAACGATAGAACATGCCATGGATTAGACTATAACAGGCATCCAAGACATGGCTCATGTGGCCTTTACATGCAAGACATACTCGTTAAAGAAGCCATGCCCAGGAGGATTCTGTTGGCCAGAAATGACAGGAATCTCCGTGCATGTTAGCTGCCCAATGACTGGCACAAAGAATGAAAACAGAACTTCTGTCTAATGTGTGGGCTCTCTACATGCTGCATGCTTTGTAGGAGTTCCAGATACATGCTGCAGAACTTGAAGAGCTTTGAATGATGGCCTTTCAAAGTCATTGCGTAACTACTTAAAGTTGTTTTTTTCCCAGTTAAGAGGAGATGGACTCCTTAACAGAATCAAACAGGATACTTAACACGTGGTTTGGTATTTGAATATGATTTAAAGCTTTAGTGGGTTTTCAGCAACAGTTCTCAAAGACTTTTCCCATTTAAATAATGGATTTATTTTATTCTTCGATAATTCAGAGTAATCCCTTGCTTTGCAGTTTACAGTTGCCAAGGTTAATTAATTAGAAATATTAAAGCTGGGATTAACACTTGCAACAGCTTCACAAATCATTTGCTTGCCAGAACTCAGAGCTGCCCAATGAGTTTTTTGTAGTCCAAGAAGTTTGCATTCAAGTTTTTTTTTTAAAAAAACTATGTGCAGTTTATTTTTAATGAAAATGGGGACGTTTTCTTATAAGCAAAGAAGATTTCTTTGAAATTGGGTTTTTGTGTGGAAGGTGGTATGAAGAGGATTCATCTCTACTTGCCCACATACACCATCTGGGAAGGGGAAAAGCTTCCATTTTATGATGGAGACATGAAGGGCAGAAGGCATTTAGGCCTTGTGGGGTTCTTCTGTGAAGAAGATGGCCACGTGCAGACGTGACTAAGTCTCTTATTCTTGATGGTTCCCAACACAGTCTTATACAACCATGTACCACCTGTGGGGACTAAACGCATGAACGGACAAATGCTTAGCTTCACTCCCTTCACCCATGGTTCCATTATCCTTCATGCATAAAGCACCACAGGTTGTTTGTGGAGGTTTTCTGGATGAATTAGAAATGCTCTGTTTTTCCTGCAGGGACAATATCCTAAGAAATTGTTCTGGAAAACGTTTATGTACCCCAGAACACTGCAAGAGGAGGGGTGGAGGGAAAGTCATGCCTCTGCTGTCTGGTTATAGATAGATGCGGCTGGACTCAGCAATGAAATGAGAATAATAAAAGGGAACAAGCCTTGGCAGTTGTTTTTCAACTTATGGCAGTCAGTGCTTTCTTTATTCTAAGCAGGCTCTTGCTTCCCCTCCTTATTTGTTTTCTAGCCAGCTTTGCTTACACACCACTAATTTGTTTTTACATTTTTATTGCTCAATATTTTAGTTTAAGAAGATTTAAGGAGGATTACTGGGTTATGAACCATTATCAATCAACTTGAATAAATGTGTTCATTCTGCAATATTTTTGCCCCAGAGAGTTAATATAGAGGTATTTAAAAATCCCCCCTTTTCAGCAAGTTGATTTAGAGGCTTCTAATTTTGAGCACACATATGGAAGAAATTATTGATTGTGTTTCGTTTGTTTCATGACATTAGTGATGTTTCCAGAGCAACAGTAATTTTTAATTTGGAGACTCCTGCACATGAATCAAAGTCATGTGTGACTTGATAAACCTATGAACAGTGACTACTATATATTAGCAGGCTTTTGTTTAACTCCTGGGAATACCTGAACTGAGATAAATTTACTTACAGAATATTATGGCCTGCAATTTCACAGTTTGCTGCTGAAATGTGTATGTGTATGCACACACACACACACACACACACACACACACACACACACACAGACACACACACACACACACACACACACACACACATGTTTTACAGTTAAAACAAATTCTTGGGTAATTTCTTGGGTATTTCAGATGAAGGGTGAAATAATTATAATATATATTTTTGAACATTTTATATACCTTTTCCTAGAAACTACTTGGCTTTATTCAAAAGTCAAGATTAACTAATTCCGCACAATACACTCCACCCAGCACATTCTTTCAAATACTCCTTTTGCCTCACTATCCAAAAGACAAACTCTATGACTAAGCGTCTTTCCAAACATGGGGATTTGGATGAGTCTGGTTTACACTTAGAAGACTTTCATCTGAAGTGCAATTTATTTTATCTTTCTTGTGACCATTATTCAGTAGACCACAATAAATTTACTGTTACTGTTGTTGTTATTGTTTTACAAAGTGGCACTTCAAAACAGCTGTCAACCTAGCTTGGTATTAGCATCCATTAGGGAATTTTTTTTAAGAAGACAAAAATAGAGGTGGGAGTTTGTTCTCCTTTCTAATATCACAACCTGCCTCACATGTCACAGAGTCATCTCCTAGGTTGGCTGTTCTCTCCATGGCTCTATTTCGTTGGAAACCACCAATCTTCACAGGCTACATAATGGTAATATTAGGAGTGTATTGAATTGTGCCAAAACCCAGAAGTCCTTACCAAGAAGGAGCAAGACAGATCTTGAAGGGGCAGGATGGATCAATCTAAGACAGCTACTTCATATCCCTCTCATCACGGTTCACGGTCCTGCTTGGGACCGGTACAAGAAAATGTTACTCCATGTCCATTGTGTAATGCCAGAATCTCATCACGACCATGCTCCTTGAACTGGGATTTAAGCGTGATGACCCATACCTCTCCCTGACCTCAGGAATTCTCTTGTCTCGGTTCCCATTTCAAGACAAGTGCCCGTGAAGTAAGGCTCGTCACACAATGTCCATATTCTCCATCTATTGGCAGGAGTGCGAAGTTGCATTCTCCAGTACAACCCCAATAGCGTAAATAATGCATCACAGAGAAGGAAGAAGGCATAAAACCTTGAACTGCTGCTTAACGCATGAAAGGCAAAGTTACAGAGAATCAAAATATCGAAAAACAGAAGGTTTGACACCCCCCCCCAAAAGGAAAAACGAAGGCAGGGAAGTACAGATGTTGTCACAAAACAAGGATGTGAAGTAACAGTCATCATGATACCATCAATCATGCCCATGAGTAAATGGAAACAGGGACAGAACCGGGACAACACGTGACCGCGAACGCTGTTATCATGAAACGAACGTAATCTCAGAACGAGGAAGGACGTGAAGTAACCATCTAAGTAGAAACGTGTATGCTTCTCATCAAGCAGTGCCAACAGCAATCCAAATAGATGCTAACTCTCACTAACAGATTGCCTCACTAACTTAGCCTAACACCCACTTTTACACACTATTAATCTAGAAATGGGAATGAACTGCCATTTGACCTGATTCAGTATGGCAGCTGAACAGGAGGAGGAGCAGCAATCAACAGAGGTGCTGCTTGAAAAAAAAAAAAAGCTTGCTTCCCTCTCCTCCTCTCCCCCAACTAAGGATCGCCAAGCCTTAGTGGGGCAAAAGGAGGACTGCTGGCGGAATGGCGCATGGCTTCCTCCTCCTGCTCCCACTCCAGGCACCGCCAGATTGCTGCGCACCCTGGGGCAAATGCACTCTTCTGCCCCTCCCTAGTTACACCAGTGCTGGGTAGAATCACTACCCTCCCTTCCTCCTACCTTCCTGCGCAGACTGAGTTTTCATTGAGCTCACCACCACACACACAAAGTTTTGAACAATTCAGTTGTAAATTCCTCAACTGAAAATCCATGTAATGAAAACCTGAATGGCATATTGGCCAATAAAATAAACAAAGTGTTTTTAAGGTGCAATGATTTCCTACCCAACTTAATAAAAGGTTCTGATTGAAAATTTCCAGTGTACCTGACAACATGGTTTCTAATCTCACTTGTCTACCTTCCCTTATATGATGTAGACTTTTGAATTCTTGAACTATACCACTCACAAAGTTTGCCTTGCACTGCATACATGAAATTGAGGCAAAAAGTGCTTTCTGGTCATAAGTCATCTCCATGTGACCCAGCATGCCACTGGGAATGGATTATGCCTTTTCATACCACTGCAGAATGTTTTGCTATGTTCTGCAGCAGCATACAGAAATTTATCTGTGGATGTGGCATGCCATTGCATGGGAACACCTCAATAAATGAACACAATACTACAAATGTGGCACAATGC
>JAHTLZ010000330.1:30130321-30150725 GCA_023846285.1 Phrynocephalus versicolor
CCCCAACATACTGTCTCGCCTAGTCATTTTGAGTGGGGGGGCAATGCCAGTTTCTTAGGGTAGCCCAAGACACAGCTCACAGAGAGAGGTAAAAGTGAGTAAAATTTTATGCTTTTATGAATTTTGCATATTGTGATGAGTAGATATTGCAATATCCTGTGCAGCTCCCATCACAGCTAGACTGCTACTGCTTAATTAGTTTAGGTCTGATAGGCCCTTACTGTTATCCTTCACATGTAACAATGAGGTTAAGAAAGCTAGCTGGTTTGAGAAATGACTGCTGTCATAGTGCTAGGGGTGCAGAATCAATTTGAAAATGAAAAAAGAATTACTATATGAATTACCACTTTAGAGGAGGCACTTTACCTTTAGGTTTCCTTTAGCTGTTCTTAAAATATAGTCATCAGCTTCACTATAAACATTATCTTTCTTACTCATGAGTGTAACATAAGACAGGTTTTGATAAAATGTGCCAGGCTGTATTTCTAAGAAAATCTTCAGCTCAACCTAAGTGAATTTATGCCGGTCTCAATACATCCAAAGAGCTGAAGGGAGAGAAATAAATAAAGAAGGTGATATGTATTTTCTGGACTCCTTTTAAAATTACTGACTTGCATTTAATATGACAGTTATTTCACAGCTGAGTTGCATTTGAACTTACTCATATTTTACACTCCTATCAGATCATTTCAACTAAGTGCTATAGATGTCTAGACTCTGCATGATGGCTAAGTGTAGGTGTGCACTGGATTATGGGTCAAGGGTTTGTAGGCAGTAATTCTGAGCATATCCATTTCTCCTAAAATATCATATGCAGAAACCCAGCCAGTACTAAGAAAGCAAGTTGAGACATTGAGACCAGTAACCATGATATTCTTTATCCAGCGTTCAATGTATGGGGTCAGAATATATTGTAAGAATGATCGTAAATGTCAAGGTTTATAAACGAAATAAGTCACAACCCAGCAGAGCTTTGTACTGCCCAGCAGAAATGCAATTGGTATGGGCTACAGAAGATCTAAATAGCAGTGCTTAAAATAAATACACGTATGCAGCAATGATTTCCTTCATCAAACTTATCCGTATTTACAAAATAGACATGCAGCAAACTTTGTAGAATCGGCAGGCATAAGCGTAGTCAAAATACAGTCCAGTCCAGTGAGCCAACAGTCCGGGAACTCACTAATCCGACTGGCTGAATGATGTGCTGCTCTTTCCTACATATGCCAACCACATGTGCCATACATCCAACCTCCTTTTATACTCCTGGTGGATGCAATAATGATTCAGTATTTGGAAATCTGAGCATGTGCAAGTGCCACCTGATATCTACACCTATCAGACAACTATTACACATAGAGATGGGCACAACCAGAAAAAATGACGTTTCGAGTTGTCATTTGTCAGTCCGTTTGTCGTTTGGTCGTTTGGTCATTTGCGGGTTGGGGTTGGGGTTGAGGTAAGTGGGCTCTGGGAGGCACCTCTCTGGGTGCCTCTGACGTCTGACCCACTAAGAAGGGAAGGGAAGCGTTTTGCGGAGCCGCCACATATTTATTTTTTACATATGTTAGGGTGGGGGGGTAAGTGGCAGAGGCACCTCTCTCTCTGGCTGCCTCTGACTTACTAAGAAGGGAAGCATACTATCGTACTGGCGTACAGGTTAGGGAATGGGATAGTGAGTGGGGTCTGCGAGGTACCTCTCTGGGTGCCTCACTTTGACTCACTAAGAAGGGAAGTGTACTAGCGTACTGACGTACAGGTTAGGGAATGGGATAGGGGTAGGGAAGTGGGCTCTGTGGGGCACCTCTCTGGGTGCCTCACTTTGACCCACTAAGAAGGAAAGTATACTTGTGTACGGATCTGGGTTAGGGTTGGTGGGGTTAGGGTAAGGGCTACGCTTAGGGTTACAGTTAAGGTTAGGGTGGGTTATTGGGCTGCACCTCTGGGTGCCTCTGACCCACTAAGAAGGACAGCGTACTGGCGTATGGGTTCGGGTTCAGGTTCGGGTTCGTGTTCAGGTTAGTGGGCTTTTAATGCCCTCTCTGGCACACCCAGAAGTCTCAGTCAAAACCTGGCCATGCGATTGGTGGAATGGCTCCAAAAATTTGCATGGTCCCATCCCATGGCCAGCCCATCATTGCGCATGCGCAGGTGTAAAAAAATAAAAATAAAATAAAATAAAATAAATGGAGACATTTTATTGCAAGAAAAACCCACTGCTGCTACTATAAAAATTCCGGCAGTTAAAATACCTAATTTTTCACATGTTTCTGTGGTGCTTTGGTGGGTTTTTGGAGCACGATTTCAAAAGAAAAATTGCGGTTGCCATTTTGGATCCCCCCCCACCGCATGGCAAATGGAGATGACGAGGATGCCCCCCCCCGCCTGGTACCAGCAGCCCAGGACAGAAGGGGGGGAAAGGACGGGGACCCCCCCCAGAAACCACCCCTCTCTGGTAGTTGCCCTCACTGAGGCAGGCATATTTTCGCCGGCTTTTATGGCCGGGAATCGGAGGGTTTTTATTTATTTTTAAAACTTTTTTTCTGTGCTGCGCCACTTGGCATCACACGATCGCCGGCGCTGCGATGCCATGAACGACAGCGACAAATCAGACCCAATTTTTGTTTATCAGGTCGGGTTCGAGTTGGAGCGAAGTAATTGTTGTTCTCGTTCCCTGTTACGTAATGAGAACGACGAACGAGAATGGAAACGAGGATTTTGCCGATTCGTGCCCATGTCTAATTACACAGGTGTGCAGCAATTTCTGTACAGTCATTCTCCCAGAATTCAATATGCCAATTCACATTGTGGACAAACCTTGACAATAAAGCTGGCCTTTCTTCATTTCAACATTCACCTCTTGTTACTCAAAGTCTTGTAACAGATATAGAAATAAAGAGATGTGATTTAACTGGCGGTATATCTGTGGATATTTTTAGTCCTCCAGGTGAAGTTAATTGGGAGCTGAGTCATGGCAACTGGACTTCTTTTCTTATGGGATTGAAATGTTTCATTACTCATCCAAGTAACTTCCTCAATCTAATTCACAGGGAGAGTGGGACAATGCATACCACCATCAGGCAGCAGGGCAATCCTTTTACGTCAACTGGATCTGTTTTGTTCTTGTCATGTGTTTTCAAGTTGCTTCTGAGTTAAGATGATCCTATCAATGAGCCACAAATGTTTGCATTATTTACAGCCATGCTCATTGCAAACTGCAGAACATGACTTCTCTTATTCAGTCAGTGTTATTTTTGTGTCTTGCATTTTTGATTTTCCTTTCACCGAAGTGTAATCCAGTTTTTCATATAACATCTTCTGAATATAGACTGAAAAGACAGGAAGACAGAATACACTCTTCTCTGACAAATTTACCAACTGAAAACCATTATGTATCTCTATCAGTAATAGCACCTTTGTGTCCAGAGTATGGGTTGTGTCACATAACAAGCAAATGTTGTAGCACATCTATTTTTTCAGAACAATGATTCTTTTAGAATTATATAATTTTAGATATATATAGTCTTAGCTTCAAAGATAAGATGGTCTTTCTTCAGCTTAAAAATCCCTCAATGAGTAATGAAGAAATGAGGAACTCTTCCAACTCCTTCCATGCAATGTGTACAAATTAGAAAATTAACCTTTTGGACTACAATTCCTAGCATATCCTCTCCCACAGAAGCATGGTCTTAGGGTTTCTGTGTGAGGTATTCTGTTAGATGCTGTTGTTAGTATTGTATGTACCATCGTCTCTGACTTGTATTGACCCTATGCAAAAGCAACCTCCAAAATGTCCTGCCATTGCTCTCCTCTCTCTCTCTCTCTCTCTCTCTCTCTCTGTGAGAGAGAAAGACAGACACACAGAGAGACACACAGACAGAATATGCAAGTGAGAGAGAAGTATGTTATCTATATTAACCAATCCATTTAATTCAAACATGAAGTAGTCGCATGAGCTGTGTTCCTCTCTGAACTCTTGCCATATTATTTCACCACCCTTCCTACATTTATTTGCCAGCAAATAGCTTGATGGGCGTTATTGGATTAACACAGTAATAAGCACCCAAATACACTGCTAATGGTTGTTGTTCAATTAGATAATACTTTATTTATTTATTTATATTTATATCCCACTTTCTAAAGTTTAAGCAGTATTCTATTTTACCTGTACCATGACTGGTTGGGAGGTATTTTTTTTATAATTAAAATGATTTTCAAAGCCACTGAACACAAATATCCATAATGCTATTAATTCTTTTCCATCTCAAAGAGACTCCTGTAAAGGAACATAGACTATTTCCAGATCTAAGTCACAGAGAAAGTCGGAGACAATTTTTTAAGAACACCAGTATATGTACACTTCCTTCATATGACAGAATATGATTTTCCCTGGTGCATACTTTTCAACTGGCAGAGGAAGTGCTTTGAAGAAGGTCACATGGATCTTACCAGGATAAATCTCTGCCATCATTGAGATGTAAAATGGAAAACAGAAGAAATTAGACATGAACTGGAACCTGAGTGATTTTCTTCCCAAAATTAAGTGCCACAACTAAGTTCCCCACTGTCAGCTCAAAGCAAAAGGAAGCAAATGCATGCTCACTAGTCCTTTATTGTCCTTTTTAGGATGGCCTGGAAAAATTCTAGGGTATAAAATAGGAAGAATTTTGCTCAGCACGGTGTCAAAACAAGTAAGCTCAATCGAGCAAAGAAGCACAAAGGTAAAGAAATATTAAATGTGCAGATTTCTAGGAATAAGGAGCGGGGTGGCAATGAGGTTTCTCTGTATTGTCAATCCCAGCGCTTCTACATGTGTTTTTTTTTCCATAGAGGTACTTCAAATATAATTAATTTGTCCATTGAATTCTTTGGCACTGTTTGAGCTCCAAGAAAGTGGAATACTAGTCTATTTATCCTAGCCTCACATTTCCATTTTATACATAAATTCAGACTCAGATGACTTCTAGTTGTGGCATGACAATCAAATGAAGACAAAAGTGTGTGCATGTGTGGTTGCATGAATGCATATGTTCTAAAGATGAATTCCCTGGCTCACAATTCATTACACTAATCTTTACTCATTAAACCTTGTACTTCATAATTTCCATCTTTAGCATATCAAATAAAAAAGATGTGGTATGGAGCCTATTAAGATTCAAATGTGCTAGTGGGGGGTTTTAGGGAGAAGAATGCTTCTGTATTTAGACAATTGGAAAGTGATGGACAGTTCTGTTATCAAATTCAGAAGGCATTCTGGAGAGCTGAAGGCAATGTATGCATCACATGATAGTAATTGACTTAATAACTGTTAATTAATACCTTGAAAAAGTTCCAGAACATCGTTCTATAAATGCAGCATTTATAGAATAAAAAACAGCACAGCTGAATTTCCAAATCAGTCTGGAAATGTGATGTGAAAGAGAATCTTGCATAAGGATGCACTACACCTTTTTCAGCAGTGGGATGAATACTACATTTTAATCATACTATATATGTTTCTGTTATATATTAGGGTTGAGTTTTAGGGGATCAAGGATTTAGATCTCTCTCCACAGGCTTTAAACAAAAAAAATAGTACTAGAAAGCACCGGGGGTGTTTCAATTTAAAAAGGGACCCAATTAACCTATTGCTTGTTGAAGCTCAAAGTAGATCCACTGAATCATTATTTTAAAGGTTCAAGGTTTATAAGATTTGAAACCCTCTCAAAACCCTTGGAACTCTCATGTCTCCTAAATGTTAAAACATGAGTACACAACGGAACCTCTCTTGTTTTTTTAAAAAATGCTACACACTGCATATTTGTAAGAAAATTGGGATGGTGTGAGACCAAGTTCAGTCTTCCAGCAGTCTAGGAATAGGTGTGTTTTGTGTACCCAGGATGGCTACCTGTGGTCTTCCAGAAGTTGTTGGATTCCTACTCCTTTCATTTCTCACAATTGGCTATGTAAAGAAATACCATTAAACGGGTCATTCTTACTAGGATAGACCACCTTTACCAGCAAGACAGCCCATTGACAATCCCTAGACTGGGCAATCACAGAAGGACTGACTGGTGAAAAAAAGGAAACAGACTATGTATTCAATGCTTTCTTTTTTAAGGTGATCCAACAAACCAGCATCTGTCACTGTCATCGTTTGATTGTATTGATTATTTGTGCAAAAATGTATCTTATAAACCTGGCATGTCTCATTGCTTTTCTTGTTGGGCCACCATGTGGGTCACCACATCCCCATGGGGGGCTTTGGAGATGTTAGTCACATGGATCAGTGTGAGAGCCATGTAATGGAACAATCATCTTCTTGTGCTCTGGTACCATCTTCAGAAACATGTGCCTCTGGGTGGGCTGTTGCTGCAGCTCAGAGAAAAATGACCTCACCAGCCTCAAAGGGATTCTATCCTCTCAATGAGGGTGGGGCTGCAATGTTTCCATGACTGTTATCCTAACTTGTTTATGTGGTCCAAGCTTTTAGAAAGGTAAATTTAGAGAGGGGCAAAAGACCCTAGGAAGGTGGATCTCACTTGCCAGAAAGTTACTAGAGCACTTGGGTACAGGGTCACACAATGGGATAGAAGTTGGATTAGGCATCCTAGCATTTATCATAAGCTTCCCAAGTTTCCCCACCCTGATTGGGTGCATTTGTCTTACCAGGTTATTATGGTGTGGCTAGAAGACATGAAAGGTGCTATAAAGCATTGGTTGTACCTGTAGTTCTTTGGCAACAGCTAGACATAACTTGGCTCTACTGGCAGTATGGCAGCATTGGAGCTGGATCCACATGGAAATGGCGACATGATCATCCAAAAGGTGAAATAATGCCTTCTCAGACACTGAGGAAGGAGTTCAGGAACTGTTGAGGAGAAAAGTGGTGGCCCCATGGCCAGAATGCCAAGGAACACCGGAATGGCTTGTGCCCATGAGGTTCCATAGAACTGCCACTGTGGTTGTCTCTTAAAGGGAACGGAGAGATAAGGGTAGCATCTGCAGGCAGCTGGGTTCATTGATGCATTTAATCCAACCGAATGCCTGGGAAGAGTAGTATTTGCTGTTGGTGCCAGCAAAAGTTGTGGACTTTTTCACTCAAACAATTAAATTGTGATGATATAATTTCAAGGAACTGACTTGCTTAGCATTATTGCCAGAATGCTTATACCCACTTCTTAATTCAAGTCAACCTGTCTCCAAATGTTACAATGTTCATATTATGTCAGTGGGAGGTAACACAAGGGTTTGGATCAATGTTACAGTAGGGGAAGGTATATAACACATCAACACCTGTTGGGTATCACTAATGAGTATGATCGCTGTGTCGAGACATTAAGTATAAACTGAAATACCAAAGAGTAAACTGCTCAAATTGCTGCAATGATGAAGGCTCTTGAAATGTTATGTTCCAAAAGATTGGTATAAGTAAAATTTAAATATATGCCTTGAAAATCGTGTTTGAAAACCCTCTCCAATACACTGCTCCGAATATAACACAACCTGATTTTTTTCCTTACAACAAATTTTACAGATACTTTGCTAAATCATATTAGCACAGACTTTTGTTTACATATAAATGTAATTGTCTTGTTCCAGCAAGACATTTTTCTTTATAAGATGATGGAAAATGAAAGTTATATTTCATTTTTGCTATCTTTTCAGTATGATTGATGTAAACCTTTAATGTGTTAATTTTACAAAATGAATTCATATTCAAATAGATGGCTTTGTTAAGCAAGAAGAACAGTACCAAAGATGTCAGAGTGAAGCCTGGAAGGAGGGGAAGACTATTGAATTACAGGGATGAGGAATATTTGATTTCTGTAGCAAATCTCATTGCTCAAAAGAAAAGTATGCATTGAAGTTTCAAGCCAAAAGACAAACAGAACAATTCTTTAAAAAAACACAGACATAGTTTGTTTGCAGAGGACCATTTATTTAAAATATTTCTTGGTGGTCATCCAACCAAGATTGTGTACATTAGAGATGGGCACAAATAAAAAAATGGCATTTCGTTTGTCATTTGTCGTTTGTCGTTTGGAGGCTGTTTCGGTTCGTTTCCATTTTTGCGAATTTTTGTGAAAAATTGTTTTTGCTTTCGTTTGTTTGTTACCATTTCGTTACCATTTAGTTCATTTTTTGTGATTTTTTTAGGATTTTAAGCAATTCACTCATATTGCAGTAACGGAAACGAAATGCACAGCAAAATTTCTGGTTAGAGATGGGCACGACTTAGCGGTATTCCCATTTCCGTTTCCATTACTCGGTTCCGTTACTCAACGGAAACGGTAACGGGAATTACTCCACCAGAATTCGAGCTCGAACCGACGAATGAACAATTTGGTCTGATTTGTCGTGGTCGTTCCTGGCATCACGGCGATCCCGCGATGGCAAGCGGCACAGAAAAAAAGTTTTTAAAAGTAGAAAAAAACCCGATTCCCGGCCAAAAAGCAGGCGGAAATATGCCTGCCATGCCTCAGGGCACCTACCAGAGGGGTGGTTTCTGGAGGGGTCCCCAGCCTCCCCCCTCCTCCATCCTGGGCTGCTCTGGTGGGACTCGCCGCAGCTTGCAGCAACAAGCCGCACGAGTCTCGCTGCCGGCCGCCGCAATTCAAGCGCAAGCGGCACGGCACAGGAAAAAAGTTTTAAACTCTCCCCCCACCCATTCCTGGGCCAAAAAGCAGGCGGAAATATGCCTGCCTGACTAAGGGCTCAGGGCACCTACCAGAGGGGTGGTTTCTGGAGGGGGGGTCCCAGCTTCCCCCCCTCTCCTGTCCTGGGCAGACGGATTCGAGTTGCCATGCCATGCGGTGCAGGCGGGGGATCCAAAATGGGGCGGCGACCGCAATATTTTTTTTGAAATCGTGGTCCAAAACACACAAGCACCACAGAAACATGCGGAAATTGCTATAAACTGCCAGATTTTTTACAGTAGCAGTGGGTTTTTTCTTGCAACAAAATGTCTCTCCTCTACTCCTCTGTCCTCCATTGATTTTATTTTATTTTATTTTATTTACACCTGCTCAATGATGGGCTGGCCAAGTGGCCATGTGGGAGTGGACCATGCAAATTTTTGGAGCCATCCCACCAATCGCATGGCCACTTGGCCACTGAGACTTCTAGGATGTGCCAAAAAGACCACTAAACCCTGCCCTAGCCCCCTAACCCTAACCCTAATCCTTGACTCCTTACCCATACGTCACAGTACACTGTCTTCTTAGTGGGTCAGAGAGGCACCCAGAGGTGCAACCCACTAGCCCACCCTAACCTTACCCGTCACTAGCCTAACCCTAGCCCTTGCACTAACCCATCTTAACCCTAAGCCAGATCTACTTGCATTGCACTACGCAAGTACGATTCCCTTCTTTGTGGGACACAGCGGCTACAAGAGCCTTAGGCATCACCCTATGGCTCAGGGTTCTGCCTGTCCACACTGGTCTCATAGTCTGCAACTGGTATGCATATCCATATGGCTATGCATGCCCTTTTGCAGCAGCAGGTGAGGAGAGGAGACCCCCATGTTGAGGGGTCTCCAGGAGCCTGCTTTCCCTTCCTAGTGAGTGAGGATAGGAGGCACCCACGGGTGCCTCCAGGAGCCCGCTTTCCCTTCCTAGCGGGCCAGAGGAGGCACCCACCCCACAGAGGTGCCTCCAAGACCCCACAACCCCCCCAAAACCAGTACTAACGAAAATGAAAAAACAAAAAAACGAACTGACAAATTTTTGCGATTTTTCACGAAAAACGGAAACGAGACGAAACAGAACCGGCCTGACTAACGACAACTCGAAAAAAATTTTTTTCAAGTCATGCCCATCTCTATTTGTTTGTTGTTTCGTTACGTAACGAAATGAAAAAACAAAACGGAAACAAAAAATTGTTCATTTCGTGCCCATCTCTAGTGTACATTAAGGCAGTAAGACAGTCAACATCATAAATCATGAAATATTCTGGCATTCAAATTCTGATATATAGTAAAAAAGTAAAATGTAAAGTTTCCCCCCGCACATGGGTGCTAGTCATGTCCAACTCTAGGGGCGGTGCTCATTTCTACATTCAAGCAGAAGAGCCAGTGTTGTACCTATTTATCTACTTGCACGTACATGCTTTTGAATTGCTAGGTTGACGGGAGCTGGGGTTAACAGCAGGCGCTCGCTCTGCTGTGTGGCACCTGGGATTCGAACCATTGAGCTGCTGACCTTGCAGCTGACAGCTTTCAGTACTCTAGCCCGCTTAGCCACCACAACCCTTGGTATATGGTAGTCATGACCAAATCATAATTTTGCAGAGAAAAATTATATTGAATTAGCCCTTTATTGACATGCTCTAAAGAGTGCAATTTCATGGTATTTGTATGCCATTCCCAGGACCTTCTGGATTTCTACTCTTTTGCAGTCATTTTTTTTTTTTTGTTATTGTCAGGAAAATTTTATGGTCCTGAAAATTCAAAAAGGAAGGAGAGAATATACAGCAAGAATTAATTCTTAGTAACAAATTATTTCAGCATGTGTACAGTATTCATGCTTCATTAAACCGGCATGCTGTATTAACGAAAGCATAATGATGGGAAAGAAACATAAAACAATATAAAATAACACAACAAAACTAGAAAATAGTGAACATTCATGGAAATCTCTGGGTGTGAGGTTGTGTTAGCCTGTTGGAATAAAGATAGACAGGATTCTTATGACAGCTACTAACAAGGATTATTTGGCACAAACTAGGTGTGTGAATTGTAGTTTGGTTATTCAGATGCATCTGAAGAAAGCAAGTGTCTTAATTTTGTGGGCCACATGCCATGGAACTCCTGTGTCTTTATGATTTATATGCATTGTTTATAATTGAATGAATGCTATATAATACAGTATAAGTTCAAAGTCACTCCCCTCTATTGTGTCACAGTTGTTTGATTATGCATTTGTAAAATTGGTGAGAAAACACAACCATATCCCACAGCAATGTCTAGAAGAGAAGGAAATTGTTCACCATGTTTTACATACTGGATTAATACTTCATGGTTGTCTAGATTAGCCATTCGTAATGGAGGCCATATGGCCCCCTCGGCCGCAGGCCACAAACTGAAAACAATTCTTCACACACCACCTTATAAGATTTGTTATGCAATTTATATAATCCTGATTCAGCATAGATTTCTTAAATATTGCACTTATGGCTGTTGCTGAAAAAAAAGATGAGAAAAACTGCAAGTCCCATCAAACTTGATCAGCATCACTGATGGTGAGGAATGATCTAAACAGCAGTTCAGGAATATTTGGAAGGCCATCTTGGGTTAGATTCAGTAGCGCATGAAAATTCCTGTCTATGTAATCCACATGTAAAGGTCATGTTTACAACAAGACACATCAATTCACATGTGGGAAAAGATAGCTTTGCAAAAAGTTAATTTCACAATATAGTGGTCTAAAATCAATGCTAGTTCCGACCAGTGAATAAATAAAACTTACATAAGTCTTACCCATTAGTTCAACAAGCCTTTTCAATGGTACTAAATCTTGCATTTAGCCATTGTCTTATATCTTTTTTTTAAGGCACCACCTTAATGTGACTGTCATACCAAGCAACTGTGAATTTAAGATTATAGATGGACACAGACTGCTGTTAGGCATCCAGCAGAGGAGGCAGGCCTGGGAAGTTACAAACATCTATTCATCTGAAGGATGAACTGGCATTAACCATGAAACCAGTCCAACAGTTCATGCCCATCTCTACCTAAGATTTCAAAGACCGCTGCTCCCATACAAAGTATTTACTGTTTTAGAAATCAGAATTTGCATCTAGCAATAGTATGTATATTATTATGAATGTCTGCTCAGCAGTAATCATTTTGTCCTCTTCTCATGTCACTGCTGAATTAATGCTTCTGAATACATACAGCAAAAACAAACAGCAGTACTTTAAGTATAATAGATTTATTATTGCTGCACAAGAGTGCATCAATAATCTTGTGCTGGCATTGCAAATTAATATTCTATGTAGTAATTCTAAAATGGGGGGAGCCATTTTATAACGTTTTAAAAGGGCTTCAGATCAGCATCAAATTTAGAACAATCATAGCGGACTGTCTACTCTCGCAGATGGTGGTCTGCAAAAAAGGCCTTTCAAAGGGCAGAAATTGTGATTTCTTATCACACTGAGCATGCCTAGAACTTGCTTGCCAGCAGGAACTTTGCAAAGTAGAAACATTGTTGCAGGTTCATAGCCAGGGAAAGGATATATTTTGAAACTTCGGGCAATTAAAGGTGTGATGATTCCTTGGAGAGACATGGCAAAATGTCCCCATTTCTGGAGAACTGCCATTCTTTTTTAACCTTCTGCCATTCTTTCTATACTTTCTTTACAGTAGGCTTGTATTTTTTACTGCCATTCACACATTGAAAAACAGCCATGAGAACTGCTTTCTGTTTTGGTGAGTTGTGGTTACCAGATTTTAAAAAAGGAATCAGCTTTTGGGGTTTTTCCTTGCTTCATCTTGCTTTGTGAATATGGTAGTAGGAAGCACAAGAGAGTATCCTGTATACCAAATTGATTGCTGCTGTTGATATTATCAACGTTCTGGCTGCCCATTGCTATGTAAAGCATGGTGTCCTTTTCCCTCCTGGCAACACAGACAAAATATTATGAAGCAACATTGGAACATATCCTGGGTTTTTTTTAATTGTGGATACAGAAGCAGAATCTCCTACATTCATAAAACAAAATGGGGTGGGGTTGAATATAAGAACTTCATTGTGAGCTTCCCTGGATCCAAATTGACTTATTGATGAATGTTGTCATTGAAATAAATGGGATGGTCTTTAAAATATAACAATACTTTTGCTTTTTTATTCTTGACTTATTGTTGACTTGATATTTCCCCACCACACACACACACACACACACACACACACACACACACACACACACACTGACTTGCAGTAGTATGCAGTGATGTTCCACTCACTGAAGGACCAGTGAAACAAGGAGAGGTTTTTTTTTTCTGATTTCCCCTTGTAGCATTGCTGAGCTTTGCCCCTAGCCCTTTCACAGGCTATTGACAAGCACCACCTTTCACTGCCACCAACTATCTTCTCTAGTAAATTAATGCTTTCAGGCTGATTTTAAATTGACTAAAGATTAAAAAAATATTTATTACAAAGTAGAATTAAACTCATAAAGGATAAAGTGTTTAGATACAAACAAAAGGAAGACTATAGCTCAGACACACTAAAGCTAGGTTACAAACAAAGTTGATCACTTGCACACTCTGTTCTTCAGTTTACAGACACTCATCACTTAATTTTCCTCACAGAAGTTTAAAATCCTATCTCTTCTCTCTCTAGTCCTTAACTGTCTCTCAGTCAGACTCTATCTGACTCTCTCTTGGACTCTATCAGTCTCTCTCTGCCTGTGCAAGTCCCTATCTGACTTTCTCTCAGACAGTGTAAGTCCCATCTGACCAATTTAGTGCTGGGCTGAGCCTTAAAATCACTCCAGCTCCTCCCCCAAACTCTCCCATTGGTCAACAACCAACCAATCAACACAGACACTTCTTATAAATTATTCATCACCAAGGGGTTAACACCACACCCCTCACCTTTTTACCCACCTGAAGCTCTTTGCTCCAGAGTGTTTTCAGTTCCTTCAGAGCAATGTGGAAAGTATTCATGGGAATCTGTAGAGGGGAAGGGGAAGAATGGAATGTCACCTCCTATCTCCATGCATGAATGGAAACGCCCATTGAATCATTAGATTCACTAGGGCTTTGCATCACTAGATGAACACTGCTGAATACAACTTCCTGAGCAACAAATCTTTCTTCATACACAGTGAGGAGCTGCACACACGTGCCCTCTGTGTCTGGATTCTATATAATGACCTGCTGAGCAGATAACTGGCTAAAGAACTCAGTAAGAAATCATACCAATATTTATTATTTATGGAGCTCATGAACAGCGTTTTAGAGTGTATACAGTAGAGAACATTTCAAGGGATATAGCTGTACTTCAGAACATTTGAGGCAGTCGAGTGTACAATGACAACATTGCTGTCTTATTCCCTTCTGGGCTTTATCGACATATGGGCTTTTAAGGCAAACACACCACAATGGAAGGAAATGTTGTAGTTCTACTCCCTCTGTGATAAGTTATTTTATCTTCTACACAAGGAGCATGACGATTGCAAACTCAGGTTCTTAATTTATAGAGAGAGCTCCCACAAATAGCAGAAAATACCTTATTCAAACATGTGACCCTCCATGTAGAAAATGGTGAAAAAACTCTGAATGGAGAGGGTAGGACTAGAGCCCTTCTTTATGCCTGTTGTGGTTCTACTGTGCTTGTAAAGTCCTCATAAGTCTTTTACGCACACTGTAAGAAATGACTTCTTTGTTAGGGATCAAGGAGTAGAACACAGGGACCTCAAACTCAGTTCCTGGTGTTAGCAAGCGAGGCTGGAAAATATTACTTTTTGCACGAATCTAGATGGACTAATGAGCAGCCTCAGTAAGGTATCCTCCTATGTACTATTTTACATGCTTTTCTTGAAAGAGGTTGCTACTAAGGAAGTGACATGGACATGATGTTGATACTATATCAGTGAAAGGGTACCATGGAACTGTACCTTATTCATCACAGTTACCAACTATATTGCATTATTTATTTATTCACTCCTGAACTGGCATCAGTGTCTGCATTAATGGATATATGTTGCTGGGAAGGTGATGTACAGATGTTATTAACAAGTTTGAGAGGTGAAAAGTGTCAAGTGTTGGATTTTGCCCCTTTGCCACTTTTAGGTCATCCGACTTGTCAGAACACTGGGAAATGACTGGCCTATGTAAACTGGGGGAAGATCTGAAAGTCACTTGTTAAAATTAAATGAAAGTTGATCTACTGCCATCCCACAAAGCTGAAGCAGTACTTGTTAGTGCAAAGCCATGTCCCTAGGGTGTGATTATCTCCTGATAACCATGGCTCCCTTTTCTGCCTTATCACTAATGAATTTAATTAATTAAGGAAACCTTTCCCCAAGTGGACTTGATTTAATATGCAGTATGTAATTAGCATCTCTTAGAAATGTAGATGAGGTTATTTTCTTCACAGTTGCACATGTGCGTACACCTACCCACCCACCCGCTAGATGTATAACTAGTTTTCATAGATTATGTGCCTTGCTATTTAAACTTTATTAAGCACAATCATGAGGGAGGCTGGGGTGGGATTATTTAAAAAATAAATTTAGGATCATATTATATTCACATGAGTGGGGATTTAGTATCTGCCTCTTGTATGCCAAACCAACTTACATTAGATTCATTGTTGATTTGGAACATGATGAGGTATATTTTTTCTTCCTTGTCATGAGTGGAACTTAACACTCCTGCCACTCAATGGCCCACAGATCTGCCTTTCTCCCTCCAATTAGGAACGACTTAATTACACATTTCTTGGCTGTCAGTTCAAAAGGTGCATTTCTAGCTATACTTGTTCTGTAGGGTACATGTTCCACTACATATCAATTGTTTAATTTTCTGTCCATTTTCTGGGTCCCTGCTACCCTAAAATCATGAATACATATCATTACAATGGCACATACATGCCATTTTCTTGACATCCAACTGTTACCCAATGCACCACCTGGTAGTTTTGTCACTAGATAAATGTAGGACAGCATTTTAAAATACTTAACTGTAAGCCTCATAAATACTGGAATGATGGATACAATAGGGAAGACATAGGCTAAATGTTACATCACTAAAGTGTTGTGGAGAAAAAATGGAAAAGAAAAAGTAAATGGTTTGTAGCTGATCATTTAAAAAAATGAAAATGGAACAAGCACAGAGCCCATGCAAAAACCCAACCAGGTAAATCACAAAGTAAATTAATCAACAGCAATATTAACCCATGCCAAAATGATAACAAATGAAGTGCCCATGCCGGTAAGGTAAGATGGGAAAAAATGATTAGCTGGCCAAATGAGTTGATGTTACCCATGTGTTGTGCTACCAGAAATTTATAACACAATTTAAATAACAGAAGAATCCATATAACTGGGGTTCTTTGACACATGTGACTTTACTCTTAGCTGGCCACTGTGCCAGTTTATCTTTTTGTGTCTCTAAGTTTACCCAGTCAGAACCAGGATTAAGTGAAGGACATCCCTCTCCCTTCTATCTCTTGGTGCCTCGTCCCTTCCGCCTGTTGCTCTAGGGACAAGAAACACAATGAAGAGTGTTGAAAAACAGTACATAGGTTGGAGACACACCTGTTGGTGGGATATAGAAACTGGAGGCAAACATGTGGGTAGAAAAGTAATATCTTGGAGAGGATGCACATGATGTTCTGTATTTCTTTCTTTCTCAGTTTAAGAACAAGAAAGCAATGGCTTTTTTGCTGTCCTTGAAAAGGAAGATTTTCTGTCAGTCTTGATTACAGGGCTTGTTTGTTTTTACCTAAAATAGTGATTTTGAACCAATTGTGTGCTTACACTAAAATCTTGGAATGTACGAGGGAAAGGAATTAGCGGTCACTTAACTGCTCTTTTGCCACCAGCAGCTCATTGTGTTACTACAGCTTCCCCCTTTCTTCAGTACAAACCTCTGACCATCTTATTAAGCTCGTGGATGCTGAATGGGGTATGGAGAATTAGCTGTGGTTTTGCTTCCTTACAAATTGAAGAGCAGCTCCTTTGTTCTGTAAAAATTCTGCCATCTGGATGTTATGCCTTTAAGAGGTTTGAATGGAAGGGACCTTTGGGTTGAAAGTCAATCACAAAGTAACAGCCAATTGTTCCCTCTCTACCTCAGAAACTTTTCCCCCTATTTTTTTTTAAATCTCAGCCAGGGGGTCTGTATCACTTGGATGGTTACTTCATGTCCCTCTCATCATGGTTCATGGTCCCACTTGGGACCGGTACAAAAAAATCTTACTGCACATCCATTGCGTGATGACGGGAGTTCATCCCGACCATGCCCCCTGAACTGGGATTTAAGCGTGATGAGCTATACCTCTCTCTGACCTCAGGAATCTCTTGTCTCAGTTCTTGTTTCGAGACAAGAGCCCATGAAGTAAGGATCGTCACACAACGTGCACATTCTCCATCTATTGGCAGGAGTGCGATGTTGTATTCTCCAGTACAATTCCAATGGCATAAACAATGCATCACAGAGAGGGAAGAAGGCATGAAACCTCAAACTTTGCTGCTTAACACATGAAAGCCAAAGTTACAGAGAATCAAAATATTGAAAAACGGAAGGTCAGACCAAAAAATTGAAGGAAAAATGAAGGCAGGGAAGTACAGATGTTGTTACGAAACAAGGACATGAAGTAACAGTCATCATGATACCATCAATCACACCTGTGGGAAAACAGAAACAGGGACAGAACCGGGACAACACCATGTGACCGCGAATGATGTTATCATGAAACAAGCGTAATCTTGGAACGAGGAAGGACGCGAAGTAACCATCTTAGAGTCAAGTTACCAATGGCAGTGTTCTCTGTGTTTTGGACAGTTTCAGAGTAAGAGTTTGAGTGAACTGTTTATATAACCAATCGGCTATTCAAAATAATGAAGTTTACCAGTTAAGATCTTAACCTATATGAGAAGTAAATGTTTTGTTGGTTATTCTGATGTATATGAAGATTTGTGAGTAAAACAAATATTTTCATTCTTTCTAAGTACTAGGATCTCTGACTTGGTCAATTGAAATTATATTGTCAGTTGAGGTAAAACTCACCAAATAATAAAGGATGCCATATTTGAAGGAGACTTTTAATTCTAATAATCTGTTCTGTAGGTCCCCGTCTGGACTTTTATTCACTGTATAACTGGAGATTTTACACCAGCACTTTGCACCACCTGTCAGTCAAGTAGTAGCCAATCCCAAACTTCACAGATTTGGTCTGGTTTTGTACATTTGTTTAATGATATTAAAACTGGAAGTTTAGTACATCTGATGAACATTAGTCAATTGTGCTTAACTAGTTTATTGCTCCATAAGCTACTTGAAGGTTTCATGGGAGGGATACAAACTGAAACAGAGCTCCACAAGTGAAGGGCTACTGCGGAGTAGTCTCTCTATCATTTGTGCCGGCCTACTCCTTAGAGGTCATCTCATGTCAGAATTTGAGGGTATTGGTACAATATTTTCTTATGTCATTTGACTTTCATACTAATTGCTTAGGATAATAAACTGTTTTTTAGCCCGTCCTAACTATTAAAGAGCATTGCAATCACCTGCAAATATATATATTTCTAATCACAACTAGGATGAGAAAGATATCCCATCATCAAAATATTCCAAGAAATTGGATTACTTTTACTGTATTTATCTCAAAACAATGCCTACATATTAGATAATTTTCTCTTTTTAAAGAAGCCTGTTGGGATGGATCCAATCTTCTACTGGCTGCAAAGGACTGAAATTGAAGCATAATTACTGTGACAAATATAATAAAAGGGGGGAATGGAAAAGATTAAATGGCCAAATAATGTGGAAGAGTCTTTGAAATTTATTCTGCTACTTAGAATCTGGTCATTCTCTGCAAATATGGATTGCATATAAATGTCAAAGATCAGAATGTATCAAGGAGTCTAGAAGGGAAAATGAGGCATGCTTTAATATTTACCATATGTTCTTCTCAGGCAGGACAGCATTGTTTTCAGGGGCATATTGGGCACTGATTACATGAACACTGCAATTTGGCATGAAAGCAAATGACAGATGTTGGGATTGTGGAAAAGAAAATTGGAATGTGTTCCTTTATGTTGTGGCAATATACAGGAGTGTTCCTTTGGAGAAAATGAAAAGGGGAAAAATGAATCGGATGATCTACATTGACGTTCCTTTTGATCCTGAAATATTTGTGCTAGGTGACCTGAACAGTCCCTTGAATTTAAATGAAGCACAAAAGAAATTTCTGTTAAGATCAAATGTGATTGCTATAGGGATGAGGATACAGAAAAGGAAATTTGCACTGGTATAAAATATGGCTCAACGGGGTAAGTGACCACCAGATATATTTATAGATAATTACCTTTTTGCAGAGCAAAGACACTGAAAAATTGGAGCCCACATTTAGGGGGGAAATGATCTGGGGCTAATATCCGATTTCAAAAATAGGGCATGGGACGGTAATTGTTCAGGAGTGCCTCCCTGTTCTGGCAGGCTCCTAGTTGCATAACTGATCTTATAAACAGTGTGAGGACAGGCATACAAAGGTGCACCTGGGAGGGGACACTTCTACGCTGTATTTCCTTAAGGATATCAGCCTCGGCATCATCCCAACATATAATTATTCCAGTGAATGACACTACAGAATTATAACAATTTCTTTACTTAATATTGAAACACACACACACACACACACACACACACACACACACACACACACACACACACACACACACACACACACAATAAAATGACACTATCCTACAATATAACCTTTCCTGTCTACAGACACTATTATTTAAGGAACTGCTGATGATTAGTTTCCTAAACATGTCATACTGTAATTCGTCTCTCTGAGCCACTGAAAATGATTCAGTTGGCATTTATTGCTGTTTTAGTTATTTCCAAAAGCCATCTATTGGCTGAAATGCAATAGCAAGTCTCAACTTGAGAAAGCCCATTAATTTAGTGAGGATTTAGTGAATCAACTCCATTGTTCCATTGGTGAAGTAGACCTGCTCAACTTGTAGCTGTCTATTGGATTTCAGCCAATGTTTCAAGGGTGAGTGTAAGTGTGATCTCTTCACAGGAATGTTCTCTTAAGACAGAACACATATTTATTGATTACAGTCTCCACTATTCCCCACTGCTAGCGATGTGGGAGGTGGTGATAAAATGCCCTAGAGAATCATATATCCCAGTCTGTGCTGAGATATTAGTAGGTAGCCCTTTAGTCCACAGATGCTCAGACAGTGGATGTAGGACTGCATACTGGCAATGGACAAGCATGGGCTCGTGCTGTCCATTGCTAGTATACAACAAACACACACAAACATACAAGTTGCTATGTGCTGTCAAGTCACCTCCAATTTATTGATGTGTGATCTCCAACATGTTCTGTCCTCAACAGCCCAGCTCAGTTCTTGAAAACTCCAGCCTGTAGAGTCAAGCTGTTAGGGTGTGAATCCATCTGGTACAGTATTTGGTCTTCCTCTTTTCTCCTGCCTTCAACTTTTCCCAGCATGATTACCTATCTTTTCCATTGAATCCCATCTTCTCATGATGTGCCCATAATAGGACTACCTCATTTTCAACTAGAGATGGGGATATGAACCATCAACATCGTTGTTGCTGTTGTTGTTGTTGTTGTTGTCATCGCCGCCGCCGCCGCCGCCGCCGCCGCCGCCGCCGCCGCCGCCACCGTCGTCATCGTCGTCGTCGTCGTCGTCGTCGTCATCATCATCATCA
>JAHTLZ010000330.1:30159118-30175531 GCA_023846285.1 Phrynocephalus versicolor
CTACTACTACTACTACTACTACTACTACTACTACTACTACTACTACTGGTTTGGCAGAAAATTCTAATGTGGCATTCCCATGGGTTTTGAGTAAATAGCTATGCATCACCCTCAGTGAAATTTGTCCTCCTGCTTCAGCTAGGCTGCAGGTTACAAGAAGTGTTGGAAGATATATACATAAATCAGTGGAGTCTGGTGGCTCCAATGTTGTTCTCAGCCAGAGAGTATAAAAGGGTGTTTTGTCCTTATTTTCAAAAACAATATTCATAGATATTCAATTTGTTTTGGGAGGTAAGTGAATTTTGAACCCAACTAAATCTCCATAACAAAGATGGTAGATAATGAATTTATAACGTATGTATGTCCTTTTGCTGCATCTGTCAAATCAATAGAAATATGCCACAGAAGTACCCACATCCCCATGTATCTCTCAGGGATAATGAAGATGTATCCTGACGGCTTGTCAGCGTTGACTTGACAGAAGTAATGTGGATTTGGTCCCTTTTCAACAAATAAGCTAAATGAAACAATGGTGTTGGACAAATAGGCCCCCATTAGGCAATCTGGCATAGGAAGTCAAATGAAAATTAAGAATTAAAAGGTAACGCAGCGATATGCTCACAGTTTTAAATGAAGTACTAGCATAAACATTTTTTTCTACAGCCAATTGTGTGGTGTGGACACATTATCTTGGGATATTTTTTCCCTATCTAGAGCAGAGGTTGACTAAGTATGGCTCCTTAGGAGCCCAATTTCAGTCCTCATGCCCCCAGTACAACCCCTTTCCCCAATAGACTTTTTTTTAAAAAAAGATGTTTTGTTAAAAGACAGGTTTTTAATGTACATCACCAAGCCTTTCTAATTACAGAGGAGGACATTCTTTTTAGAGGTATTTTGTGTGGGGTGCGGCTGAGAAGGAAATGGAAAAACATTGCAGTTATGAGATTTGGTATGAGAATTATTTACTGGGGTTTGTATAGTTGGGACTTCCACACACCTAAATAGGCTCATAAGTTGGACAATGGCCTAACCAGGCTTGTTAGGTGGACAATGGCCTAGGGTGAATGAAAGTCCCACCTGTGCAACCTTTCCCAACCCCCATTAAGTATGAGGTGTTAGCTATGGCCCTGCTGGTGGAGGTGTGAAGTGCTTCTGATTTGTCTGGGGATTGATGAAGGGGCTGCTTGATACGTAGCAGCCAGATTGTGCCTGAGCCCCCGACCTCTGTTGGGAGAGGGGTTTTGAATACTCACATGAATGACTTCCATAACCCCTCTCTCGAACCACTTGTCTTCTCTGTCTAATATTTGAATGAGTGCCCTTTGTACTTCAATGGAGTCACACTGCTGATTCTCGTCCTGAGCTGTTGCCCCTCCTGTGTTGGACCATCCTCCAGTTAAATGGCTATTTAGTTTCTCCAGTGTAGAGATCTGTATACCCTGCATTGGACTGCATATACTATTTTGCTCCTCTTATGTTTTGGTGTCCGGTCCTTTGGATGGACAAGTCTCTGCCTTAGTGTGTTTGTGGATTTGAAGTAAACAGGGATGTAGTATTGCCAAAAATCTTTTAAGCTTTTCAGACACTCCAGCCATGCATGGAATGACCAGGTTCTTCTGTCAGCTCTAGGTCTTAGTCTGATACATTTTTCTTCTGGATCAAGACACTGCTTTGTCAAAGGTCCACTTTGGATATCCACAGGCCTTAAGCACTGTCTTCGGGTGGGGGGTGGGGGTGGGGGGACTCAGACACAATATGTCTGCTACTTATCAATCTGCCCTTTCATCAATCTGCAGACAAATCAGAAGCACTTTACACCTCCACCAGCAAGGCCATATTTAACAACCCATACTTAATAGGTTTTGGGAAGGGTTGCAAAGGTGGGTTTTTCATGGGCCACAGGCCATTGTCCAGCTAACGAGCCTATTTAGGCCATTGTCCAACTTATAAGCCTGTTCAGGCCAGATATGTGAAATCAAGGTGAACTATAAATTGGAGGACTCACCACTAAGTCAGAAAGCTGCTTGGACGAGTAGCAAAATGTTTTGATTTCTCAAGAAAAGAAGTCCAATTGCCAGGACTCAACTTCCAGATAACCTCACCTGGATGACTGAGAATCTTCACAGATGTATTGGATGAACAGAGAAATGTTTCAATTTCACAAGAAAAGTTCAGTTGCCATGACACAACTTCCAGATTTACTGGGGCTTCTAAATCTGGGAGATAAGTATGTAAAGTATGTATGTGTGCTTGTGTATGGTTTTTTTTTTTGGGGGGGGGGGCTTTTTAAGATTCATGTGTGGATTTGTATAGATCTTAAACTTTAGGACATTGTTCCCTGAGAGCATCCTAGGCTTCATCTGCCCTGAGTTTCACTGAGGTTGGATTCACTGGCATTGACACTTTTTTTAACAGCGGCTAGACCTAAGCAAGAAGACAGGAGACAGATATTGGGTTGGTGGTGTGACATGGGCTTGTCATGTGCAAATATTGCAGTCACCTTACCTTTGTCTGAAGGAATGGTGTGAGAAATCATCTTCACCCTGTCTTCTGTTTCAGAAGGTGCCATCTGTTCAGTTTTGATCCTTGTAGGAATATAAATAAGGAAATTAATCTTGCAGCCAGTCTGTGGAGAATATGATTCCTGTGGAAGATTCTCTAGAAAAGGCCTGGAACTGCACAGAACTGAGCAATTTCTTACACAGAGCAGCAGGTAAAAAATAACGTCGGGTAGAAAGAGGGACTAGGTGTCCCACTTTCACAAGAAGCCAGGAGGATGCAATTTTGCAGGAGTCTTAGCTTGTTGAGAGTTTGAAAATTACCAAAACTAACTAGTGTAGTTTAGTTCAGTTATTTCATTGTATTTCTGACTTAGAGTTTCTTTGGACAGAAACAGACAGGCTTGGATTACCAGCTTTAAGGACAGGACCCCCCAACAACAAAAACAACAATAAACAGCCTCTTTCTCGCATACACACTAAGTACAGCACTTGCCCTTTATTAAAAGGCAGTTTCCTCTACAGTCAATTACTAACTAAAGCCTACCTCCATGCAAATGTTTTTGTCTTCCAGAAGGACAACTTGAACTTAGCTTAGCTTCCCTCAGAAGGGAGTTCCATAGTCCACCAGGAAAGTCCTCCTAATTTCTGTGTAAAATTTGCAATAAAGCGTTTTGAGGAGTAGCACTGTTAACTGACACCTCTGATGATTCACACCCATGGAAGGCAGTGAGCTCCTAGCCAAGGATATACCTTCAGTTCAGAGGTTAGTACTAGAGATGGGCACGAAATGAACTTTTTTGTTTCTGTTTTTCGTTATTCGTTCCATTACGTAATGAAATGAATAACAAACATTGTGATGAAATTGGAATGAACCAAACAGAACCACGAAAATTAGGTTTGTTACGTTTCATTTTTCGTTAATGGTGACGCACAATTAAATGAGCTGTTTTAAATGTTAAAAAACGCCCTGGACATCCATAAAAAACACAGCAATAATTATTTATACTGTCTGATAATACCTACCAGGGGGGTTGGGGTCCTTAAATCATTTGTTTTTTGTCTTCTCCCATCGCAATGTATCTTTCTTTTCCCTTTAAGGATGACAAAATGGATGTTGCCACTGCCAGCCACAAAATGGAGGCAAGCCATGTGATGGGATCATGTACATTCTTGGACAACTTCAACCAATAGCATGCCCAGGTTGCAGACTGGGTAGGTATGGCATCCACAGAGGGCATAAAAAGCTCAGGCAGCCCCTGTCCTCCTTGCAGTCTCTGGTGGGATTTAGGGTGGGATTGCTGACTGCGACTCGTTTATTTTCACTTTAGGCCAGCCAGGCAGGTATGTGTCTCTGTGTTCCTGCCGGCTGCAGTCTGGCTCTTAGGGGAGAGAAAGAAGAGATTCTCTCTAGCTTCAGTCCTGCTGCCTCCCTGTGTGACTGTGTGCGTGCGTACGTCTCGGTGAGTACCCTTCCCTGCCCCGCAGTGCAGTCACTCTGCAGCTGCCTTGCACCCTGGGCAATGTCTGCCGCTGCCTTTTCAGCCTCTCTGCGTACCTGTGTCTCTGCCAGCATCATTTTTTTTTAGTGTTTTCCCTCTGGTCTGTGGTGTTGGGGGACGCCCACACACGGAAATGCTTTAAAAATCACACAAAAACCGGTTAAAAATGAAAAATGAAAAACAAATAAATGAAAACAATTTTTTTTGAAAAATTCACGAAAAACAGAAATGAACCGAAATGGACCTCTCAACAAAAAATGAAAAACCAAAACACAATTTTTTTGATTCGTGCCGATCTGTAGTTAGTACGTGTCATGCCAAAACCTCCACAAGAGGCTGTAGATCTCCTGTTGATCTTGGGGGAACAGGAACACAGGAATGAAAGAACCTTCTCAATCAATATATGCCCCAATACATTTGTCTTTTAAGGAACGTATCTATTGTGTGCATATGCATTGCTTTTTGTGAGGGTTGAAAATGGGATGCTGCCCCCATCCTAAATTCATTTGTTTATTTTTAACATACTACATAGGCAGATAGACAGGCTTGGGGGCAGAGGGAACTGTGTGGTGCTCAAATGTCCACATTTTTAAAATGCAGGTTGGACATTTATTAGTGTGGTTGTAATCGTTTAAAACAAACCTGTAGCAACTCCAGTTTATTTCAATTACCTAGGTTCAGCAATTTAAGGAAAATGTGTATTTATCACTTCATTTTATGTCTCAAGAAGGCATAATTTGTTAATTTTTTTTTACTTGCAAATAAACCAGGCTTAATAAATTCCATTAAGCACCCTTGTTTGTCTTAGAATACATTTGTCCCCACAATATTCTATCCCTTTCTTCATTTTTTCTATCATTGGAGGACTGACCTTAATGTAAGAATGACAATGAAGCAATCAAGCAAGAGGAACCAGATAAATGGCATCATGTAGGAGTGGGGAGCCTTTGGCCTATGTGATATTTTGGACTATAAGTTCCAACATCCTTCACCATTTGCCTTGATGGATACGATAGAAGAAAACCACAGGCCAAACTACCCAAGTCAGAGTCTCCTTACTCCAGCATATAGCAAATATATTGTCAGAAAGTTGGTATGATTTCAGTCAGTTTCTGAAATATCATGGAGGCATTTTTAATAAAATGCGCACACACATACACACGTACTCACCACCCTCTGCTCTTCATCCCTTGTTTTAGAACACTCATTATTTATCCCCTTTTCACAGAAAGATGATAAAGCCTCAGTCATAAGGGTTTATATTAATTTGGCTAATAACTCTTGTGCCATTAGTATCAATTTGGAGGACGGGCCCATCTCAGTCCTGCACAGAGCTATCATTCATGGTTAAAAGCCATTTGAAATAATTTATTGTTAGTTAAAGAAACAAACATACATTACCTTTTTGAACATAAATTTTATGTGTTTTGACTTTTTATGACTTATCCATCATGCATGCTTTGTAAGAAAACATTTCAAAAAATAATAATGTGCTGGCTATCTCCTGCTGATGCACAAATTGACAGAGCTTTGATGATTACTTTTCACAACTCCACAGAAAGTGACATGGAGGTTTAAACAGAAGAGTGCTCAGTAAGCCAAGCAATCTTGTTTGATTAGATAGGACTTGTAGTTGCACCTTGGGCAAAGACTAAATCTAATTTTTAGAATGATCATTAAATGTTTAGATGTATGCCCACCTGTGGCTCAAAGCAAGGTACTCAAAAGGTCTGTTTTTAATGCGTTTCAGAACATAATTTGACATGAAATGTGATGGACTGCAGTATGATGGGTTTGTGATATCTGAACACATGAGAACTCCATTAGTCTATGCATAAGTGTATCAATAGTCCCTTACACATCTCCTCATGTATTTTTTTCAAAATAACAGCAAGACTCGAAGAATCTCATTAAAGTATGAGGTATCATTTCCCATAAATACTAAATTAAAACTTCCACATCCAAATAAATTCCTTTATAAATGTGAATTTTGTATCATATTTTAAAATTCTATTTTAACATAGGCAATAATTTTCTGGAGTTTTCAAAAAGGTTATAATGAGGTTAATTTATTTTAGATAAAAATTTGTATAGGCTCAATGTGAAAAGGTATATGGAGGACCATGTTGCGCATTATGAAAACTGGTATGTGCACCTTTGCCCACTTCCTTGCATCTAGTTTCCCTCTGATGTCTCTGTCTGTGATCCCACCTCAAGATGTGTAGATAAATATCTGAAATTCAAGTGACACTTCACACATTCATTGTTCATGGTTTTTTTAATTAATCCTGATTTGTCAGTTTCATTTTCATTTTATTTCTTGTTATTGTTTTCCTGAACTGTCGGTTTATTTGTTGTTCACCGCCCAGACTTCCTTCGAGAAAATCAGGAGTTATATAAATGGAAATAAATAAATAAATAAATAAATAAATAAATAAATAAATAAATGAGAAACAGACTTTGATGAAGGAATACAAAAGTATATGTATTGATTCAATTTGTTTTTATAGGCACAGAATCAAGGGAAAAAAAACTTTGATCTAAATCAATATGTTGGTGCATATGTTTTTAGAAACAAATTGTGTAAACTTTGTGTAAAATTGTGTAAAAATTGGGCTCTTTCATTCCTTAAATGGTAAGGAATGAACGAGACCAGGTCCTTCTAAATTCATGTGCATAGAAATGTCAGATTACATCAAAGGTCTTTTCTAGATTATGTGTCTGATTTCACTACTTACTGTAAATACTAAGAATTGTATCACAAAATTAAGGTTCACGTTAGGACAGATGAAAACTGTTTGCTTTGGCACCTCTGTTTCTCATTGCTCCCATCCTAACTGGCACTTGGGAAGCATGACAATTTTTCCAGTATAAAAGCCTGTCCTGCTCTTTGGACTTCCTGAAGTTGTCATAACTTGATTACATGTTTTCCCTGATCTTTCATTTCTTCAAGATGGTGTGTTGTTGCAACCATATTCTCAATAATACAGTATTTATATGTGCATGGTCCTCAAATGCACACATTAACATGTACATATTTTCTCTTCCATAGTGGAGATCCAGAGAACTGCAAATTTTGAGTTACAGTTTATGTTTTAATTGGAAAAAAAAGGACATTTGCTGGCTTCAGACAGTGAGCTCAGCAAATTTGTACCCACTCCTAATTACAAAGAGCAGAACCCACTTTGTCAGATGGCAATGTTTAGATAACTTACCAAACAGAGAGCTGACTTAAATCATCCTCCTTGCTGGATGCATGGTAGAAGGGTCTTAATATTCCCCCACCATAAACAGAACTATCACTTACTACATCCACATGATCTCAGAGCTCTATACAATGCTTACTTAAGTAGCCATTCCATTTACCTAGATTTAAAGGTAGGGCAGCAGCAGAAGAAACAAATAGTAAGACAGTGAGTTCAGATTAGGTCTTTCCACCTGGACCTTCTGGAACTATATTCTCCAGTGAACCATTTTAGCAACTCAGTATAGCTTAAATCCAAATGTTACTCCCAACTAAGGTAGGCCTCTTGAGCCTATTGCCACATGATGACTTGACACATATCTAAATCCCTTTGATTCACAGCAGCTCTTCTGCTCATATTTTGGGCTGTGCTAGAGTAGGAACTGGCAAGCCACTCCAGTATTCCTGCCAAGAAAACTCCATGGACATGGAGTCACGAAGAGTTGATCGTGACTGTAACAACTCAACACACAGGTTATTATAGAAATATGGTACTTAATTTTCCCCACTTCCTTTTTCTTCCAACATTGCTTTCTCCTTGTTTTTTAGATTACCCCTTAGTTTGCAAATTATACTATAAAACATAAACAGCCCTGAGTGATTTTGTACCAAGGAGCCAAGAATATGTAGTAAATAAGAAATAAATAAAACACTCAGCCACACACTGCCTGGGTGGGGGTTCGCAATACCTTTTATTGCCCAGCACTGCAGTGTTTACACGATTCTGTTTTTCTTTCATTTTGAAAATTATGTGCTTCCATTCATTCCTCTCTTCTATTCATTTTGTTTTAGGTGATTTTCATTTCATTGCAATTCATTCAGTTCAAACATTTGCATAAGCTTTAACTTTGGAGATATATATTCATGACAATCCGGTGCATAGCCTCTGTATGGTTTGATGTCAGACTATATGTAGTTCTGCCTGTGCAGAGGAGAAAAGAATGTAATTCTGTCAAGCTCCATTATGTATCCTTTAATGATTGTGGCACATTGTGGTATTACATTTCTCCAATGGAATATATAGGTCCTAGGATGTTAAACTCATTTATTTCAAATTAAAAGAATGGTATGAGGATTCACTTTCTGGATGGAAACAGAAGCCACTTCAAATGTTCATCTGGACATAAGACATCTATTGCTCCATTTTATTATTCTCATTAATTTGCTTTTGTTTTTTAGGAATTACTATTACTAGATGCATGGAATAGTATTTCTATCACTGTTGTTAATTTAAGGACAAAAATCAATTTCTTTGTTTCTGCTTTTGACTTTACAAAGTGTTTGTTGGTTTTGTGTGTATGTTTGTGCTAAAGTATGTGTATGATTTTTTTTTTGATTTACACAGCCATGGGCTATGTTGAAAACAAAAGAGACAAAAGGACAAACAAAAATATGGAACTATCCATCCCTTTGTATTTGTCAGGGTGTCTGGTCCCAATAAAATTTGAAGGATTTGAAAAATTGATTAGCGCTGTTCATTGATATTGCTGATTAATTATTTATTAATACCCATATATAATTATAATGATGATAGCTGAAAAACATCCTACCATTTCTAATGTTTCAAGTTTCTTTTTAGACATTGAAAATACAGAGTAATTGCCACCTTTTTAATAATATGATTAACAAAGCAAGTCTACTCTTGATTTTGAATAAAAGGGAAGAAAAAATAAGTAATTATATTTGTAGCTGCTTTATTCATTATTAAAAACCAGTTTTAAAAACAAATCATAATATTCAGATAACACGCCAAACAGAGAGCTGACTTAAATCTACCTCCTTGTTGGTTGTATGAGGGTTAGGGTGTTCTTTCTATCCAGAACATCCCTGGTTTTCTAAGGCCACATCCACCCCATGCTAAAGCATACGCAGAAGGCTCAGTAGCTTCTTTGTCCACTGACATGGCGGTTGCCTCAGCATGAGGAAGCATTTAAATCAAAATTTGTTAGTGTTGTGAAATTGTTTGCTTTTTGCCAGGACTGATATAAAGGACTCCGTTGTGGTTTTCTTCATCACCCACACCAAGCAGAGGAGAAATGACTAATCATTAGAGGTAGATATAAACAGGCCATCCAAAGCTGAAAATTATCACTCAGTGGAAGCACAATCAGCTCCTGGCCTAGTCATTTTGTTGCATTAGCAAAATAAATCATCTCTCCCTTTCCCCTCATAGAACACATGCTTTTGTTGAAAATCAACACCTTTTCTTTGGTTCCTTTTGTGAGAACAGAGACATGAAAACATTTCTGCCTTCCCGCATATGGTGTGTGAAGATCTGGCTGAAACCCGTCGCTTGGATGGGATGAGAATCAATTTTGAACATACCACAAAGTATAAAACCCAGACATATAACAGCTGCTTCTTACAGTACATCTATTCTGAAGGAACAAAGAGGACTCATTCTCACAGGCTGTCAGTTCACTGCCTCGCATATTGAAATATATATAATTTAGAGAGCTGTCACACTAGGTTGACTTAGAAGCCAAGACATTACAGATGACTGACTCATAGGAGAGAAATTTCTGATCCTCTTTCCACACCTAGCAACTTCAGTGTATATATTTTGCTGAATGTGAATTGTGAACTCTCTAACAACATACTTTCATCCCTTGTCTTCCATTTATAAAAGACAAGGCTCAATTTACTAGAGGCACTTTAACTGTGATTACAGACGTGCTGACATTCTAAGAACCTTGCTTCATATTCTGTTTAATGCTAGATCCTCTTGAGATTTCTCCAAGTTGCAGCAGGACACCATATCAGATGAGCTCTGGATTTGAGAATGTATTTTTATGACCCAGCAAGATCTCATTTCAAGATGAATGTCCTTTTGCAATGTGAGGTGCACTCTAAGTTAAAGCACCCAAATTCTATTTTATTTTTAATAGCACTGCCTTCTAGTCCAAAATCCATTTTTGCAAGTGGGTTAAAAAGGTTACAAATTCACCAAGTTACAGTTCTATAGCAGAACTGGGGAATGTACACAGCCCTCAAAATATATTTGTGAAATTAGTGTATTTATTTATTGGCACATTTATTGTATATCCTGACATCTTATTGGAAATAGAGTTCAATAAAGCTGAGAATATTAAACAGAAGTAAAATGCAGAATTGTAGGTGAAACACTGCAAGGCAAAACAAGTAAAAACATGTCAATTAAATACAGTGCACCCTCGTATATCAAACAGTGTGTATAACATAAAATCTGTACAACATGAAACAATCCGGAGATAGGGGAAATTTGTTTAACAGAATCGCCTATGGGGCAAATTGGTACAACATAAAAATAGTTGTGATTAAGGATTAGAGATGGGCACGAAATGCCAAAATGGCATTTCGTGGTTGTTATTCAGGCCCTGGGGTCCACTTCATTCTGTTTCTGTTTTTCGGGGCCCCAGGGCCCACTTCGTTTCCGTTTCGTCATTTTTTGGGTGTGGCAAGCTATGGCTGCAGGGAGCCTTCACCGGAGCTGGTGGCATGCAGGCCGGGGGAGTGTTCCCGTGGCTGTGGGGAGCCCTCCCGGGGCTGGGGCAAGCCTCCTTGGAGAGCTGTCCTGCAGCCATGGGGAGTCCTCATGTATATAAAGGAAAATTTGCTTAACATAATTCCATTTGGAATGAATTAATTCCTTTATACAAGGTATCATTGTATATAACTTCTGACAGTAAACAGTATTATTTCAGTGGGCTCAGGCTCTGTGTCATCTGTCAGATATACTTTAACTTGAATCCCTGCATTGAGCAGGACTTAGTGGTGTTTCAGACCACTTCCAGCTCCATCCCAATGCTGTGTTTCTTGCCAAGAATTCGAGACACTTGGAGCACCCATTGAAATGTCTATTTCTCATCTTCCGAGTAAAGCTGCCTTCAGCAATCCTGAGGATATTAAAATTTAGGCAGATGCACTGTATTCTAGCTGTGTCTATTCTCTTGGGCAACTTTGCATAAGTTATACGGCAATCCTGTAATCATTCCTGATAAAATCCCAGCATGAAAAGGATACAATTCTTCTTTAAGAAATATAGCATTTCTCTTTTTTTAAAAAGCAGTTAAGAATTGGTCTGCCTGAGCTTTGACCTTCACATCCTGATGATAATTATTTTACACAGGCTTTATTTTGAGAGACCATTATTTTCAGGATAAAATTGGTCTTTTTCTCAAGTTACTGTTAATGGGAGATGCTAGATTAGTTGCCCTCATTCTAGTCCTATTACATAAATGTTATAGCTTGTATAGTAATTCAGCTGATTCTTTTATTATAGTCTTTTTACTTTTGCCTAGAAGTAGCCTCTGCTAGCTTAAGTGACATTCAATTTGGTGAACCGGTAGTGTAAAATTTGCTTCTCTGAGGAAATGTTTCAGGGTTAAACTGCATAGGATCTGATTCTGAATTCGGGAATTGGGAGGGTTTCTTCCACTCATCTGCTGACTCTGCAGAGTATGTGAATTTAAGCTACTGTAGAATCACAGTTATAATTTTATATGTTTCCCTGCTGGGTATTTTATTGCTTGCTGAGCCAGCTCCCCAACTCCCACATCCTCAGTCAACCTGCAGTAAGATCTACACTGAATGAGTTGTCATAAGAAAACCCAAGTTTAAAAAGTGGGAGGCCCTAAATTATTTGAGATGTGATTTGCTTCTATTGCCTTGAGATGACAAGGTTGGGCTACTTTGATAATCTATAGATTTTGCCCTGAGATATATTTTTAAGTTTAAATTTTTTAAAAAAATATATATCCAAATAAATAAATGTAAATCACAATGCGATTTTCTTTATAGTATGTCAGGAAGCATTTTGGAGGAATAAATATACTAAAGTAGCAAACAGGATTAGATGATGCTAACTATAACCTGAGAAAAGCTTAACTCACTGAGGTGAAACAAGTTATTATGGATTTGGCTCATGTACACCTTTACTTTCCTCAAGGGGGAAGGTAACAAGTCTGAAGAAATTCTTGTAAGCATGGGGGCTTCTCACATGAGCAGGAAACTTGGAAAATAAGGTTTCTTGTTTGTGTGGAAAGCCTCCATTTCTATAGGACAGTGATGGCGAATCTTTTAGAGACCAGGTGCCCAAACTATGATTCAAAACCCACTAATTTTTCACAAAGTTCACATACAGCAATTTAACCTGAATACAGTGGGCTGTGAAGGGGCAATGTTGAGTAAGCAGAGCCTGGATGGCCATCTGTTGGAAATATTGTGATGGGGTTCCTGCATGGCAGGAGGTTGGACTGGATGGCCCTTGAGGTCTCTTCCAACTCTATGATTCTATGCTAAACTCTCCTCATATGTTAGTTAAAATGGGAAACATTATGATTGCTTTAGTGTTCTAAAGAAACCAAAGCACATCATGTAGCAATGTGAGGAGCCCTGCTTTTGTATGCTCCTTAATATATTAGTGTTGAAATCTTTGACTTGAGAGGGAGTCCTCAAAAAGCCCACCATTCTCAATAATAGGAAAGCACCCTATATGCACATAATTTGTGTGTAAGATCTAGGGATGGACACAAAATGAAAAACGAAATGCTGTTTTGTCATTTTGTCAGCACTCCCCTCTCAGCACCCTGCTGGGGGATTCCCTTATCGGACAGAAGGACTCCTCCGGTAAGGGAATCCCCAGGCCATTTTTAAAAGGCTTGTTTAAAATGGCTCAGGGTTTCCCTTACCAGAGAACTCTGTCTGTCTGGTAAGGGAGTCTCCTGGCAGGGGGCCAAGAAGGGAGCACTGACAGCAGCACTCCCCTCTCAGCCCCCTGCTGTGAGATTCTGCACCACCTGGCAGTGGCAACAGAGAATTGGTAAGATTCCCTTACCTCATTTGGTTTCATTTCCTTTTATAAGTAACAAAATTCTTTTGAAAAAACTCATTACTTATGATGTGAAATTAAATGTGGGGGGAGACAAAACAGAACAAAATGAAACTCAGTTTTCCCATTTCATGCCCCATCCCTAGTAGGATCCATTCACATAGCAGCCTGATGGGCTGGAGCCATGGACACAGTATAAGCCAATGTGGGTTGGCCCATTATATTTGCTAGGTTTTATGTACCTGTGTCTTACTGATCTTATTATGGATGACAAAAGGTAATGTTTACTCCTTAAATTCTAAATTTATGTCTTATATTAATGTACACAGACACTCTCTACTGCGTGTATATGTCGGGGAGCCAATGGTTAACAACTATTCTCCTGAATAGGACAAGCTCCCCCTTTCCCAAAACTTTAAAACCACACAGTCTCACTCACTCTATACCCCAGAGCACAGAGACAACTCCTAGTTCCCTGAGCTCCTGCCCTCTGAAGATGTTGGCCGCAGAGACTGGTGAAACATCAGGAAGAAAAACTTCCAGAACATGCCCAAAGAGCCTGAAAAACCCACAACAGTAATCAGATCCCAGCCATAAAAGCTTTCAAGAATTAATCACTGTGTTGTTTTGAATAGTGGTGTGCACTTACTGTGGTTCAGCAGAGTGCAGAGATTTGGCCTACAGATATTGCTAAGTTATCTTGGATTTCATGCCCGATCTCCTCTGGTGGATGCTCCATCAGAAGCAGCACTGCCACGTTCCCTGCCTCTCCTCATCCTTTGAATGGGTGCCCATGGGTGGAGGAAGAATCTGAGTTGAGCACAAAACATCTAGAGGCCTCAGTCCTTCAGTCATGCAAAAACATGATAAGTATCATCTCTAATTTTGAGGATTACATGCATTACTGCTACCACTATCTTACCATGCTCAAAATCTTCCATCCTTTTCTGTCGTGATGCAAAAGAATATCTGGCCCATGCTTACACTCCACAGACTGCAAGAATAATTATGGATACCGCTTTGGAAGATGGGTGGGATAAAAATCCAATAAATAAATAAATAAATAAATAAATAAATAAATAAATAAATAAATAAATAAATAAATACCTATATTTTAAAATGTCTGGGCCATAACCAGTAGAATAGTCAAACTCCAACCAAGGTAAAATCAGTTGTAGTTAATTCTGTGAACACTTCCAAATGGGTGAATTTCCAAATCGGTTTGACATGTATCCCAAGTAAAGTGATGGAAACCATCCTAAAAGATAAAATTAATATGCACATAGAAGAGAAGGCGATGCTGAAAGATAGCCAACATGGCTTCTGCAAGAGCAAATCATGGCTCACTTATCTTTTGGAATTTTTTTAGAGTGTCAACAAGCATGTGGATAAGGGAGATCCAGTTGTCATTGTTTATCTGGACTTTCAGAAGGCTTTTGACAAGGGACAGGTCTTGTCCTAGACCAGCAACTGGCCAAGGGACAGAAAACAGAGGGTAGCACTAAATGGACATTTCTCCAAGTGGAGGGAGATAGAGTGGGTTCCCCCATGGTTCACTACTGGGACCCCTGCTTTTCAACCTCTTCATAAATGATCTAAAAGTAGGAGTAAATAGCAGGGTAGCCAAATTTGCCAACAACACTAAATTATATAGGGTAATAAAAACTGAGAGAGATTGTGAGAAGCTCCAGAGGGATCACTTGACACTGGGGGACTAAGCAAACCAATGACAAATGAGCTTCAACATTAGTAAGTGCAGAATGATGCACGTTGGGGCAAAAAAACAAACAAACCACAATTACATTTATAAACTGATTTATGACACCTGTTCAGTCGAACTGGGCTGTGAAAATCAGAGAGAATTTTAATACTTCCCCATCATCTCTGTGTGTCAATGTGGAATCCCAAGGTTGCCAGAAAAAAAATGGAAGGCAATAATTCATTTGCAATCCTGAATAAGTTGTGAGGGAATTCAGATGGAATCCTAATTCCTTGAAAGCCAAAAGTGTACAAGTCCTAAAGGCAGGCCTTTCATAGAGGTTGTAAGACCAGAGGTAGTCTTTCAGATAATTTAGTCCACCCCATTGTTCCTCAAAGGAACAGACTAATATCACCCACAAGTGCTGCTTTCAATAACCTGGCATGCAAATAAAGGCAACAAAAACCCTTAGAATCTGACTCAGTCACAAGAGACAAGATGAGAAGGAGGGGGAAATGAGAAGGGAACATCTATATTTAACATTGTTAATATTTTTCTAATGTTTGTTGATTGTCACTAAAACCCAATAACCTTTAGTTTGGAAGAATGTGAAATGGTGTATAAACAATGGAAACAAATAATATAAATAATAAAATACCTAGAGGATTTGAGAGTTCTGTTTAATACATACAGTTTGCCAGCATTTGTGTGAAGCTGGCAGCCACCGCTGCTATTTTATTGGTCTATCAAGTGTCTGTCAGCATTTCCCCCCCTTTTGGCGATAAACCCCCTTCCTTCCTTTCTTCTTCTGACTGGAACTGTTTTTGTGAGCAGGATCTGATTGCTTTCGCATGCTCTTAGTTGCATAATAGAAAAACATACCAATTAAACTCCTGTTTGTTTGTGGCTTGGGAGTTCAAAGCAGTGAGATTACATTTTGGAGCAAAGAGAATGTTGTATCACCTGTGTGCAAAATAAGCCTGGGAGATCTGAAAATGTATGAGACGAAGGAAGGGGGGCGATGGGGGAGGAAACCCTTTAAAGCTTCAAAACACTTGCAGAATGCCACTTATCGCACACTGTGACAGTGATAAATTCCCTCAGTGAATCTCAGGTGCCCTGTTGTTATCTTTAACTGTCTTCTGGCTTGTCAATCTTCTGCTTCCAGATGGTATCAGTCATTCACACAGGCAAAACCTTGCTTAGAGGGACTTAGGCTGTGTGCTGGTAATAGGGGCTTTATCTTCCATGGGATTATTTGCACATGGTCCATGTGGATTTTCACAAAAGAAGCATCTTTGATTATCGGACCATTTATCTTTTGTACGCATCTTGTTGGAGACTGAATTACCAGATGAGGGTGGTTCTTTCCATGCAGGCTATTTTCCTCAGGCTTTCATCACACTGTAGTAAGTCAGCAGTGCTTACAATCTCAGAAGATGGAGGACCAGCATAAAAGTTCATAGTTCGCATGATTGACTTGTCAGTAACTCTGTAAAATAAATTACACACACATTTTATGGGGGAGCCTTTGCAGCTCACAAAAAAGTGGTGGCTGGTTATTGTCATCGCAAACTGCTACAGGGACCTCACAGATAAATACTCTTTTTTCTTTTTCTTTCTTTCTTTCTTTCTTTCTTTCTTTCTTTCTTTCTTTCTTT
>JAHTLZ010000330.1:30189951-30204052 GCA_023846285.1 Phrynocephalus versicolor
AATAAATAAATAAATAAATAAATAAATAAATAAATAAATAAATAAATTTACTAAAAATCTTTCTCTGGCTACCTGTGTCATCAGATCTCATAAGTCCGCAAGGTGAAAAAATATATGAATGGGGAAATAAAAGAGATATGACTTGGAAAGGGGAAATTACACAGCACCATGAGAATTATGTTTCATGGATTTCTAGCTCACAGAACAAACAAAAAACAGTTATTATGAACTATGGCTAAAGCAAAAAAGAAAAAATAATGCAGCACTATCAGTTTTATTTTAGGATAAGCTTTTGCAGATCAAAATATATATCCTTAGGCACAAGCCATTTTGAAATAGTTTTATTAATTGTTCAGAGATTTAAAATTGTTTTATTAATTTTAATTAATTGATATATCTCTGTAATTAATATATGTCTAGAAGCTGCAGTACAACATGAACACTAGACGGCAAACACCAGGTTTATTAGGAGTTAATATGCAATCTCTCATTTATGATTTATTTGTTGTAGGAAGCACTTTTGTTGTGTTGCAATTAAAGTGGTACCTTGTATAAAGGAATTAATTCATTCCAAATGAAATTATCTTAAGCAAATTTTCCTTTATACAAATTCCCATAGGAATGCATTGAAAACAGAGTGATCCCATTTTTATGTTGTACGGGAGATTATGTTAAGCAAACTTCCCCTATCTCCGGAATTTTTTATGTTGTACAAATTTTATGTTATACAAGCTGTTTGTTATACAAGGGTCCACTGTACTGTTGTTCACACAACTGCCATAGCTAGCATGAATGGGAAACATTGGTGACTGATGGATTCTAGAAGATGTAGTCAAAACTGCTCTTCAAACCTTTGGTTTATACTCAGGACCGGCACTAGGTTTTTTTGCGCCCTAGGCGGCGGGGTGGTGGGGTGGCAGCAGGCGAGGAGGAGGGCAGTTGGCGGGGGGCAGTTGGCGGCAGTGGTGGGGCCACGGACGGCGGGGGCAACAGCGGGCAGGCCGCGGGGGGGTGGGCAGGTGGTGGCGGCGAAGGATGGGCGGGGTGAAGGATGGGCAGCGAAAGGTGGACGGGGCGGGGCGGCGCCCCCTGTCCATTTTGGCGCCCTAGGCAACTGCCTAGTTCACCTTAATGGATGTGCCGGCCCTGTTTATACTACAATATATAAGTGTGCTAACTAACCTCCAAGTGGCTACAGCAGCTGTAGATTTTTTTTATCTATATCACTTGCTCATTCAACCCTCTGTCCCAATCAATGCCTCAGACTGATTTGCTTCATTCACTACCAGCAGCACCAACTTATGGTACAGACGTTGGGTCCCGATAGTGCTTTTTGGTAGAAATGGTAACATAGGGGTAACATAGGGGTAGGAACTGTGTATTTTTCCAGATGTTGTTGGTCTGCAGCTCTTGTTATTCCCTCACTGTTTTTCTCCTGGCTAGAGGTAATGTACTAAACTCTTGCAACACCTGGATAACAACATATTCCTCATTCATATTGTATGAGGTATCCTGATATCTCCTGCACCAAAATGGCTTAGAATGTCATGTAGGACATGCTCTATTCCTGACTAGAATAATAAACAACCTGCTTTTTCTCATTTATATTTTGTCTTTCAATCCTTCAAAACTTTCATTTATTGTGTACATCACAGTATGTAATAAGAATACACAGATGGGATATTGTTCAGGTTCAGAGAGACAGAGAGAGAGAGAGAGAGAGAGAGAGAGAGAGAGAGATTTGTAGAATTCTACTTTGAGAGTTTCTTTTTTAACCAACTGAACAAAATAGAAACAGATTATCAGCAATGGGTGGGACAAGAAATAAAAAGCATTTGAATAACACTTTGTTAACTGGGTGGACTGTATTTTCTTAGAGAAAATTGAAGAGGGAATTGGGAAGCTGAAAGGAAAGCATCCAACATGCATATGCACGAGAAACTGCCTTCCAGAAAGCAGCTGCTTTGCATTTGTTTTAGATGGTGATAATGATTCAGTATGGATTTTATCCACTGAAAAACTATGGAAGGTATTTTAAAACAGGAGAGTCTAGACAGTTAATTAAGATAGATGCTTCAAAAGCCTCTGACCTCTAACCTGAAGAAGTGAGTATCGGTTTAAAGACAGTATTAAACTGTTGTTATTTATAAGCCTAACCTGCAATATATACAACTTAAATATGTGGCACAGAGATTAGTTTATATAATTTGGTCCCTATGAAGACATGGGATCAAAGTTAGATAAGCACTGATCCTTTCTCAGTCAGGAATAACATAAACTCTACAAAACAGCCCAGACTTTAAAAGAATATTAATTTAAAATGAGTTGTAGGGTTGATAATACATGTTGTCCTAAATCCACTTGCAATTCCTAAGTATAGTACACCCATTGCATCAACTATTTATTCACTTGTAGTATGGAGAATCACATATTTGAGTACATATTTTTTATCATTAAATATGTACTCAAAATAGTGACCCTATGCATCTAGTGGAATGAAAATTGCAGGGGAGCTTCCCCAGCTATTCCATGTAAGCCCCTCAAATTTGGAGAGATTTGGGATTCAGGGGGCTGAGTTATTCATCTGCAAAGAGAGTTAATTGCAAAAGTCTGTGCAGCATGTAGTGTACTGGCAATAGATCAATTTATTACTTCCCCTTACAAGTTTAACCTATTGCCAGCGCATGCCACTTAGCAATTTTGTAATTAGCTGGGGGAATCCTTTTTGCAGTTTAATAGCTCAGCCCCCTGAACTCCAATTCTCTCCAAATATGGGGGGCTTACAGGGAAGAGATTGGGGAAGGTACCCATTTTGTTTCCTGAACCAAAAAAAAAGTGGTTTGGTTTGTTTCATCACAAAATGGTTTCTATTGTTTTGTTTTGTAGCAAAATTTGCTATGTAATGAAACAACAAAATAGCATTTCCATTTCCATTTGGTGCCCATCTCTATTAGTATGGAATTCTCATCTCTTAGGAGACTGTTTTAAATAGCAACTGTATCTACTTTGCGAGTGGATATATTTCCTCTGGACCTCCAGCTAGAAGATATTAGTTATTTGGCTTGATTTCTTAGGTTGGGGGTTCTTTCATCAAGGTACCACCTCTGTCTGAAGAGAATCTCTGGACAGGGAGGAGGGCAATCAAGTGCTGCTGGAGAGGAAGTGAAACAGTGAGGTCAGTTTGGATTCTCCTCCATCTCACTCCTTACTGTTTACCTCCCTTACTGTTTTATTTTTCTGGGATCAATTGATTGCCCTCCTATCTGCTTTGTTCTTGGAGGACTGGACCCTTCCTTTTAGTATGAAAGGCACTTCTTAAAGGGTTGCTCCACCCCTAAGAGTTTCCCTGCTGAAAAGAAGGCTCCAGTCTTTGCACAAAGAAAGTGCAGAGGAGTCTTCAGGACATGGAAAGGAAATAGGGTGGAGTGGGGAGGGGAAGAACTCAAGAAGGATTGGGAGGCATCTAATATATGGGAGCATCTTATATATGTAAAATATGTTCTTTCTAGGCAAGCATTTTTATCCTTGAGATATCAGCCTAAGAACTGTGACACCGAGCTATAGCCAGCAAAGAATTAAACTTGAGTGCTTGGATTTCAATGGTTTGCACCCTAATAGTACATTTATTTCCTTGGGAATGAACATCATTGATCTTAGACTAATTCAGACAACTTCTCTGTAGTTTGGCCAAAGGGAAATAAGGGCAGGGAAATAAGAAAGCACTTCATAAATTAGAAAGAAACGGCAAATAAATAAAATACTTCCAGAGAAAGGCAGGTCAAGTTTATACATTTGTTTAAAAGCACGGACATACTTAGCTTGCCCAATAAAGTAAAGAATAATACATGATTCCAATTCAGACAAGTGCCCCTTTCTTTTTTTTTCTACAGCAGCTAGTTAAAGATAAAATAAATTCCTCTATAGCTACAGGAACTAAATGTTCAATTAAGAGTTCAATATGAGTTACAGCAATGAATCACAATGCATTAAATATTTTATAGCCACTAAGACTGTCAGCCTTTTTACATCAGTGTTACCTGTAGGCAAAGCTCATAAAGACATATGCTTGCCTTGTTCTCTCCTTTTTCCCATTGATATTAGCACTGCTGCAAAGCATGACCTTTCAAACACAGTTTAATGGAGACTCCTTGCATGAGAGCCTTTCATCTCTTTCCAGTTCCTTCTGAACCTAGTGCATTAGCAGTTACTTAGGCACACCAGGAAGAAATTTAGACCAAAATGAAATTCTTTGTGCATATTCCATTATAATAGTCTAAAGATGCAGCTGTTGAAGATGCAGCTTTTCAGGCTATTTGGAGCAAGGAAGCCAATACTTCCCTAATACAACTTCAGCAGCATTTGGGTGATAGGGATAAATGATTAGTTTTATTGCAGATCCTTTCCTTGCTAGAAAATGAAAATGCTGATGACAAGGAAATATAATTTGAAACCAGCTTTTTCTTTATGAAGCAAGGCTGGCTCTTCCACTAGACATAGGGAGTTAGGAGCTTGATGAATGCTGGTAAAATGGTAGCCAAGGCTAACAGAGCCTGTTCCATGACCAGTGAGTGATTCAATTGCTGGTCAGTTGTATGTGAAATGGAGGCTGGACCATCCCATACATCAAATAACTTTTACCAGTCATCCCTGTCCTGAATTTGATAGAGACAGCTTAGATAGGGATGGTAAGGCATTTTATTACACCAAAACCTTATATATGTCTAGTCAAGTCTTAACATCATTGACTTTCATTGTTGTTCAATATTTATATGATGCCCTTGAGGGAAAGTCATCAGCTTTGGAGCTTTTTGTCACCAATATGTGGATGGCACCCACCTCTATCTCTCCTTCAGTCCTCTGCAGTGGATGCTCTCCTGTCCCATGAGCAGTCTCGATGCTGTGCTAGAGTGGATGAGGGATAACAGACTGAACCTGAATATGGACAAGATGTGTGTGTGTGGTTAGAGGGACCTAGGGTTTGTGATGGGGGGCTCTTTTTGGGGGGCTACTCTCTCTGCTAATGATAAGGTTCACGATTTGGACATACTTTTGGACCCAGCACTATCATTGATCCCAGGTGGCATCTGTGGACCACTCTACCTTCTTCCACCTGAGGTCCATTGCCCAGATGTGTCCCTACCTTGACATTGGGACCCTTATCATGCTGTGCCATTGACCATTTTTAAGATATGGAGCTGCTACTGATGCTGTTATGGAGACTCCACGCCCCCTCATATGATCCAAATATGATCCAAATATGGTGCCAGATTACTAAGTGAAGATATTACATTTCCCCTATGCTAACTGCCTTGCACGGCCTACCTGTAAATTTCCATGCTGACTAAAAGGCCTTAAATGATGTGGGACCTCAATACCTGGCACTACATCACCTTCCAAAGAGATCTGTCTGACTAGATCTTTTCAGTCTGGTCGGTTAAGACCAGTAACCCCAAGAGAGGCCCAGAAAGAGAAGACGAAAAACTAGGCTTTCTTGGCAGTTGCTCTCCAACTTTGGAACAGCCTCCCACCCAAAATTCACTGCCCCCTTCACCAGCAACTATCAAATGAACCTTTTAGACAAGCATCTCAGAATACCATATCATCATTGCACAGAGGTTTTGTCAGTACTTATTTTATCTGCCCTGCCATCTTGCCTTTTAAATTAGTTTCACTTATTTTGATGTTCTCTTTGTGTATGTAGATTGGTATGTTTATTTTGGTTTGGTATAATTATAATATTATTATACACCCTTAATTATTACATTCTAATTCTTTTCTGGCCAACCAGGAACCTTGTGCTTCGAAAGAACCTATAGAGATGATGGTTGTAAGCAGGGGGGAGGTGCCGACACCATGATATCTCTCCTGGCAAATTACATCCTTTGCCATGTTTGGACTTTTATAAATGCTTTGAAAAAGAGGACTTGCATTCTCAAAAGCTCAGCAAACTTTTTTATTTTTCTACCAGCAGCCTATGAAGGTATCACTCATAGTCTAGTTCTAATTTTGTTTGTTTTAATGGCTGCACGGCTCAAAACTCCTTTTTACATTATTATATGCTCTTTATTTCATTGTGTTGTGAGCAGAATAGCCTTGGTACTTAGATGGGTGGTATAATAGTGGAATAAATGAATAAATGACTAAATAAATGACTAAATAAATAAATAAATAAATAAATAGTGTTTAATCCAGATATATGTAAATTGTATATTTGAGATTTAGAAGCTAAAAGTTATTAACTATCCCCTTTATTACTTCTCACATATTGTGTGCTTCCATTTCCCCCTAATGGTATTGCCAAAGGAGGAAGCGGGGGAGCATGAGAGTTAAGCTCACGGTTCATCATTTGCATAATGCTAAAATGCTTTTTCATGTAATAACTAAACTGAACCAGAGTGTTATTCAGAGGGTTTCAATTCTTGTTCTTAGTGAGAAACTGAGCAGGGGAGAATCCCACATTTCATTCCATTTTCCCCCACCAATTTAACAAACTGTAAAATTATTATAGTTCCTCCACAAAACAGCATTGTAGAGAGGGACACGAAATGGAAATATAGTTTTTCGTTTCATTTCACTTTCCATTTTTTAATTTAACATTGTTTTATTTAATGAGATTTTTTCCAAGTATTCTTCAAAGATGTACTGTAATTTTGCCTGCAGGAATCATTATTTAGTTATACCTGAAAGTTGGTAATTCAGCCTCTAGAAAGCTCATTTTAGAGCTTGGTTCTCTCATAATTTATAAGAGCACAAATCACAAATGAAAGTAATGCAATTGATTTTTGAAGAATAAATGCATCACATATTGTAATGCTTGAGCAGACATTAACAAGACAGAAATGTGATATTGACACTTCTCAAATTTGACCTCATGCTTGCTGAAGTGCATAATTATCAAGTGGATGATGTGCTATTTGACCATAAGGTCATGGCTGGTACAGTGGAGATGGCAAAGGCAGTATTGTGCCTTCTTAACAAGCAAGTGGTTACATGACAGCACAAGAGCAGAGGTTATAATGAAGCCAGCAGCAGTGGGACTCCCTTGATGTTAATAATATTCCTATGCCCTCTCTCTGTGTTTGTATACATCTTATAAGCATAAGAAGATAGAAGACCTAGCAGATGGTGTTATCATCTAAGTCATTCCTTCTGAATCATTACAGCCTTCCTGTATCATGCCTCATGACCCTTCTACTCCATCTGCTCTGCTTTCTTTAGTACTATACATAATGGCGTGAAAAGGGGGGGAACAATTTGCCCTGTTCCTTTAGCACTTAAAGGCGTATGATTTCATAACTTCTTGTGCAATGTTGACACTCTTTGATATATCAAATATAGGACACCTACTTTGCAGTTAAGGTTATGGAAGTCTATTTTTAAAAAATAAATAAATAAAGATGGCTGTTGACAGTGGACTAAATTTTTACAGTCCTTCTGCCATCAGGTCTAGACTGATATAATTCTCCAAAAATATGAACTACAAGAGATTCAGGATATCACCCCTGGTGGATTAAACAATATCCAGCCACCAAATTATGTCACTTGTAAGTGTCCTCAGTTCAGCTTCATGGAGAACAGGCATTGACCTGTGTCCTCTGTATTGTCCCATAGCATTTCAAATTCTTTATGACTGATAAAACTGGACAATGTTTTCTCTGTTACTGTTACCAAAGCCTCTCCTCTGCATTACATACTTTGGTGATTGGACATTGTCCAGAATATAACCAAAATTCTGAGCTTTTCCAGGGATGTTGACAGAGAGACAAATCACAGGGTGAGCAATGAAGGAGTAAGATGATGTCTGATTCTTGTGTCTGAGAAGTCTTCAAAGACATAAGAATTTATCTCTATCAATTCCTAGCTAATATCAAGACTCAGTGAGAGGTGTGTTTTTAGTGTGTGCATCAGCACACCAAAAAGCTAGAACCAAGGGAAAGAAACTTGTAAAAGAAATCAGTCACATTGCTTGGGTTCACTGGCTGATCAGCTGCCAAAATGTGTTCTCCCAATGACTCTGTACCGCCAGGTTAGCTAGCCAGCTGAATTTTACTCATATTCTGGGTCAATTTCCCGAATTTCCACTTACACCAAGTTCTCCAATCAACTGTTCTTGAAACAGTTCTCTACAATTATTCCCTGCACCACCTGATCAAATTTAGTGGGCCAACTATTCCCAACATGGAGATGATCTTGTCTTACATGCCTACCTATAGATGTTAAAGATGAAGAACCTCTTGATAAAACCATAGAGATTAGGTTGTCATTACTTTCTGGTTGCAACGGCAGATAGTGCATAGATTAATAGAGTCTGGTGAGATCCCAGATTAGCATCCTATGGGTGCTTGGTAGCCCTCTGGCCATAAGTAGGATTTGATTGGAACACAGGATTAGTAAGTGGCTGAGGGCAATGGAATATGCTGCCATGGAGGGTGGTGGAATTTCCTTCTTTGGAGGTTTTTAAGGAGAGGCTAGATGGCCATATGTTGGGAGTCCTATGATGGGGGTTCTTGCATGGCAGGGGGGTTGGACTATATGGCCCTTGAGATCTCTTCCAAATCTATGATTCTAAGATGTGGCTATTCAGGATTCAGCTCAAAAGGCATGGCTAAATCCACCAGAACTGAGGGACTAATATTTTTAGTAATCAGCACTCAAAAATCTCTGCCAGGTGAATAATTTCACTTACTCAAGCATTCATTTTTTAAAGCTATTTACATTGAGTGAAGAAATTTGTGATATCAGAACTTATCAGAACGTTTTGTCCACCACACACATATAAAACAATAAAGATTACTTTAAATATTGCAGAAGCTGGCTGTTCTGTCTTGTTAATCAGAAACAAGTTACAGTGTATGGCAAATGTCTGGGTAAGCCTAATGTAACCTGCATCTTTCTACATTGTCTCCTAGTCAAAAAACTTGGTAAGACGAGTCAATATCAGGTATTTTTCCTCATACAAGGGTATGGCTCATCCAACACTGTGGTTCTGTGACTTCCTCTACAATGCCTTCATGATCTGTTGTTTATACCACCAGCAAATATGAAGGAGTGGAATAATTTGTGAGGAAGAATTGCTACTAAGTTGAAGCCGTATGTGATCCATTCCAGCTACCATTTTTATTTATAGTTGAGTGCGTAGGGTGTGCACCTGTACCACATTGGCAGAGTTTGGGATTAGAACAGCAGAGGCTTTCAGTTTCAAAGCCAGACTATTTCTGATCTCTCTTCTGCTCCGATAAAAGCTCAGCCATTTTCTTCTGAAGCTTATTCTGTCTCACTATTTCATCTGTGGGATCACTTTAAAAAAAATAAAAACAAAACATATTTACAACACTAGTTTGGCAGCTTTTCATCTCCTGAATGATTTGCTATTGTGAAAGTGCAATTTCTTTTCCATTGTAAAAAATATACATGTTTTCAATATTTAAAGTGTGTTTCATTTTATATGCTGAATATTTTTTAATAAATACAATCTCCTAGAGCTAAATTTATTTATGCTCTTGTCACATATGGGACAGGTTAAGGGTTAATATATAGGACAATCTTTGCAGAACTGAACACTTAAGAGATCATTAAAATACAACAAAGTAGACATGGGCACGGAGCAGCGAAATTGTTGTTTCCATTTTTGGTTATCGTTTCCGTTATGTAACGGAAACGGTAACGATAATTACGCCGCTCCAGCTTGAACCCAACCCGGAAAAAAAATTGGGTTGGGTTCTTCATTGTCGTTAATGGCATCGCGGCGATCGCGCGATGCCAAGCAGCACAGAAAAAAGTTTTAAAAAGTAAAAAACAACAAACAAACAAAACCCCTGACTCCTGGCCAAAAAAGCAGGCAAAAATATGCCTGCCTGAGGACACCTACCAGAGGGCTGATTTCTGGGGGGGTCCCCGGCCTTCCCCCCTCTCCTGTCCTGGGCTGCTTGCACCAGGCTGGGGGGTCATCCTCGTCGTCTGTCTCGCATGCCGTGCAGTGGGGGGGGGATCCAAAATGGCAACCGCAATTTTTCTTTAGAAATCGTGGTCAAAAAACACTCCAAATCACCACAGAAACATGTGAAATTTATTTATTTTAAATGCCTGATTTTTAACAGTAGCAGCAGTGGGTTTTTTTATAGCAATAAAACATTGCATTTATTTTATTTTATTTTATTTTTTATTTTTTTAGACCTGCTCATTTGGGCTGGGCATCGGATGGGACCATGCAATTTTTTTGAACCATTCCACCAATGGCATGTCCAGGTTTTGACTGACACTTCTGGATGTGCCAGAGGGCATAAAAAGCCGAGGCACCTTCCAGAAGTCGCAGTCGGGTCTTGGATGTGGAGGGTGGAGGGCTGTGTGGCTGGCTGCTGCTGGCTGATTGGAGGGAGGCTGGAGGCTTTAGATTTAAGCTAGGCAGGCAAGGAGGGAATTGAATTTAGAAAATAATTTCTTTTAATTCTCTGCAGCTTTGTCTGCTGAAGGGAATAGCAGTTTATTCTCCCCCCCCCCGACAGTTTGTGAGGATTTTTTTTATGATATTGGGTAAAGGGGGAGGTTCGACTGGGAGGAGGTGTGATTTATTTTAAAATATATATTACATTGGGACATCAAATCGCGCTAAATTGCGATGGAAACAACAAACGACAAACAAAACATCAAAACGACAAATTTCTGAAAATTTTTGCGACAAACGGAAATGACCAGAAACGGAAACGTTCCGACAAATGAAAACTTGAAACATCATTTTTTCTGGTTGTGCCCATGTCTACAATAAAGTATAAACTATGCTAAAGACTTGCACTATCTGGAATTTTATTCAACTAGATAGAACTTTTGAACTTGGTTCAATATAAAGCTTCCAGTCTTTTAATCTCTTCAATTTCCATTGTTCGTCTGGGTTAGGACACTGCTTTGTTGAAGGCCTACTTTGGATGTCCACAGGCCTTAAGCACTCTCGTCAGGTGCCTGAATTCCTTCTTCTTGGCTTCTGTGGAGATGGGGATAATCTCTACTTGTGGTTTAGTGTCCTGATGACTGCTAATTTTGCTGTAGTGGATGGTGGGAGTCAAATAGGAAGTACTGATCTGTGTGGGTGGGTTTCTTCTACTCCCAGGCCACGGTCAGGTCTGATGATGACCGCACAATCCAGGAAAGCCAGCCTTTTGTCTTGGGTGTCTTCACTAGTGAACCTAATATTAGGGTCCACCGCATTGATGTTGTCTGTAAAGGCCTGTACTTCCTGAGTCTTGATTTTCACCCAGGTATCATCTACATACGTGAACCAGTGGGATGGTGTTGTCCCCGGGAAGGTGTTGAGTGCCTTCTTCCAACAACAATGGGTGAGACTAAGGAACCCATGGCACAACCATCCTTGCCCCCCCAGCCCAAAATAAAAAGGGTAGACAGCAGCTTTTAGGTTAAGAAATGGCCACAAATTTATTAACACCTTACTTGAACTATGGAGATAAGGGAGCCTATGTAGTGCAATAGGTTGGGATCAGTAACTCACTAAGATATCCATATTCGATGTGACATTCAGTGAGATCCCAATTAAAGGTTTGACTACATCAAGGCTGCCCTCAGCCACTTACTAATCCTGAATTTCTATTTCCTTTTGCCTGTGTTCCAATCAAATCCTACTTATGGCCAGAAGGCTACCAAGCACCCACAGGATGCAAATCTTGGATCTCATCAGACTCTATTAACCTATGCGCTATCCACCGTTGCAACCAGAAAAGTAATGACAACCTAATCTCTATGGTTAATAATGGAATGGATGAAAACTCACTGCCACCCACTGGCCAATGAGGGTGGCAGCCAAAAATTCCCATCTGGCCCTGAAGCAACCAGCTAATCTCATTTTCAACCAAAGGGTGGGTGGGAGGGGCCGCAGCAGCACTGGGAGAAAGACCCAGGGCAAGTTGGGGCAGTCCCTTAAATTTATTTATTTATTTATTTATTTATTTTAGAGTACAGTGGTACCTTGTATAAAGGATTTAATTCGTTCCAAATGAAATTATGTTAAGCAAATTTTCCTTTATACAAATTTCCCATAGGAATGCATTGAAAACAGAGTGATCCCATTTTTATGTTGTACAGATTCGCCCCATAGGCGATTATGTTAAGCAAATTTCCCCTATCTCCAGAATTTTTTATGTTGTACAAATTTTATGTTATCCAAACCATTTGTTATACAAGGGTCCACTGCCTTTCTCCTTGGAAAATGACCAAAGGCAGCTTACAGTAATGAGGGACAATATACAGTCCAATACACTTAATATATATTAAAGTAATTGAGAGCAGGGATTTGAGGGACATCTTACAGCATTAAAAGACAATATTACATTAAAGCTACAAGAGAATGAAGCAGTTAAAAAGAGATTGAAAAATTCCAAGAAAAGTTATGAGTGAGGGAAGCTAACAATTGAAAACATAGTGCCAATGCAATCACAAAATATATAAACACAATGTCTATGTGATCATGTATGGTAGATTCAAACAAAGGTCACATAATAGATAGTCCATCACCCAGGGAAAACTTGCCTGAAGAGAAAGGTCTTTGCCTGATTCCAGAAAGACATCAGAGATGGGACAGTCTGCACTCTGATTAGACAGAGTTCCAGAGTCTGGGTGCCACTGCTGAGAAGGCCCTTTCATGTGTTCCCACAAGACATACCTGTGAAGGTGGTGGGATGGAAAGAAAGATGTCTCCTGATGACCTTAACACCTGAGCTGGTTCATACTGTGAGATCTGCTCTTTGAGGTAGCTAGGACCAAGGTCGTAGGTTAAGGTCATCACATTGTAGGTTAAGATCATCACTTTGAATTGTGCCTGATAGCTGATTGGTAGCCAAGGAGTAGCTTTAAAAGTGGTGTAATGTGATCTCTGTACCCCACCCCAGTCAGCAATCTGGCTGCTGCATTTTGGACCCATTGAAGTTTCCTGAGACTTTTCATTGGTACTCTCATTATGAACAACACATTATAGTAGTCTAACTGGGATGTCACTAGGGCATGTGTCACAGTGGCCAGAGCAGGTTTCTCAAGAAACGGGCATAAGTGGCATACTAGTTTTAATTTTAGAAATGCACTCCTGGCCACAGCTGTGACCTGGGTATCTAAGTTCAAGGATGAGTCCAAGAGCACCCCCAAACTGTGAACCTCTTTTTTTAATTGGCGGGGGACCCCCTCTACAACAGGCTGCATCCCTATCCCTTGTTCTCCCTTTTGACTCATCATAAGTGCCTCTGTCTTGTCTGGATTTACTTTCATTTTGTTGACCCTCATCCAGTTCATTACTGCAGCAAAACACTCGTAAAGTTGAGATAGTAGCACCCTCAGAATCTGGAGGTGTTGAGAGGTAGAGCTGGGTATCATCAGCATACTGGTGGCATTTAACCCCAAAATACCTTAGTGGTTTCATATAAATGTTAAATAATATAGGAGACAGAGCCCTGGGGGACTCCAGTGGCTGTGGTGTCGAACATGAATCACCTAAAACCACTTTCTGTGTTCTTTCCTGACAAAAGGACCAGAACCATATTAATTCAGTGCCTCAATTCCCATTTCAGAGAGACAAGTCAGGAGGATTCCATGGCCTATAATGCCAAAAGCATCTGAGAGGTCTAGTAAACCCCAAAAGGGTCACATATCCCTTATCCATTTCATCTACCTATACAACCAGTGCCATCTCCAGCCCATAGCCAGGCCTGAAGCCAGATTGAAATGGATCTAGGTAGTTTGTAGTATCCAGGAACCTCTGGAGCTGCAAAGTTACAACCTGTTCCAGGACTTTCCCCGGGAATTAAATATTAGATACTGGTTGGTCCCCCTGGTACTGACTGGTCTGGGTTTAAAGGGCTCCAGTCATTGACAGCTCAGCAGGAGCCCTCTCAAAATGGTGTGGACAGCAGTTCCAGGCAGCATTCTCGCTGCCCTCCCTACCATTTTCTGAGGGCTCCAACCATTGACAAAGTGGCAGGAGCCCTCAGAAAATGGTGCAGAGGGCAGCACGATTGTTGGAACTGCCCTCTGCACCATTTTCTGAGGGCTCCTGCCAAGCTGTCAATGGCTGGAGCCCTTTAAACTTGGCCCAGTCGGTATAAGGGGTCCC
>JAHTLZ010000330.1:30209451-30221357 GCA_023846285.1 Phrynocephalus versicolor
ATCTATCTATCTATCTATCTATCTATCTATCTATCTATCTATCTATCTATCTATCTATCTATCTATCTATCTATCTATCTATCTATCTATCTATCTATCTATCTATCTATCTAATTTCAGTGAATTCATTGGGGTATCATTCCTAAGGAAAATGATACACAATATGAACTGTAGCTGATTTCCTGAGAATCATGGGTTCAAAGCTCATGTCACTCCATATCAGAAGGTGGTGTTCATTCTACAAGCATCAAAACATTGAATGTGGAGGCTAAACTGAACTATATTGGAAAAGACAGTATTCTTTATTCTTGTCACCTTCAAGTTAAACTGTCCTTCCAGGGAATTATCTTTTCAAATGACTGACTTAAACATTTGAAGTCAGTCACTATATCTGAATTGGTTTTGAGCAAGTCTACTCTTTTTACTTCAAAGGCATCTCAATAGAAGAATTTTAAAAGAGAGTATGGTGATCAGACCTTTCTGCCCTAGTCATTAGTTATGGCAAATTCTCTTGACAGAAAGTTCAAACCAACATGTGTCAGAAAGAAAGCATGCTGTCTTTTCCAATCCGGTTGTTTTTGGGTTGTCTGTCTGCCCCATTTTGTGGAAGTGTTAAACATGGGAGATCCATCCATTCAGATGGGAAAATCTATAAAGTAGAAACATGATTGCTAATGGCAAAATAGCATGCCTGTCTCTTCTGAAGTGAGTCCTCTGATGTTAGTTTGAAATGTCCCATTATGTTCACTGTCATTATAATGGGATGTATAGTTGCAAATAAAATATAATGTAATATACAGCTGGCAAACCTATGGCATGGGTGTCAAAGGTGGCACTCAAAACCCTTTCTGTGCACACCCAATGTTGTTCCTTCACAGCCACCTGTATTCAGGTTAAATTGCTATATTGTTACTTTGAGAAAAATTGGTGGGTTTTGAATAGCAGTTTGGGCACTCAGTCTCTAAAAGATTCGCCATCACTGTATTAGGGTAAACTCAACACACACACACACACACACACACACACACACACATGTATTACCCCAGCCCCTCTGTCCTGGATTTGTCTTCTTCCTACACATGGGCGATAACAAATCTGAAGAGAGAGACAAATGTGAAATGTGGAGGCTAAATAAATTCAAACCTCTATTTTCTGGAGTCCTGACTCCTACTGGGAGTAACAATAATGCTTTTCTTTCTCTTCAGATTTATCACTCTCCATGTGTAGGGTGATGGACACAATAATTGAGGTGGACAGAACTCAAGTGTCCCACTCTATATTTACCCACATATAATAGCTGAACAGGGATAGAAAATCCTCGAGTTTGGCAATAGTCTTTTAATTGTTCTAGTTGATCACCACTGAACTGCTAGTTTACTAAAAGCAGTTTCAAGACAAAACATAGTCTAACTGCAGTTAGGGTCCTGCCTCTAACATTGAAGTCAGGACCCTTTGCATCAATTTCCAGCAGCTTATATACACTTTCATACCTTTCCAAGATTACCTTCGGGCGACCCCACCCCTAATACAGTACGTCAGCTGTTTTGGGGGTTACTTACAAGCGGCCACTCTTTCAAGGCATCTGCCTCCTAGTAACCTTGCCCTTCACCCTCCTTCGCACATACAGATACATACTCCCAGGTTCGTTCCTCTTTTTGCACAGTTCTCAACCCAGCTGCAAGCTGTAACCACACACGTTTCCATTCTGCCAGCTGCCTTGAGCATCAACAGGAAACCACAGTACCTCCCTGTACAATAAGACTTTGTCTTGCTGCTTGTTCAAATAAAGTAAAGCATTTCATCTACATATGATATTAGCTATATTATCCCTCATCCATAAGCATGCCAATGTGCATCAATATTTTCAAAGCTCACAATATTCACAGCTCTAAATCTCTACTTTAAAATGTGGCAGGTCTACCTAACGATGAAGGCCAGCTAGAGCCCCGTTTGCTCCAGAAGCATTGTGATTAGGAAAACTGAACATGGGGCTGGCAAGTTAAGTATTTTAATGTGCATAATATGCAGCTTGGAAGATTAATTAGATAATAAAAATGTAAATTGTTAGATAAATGTTATTAATATTAGCCCTTGGTAGTAATAAAGAACACTGAAGTAAAAGAGCAGTAGAAAAACACCTGCTATTCTAGTTCACATTGCAATGAAATTGGGGGGCCTGATTAAATGAGAGACTGTGAACCTCAGTTGATACTTGTATTGACTTTTGATATTGATCTAAGAAAACAAATGTGGTGGAAAAATAAATATCATGTGTCTGTCATTTCCCTCAGTGTATTCACATTATGTGATATCTGGGGATAGCTCTTTTAATGCACTGTATAGACAAGAACATAATGGGATTGGGCATTTATTGATACCTACTTAGCCATAAGAGTATAAATTGAGCCAGTTAGCATGACTGTTATTTTCTTTTAAAAAAAAACTCTTCTCTTTTGTTTTGCTTCAGCTCAGTTAAAATGTAGATCAGGCAATAGGAATCTAACATGTTCTGCATGGGATCAGGATTGCAGCTTGGGTGTGGCCATGGATTCTTTCCCTAGGCTTCACTGTCCATTACTTGGTAGTGATCAGGGGTGCATTTGCCCATTTGAAACTAGTGTTCAGCTACACAAATTGCTGTACAGCTTAGTGGCTCACGTCTCTGACTGTGAAACCAGAGATTTGGGAGAGCAATCACTCTGCAAGCAGTGATTTTGCCAATTCTCTCAGGGAGTTTCCCTAGCCAAGTGGTGTTCTCCAGTGTCCTAATCCATCACTTTGTCCATTAAACCATAATGGAGTCCTTAACCATTATACAGCTCACTGCTCATTCACCATTTTGCTAATTTTATGTCAATTATGCTCTGGCCATTGTGTGTGGATGCACACATACATATACATGTATAAATATATGAATAAGACCACTTTGTTAGGATTTTTTTTCTGATCCAACTAATATAAATCCATCCGCATAAAGTATTGTGCTATGTATTGTATTAGGATACATTCTCTTGTAAGGATTAACTGTGTGTTCATGAATGGTTGTAACTGTGGTTCTATTTTCTAGTATAATAGATAATTATTGGTATGGCTTTTCCCCACCTCAGGTGTAATGGCTGATAATTCTTTCCACTTGTTTGCTGACTTTTAATGTAACTTCTAATGAACCACTAAGAATGTTCATGGGTATTTAGCTAAGTGTTTAACCTCTTTTAAGTGAGCCTGTGCAAATAGATACATGGTAAATATTTAAAATCCCGTGAATAAGCTTTACTCTAATCCTTATCAACAGACCTTGGATGTGAAGATGGGAGTATTATGCACTGCACTTTTCTAAGCAGTGCCCTTCTAATCCTCACAGTGATGATAGATTTAATGGCTAATGATAAAAAAGATATTAATGTTCTTTACATCTGTAGTGTTGAACTGAATCCAAAACTGATGCAGATTTCTGATTAAATTAACAAGAGGTCTTCATTACAAACAGGAAACGTGACTTAGTCTGTTCTTCATTGTGAGAGGAAATGATGGGTGTTGACACCTTTTGCAACAGTTAATTGTACAGGTTAATTACACAGTAGCCAAAATTGTGTTGCTTTCTGTAGTAAATTGCACTAGAGTAGGCCCTTTGAATCAATTAGGAATTAACAGGTCTCTTCCTCTGTAAGACCTATTGATTCAAATGGGAGAGATATGCCATGCTTCCTTTGCCTCAGACTAATGAGTTTTCATATTACCAACTGGACCCATTTTACTTGACATTACAAGGACCACCTTTTGTTCTCAGCATTTGCATCTAAAAATTCAGACTAGAGATGGGCACGAAATGAACAATTTTTTGTTTCCATTTTCGTTTTTTCGTTTTGTTATGTAATGAAATGACAAACGAATTTTGTCTCTAAAATGAAACGAAACGAACAGAAACACCAGAAATTTTGACGTGCGTTTCGTTTCCGTTACTGCAATATGAGTGAATTGCTTAAAATCCTAAAAAAATCACAAAAAATTGAAATAAATGGTAATGAAATGGTAACAAACGAATGAAAATGAAAATGAATTTTTTTGCAAAAATTCGCAAAAAATGGAAACAAACCGAAATGGACCCCCTAAATGACAAACGACAAACGAAATGCCATTTTTTTTAATTTGTGCCCATCTTTAATTCAGACACCAGGCTGCTGCTAACCTGGCATCCCTGTACTCAATTCATCTTCTATCAATGTATCAGAGATAGTGTGGCTGAGAAATGTCTGTGTCCATATGAGCAGACAGAAACGGCTACTCAATCCATATACCTCAGCAGACTTTTCCTACATGTACGCAATAGTAGTGTATGTAGCACATGTGGCAATAGTAGTACTGCTGCACATGTACTGCTGCTACATGTGGCATTGCTTTGTGTTTGAGCAAGTGGTGGTGGTTTGGGCGTCAAGGGAACAGAACATGTATGTAGGTAATAAATGAACAAACTGCATGTACTAAACATAAAAATGCTCCTGCACTAAGGCTGCGGGGCAGGTTTATTTGGAATACAAGTGGGAGGGATATTTCATTCTTCCTTTGCCTCAGACCTAATGTCTTGAGCCTTGCCTGAGAGAATGAAATTTTCTCCTTTTCCCTTCATAAACTGTAATTTCAGAAAGCTCAGTGGTACACTTCCTAAAGATCTTTCTATTGCAAATGTACATTTGGCAGAAGTCACATAGTTGACAATTTCTGTGCAGCTTCTTCCTGAGATCCATTGTATAGGGTGAGAAATGTGTGGGCTGCCGTTTTCCAGAGGTAATATTGACAAGTAAAGAGACAGTCAATCCGTCTAAGATCAATCTTATTACTGCATGATTATCTGGTGAATTTCTGTTATGAGCATGAGCTTATTCCAATGAAAAGCAGGGGGCTGGGCGGAGATGTTGTGAATTAAGATACCAGTTCTTTTTATAACGTTTCTGACAAGTGGTGGTTTATTCATATGCCCAGGTAATGTATTGATGCTGCAGATGAGACCCATATTTGGATTGGGCTTTAGCTCTGTTTTGAAATTTACTTTTGCGTACAAAGCAGAAAATTAAAAGTTGAGGCACATGCTGTGGTCTGAAATGATGGGCCACAACTGAAACTTTAAATAGACATTTAGTGAAATATTTACAGTAAATCCATATCTAACTTACACTTTAAATAATTATCCCCCTAGGTAAACTTCTCAGTTCCTAAGCAATTCCACCTTATCTCTGACAGCCAAATGAAAAGACATATAGAAAAAGCACTGATCAAGGTAACACCATCAACATGATTTTATAAACCCTGAATAGGAGATCCCAAAGGATTTCCACTCACCACCCAAAGAATACATCATGTTTCATTCCCTATTTTCCAGCAGCATGCAGTCTAACCAGCTAGATGCTAGCAAGAACCAGCAGAATAAAGGACATGTGAAGGTAGAAAGAATGTGAGTCACCACCATAACTGACAAATGCAAGACAAGGCTATAGGCCAGTGGTTGCAAACCTTTTAGAGACTGAGTGCCCAAACTGTGATTCAAAACCCTCTAATTTTTTGCAATGTGCCGATACTGCAATTTAACCTGAAATACAGGTGGCTGTGAAGCTGCCATGCTGGGTGCCCACAGGAAGGGCTCTGAGTGCCACCTCTGGCACCCGTGCCATAGGTTCGCCAACACTGCTATAGGCAATACCTTTAGAGGCCACTAATTAAAAAAAAACATTGCAAGGTTTTGTTGATCATATCCATTTTTTAAAAACAAGCATCAAAAGTTCAAACATGGAAGACAATGTGGTTTGTCAGAAGATTATTCTTAGATGTAAAATTCTTGGCAAGATGATTTTTGCCAGACACTTCTGTCATAGATGACTCAGGAAGCAGCAGGTTTGTTGGCTGTTGTTGTAAAGTTGCATCTGAAGCCAAGGATTGGGTTTCACATCCCAGTCCTTCAAAACAAGGAGTATGAGTTATGCATATCCACCCACACCTCTTCTCTATTTGCCTCTTCTTCAAAACATTAAACTTTCTGTTTGGCCAGTGAGTGGGGAGAGAGTTGATGCAGACAACACATGTACTGAATTTGGAGATTGGGGTATAATATAGTAAACATACTAGGTACAGCCAATTGGGACCAGATTACAGTGGTACCTTGAGATTCAAATGCCTTGAGATATGAAAAAACTTGAGATACAAAAGAAGAAGCTCCATGGGGGGAGAGTTTCTTTTGTAACCCACCAAGCTGAAGGAGCACCTGCCGGTGAGTTCAGCTGGGCAAGGTGGAGGGGTTTGAAAGCCGAAAACAGGGTGCTTGTGAGGCTCCTCTTTTAATCCCCTCCACCCTGACTGGCCTCATCCAGCTGTAGTGCCTTCAGATCCAAAAAGGAGGTGGGTGGCACAGATCTGAAGCCATCGTAACAGGGGAAGGCTTTTCAGTTTTGCTTCAGCCAGCTAGCTCATTCGCAACTAGTCACCTGGCTTTGCTCGCCGCCACCACAGGGAGCAAAGGCAGGTGATTGGTTGTGAAGCCTTTCCCACTCTTTAAAGCTTTACTCGTTGAGCCCAGACCACTCTTGATGGAAGCAGTGGCAGCGAGGATCACTGTGACCCTGCTTCGCCCACCTTCGCATGCCTGCTGCAACACAAGGCTCCCACCTTGTGCTGCGGCAGGCACAAAAGCCCCGCTGCCTTTCTGCCTCCGTGTCCACTGCAACACAAGGTTCCCACCTTGAGTCGTGGCAGGCATGAAAGCCTCACTGCTTTTCTATTTCCATGTATCCACAGCAACAGAAGGTGGAGGAATCCAAAAAGACTTCTTTTCTGGCATTCACACGAAATGCAGTGGGGCTTCCATGTCCGTTGCAACACAAAGTTCCCACCTTGTGTTGTTGCAAGCATGAAAGTCCTGCTGCCTTTCCACTTACATGCACCTGGTGCAACAGAAAGTGGGGGGACCCATAAAACCTTCTATTGCCACAGGCACACAAAATGCAGCAGAGTTTCCGTGCCCGCTGCAGCACAAGTCTCCCACCTTGCGTTGTGGTGGGCATGGAAGCTCTGTTGCCTTTCTGCTTCCATGCATCCACTGCAATAGAAGGTAGGGAAACCCAAAAAGCCTTCTGTTGCGGCCTGTGCAAGTCTTCCTAGGAATGAAGTTTTTTTAAAAAAACACACACACACACACAATTATTTTATGACCTTTGGAACAGATTTATTCATTTCCCATTCATTCCTATGGGAAGCCACATTTTGAGATACAACATTTTTTAATACAAAAATTCCCATATAATGGATTAATTTTGTATCTCAAGGCATCACTGTAAATAAAAAGATCTTGCTAGTCTCCTCCTAGACAACCTGCACGTGAGGGGAGCAGCAGTTTGCTCAGGTGTTTCTACATTTGCCTCAGTTCACAATTATCCTATGAAGATGTAGCTGTTCAAAAAACGGAAAACTCCTCACCTGGCATTTCAGATGAGGTGTCCCTTTGCACAGAGCTTAGGCCATCCCACACACTTTACTTGTTATGTCTTCATCAAAGCAAAGTTTCCTCTAATTCTTCCTTGACCAGTATGTCAGTTTTGAAGTAAGCATTAGAGAAGTCAGAGAGATAACCTCTATTAACAAGATCTATCACCTCCAGAAGATGTGGATTTGTATTCAGTTTCTGAAGGCGAAATGCTGGTTTTAAGCATTATTTTCAAAAAAGGTGTTACCTTTTCTGTGAGCATGCTACTGTTTCCTTGCAGGAAAACTTCCACCTTCTATTGACTCTTATTTGTTGGAGCAAGCATGCATCTGCTTCATTGTTAAGGACATAGGTGGTGCCTTCATTTTCTGTTTCTCACAGGGTAGGCCTTGAAATAACTATTTCAAAAGAACAAAGTTTGTCAGCATAAAGAACTACAGGACTGCTTCATTGTACTGAACAAACAGAGCCCATAGCTTCTCCTTGCAACTGACAATAGATCTGTGCCATCACAGCTTTCCTGCTCACCTCTTCTTACTGTATAACTGCCAAAGTGAAGAGATGCATTCCCCTCCTTTTCAAACCCAAGAGGTTTCACTGGGAGGAGGAGAGGTCAGGAGTTCATTTACAGCAAGCAAGACTATGAGGTGAGATAATGGTTGTGGACTCAAGGCCCTTTTTCTCATAGGTGGTTGGTTATTGTGCGCCAGTCTTTCGCTTTCATATTTGAACAAATTTCACCTGAAGAAAAAGCAAGGCAAATTGCTGCAAAAATGTGCTGTGCCAAAGCAATCTCCTTTCATGATACATTCATAATCCTTTCTGGATCATTAGAGAACACCTCTCTTTTGACCTGAGAGTGACTGGCTTTTCCTTGCCTCACACTGTTTCCAACTGTCAGCAGGCCTGCTAAATAGTTTTCTTAACAGGTTTTACTTCATTGCCTTGCCTGTCAAAGTTCTTTCTTCATGACTGGTGATATGTCCCAGCCATGTCAAACTTTGTTACCTTTCCACATGTTAGACCACACATGCTCTCCACAGTTTCTTCTTCCGATAATAACTGAACCTATACTTTAAAGCAAAAGCAAAGTGTTCTGCTTATATACCGCCCCATACCACTACAAGTGGTCTCTGGGCGGTTTACAATTTTAATTACAGTGTGCAGGCTACACATTGCCCCCCCAGCAAGCTGGGTACTCATTTTACTGACCTCGGAAGGATGGAAGGCTGAGTGAACCTTGAGCCTGCTACCGGGGATTGAACCCAGGTCGTGAGCACAGTTTTACCAGCAGTACAGGCATTTAACCACTGCGCCACGAGGCTCCTCCTATCCTATCTGTCAAGCCATTTTAAGGTTTTATTTTTTAGTGGCTACAAGGTTGTCCCTTGGTCTACAGTCTACATTTTCACTGTGATAACAAATCCTAGATCAGTGTACTGCTCCGTGATTCTTATACATGAAGTTAATAAGGTTATGACTATGCAAGCCCTATTGAGGTCACAACTGTTTACTCTAACGTAAGTAGATACATGATGGCAGACTTAGTTCCTTATTCGTGTGAAGCCATTCTGCCTTACCATTTTATTGCAGTTACCTTCAGAAATAAGTAATGCTGGTATAATTCAAACTTATTATCCATATATGGTTAATTCTGCAAATAGCAAAAGCCATAGTACATGGTTCAAAAGCTATTGGTCATAATCAGACTGTAAATTTATCTTACACAAAGAAATATGTCTTTGTCAAGGTGCTGATAGTGTGAGTGCATGCAAGTCATACAATTGGACATATGATCAAAAACCCTACCAGCACCTTGTTAATAAGCATCCATTTCACCCAAAGTTATGCACAGTTTTCTTTATGAATGTGTAAATCAGCAATTGGCTTCCACTCTTCTTAGAAGACTGTGGAACTTGATTTGAGCACCAACTCTCTCTGCTGAGAAAGCCCCACTTCTACTTTTTTTTAAGAGGCAGCCCAGACAGCTCCTGGACAGCTGTCTCTGCTCATGCTATATCAGTGGTTCCCAACCTGGGGGTCGGGACTCCTGGGGGGGGAGGTTCGAACAACCAACAGGGGTTGCCCATAAGCCAGTGGGAAAAAAGGCACAAACGGCTTGGGTCTGGAGGAGGAGGGGGAGAAAGTGGGGGAAGAGTGAGTTACAGCTTGATAGGTTGGAGGGGATGTCAATCAATGGCACCAGAGGCTGCGATTGGCTGAGAGTGCCTGTAGAGGGAAGTTTTCTATGGCACCTGTGGCAGTGGCCTGCCAAAGGGAGCTTGTGGCATCTTCTAAGCAGAGCAAAGCAGGGGTCACCACAACATGAGGAACTGTATTAAAGAGTCAAGGCATTAGGAAAGTTGGGAATCACTGTGCTATATATATCAGGCCTGCACAACAGGTAGACCATGGACTATCGGTAGCCCGCAAAGGGTTCAAAAGTAGCCCACTGGCCACCAATAAAAAAAGTGAGAGGATAAGTTCTCCACCCCTCCCTCCCCAATTCAAAGTACCTCAACAAATTTCTGGGTCTGCCAGTCCACTGTCTCAGTGTATACAAAGCTTAGGGCATTCTCAAAGCTCTGCCTGGATATATTTCTGGGACTAACATTTCAGGTTAAAAGGAACATCTGTTTTACCAAGGTCACTATTTGAGTCATAGGATTTTATTTCTGCCTTAATGAAAATCTAACAGCAGTTTCGATGCTAGTTCTGTTCAACGGTGTTGGACAGCCCCTCATCTTGAGGATGAATCAAAGTTGACATTTTAGAACAAAACAGTAGAGCACTTGACCAAGCCAATAAATGGTTGCAGCTGGGACACATCTTGTGGTGGTGGCAGAGGAGACATCTGTATGGTTGCCGCAGTAAATAGTGTTAGATGCCTAGTTTTTGCTTTAAATTGTGCACAGGTGATATGGCATAAGCCATTTGAAAGTGATGCCTCATATTGTCAAAGTGGGGTTTGGAATAATTGCTTCAAGACAGTTGTTAGATCCAAGGCAGTTTGAAGATTAAGTTTACCAAGAAATTTGTCCTCAAGGCTCTGGCAGGTTGTTTTTATAAGTACCATTCACTAGTTCTGTGTATCATCTCTCCAGACACACATCCAAAACTCTGCATAGAGTGATATAAAGCAATGCTACCCAGAGTGATTGGTTTACCTTGGTTTTAGTGAAAAATTAGGGCTGAATGATTTGTTAAATTTATACTGGAAGAGGGATGATGATTAAAATTCCAAACCTGTGATATTGGCCACCTAGGTTTGGAAATATTGCCAAGGTAATATTTGGGAAAGGGAAAGTCAGGAAGCAATATATGAAAATATCCTCTTGGTGCAGTGGTTAAATGCCTGTACTGCAGGTGAAACTGTGCTCACGACCTGGGGTTCAATCCCCGGTAGCAGGCTCAAGGTTTACTCAGCCTTCCATCCTTCCGAGGTCGGTAAAATGAGTACCCAGCTTGCTGGGGGGGGGCAATGTGTAGCCTGCACTCTGTAATTAAAATTGTAAACCGCCCAGAGACTACTTGTAGTAGTATGGGGTGGTATATAAGCAGAACACTTTGTGTGTCCCCATCAAACTGATCTATAATTGTGGCAGGACTGTGAGGACAGCTTCTCCGGATCATCGTAACACCTTGAGATAGTATCACCCAAACCTTTTAGGGTTTTCTAGATTAAAGCCAGCACTTCAAAATGGGTCCAGAAATGGACTGGCAGCCAGTAGGGCTGCTGCAATAGGAGGTAATGTGATCCTTGTAATCAGCACCAGTCAGCAAGCTGGCTGCTGAGTTTTGGGCCCACTGAATTTTCCTGACACTTTTCAAAGGCAGCCCCACATAGAGCATATCATAGCCAACGGGGATGTAACTATGGTATGTGTCATCATGGCCAGATCAGATCAGTCGCAGAGGGAAACAGTCGCAATTAGAGATGGGCACAAAATGATTTTTTTTTCATTTCACTTTGTTTTTCATTTTGTTCCCTACTGAAACGAAAAACAAAGTGACCCATCAAAGAAAAATGAAATGAAACAACATGGAAATTTTCGTTTCCTTCTGTTTTGTTTTTCATTTTACCATAGGAGTACATTGAAGCAATGCATTCCTATGGGAAATCTATCAGGCACGGGGAAACTGGGTGCGGGGAAATTGCAGGCTTTTTACACTTTTTATTCCACCCGAAGCCCTGCACTCCAGCTGATTGGCACTCCTGCAGAATTTTTTTTAAAAGCCTACAATATCCCCCACCTGGCTTTTAAAACTTTTCCCCTTCCCCTAAGCCCCACATGTCAGCTAATAGGCGCTGAGGTGGGAAATTTTTTTTCTTGCCCTAGTGCTGATCAGCTGGCACACGGGGCTTGGGAGAGGGAAAAAGTTTCACCAGCACTACACACACACACACACACACACACACACACACACACACACACACACA
>JAHTLZ010000330.1:30221367-30231371 GCA_023846285.1 Phrynocephalus versicolor
ACACACACACACACACACACACACACACACACACACACACACACACAAAGTTGCACAAGCACTACACACAGACAGTAAACACACATACACATGTTAAAAATGAAAAATGAAACAAAACAACAAATGATTTTTTTAAATAATTTAAAATGAAATGGAATGGAATGAAATGCTATTTTAGTATTTCATGCCCATTTCTAGTCACAATTCACACACTAATTTTGATTATGCAAATGTACTCTCAGTCACCAGTGCAAGCTGGGTATCTAGGCTCAGACATAAATACAACTGAGCAACCCCCCCCCCCCAGGGGGGGCACCTCTATTTTCACATGCATTGTAACCTCATCCAGCACAGGCTGCATCTCTTCTCCTTGATCTGCCTTTTGACTGACTAGAGCACCTCTGTCTTGCCTGGATTCAATTTCAATTTACTGATGCTATGAAGGAAAGAGGCAGGTGTCTGCACAGAAAGAACAGTGAACTATGACCATAGGCTTCATTCCACTGAAGAACTTGAAGAATGGAAATGTTTTCTATCATGTGTGTTTGTGTGTGGGTGGGTGTATATATACCTGATCTGAGAGACAGACAGACAGACAGACAGACAGACAGACACACTTTTTAAAGAATACACTCATTTGATATACCCTTTTTGCTTATAAAATTGCACCACAAATTTTAATAGTGTACATTAAAAATAAGGGTTCCATTGGCCCCATATTGACCCCCACAATGTGAATTTTACATCTGTGTTAAAATTAAGTATGAACAAATATTACATCTATCCTTAATTGCAGCATCAACTGCATTGGCATTGAAGTTTACTAGATACAATAACCTATATCCTATCTGAGAAAATGTCTTATATTTTCATTTTCATTCCAATTATTTGCTTGACTCACAAACTGACATGTGAGTCAAGTAAAGAATCAGAATTGACATCAAAATTGCAAATAAAAATTGACTGAAGAGCAAATTAGTTTTTGTGAATAACTCCCATTCAAATTGTTTTCCGCTATAGTACTTTGGCCACCTCATGAGGAGAGAGGAGTCTTTGGAAAAGTCCCTGATGTTGGGAAAGACTGAAGGTAATAGGAAAAGTGGATGGCAGAGAATTAGATGGTTGGACGGTGTCATCGATGCCACCAAAATGAATTTGACCAAACTCTGGGAGGCAGTGGAAGACAGGAAGGCCTGGTGAGCTCTGGTCCATGGCGTCACAAAGAGTCGGCCACGACTGAATGACTGAACAACAACAAATATTTTTCAAGGATACACAGAATGTTGTAGTAAATGAAATCATTATCTAGTACTCAGGGGAGTAGAGGGTTAAAATACCCATTTGGCCATGGAAGCTCATTGTATGTGTGTGTTTTCTATGTATTTTGAATCTAATCCTTTTTCCAATTCCCTCCCTCCATTACTATATCATGGATTTGATTGTTCATTTTGCTTTTATCTCACTGGCCAGTTTCCAGTTCAATATTTGCATGCATGCAGAGCTCCAGCTGAGGAATCTGCCATAAATATCTGACGAAGTGCTGCTCCCATGGAATGAGGCACATCATCAGATCAGTATTTTTATGCTTTAGCTTTACATGTAGCTTGGGGGTTCTGCTTATATTCTTTTTAAAATCAATGAATCTACTCCATAATTAACCTGAGAAATTGTTTAATTAAGAGGATGTCCAACAAATGTGCAAATATGTGCAAATATTCAAGCGAGGCCTTAAGACTTACTTATTTAAGCAAGCCTTTTGAGCCTCCAGCCTTTACAATTTTTATAGCATCTTACTTTTTAGTCTTATTGGCTGGGGAGCTTTTTAAACTCTGCTGCAGCTATTGTTTTTAATCTTGTTTCTTATTGTATTATATTGTACAGTATTTTTATAGTATTATATAGGTATTGTGTTTTTTTTTTTTTGTACTTATTGCTTTTATTGTACTTTTTTGAATTTGTTGTAAGCCGCCTTGGGTCCCTTTGGGGAGAAAGGCAGCATAAAAATAAAGTTATTATTATTATTAGTTAATTTCATGTCATACAGAGATCATCTGTCTCATTGCTAACTGTAAAAAAGAGAGGCCAATAACTCAGACCATACCCCATTTGAGACCTCATGAGTTTAGGAGGACCCCCAGGAACTCTTAGCATTATTTAGGTTAATTATTATTTGTTCGATAGCTTTGTTTATTTGGTCTACTTCTTCATTTTATATCACTTATTTGGGTCATACAATTGGAAGTTCAGAGAGTATCAAGTAGTGCATCTGAAGCTTCAGCACAGGCTGCTGTTTCAGAAGTGGTTATCCAGGGGTACTTTAAAAATCAGAAGTTTGAAATCTTCTCACTTGTTCACAGCCCTGACTTTTTTCTTGATGGAGAGTTCTCCTGTGTTTTCATATAACTGCATGAAGTGGAATTGATTAAGCATAGAATCATAGAATCATTGAGTTGGAAGAGACCTCAAGGGCCATCTAGTCCAACCCCCTGACATTAAGGAACCCACATCATAGTGCTCCCAACATATGGTTATCCAGCCTCTGCTGAAAAACCTCCAATAGGTTCTCAGATATCTTAGTTTTGGTGTGATCTCAGCTGGAACAATATCTGTCATTAATAACTTTATACACAAACCTGAAGTTGTGCTAAATCACAGGTCATCACACACCAAAAATACAAATAAAAAGAGGCACACTCATCATTTTACATATGTAGCTTCCCTTATATAGATGGAAATTTGGAAAGGACTATTGGAATTCGACAAGAAATACAACACACTCTCAGTCTTTGTAGGAAAAACTGTAGATCAAGAGTTTGTGTTGCAACCCTCAAGGGACTGCAAAGTATTTTCTGGAGAGGGGGAGGTCTCTGAAATTATTTTAACTGTAGCTGTTTTATAGGAAGGTTCATTGCAAAGGTTGTCAACATTTATTTCAATATGGCTGTACTTGGAAGGATACTCTTTGTAAATTTTCATAGAGGGAGGCAAGGATCCATGACCTATCCAAGGTGAGTGGAGTGACCATTAATAAACATATGTGTCAACCCTGTCACAGAGTAGATCAGACATTCTGGTGTCATTGAGTACATGACCTGTTTCATTTTTCAATCAAATGCCTTTAAAGAGCCTTGTGGAGCAGTGGTTAAACTGCTGTACTGCAGCCATAATGGTGTTCATGGCCTGTAGTTCACTTCCAGGTAGCTGACTCAAGGTTGACTCAGCCTTTTCTCCTCCTGAGGTCAATAAAATGAGTACCCAGCTTGTTGTGGAGGGGCAATGTGTAGCTGGGATAATTACATGTAAACCACCCAGAGAGCATTTTAAACAATATCGGCTGGTATTAAGCAGCATACTGTACTTTGATTTTGCTTTGCTTTTTGATACAAATATGGCATGAGGTCACAGGTTATTATAAAAGAGAATGCAACTCATAAAAAGTTGGAAATGCTGCTGTGGGTGATTCAGTTTATCTAGATGTTTCCTGCTGATGGGAAACTTCAAGGTTTAATATGACATGTTTTCATTTTTAAATGTTTTGGGCTTGATATTCCTTTAAACAGACAATATCTTCAGATAAAAGACTGTATTCAGACATTCCTTCAAACAGAGGGCTCTCCCTTGTAAAGCATACCACTGGCCCACTCTCAAAATGGTTTTACAAAAATAAAGTTTCCGATTTTAGGGGCATCAAAAGACTGCAGCTAAGAGTAGTTTCAGAATTTTCCACTGGAGCAGAAACACAATTTTATATTAATTCTGGTGTATCTACATCAAGGGAATACTATAGCTGTTAAAGCTTTAGTGTTACAAAGCTTACAATATGATATACCAGATATTTCAATATTATTTTTCTTAGAAAAACAAAGGCAATATTATATTTAGGCACTTGATATTTTAATAAAAACACAGTATTTATTGTCTGCTACACATATAAAATAATCCAGATTTTTCATTAAATTTTTGGTTAAGAAAGCCAGTGGGAATAAATTTATGAAGTTCCAATACATTACAAATATAACCTAAGAGGTATCTGACAGTGTTATAAAAAGAAGCAGAAGTTGGAGGAATTTCCTACAAGTAATAGTACAGTAAGTAAAAGATCGAAATCTAAAGTATGGACTCACAATGAGAATTTCTTTGTGTCATATCTAGCTAAGGGTATAACTAGACCGTCCAACTACTTCAAATGATAATGCTCCAAATCAGAGGTTCCTAACTTTTTCACTCTATAGACCACTTGCCATTTTTTGTTTGTTTTCAGTAAACACCCTGCCTTCCTAATATTGAATTTTCCTAAACTTATTAACTTCAAATGTGTTTTTGACTGCTGACACAGTGCTACTCACATTGATAGGGGCTTTTGTAGCATGGACAATTGTAAAAAAAAATGTACAATTTTTATTCATACCTTTATTGAAAAGACACAACATGAAAGTAAATATTTGGATTTAGAACCTAGTAAAATTCATACATAAAATTAATACACAAATAATGCTGTTAATGGGAGGGATGAGCCTGATGCTCTGATAGCAATTGTTCAATATTTGGCTTCAAATTAGTGAGGTATAGTCTTAAATCTCCATGTTCAGTGATTTGCAATCGATTTCTTTTTTTTCATAAGATTGGCAATCACACTAAAATCCCTTTCCTCAAGGTATGAAGATGGAAAAGCTATCAAAAACATTTTTGCGATAATCCATAATGCAGGATAAGCAATAGGTATATTTTTTCTGAAGTTAGAACTGCTGATACCCCATTCTGAACTGTACCTTAAATTCTTTGTTAGTGCTTATTCCAATCAGTTCTTCTTGTAATGTGACATCCGCTTCTTCAATGTCACCATATGGATTGATAATCCACTGTGGTATTTCCATAGTCAAAACATCCTCAAATTTGGTTTTAAAGTCTGTATGAAGGATACATAAATGTTGAATGTAGACCAAAATGTCATCATCCTGGACATTTGTCAATAACAAGTTGGGGAACTGGGAAAATTCATGGCATCCAAAGTTTTGCTTCATTAGATTAATTCTGGCAAGAAAAGCTGCAGTAATGGACTTTGTTTTTATTACATTCGGACTGTCACCTTTTAACTTCAAGTTAACCTCATTAAATTTAGTAAACAAATCTGTTAAAGAAGCAATGTCTGCTTTCCATTTGGTTATATTTTTTTCAAATTGGGATATTTAGCATCCAAAACCTCTAAAACCGTCTCAAAAAGTGGGGAAAAATCTTGTCAAACAGAAGCCTTTTGAAAGCCAGTGTACTTCAGTGTGAAGGAGTAATCAATGCATTGAAAGGGGTGTAGAAAAAGCCCTCTCAAAGCACTGCCGATAAATAACATTTAAAACGAAATGAAAAATAGAGACATCTTACCCACATTTATTAAAAAAGTAGTCCCTGAAAATGACATAATAAAGCTAGGCAGAGATCAAGGGCAGGCTGGATTGCAATGTAACATATATTAAGTAGTTGCCAGCAAAACCAGTCAACCAGTCTGTCCCTAATACAGAGCAATCATCATCATCATCATCATCATCATCATCATCATCATCATCATCATCATCATCATCATCATCATCATGGACAATTCTGACATATGGTGACCCCTTTCAGGGATTTACAGGTAAAGAATATTCAGAAGTGAGCAAGGGACAAGGGACTCTGTAGCTTGCATAAGTCTGCACAGGCTGGCTCTTCTCATAGGAGGTACAAGGGAAATTCAAACTCCTAACCTCTAACTCTGCAACCAGATACCCAAAGCACTGAGCTGTCCAGCCAGCTAACCCAGACCAAACCACAGGATAAATATCTATTTGGCTGTGCCCTGAGTCCCATAAACAATACCCATCCTCATAATTTAATCTGATTCATTTTTTTTTATTGAGAAAAGTAATATCTCCAGAAGAAGAAAATGTTCAGCATGAGAACGTCCATTTTGCAAATAAAACAAACAAAAAGCTTAGCGTACTGTAAAATATTTTGGTCTGAATGCACTTTTTAAATGCTGCAGTGTATTGTTTACCATATGAGACACTTTTCAAATAGCATCTCCTGCTGAGAGAAATCATTGTATCTGAAAAAGCAGTGGAAACCTGTCAATAATACCCATATGTCCTATAAAATGTTTTTATTTCTTTCATGGTATGTTATGCTTCATCAGTTCCCTTAATCTCAGCCTCAGTTCCCGTTGCCGTTCCGAAACAGCTCACTGAACAGTAATTTATCTCTTGGCTGGGCATAACAACCGCAACCACAGGTTATTTTGGGAGCAGGGATTTGCATTGCATAAACTGTATTTTGAAAATCATTTTCAAATGAGATTAATTTGTGATAGGGAAGGTATCCCTCTATTTTTAGATGGAGGCTCTCAAGCACTCAAGGCTGGCTCTTGAAGGCTTTCTTGGGCAATGAGTAGAATCTTCATTCGAGGATTAGAAAGGGGGATGCCACAGGAGAAAGGAAAAGATGCTTCTCCTTCTTTGTTTTAATACCTATTTAAAATTGGCCATGGAAAGATAATGACAGATTGCGTTTTAGCCAAATCTTTCAGTTGTGCTCCAGATGACTTGTATTTCTTTTCAATTAGGCTGACTGCCTCAGCATAGGAAGAGATTACTGTTCCTGCATGCTGAAAAGATATTAACAATTAAAATAGCAAGAGGAGGAGGAGGAGGAGGAGGAGGAGGGTCATGTACTGGAGGATTATTATTGTTTCCTGTGAAAAATGACTGGGGGATTCTCATTCTCTCATTTTAATGTTTGTCATTAAGGAAAGATGGCTACATGTTGTGCAGCTATGTTTATTATACAGACTGGGTGTGGGGGATATAAACATCTGCATATTTGCTGTGAAACCAAAACAAAACCAGCCTTTCATAATCCTATCTGTGTTAGACATAAGTGAAGAGGAAAATGGCTTCAAGAGGGGTGGTTCTCTTCTTCAAGTCCAGTAGCTACAGCAGGCACCCCCGGGGCCTCAATAGGTTAAACTTACTCCTACACACACACACACCAATTATTTCTTATTCTGATCACAAAACAGCCAGTTATGCAGCCAAGTTGTGCTATTTAGAACTTAGAACTCCCATGCTTTGAGGATTCCAGATGGTTTGGAGAATTTCCTGGATGAAGAAGGATCACTGGTTCAGAAAGTCACCCTACATACACAGAAGGTGGTAGAAATGTTAGTAGAAGTAGCTCACTCTTTGTGAGTTGAGTGAACACATGTGAAATAACTTGCTTGTAAGACTTTTGATGTCCACTGCAATGTAGTGGATAGAGGTATGGACTGGAACCTAGAAGACTTATGATACCGTGGTTCAAATCCCCACTCAGCCATAGAAAATTACTAGGGGTGTGGAACTGATAAAACCACTCCTTAAATATCTCACTTACCTTGAAATCCTTCTTAAGGTCACTATATGTCTTTTCTGACTTGGCAGCACATAACAAAGGTTATGATTACAGATGAGCATGAACTGGGGGAAAATGGCAATTTGTGTTGGTTCTTAGTTTGCTGGTAGCCACAAACCACAAACTTCTGACAAACCACAGAAAGAAGAAAAGGTACAGATTTTATTCCCACCCCACGCCCGGTTTGTGCATGGGAGAGGAGAATTTAAAGAGAATCTCCACCCTCCATGCTGCTCATTCCCTTTTGACTGCCCCTGTTGCCTCCCTATTTGGTCCTTCTATTCATTCTCTGTCACTGCCATCTTTAGGGGCAGCATCTCAGCTTCCCTTGTGGATGCTAGGCTGGCTGACTCCATGCATGCTCATGCAAGGTATGTTGTCTTTATTTTTCATAGGTTTAACCTAGCCTTTTCTAGTTTAATAGTTAGAGCTTGAGAATGGTGCTGAAGACCTTTCCTTGATTTTAGCCATTGTCTAGGGAGTCTGTGCTCATGAAGTTCATGGGTTCCTCTTATCAGCAGAAAGGTGGCCTATGAATTGAACAAATAACTACAATACATGAAGTGAGTTTGGTGCTGTATTACCTTGCAGTTTGGTGCTGTAATACCTTACAGTATTTTGTTCATTATTTGCTAGCCCCTCTCAATGTACCTATATTTCTGCAGGGACAATCTTAGCCAAGGAACAGGCTTTTTCAATGTGGGGATCCAAAATAGAAAATTACATTCATTGAGAATATTGGACAGAGATGGCCCCACTTGTCAAGATTATGATTTCACCTCTAGCTCACAACAGGGGTAAATGAGAGTTTATAAAAGATAGTGAACAATCTTATTGTGGAAGGAGAGATGTGGACAGAGACTGTAGTGGGAAGGACTCGTGGAAAACTCCTTTTATGCTCACACATCTGTGTTGGGTCAAGGAAACCCCATTTATCGGGTCACAGAGCTAGTCTCTGGACAAACACCAGATCTAAGTTCCCAATAAAGGTCTGACAAGAGAGAGCACAAATAAATGGTTTGTTTATTGGCCAAAAAAGGGAGCCACAGACCCTGCCTTTGAGAGGTGAAAGACAGAAATCTGCCCCCAAGAACAGGATCAGGGGTGCTTCATAGGAAACAGAGGAATACAAAATGAACCAAAATGAACCCATCAGGTGAATCTTCCAGAATACAAATTGGTGAATGGGATGGACACTAGGTAAAACAGAGTTAGCCAATGGTGTGAACTTTTGAAAATACAAACTGACAAATGGTAAACAGATAAACAGATGATAACCAATAGTGTGAGTTCTCAGGTAAACAAAGAAATGCAGAGTGGATCGAGGCTGTAAAGTCAGACTGTGGTCATATGCAAATTAAGTTAAGAGTTTCTTTATTGTCTCATTGTTGCAGTTTTATCTGCTCTCCTGAGCCTACCCTCTATTGGGCTTGACTGGTGTCTGCTGAAAATGGTTTTCTGCTCCTAAGGCACTTCTAAAAGGGAAAATGTTACAATGTCTTCCTTTTTAATGACCCTACAACATGACGCACATTATTGACAATTTGTTATACAGATGAGCTATGGTACCAAACATATCATACAAGCAATGGGTGTTCCATCTTGGGTGAGGAGCTTAGAGAGAGGATGAAGAAGGGGAGACTGAGTCTAAGGAAGTGGCTTGGGGTATGTGCAAAGGATTTCCCTAAACCAGGCATGTCCAAACTTCGGCCCTCCTGACCACAACTCCCAAAATTCTAAGCTTAGATTGCCAATGGCAAAGGACTGTGGGAATTGCAGTCCAAAACACCTGGAAGGCCAAAGTTTGGACATGACTGCCCTAATCCATTTGTTATACAAATGAACGATACCTGTTTACAAGAGGATGGGAGACAAAGGGTTTGCAAGCAAGAGATATTATCTAGATGCCCTTAGGGCATGGCTGGTGCGAGCTGGGCAATTCCTTCCCCCTGCTGGTGAGTAAGTCATCATTTTAAACATGGCTAAGACACTGCTTCTAATGGTGGATCCTGTGGAGCTGGACCCATAATCTGTTTTATTAATTTGCTCAATTGTTCTGAATTGTTTCTGCTGTAGTTATATCTTATTCTGAAACTGAATTAACTCCAGCATTTCAGGCATCAGCTAATATTATATGTCTTTAGGCAATGGACATCAGCTAATATTATATGTCTTTAGGCAATGTCCAGAGACAACTTTTTTGGAGGAAGATACAGCTATCAGTCAAATCTTATGTGTTGTTTAGATCCTCACATCATGTTCCATGACAAGCATTTTTCTTTAAAATTTCTTTAGGATTAGCATGCATTGAATAATGCTGCCAATGAAATGTAACTGAAGCCTGAAGTACTCTCTCGTTAGTTTGTGTTCATTAGTGTGGCTTCAATTGGACCTGCACTATTATAAATTGGCTGAGATCCAGGCACCAGGCAGATATCTGCCATAGTTTCCAGCAGTGTGCGTTTGTGTATTGTTTCGTTGCAGTCATGACTGAGTTTTCTTGGCAGGAATACTGGAGCGGTTTGCCAGTTCCTACTCCAGGTGCCTACAGCACCTGGTATTCCCTGGTGGTAGGTAGGTAGATAGAT
>JAHTLZ010000330.1:30241927-30256113 GCA_023846285.1 Phrynocephalus versicolor
AAATAAATAAATAAATAAATAAATAAATAAATAAATAAATAAATAAATAAAAGTCTGACTCTTTGGTACCAAGTCCCAGGTTCCAGTTTGGAGTCCCTGTGGAAATACAACCTTTTCCCCCAGGGGAAAAGAGAGAGAGAGAGAGAGAGAGAGAGAGAGAGAGAGAGAGATGTGTCAAACAGCAACCAAATAATGAGTCAAGTCCAAATCAAATTGCAGGTATGACTTACGTCTGACTTGACAGTGAATCCTATGACTCAAGTCTCCACCCCTGTTAAAATGTATGCATATTTTTACAGTACAGTCCCACAACTGCTTTAGAAATAAGGTAAATATACTTCAGATTGCAGCCATGAAGCACAATTCTATATACATCTATTCAGAAATAGATCTGTCTGAGTTCACTGATGCTTAAAAGCAAAGCACATAAAATATCACGACCTTCATTTAAATTATTTCTGTTTCAAGCTCCACGGACTGCCTCAGAAGACCAGTGTATAAAATAATATAACTAATAAATATCACATGGGATCTATTTCCTCACAAATAATCTCTGCAGGAACACATATTTAGGATACTGGGATAATTTATGTAACCTTTTGCTATCTACATTATTTTACAAGTCTGTGTTTGAGTTGAAAATGCAAATGTCAGGAGACTTACCTGGAAGCTTCAGTAGAGCAGTCATGTTAATAATAAGTTCGGTGGAGGTTTCTGGGAGTTGCAGTTGAAGAACATTTGGGTTACCCAAGATTGGGAAGTGGTATCTTAGACCTGTGGTGCCAACCTAGTTGGCTCGCTCCACGGATGGTTTTGCCTTGGGGGAAGGGAAAGCATTTAACCAAAAATCTCATAAAATCATATTTTGAAAAATATATTCTCATTTGGGTTACCTGTGCCAAGGAGGATGCTGGTGTGGTGGGGAATCCAAAAGATTGGGAACCAGTATCGTAGATTCAACAACACCAGGGTTACCTAAGGTTGGGAACCCTTGAAGTACATGAAGCACTTTTTTGTTCTACATTATCCTATGGTATACTCCTGACATGAACCCTGTGAACTAATTAGTGAGGAAAATAAAGCACTGTACTAGTTTCTGTACATTACTCTCCAGAGGCAGAAAAGCAACTTTGAAAGATATATGTATATGTTTTTATGTTACTCAAAAGCATGGGGGTTGTCATTGTGAAAAAAAGAGAGAGAGGTAAAATTCTGACCTCTCCAATCATGTCTTTCACATGGTCAAATTATGTGTGGGATTATGGGGGGTTTCCTAGACAAAATAATTACATTGGTGGAGCTTTTCACTTGCAGGACATGCCCCAGGCACCAAATGATATCACGGATGGAGCCCTACTGGAGGAAAACCCTACCTCCCCAGCTACTTATAGTACAATTTCATTTACTGCAAATAAATAAATAATAAATCAGCTACTGATCAGGTCTTACAAATGAAGACAATACAGAAGACATGTTAATGCAATGAATCAGCCATTACAGCACTCTGTAAAAGTCTGTGAAAAAGAGAAAATATCCATAGAAAAAGGTTATCACGAAGAGAACCCTGCTGCAAAGACTTTTTGGAAAGTAGCAGGCAATACAAATGCCATATCCTTAGGCCATGGTCTCACCAGCATTTTCTGTGCATTTTTGCTGTGGTGAACTGTGCAGTAAAAGATCACATCCTAACCGCAAAGGGAAGTAATTTGGTGCCCTGACCAACCACACCGCTGGAAGCGCACTTTCACTGAAGTTTTTTAAACCACCACTAGGGGTTGGTTTTAAAAACTTCCCTTAAAGATGCACAGTTCTTTGCTACTCTAGCAAGGTGCGACCCCAGAAAATACACAGTAATTAGCTTCATACCCCTTTTCCTGCCACTTCCTGCAACGGACACTTAGAAAATCAATGGGCACAGAGCAGTAAAATACTACCCTGTCGACAGGACACTAACTGTGCATCAAACACCACATGACCACCCGAAAAAAACTATGCATCAAATTAAGATGCACAGAAAACTTTAGTGAGACCGCGGCCTTTAAAAATCTGACTATAGTTCCCTAGTTCCTTAAACTGGCTATACAAAATCCTGGATCAATGATTTAAGGAATTTTTGAAAATAAATCTAAGGATAGAAGCCCGTGGGGATGAGCCTGTGCTGAGAATTCATAAAAGAAACATCATCCATCTGCAACATTTTACCAAGAAAGAGATATTTTTGGCTCTAACACCTCTTGCTGACCTTTTGCCTTGTGCGCAATCCCCAAAGTCTTGAAATTATCCTACCAAGCAATTGCACATGCTAGAGTTCAACTAACTCCACTTATGTTCAGGTACAGTGTTTATAATGGAACACTGTTGTCAATGCAACAGTGTGGTGTTAAGCAAACACAACAAATTCCCATGAGGCACCAGCTGCCAGTAGAGAGCCTTTTATAAGCAAACAGTTGGCCAAAAAAAAAATCTAGAAATGTTACAGCTGCTGCCTCAAGTGCTGCAGGTAGGGCTCTTGTTGTAAGTATCTTTTGACATCTCCAGATCATTGCTTCCAAAGTAACTGTGTAACTGGCTATTACTTAAGGGCTATTTCACAGTAGAAGGCTGTGTGATAGGATGGATCATCTGAGACTTCAGCATCTAGCATTGGCAATGTTGTTTACAGCAACACTGATGTGTTTGCACATTGTGTAAGGCATATCTCTTTGTTCAGCTACTGAATCATTGCTGTTTCTCAGAAAACTAGTTCAGCAAAATTCCTTGGTGAAGGATGCTAATCCATTGTCAGTATGGAACAAGGATTCATCTGGAATTTCTGTCATCTTTTCTGTTGATCACGGGAGAGGGAGGCACCCTGCTGTCCTCATGTACCAGATGAGAAATAATGTTCATATGGTTTCAGGTATTCCTAACTGTAACTGAAAGAACAGCCTTTTCAAGGCATTTCAAATACAGTGGTCCCTCGACTTACGAACGGCTTTACTTATGAGCAATTCAACTTATGAGCCAAATAACTGGAAATGGATTTCTTGGGGGGGGGGGGAATCTTGAGTTACAAGTGGAAAACCATTTCCAATTATTTGAATTTCCCACTGTACCAAGGAGGATGCTGGTGTGGTGAGGAATCCAAGAGGCTCTAGGCCTCCACTGCTCGCCTTCTGAGCCAGGCAAGTGTTGGGTGGTCATCCGAAGCTTGGTCTCTATGACCCAGGAGACCCGTTTTATAGAGTAATGACTCAGTTTGTTACTCGTTTATTTTGTACATTTTTTAAAAAAAATCTTTCTAACAAAATGAAATGAATCATGGGGGAACAAAATGAAATGAAAGGAATCTCATTTTTTTTCCATTTCATGCCCATCCCTAATACACACACATAAATGACAGAAGACACCACTGTTCTGCCAGAACACCCCCCACACCCCTACTCCACATTGTGAGTTAGTGTGTGAAAGAGAAATGAGAGAGACACAATTTTCCTACCAGAAGCAATATATTGGAACCTTTGACATCCGAGGTATCTCATAAATCATTAATCAAAACAGTGTTTATTGAAGTGAGAATTGAGGGAAGTTATATCAGAAAATTACGCTTGTGCAGCATATTCTCATCAAAGAGGTTTTTAGAACCTTTTCTATATTTGCAATATCTTTCCATTAACACTGTGCTAAAAATTTCTCCCATGAGAGTTCCATCTGTTCTTATTCAATTTGATAGAAAATAAATTCCCTTCCAACAGCATTTCAGAAGAGAAGAAAAATTTGAAGACATTCTCCAGGATGTAGCTCCAGATTCTTCTGCTCATCTTAAGACTGAAGTGGATGAGGAATGTGTATCTGTGACTTGTCTTTCATTCTAAAAGCAGCAGCATCCAGCTTTTGACTCTTGTAGTAAGGCCCCGGGAAATATCCTGTTATTTTTGCCACCTATAATGTCAAAGGAAAACAACATCCTATCAGGAGAAAGGACAAATAGAAACTTCTATCATTAACATTTCTGCTCAGGTCTTGTAAATCAACAGTATCCCATTTTGTCCAGCTTGTTAAGAGTTGTAATGTCACATGCTGCCTTTAGTAGGATTGGCTGGGAGAGACCTTTGTGGCCTGGGTTGGCTGTCAGTCTATATAGCAATAGCCCATAAAGTTCATTCCATGAGTTTGATTTCAGATGAACCCCACCTCTCTGTTCTGTATCTTTTTCTTCCTCTATTTTCTGCTATTCATTAGCAGTGGAAGCACTAAGTCTGTTGAGGCCTGGTCCTGCAGACAGCCATGTTTTGTTTGTTTGCTGTTTCATCTGTTCTGAACTGTAAGTAAAAAATGTATTTTATTCTTTCTACTACTAATGCCTAAGAGTGGGTTATTGATACTGTAAGCACTTATGGGGGACTGGGAAAGGTGGACTAAACTGGGGTGTGTGAAACTATTCTATTTCACATCTGATACGCAGTTAGAAACTATATTTCACATCTGCTATGCAGCTAGAGGAATTTAACCAGAAATTCAAAACTCTGTAAGATTTTTCTCTTCCTACTACCACCTACCTTTTTAACAATATTGTCTTTTCCAGTAAGTTCTGCTTAGGTTTTGCAGACTAACAGCTGTGGTTCCTTATTGGGTAATTCTGCCTCATCTTTGGTCCTCCCTTTCTACTGCCCTCCCCCCTCCCCTGATATGCAGACTGCCTCTGAACACATGTGAAGAAGCTTACCTGGATCAAACAACTGTCTTGAAACTTTGAGACCTTCATACCTAATTTTTCTGAACTACCCATAAGATCTTGGTACACAGTTGGAGAAAGCTATTTGTTTGCTGTTTGCTTGCTTGGTTGTTGTTGTTTAAGTAGTGTCATAAGGCATTGCCTGCTCTTACATTTGTGTTGATTTCCAGGGAGACTACATTGCCTTTTTCTAATTTTTCTTCAATTCAAGGGAAATTTCTGCTGGAATTTGTGTGTAGTGTATACTTAATCTTCTATTTTGAAGTGCCAGATAATTTACTTTTTCAAAATACCTCCAGTTTACAAATGTGGGTTATTTGCATTTCTTTACCCACAATTCAAGATGCCAGGAAATATGCAGTATTGTACAGTAGTGCTAGCAGGGAAAAGGTTTGTCCATAATTCCCATTTCAACAGTTGGGATACCTTTTTGTGCTCACTCATAGCCCTTCACAAAGAGACACCAAAGGGGGAAATCACATTTTGATATCTAGAGGGCTTGTTGAAAAACAGCCCTGACAAATCCTTTAAATCTGGGCAAGTGGTGCTAAACTGGTGGGGAAAAGGGGAGATTATAAACTGGAGTAGTTTTGAAGAATTGAATATATCCAACGTAGCTCCAAAGGAAGTTCTTTAACTTTCAGCAATCTCAGGATTTCATAAACCCCTGTGCTGGAAAGTGTGAAGAGGAGAATGTTTCACTTATTCTGTTGCTGCAAATTGTCCATTCCCGGAAAAGGCCTGAATTTGAAAAGCTTTGGAGGGATTAGCTAAATCCTAATAAATTGCTTCTTGGATGCTTTGCTTTCATGAAGTGTGTGGGAGAGCCTCTTCAGCCTCTTTCAAAACAATCATAAACCCTAACTGTATTTTCAGACAAGTGCAAAGAGATGGCCCAGCTCAGCTCTAACATTGTTTCCATTAAAATTCCATTGTGGAAGGTTACTTTCTGAAAAGCAGCTGAATTCACCATTCTAAACGGGCTACAGACAGGATGGAGGAATGTTGTGCTCTCAGGTATGATATGGGTTGGGTTAGAAGAGTTGGCCTGCAAACAAACAAAATGCACTAATCAGGCTGTTGAAAAGTCAATTGCTGAAAGAGATTGTGAGAACTTGGGACGAAAACTTCTCATTGTTAGCGGCCCTATTAGGGAAAGCCATTGCCAGAAGAAGTTGCCCCTTTTCTTATCACTTCAAGAGGAGCACTCAAAATATGCTTTCTTTGTTTTCCCAACTTTCAATGCCGATTAATTACAATGCCAATTAAGCATATGCAATTGCTGGATTACTATACCAACATTTTAAAAATCCCCACGGTCTCTGCAAAAATTATCTCCAAATAACTGAGTGAGGCCACAACCCCAGGCATCAGATTTGAGGTGTCATGAAAGATCAGCTAATTTTCAATTCTTTAACATGTTGGTCAGGAAAAGGGGATAAAAGTATATTTGTGATTTCTCTTTCATGTTCCAGAAGAGCAATAATAGCAACATGGCTAGTTTGGCGTACAAACACCTTGAACGGAGGGAGAGGTTGGGCAGCCTTTGTCAGCCCTGGTTGTTTCACTTCTCCATCTGTTTTCAGTTTTGTTTAGCCTGTCTGATTTGTTCCATGAATCTTATTGGCTTTTAATGTACAGTAAAATGCAGTTTGTAAAATACAGTTTTTAAAATATTTCTATAAATTCACAAAAAGGTGGCATATAATCTATTTTCAAGCAAAGGATGTCAGGGCCAAAAGGACTTTTCACTTCATTTGTTGATCCCTGGGACACCTTTCCTTGTTAATGGGCATATCTTAGAGTTCCCAGTCTCCATGACATCTTGTTTAATTTAAGCCAAGACAATTGACATCACAATACAAAGGAAGGGCAGTCTGGGGGGAAAGGCACCTGAGGGAGATATGATTGAGATGTATATGATTATGCAGGGCATGAGTCAAGTGGATAGAGGGATGCTCTTCTGCCTCTCACAAAATATCAGAACTATGGGATATCCACTCAGATTGAAGGTCGGTAGAGTGAGAACAGTCAAAAAGAAAATCCTTCTTTACCCAGCATGTTGTTAGTCTGTGAAACTCCCTGACACAGGTGTGGTGATAGTATCTGGCCTGGATGACTCCAAAAGGGGATTGGACAGATTCCTGGAGGAAAATTCCATCACAGGTAGAGATGGGAACAAAATGCCAAAATGGCATTTCATTTCATTTTTCATTTCATTTTTTGTTTTGTTTCATTAGGAATGAAACATTTTTTAAAATATTTTTAAAAAAATTTTAAAATTCGTTTCATTCTTCATTTTTCTTCATTTTTCTTCATTTTTCTTTTTTTTTTCATTTCTCCCCCCCCAAGTGCTAACCAGCTGGCCTGTGGGCTTGTCAGCACTTTTTTATTTTTATTTTTATTCCCCCCCCAGCACCGATAGCTGAGGGTGCTTTTTTTAAACAAGTGCCATCACACTACAGCTGATCAGCTGCCACTTTGGAAGCCCCCTCCATGGGGGCTGGTCAGCGGCAGTGGTGGGGGAATGAAAAATGAAATGAATGAAACATTTTTTTTCATTTGGTTTCCTTTTTTCCTTTGAGGGGGCAATTCTTTATTCATTTTGTTATGTATCAAAATGATTAATAAAATGAATTAAAAATTCATTTCGTGTCCATCTCTAATCACAGGTTGCAAACCATGATGGAGATAATCTCCATGCTTAAAAACTGGGTTCTTCAAGGGCCAGATGCAGGGGAGTGGTATCAGGAGACAGATATCTAGTCTCATGCACTCCCAGAGGCATTTGGTGGGACCACTGTGAGATACAGGAAGTTGGACTAGATGGGCCTTTCGCCTGATCCAGCATGGCTCTTCTTCTTAAGGGAAGGGTTTGTTCTCAGCAAATCACAGGACATGTAAAATGGGCTCAAACTACAGGAAAGCAGATTCAGACTGACTATTAGGAAAAACTTCCTGACTGTTATAGATGTATGTCAATGGACTCAATATCCTCCAGAGGTGGTGAATGCGCCAATGCTGGAATCATTCAAGAGAAAATTGGACAACCATCTGTCAGATCTGCTTTGATTTTGTTTCCTGCCATGAGCAGGGGGTTAGACTCAGTGCCCTTATAGGCTCCTTCCAACTCAGCTGCAAAGTTATATGAGCTTGGGGGCTCATACAACTGAACTTAGAATTTCTGAGTTTTTCAAAATTGTGTTTGGAAAACACAATATCTACTAAAAACTGACCTTTTCCCAATTACTTTTTCAGAAGTACAGTGGTACCTCGATGTAAGGGTTTGGTTTGATCTATCCGCGGTTCTGACCCACAAACGAAGCGAGAGTTCATTTTTGCAGAAAAACAAAACGGATTTTTATTTCTTACAGCTTGTGAACTACTGTGTTTTTTCTCAGAACAGGCGACAAAGGTGTCAACGGTTGCTCAACAGTTTCTAATAACACAGGTTCTTCATATATAACATTAACAGGGTTAAACTCAGTATTTACTTCCTCTAATAATATGGTGGTGCACTCGATCCCCAACGCATACATTGGGTCCCGCAACAAGGATCCTTGGCCCATTGTGCTACTGGACTGGTGCCTCTCTCTCTCCTCCATTCCCTCTGGAACTTTTCTGAGGTTTCTGACAACCTTAATGGTTTAACATGTACAGACCATACAGACTCTTCATTTCTTCTCAGTCTAAACGGCTCAGCTAGCTTTCTTTGGACAGAATCCTCTCGTGCTTGCTCTGCCTCCTGCTCTAACCACTCATCCTCCACCTCATCTAATACCCAGTATATCTCTTCAGTCTTATGTTCTTTTTCTCCTTCATCAGTGGTTAACTTCTCTACACCCTGCACACAATCATTCACAGTCCCACCGGTTTCTTCTTTCTCCTCTACAATCTCTCCAGATGGCTCACTTCCATCATCATGCGTTGTCTTGCTCTCACTCTCACACTTGACTTACGAATTTAATTTGTTCCAAATGCATGCTCTTAAGTCAAACTTCTCTTAAGTAGGGGTACCTATATAAAAAAATGAAAATATAAGTTTAAAAAATGAAAACAATATTTGTAAGTCAAGCAGACCATATCTAAAATTTGTAGGGTGGCAGTTAAAACACCAACAGTTTTCCGCTCTTAAGTTGAATTTCTCTTAAATTGAGCTGCTCTTAAGTCGGTACCACTACATTGCTTATTCTTGTTTGTACCCTTTCCTTTGTTTTGGCTTAAACCACTGCATGAAATACTAATCCTCTCAAATACTTCAGTTATACAAGAATATATTGTACCCCACACCAGAACAGCTAAAAGGATTGACTTGACACATTTGATGTTATTTACTGAAACCAAATATGAGGCAAATTCTGTGGAGACTGATTTGTTTTTAATATCTGAGCTATAAATATTGATGTCGAATGTACATTTCAGAGGAAATGCAATCAAGACTTAATGAAATAAATCAGAAAATCAATAACTTCTGAAATAAAATCATCATGTCATAAATCATGATTCCATGAAATGATACTACATGAAATGAAGCATTGAACGTGTTCATTTGATGAAACCTATGAATGTTTGCTTAACATAACACATGCTAGAGGGCACATTGCTTAATTGGATGAGTGATATGTTTTAAAACTCTTGTGTTTTTATATGTTGATTTTTCAATTTCATATTGGAAAGCCCAATAGGAACATGAAGTAAAGGAAATATAATCATGATATGATCGTTTAAATGTACATAACAATTAATTCATGGAACTTGGATTCATTGTGACCACATTCAGAAATGATGACTAAGAAGAGGGACACTAGATCCATATACCCAAGAGGGCTTTGAATCAATTACTGCATCAGTGTCAAAGGAAACCATTTTTCATATGAAGGAAATCTGTAGAAACAGTTGGTGATAAAGCATAACAATGACCAGAAGGAGTTAGAAATTGTGTTGTAGTAGAGAGGCTGTCTTTTAATTTTGACAGTTGCTGGGTTTCTCATTTTCTTTCTCTCCTACCAGTTTTAGGACACCATTGTGACAATTTTCACTTTGGATATAGGAGCTCTAAACGATGAGGTTGCCTTGTATCCCAACCAGGTTTCCAGATTCTTCAGCCAACAGGCTTTTTTCCCCTTCCTGTATTTGATTCCCCATTTACTGCAATTCACTTTGATATGCAAATGTAATAATCTGCACCTTTGGCTTCCCATTATATGACTAAAATATTCTAATTCTATTTGCTTTACCTCTATTTTACTACTCTATTTTACTAATTCTTTGCTGATCACTCTCTCAAGACACTCTTAGCATCCTGCTAAAACATTTTAGATGCATCTTTAATTGTAAACTGTGTGAAAGTCTATGAGTCCATCCATAATGTAAAGTAGAAGCAAGAATCCAAATGACTATATAATGCATATTCTCAAGGAAATATATATATATATCCATGTTAGATTCTAGGAGTATGAATTGGCCCATGAACTCTATGCAAAAAAGGAAGCACAAATTGGTGCCCAATAAACTCTTTGATGATACTCTCAATCTGATCCTTTGGTGACTCTTCAACCGATGACAGCATTTGTGCTTTAAAATATTATATTACTTTAACTCAGTGGTTCTCAGCCTGGGGGTCACAACCCCTTTGGGGGTTGAACAACCCTTTCACAGGGATCTCCGCAACCCAATGAAGAAAAAGGCATAAATGGCTGGTGCTCCAGGAAGCCAAACAGCAACCACACAATGGGTGAGGAGGGAGGGAGGGAGGAGGGGAGATGTAGCATGCTTGGTGGCACTTGCTCCCTGGCTGGTTCCTCTTTTCCCCACCCCCAAAACTCACTCCTTCTCTCTCCCTCCCCCTCTCCCTCTCCCTCTCCCTCTCCCATATTTACATTACAAATCACAACAGTAGCAAAATTAAAGCTATGAAGTGCCAACAAAAATAATTCTATGGTTGGGGGGTCACCCGAACATGAGGAACTGTATTAAGGGGTTGCAGCATTAGGAAGGCTGAGAACCACTGCTTTAACTGGATAAACTCTAAGTGATGTGATTCAGTGTGGGGATGGGGCTAGAGAGCACCATCAATTTGTACAAGATAAACCTTAATAATTCAGAGATAGCCAACCATAAGGGTTTTATGTTTTCCTCCACAAATCCTTCTAGCAATGGCACATAGGTTAGCAGGCAGTGGTAATTTTGCCAGCCAAACGACCAGTGAAGAGAAGAAAAAAGAGCAGGAGGAAGAAAAGGTCAGTCCTGGGGTACTCGTTCTAACCTAGCCACCCAAAACCCATAAAACCCATCTGCCTTCTTGCACATTAGCACACAGATTAAATTGGGTAATGTCAAGTTTTACAAATTAAATTGGATTAGGCAAAAGAGAAAGAAATTTCTAGAGCAGAAATTGCAACGAACAATGGTCATGCTGGTTGTTTCACTTTCCTGAAGCTCTGTAAGATCACTGGCAGAATGGATGCCAGGGATATATGGTGCCTGGCAGCCAAGGTCTGTGTCCACCATATGTTCTCAGTGATTTGTGGGTCAAGGAGAGGTGTTTTTTGTTTGTTTGTTTGTTTGTTTGTTTGAGATGATCAGCTTTACTTTCTCTCTCCTTGAGTACCAGCTGACTTGTTCTGGATTTACTTCCAGTTTTCTTTCCTCACTTAAAATTGCAACATATATTTAAAGCTATAAATGTGTACGTTTACTAATGCCAGATTTAACACAATGATTGCTCCAACCCTTGGGCAATCAACAGCTACCTGCTTTGCCTTATTCCTCTCTTCAAAGTTGTACAGATATGTCAGCTTAGTCCTACATTTGTCCAAAGTCACCTGACTAATGGAACACCCTGATCACAAAGAAAATATTCCTAGAATGAAATTCAACCATTGGACTCTTGGCGTGCTGATACCTATGATTTCCTCAAATGTAGGAAATTCAGTGCATTGTTTAGGGAACACAGAGGCCTCAAATTTATGGGAGCGGCTCCAGATATTCTTTATGCTGCTTTTCCTTGCATGTCTATAAACCTACACAGAGACTAGGGACTAATATCGTTAAGTTACTAAAAGCAGATCACAAAGAAATGAACAACTAAGACTGATTCCCACTTACTTCCTCAGCCGAAATATTAAAAGAGGAGGGGGCTGGTCGCAATATCATTTCCCAAAAGCAGCTTTAAAATGTTAAATAGATTAAAGGAACAATTTGCTAATGTAGCTTCTGCAAATAGTCATGCATTCAGATCATTATCACTGCATGTCAACCGGCCAATCTTCTTGGGAAAAAATCAATAACCTCATATTATGGGGGAAGAGATTAGTTATCTTTATTTATGGTGAAAGGCCAAACTAAAATAAATACAAGTAGATAGATCAAAGGTACAGATAAAATTAGATCTGGATCACAGTAAAACAGTCATCAGCTACATGGCTACTATGTTTCTTGACCTCCATTTATGATCTGTTTTAGAACCCTTACTGCTACTGCACAGAATTTAGCAACTTGCCTGGTTATTTGGTAAAATTTGGTAGCTATCACATTATACTCCTATTAAAGAGCTCCGCTGCCTATCAATCAGCTATCGGGCACAATTCAAAGTGATGACCTTAACCTACAAAACACTGTACAACCTGGGTGCTAGCTACCTCAAAGATCGACTCTCAGAGTATGAACTGGCTCAGGTGCTAAGGTTATCAAGAGAGGCCTTTATCTCCATCCCACCACCCTCACAGGTATGTCTTGTGGGAACACAAGAAAGGGCCTTCTCGGCTGCTGTGCCCAGACTCTGGAACTCCCTGCCACTAGAGACCAGTACTGCCCCATCTCTGCTGTCTTTCTGGAAACATGCAAATACCCTTCTCTTCAGGCAAGCATTTCCTGAATGATGGACTACCTATTATGTGTCTTTTATATGACTCTACCATACATGATTACATAGACTGTGTTCATAACCACTTATAACTTGTGTTTATATCTCCTCTTGTATGATTGCATTGACACTATGTTTTCAATGTTATTTTCCATCCCTCATAACATTTGGATGATCTGCTGTGCATGATTACATGGAATTTTTACTCTCTCTTTAACTGCTCACATTCTCTTGTAGCTTTAATGTTGGTTTTTAATGCTGTAAGATGTTCCTAAATTCCATGTTCTCAAACTTGAATATGTCTTAATTTTACTGGATTATATATTGTCCTTCAATACTGTAAGCTGCCTTGGGTCTTTTTCCAAGGAGAAAGGTGGGGTAAAAAAATACCCAAAATAAAAATAAGCAAAACAAACAAATTAGAGGACTACTCTGAAATTCTGTGTCTTTGGAAAAGGTGATCAGTTTGCTTCCTACAATACCAACAACAACTATAATGATGATGATGCAACAAACAATTTTTTCACATTTTAATTATTGAAGGAAAAATTTAGTGGCCAGTGTCCTGTTGGCTTTATAAAAGGTTTGTGAAACATGTTGTGGCTAATTGACTAGTTGCTGGGAGGATTCGCAGTTGGCCTGATTCTGCATTGGAAGAATCCTTTTGGAAGATGGGTGGTATAGAAATATAATAAATAAATAAATAAATAAATAAATAAAAATCTGAGATGTGCCCCAGCACTTTGTCAATGAGTTGCCATTAGCCATAGTACATTATACAGATTTCATTTATACACCAATAGGACTTCCGCCACTAGAGTACTAAATATGTCACTTCAGCCACCTGCTGCACTTTTCCCATGGAAGCTGAGAGTTCAGTCTTAGTTTGATACTTCAGTGGTTGAGATCTTTCACCTAGGTGCACTGTATCTTTATAATAAACACAAGCAGTACTTCAAGCATGACAAAGAATCCCAAGTGAGAGATTATGCACACACTGCTCAATCCATATGCACTTTATAGCAAAAACAATGCATTTTTAAAATTCTTATTTTTATGCATTCTTTTCATCCAGTGGGCAAGATGGAAGTTCGGTTGACTGCAGTGTTTATTTTTAGGTGCTTAGCTCATAGATCAATGTACTCGGCTCAGGTTTCAAAATATCTTTCTTCCACCAGCCCTATTAGTTGACTACAGCTGGAAACTGAGTAAGAAGAAGACTACAGGGATCAAGCTATCCCGTTTTTATCACATAGAGTGTTTTCCTAGTGATGTGTGGAAAATGTCATTCTAGCAAGGCTTTTTTTAAAACAAACAATTCAGCTACTTTTCACCTTCCAGATGAACATGGAAAGGGCATGTGTACAGTTCCAGGTTTGCAGTACTTTTTATAAAAGGGGAAAAAAAGATGCACCAGGCATTGGGAATTTGAGACAATACACAGCCCAGTCTGTGTCTACATATAATTTATTACTGATTGATTGATTGATTTGATTTGAATGATGAGCCACAAAAAACATTTGCCCCAAAGGTGTAAAACAAGAAATGTAATAAATAAATAAATAAATAAATAAATAAATAAATAAATAAATAAATAAATAAATAAAT
>JAHTLZ010000330.1:30259504-30274779 GCA_023846285.1 Phrynocephalus versicolor
GCTGATGATTTGCATATTCATCACTCCTGTCGGCAGAGTTTGTCACAGTAGTCCAACCTTTTTCCCAGGTCATCTCACAAGCCATTTACCACACTTGGTATACCTCTGTCCCCAGTCTGTATAGGAATTGTGTGTTTCACTTTAGGAAAAAGGAGGAGAGGGGATGCTGAATTACTCAGAGGGATGCTCAAATCGAGTCTACCACTTCAGTTTCAATCTGAAACTTTTTTTGGAGCTTTTTCTGTTTTTGTTCTGCACCATGCACAGAGAGACAGTAAAAGCCTCTGACAAAAGTTAGAAAGATCTGAGTAGGGATGCTTTGAGGAAGGCCGGTTCACTCCAGCAAATATGTCTGATCATCTCCCTTAGGAGAAAACCATTCCATCTCAAACATGACGCTCAAAGCTTGTGTAGTCACACTCTGAAAGACTCTCTATAAAACTGGGTTCCGTGAATTGGGACCAAGGTAGCAAGTCAATTTTGGTTATAGATTCCTGTGTGTTTTAAGATTGTGGAAAAGCACATTTGAGAGTCAAACCGATACAGCTTGAAATATAACTAGAGATGAGCACAAAACAAAAATATAGTGTTTTGTTTTGTTTTGTTTCATTTTATTTCATTATTAACATTTTTTAAAGAATTTAGAGGCACCAAATTTGGTGGGTAGCTTCCTTGGACTCTTCCCTTTAAGCCCTCCAATGTTGGACAGGGTTTGGGTTCAGGAGATGAGTTATTCAACTCCAAAATTGGTCCCCCAGGAAAAAATAATTTGTAATTGGAATGTTATATACTTGAAAATAGTGATCCCAGGCATCTAGCAGCATGGAAATTACAGCAGAGCTTTCTTTACTATCATTTATGGAAACATGACTATAAAAATGACTATGGATCAATGAGTTCAGCTCAGCCCCTATCAAGGAGCGACAATGGATAATTGAACTCCTTCTGGCTCTGTAGCCAGAGGCCTTGACAACTGAGGTATCCAGAAATTCAGAATTGCATCCAAGTGTAATTGAAGGCAATGAATAGTCTGATAAACTCCAAATAAATTATTAAAAGAAGAATCCAAATTACTTATCAGGAAAGAGTTTGTTTTCTCCTCTTTGATCATTGATCGTTCTTGATAGGTGAGAATTAGTGAAATATCATACATATAGTCAACATTCTGGCAAACATTCAAACAGATGTGCCTATCTCAAGGAATTGGAGAACCATGATTGCTGTCTCCTCTTTGAATGTCAGTACAGAGTGATTTTTGCCAAAGCTCCTCACATCAAAAGCTCCACCACAAATAAATACCTTTTTCTGTGCTTGAGATGTAGAATGATATTCATAGTGGACAAGCATGGCCATAAAATCAGTTATCGGGGGATAAGCTCACTTATCAGTGACCCTATTTCATTCTCCCTATCATACTGCTTGCATTATCCTTTGCCACAGTTTCTGATGCATTTTGGTATAGCTATTATAATGGAATGAACTAGTTATGGTTTATGGTAATATGGCTGTCTTAGTTCAAGCAAGTGAAAGAAGATACTTTATCTTTCTTAAATGGAAGGCAGACAGAAATCTTTATTCCCCTACACCATGAACAGATGTGGCAGGCACTGGTCTGGAATAAATTTCGTTTCTCTTTTGTATTGTCTTATCAACCTTGAATTGGTTTCCAGCAGATGATCTGGCTGTCACTCTGGAGCACATCTTTTTATTGATGAAAAGAAGAGAAAGTCATTAGAAGTAATGCTGGTGAAGGTGCATGTAATAGAAGCAACAGAATGAAGAACACAAATAGAATATTAAATTCAACAACTTGTAAGAATACATGTAGCTGAAAACAAAGTTACCATCCAGAGAAAGATGCTGACTGAAAAAGTCTGGTTGCAAAAGTGGTTTTGGCTGATCCAAGTTGATTAGGAGAATATCTGCAGCTTCAGTGTTATATCTTCTAGTGTGATGCAATACTCATCTTCAGACAGTATGTCAATCTGTTGTAGGGATGGGAAAATCTGTCAGTTTCCCTTTTGGTAGAGATGTGTATCTGTCTTTCTCTCTCTCGTGGCAAATGAAGCAATGAAAAGAAAAAGAAAGATCTGAATCATGAGACTGTTCCATGCATTCTTTTTCTGGGTTTAGACAAATGTGTGCATTTTTAAGACAGGCTTTTCTAACATTGCTGGACCTGTGACACTTGTTGCTTTGTTGCATGCACTGTAAAAGAAGCAGCACCACTTGTACCTTTCTAATCAATTGGCCTGTTGTTTTGTGATTGCTGTGCTGTGAATGTGTGTGTGCGCATCTATGTCTCTTTCTCGGTGTGAAGACAACTTCATAAAAATGATGGAGAGCAAGAAGAAAAATGTGATTCTGTGCCTCAGGATAAAAGATCATGGGTGGAAGTTGCTGACTTCTTAATAGGCAATAATGTCATGTTGAGGCCTCCTGCCTCAATAGAATTTTTTTTTAAAATGGCAAAGTTTATTCATGTACTTACAGGAAGATAATTTTTTGTGGATTTGGCTAAAACCCCAACTAAAATGAAACTTAGCACCCATACCTAAGATATGGAGAAATGTGCTACATACTGTTTTCAACCACACACATTATGTACATTTTGGTAAATTTTGATCAGACCAAACAGAACTGAAACGTTCAGCCATTCCTTAGGTTGAATGTCATGAATCGTCCATGCCTAATGCTCTGTGTTTTGCTGAAAATGTAAACACAAAGAAAGTACCAAGGCTTAGAAGTGGGTCTTAGACCTGTAAATCTGATCATTTATCATAAACTTCTTGGGGCCAATTAAATAGCAGAAAATTTATTGCTGGAAAATCAGTACCAAGGCAAAACCAGAAGCATTGTAAAGGTTCTGATATCAACTGGAAGAACAGTTTCCCCTATGTAGCGACATTGTGAGGTGTGTTTCCATGGGCGTCCTGGTAGGCAGATGGTTCTCAATGAGCTACATGACAGCCCTGTGGGATAATCTGGTTTCCTGGAGGCCTTCCCCTGACCCCAGAAAAAATGTCACAGCCATGAAGTATGTTGAGCTATAGAACAATCTATAAAGGGAATGGCTGGATAGCTTTCTAAGTTTATGGATGCATTAAGTTTGAGAAGAGACTACTCTATTCCACTTCCATATTTTCATTTTGACATTTTCCCCATGCAGAATTCATAATTTTAATCTCAGGCTAAATTCTATGCTCTCCTTCATGTTCTACCTTTTTTTCCTTATGGAGAGATCTTGTGATCTTGAAAGTTTATGCATTTGTTTTGACTTCTGAGATGGTGTAAGAAAGATACTGCCCTAAAAAGGATTTCTAATTTTGTTTTTCTTATGTCTAACTGAGATGCTTTATCTGCGTATTTTCTTGAAAGAAAAGAGAGAGAGAGAGAGAGAGAGTAAGAATTGCCTGTGTAGAAGAATCTGGGATTGACTATAAATGAAGATAAATTCAGTTCTCATAATAATTTATTAAACATGTACAAAGGCAATCACATAGATACTGGAAGCTGGAAAATAATGGTGAAATTTGGCTATAGGTAGAAAGGCATTTTTCTAGAGAGTGGAATTGCTGAGAAACAGTTAAAAATAGCAAATGGGAGTAAAGGCAGTGTGGTGAAATTGATAGACTCTTTAACAACTCATGAGTCCTGGATTGAAATTACTGTTTGGCCATGACATTTCAGTATGTGTGGAGGGGTAGTACTAGTAAACCACTCGTAGAATATCTCAGATGCTTTGGAAACTCTATAACTCTGTTGGGTGGACTTGGAGCAACTTACAGATATATAAAAACAAACACACAGGTCTTTTCTACCTTGTTCATTAATTATACATCAGCTTCTCTTCAGTGTTTTGAGGGAATCATAAGTTGTAAATGTTTACAAGGTGGGGAGAAAACATGCATATTGTAGTTTATCTGTCTGTAGCACAGTAAGTGCTATGTAGATATGTGGGAATTCAAGTCTCACAACATAAGAAGCTGTTAGAAAAAACAGCTAATTTTTATTTAGAGATGGGCACGGAACACTAAAATAGTATTTCATTTTGTTTTTATTTTGTTCCGTTCCCTTCCATTTTGTTTCGTTTTAAACATTTTTTTAAAAAAACTAATTTTGTTTGTCATTTTGTTTCATTTTTCATTTTTATGTGTGTGTGTGTAGTGCTGGTTCAACTTTTTTCTTCCCCCAAGCCTTGCACACCAGCTGATCAGCTGGTGTGCAAGGTAGGGGGGAAAGGCTTTTTCCCACCCCAGCGCTGATCAGCTGGTGCACAGGGCTTAGGGGAGGGGGGAAGTGTAAAAATACCTGGTTTCCCCACCCCCACCCCAGTGCCAATCAGCTGGTGTGTGGGGCTTTGGGTGGAAAAAAAATCTGTAAAATACCCATGGGTCACTTCATTTTTCATTTTGTTAGGGAATGAAACAAAAATGAAAACCGAAATGAAAAAAATCATTTTGTGTCCATCTCCAGTTTTATTACATTCCATATAGAACCTAAGCCATAATCCTAACTAGGTAGACCTATGCCCTATGAAAGGGCAAGCAGCATCTCTGCTCCTCAGGGGAAAAGAAAAGAAAGTGAGACTGGTAGATGGATTCCTAACAGTAGCAGTCTAACAAAGATTCAGAAAGAACTAGAGGTCAGAGAGTCAAAAAGACAAACAAGCCCCCCTACTTCCACATCTCCTAGTGATACATAAAAGCATTGGCAAATATATTTATTAAGTCATACCAGAAACTGAGATTGCTTAAATTATCCCCTTACAGAGGCTTAGGGGGTGGTCTTGGTACAGCACTTGGAGGCCTGAACTGGGGCGGAGCAGTGCGGTCCTTATAAGCTTCACAAGAACTTTCCTCACAACTTTGCTGTGGATGGTACAGCTAAGTGGAGTTTCATATAGAGCTTGGGCAAGACATACGGCTCAAAGACATTTGCTTCAGAGATATCTTGGACTACAGCTGCCTCTTCAAAGTTTCAGATGAAAAACTTCTTAATAGCCTTGCCCTTGGGGACACAGTGGGCACAGTTAATATAGTGAATGAACTGGACCTCTCCTCGACCCTTCTTGGCATGGCCGTTGTTCCTTTGCTTTGTCCTTTCGACGCTGAAGAGGTGAACAATCCTGTTAATCATTTAGGCTGGATAGGCTCAACCTTGGAAGGCTAAGTCAACCTCAAGCTAGCTACCTTAGCCTGAGGAGAATCATCACTGTAGTACTGCAGTTTAGTTCTTGCACCATAAAGATGCAACCCCATCATATTCTCTCCACAAAAGAGCTTATCTCCACAGGAAAGGTTCTTACTCATGCATAGGCTCCTGATGCAAACAAGAACCCAGTTGTACTCATGAGCAGGAATCTCTCTTCTACACTCAATCACTAGGTGCAGCCCCACCCCCAGCATGTTCGGAGAGAACTGTGGAAGTAACAACTGACAAGAGCTTCATCTGCACACTTGTGTTCAGCAGATACTCGCTTAGCAGATTTAGCACAGGTAATGAATAATTCATATTTTTTGCCATGTATGCAGTAAGTTTGCTGGTGATCAACAAACTCTGCTTGTTCCCAGATGCTATCCCAGCAAGCTTTGCACTGTTGCCAAGAGGACATCATAAATGTGTTGTTTTAGTGAATTGTTTTAACATTTCTGTCAGCATTGCGGTGTCTTCGGGAGTGGTTTTTTGAAACAGATGTTTAGCTTGCATAGGGGCATGTTAGTGGAATCTAAGTGGCCTTGGCTTGTTCAAGTAGAATTTACTGTTGCACAGCATTCATTTTAATAAGGGTCTTCTGGGTTTCCTTTAGTTCTGTTTTGTTACAGTTCAAATGACCAAGGTTACTTACCTGGAAGCAAGGTATTTTGAAATCCCCGAATAATATATCTGAATAAGCTTGCATAGGTTTGTATTTATTATTTCCTCTCTGGCTCAAATCCAACAGTTTATTTATGATGGGTGGAGAAAAAAACTGATGAAAGATGAACTCCAGGGAAATTGTGGAGCAAGAGTTCAGTGCCTCTTCTAGGAGAGTAAATGCCCGTAGCTAACCTGACCATACTACCCATCCCAGGTTTTTGTTGTTGGGCTACAGACTGTTCCCCAAAATCTCCATGTGAACTGGGCTAGCCTTCTCTCCAGTGTAAAACTACAACTGCAAGAGCTCAAAAGAATGCCTTTGGCATACAAATATTTCTGAGGATCTACTCTTTAATACCAAGCAAGGAAAGATAAAAGAAAAAGAGAGATGAAGGAAATTGAAGAGTCAGTAGAGATGGGTGCTTTTTGCTTCATATGAAGCAAGAAATGCCACAGTACAGATTTTAGGAACATAAAAATTTAAGAAGAGCCATGCTGGATCAGGCAATCTCTTAATCTGGTAAGATTTTCCAGCTCATTGTGTTCTTATAGCTCACAAAAAAGAGTTAATATTGCTTGTAATTGTAGTTTCTGCCACTCAGTTTCTAAATGAGGGCACTTTTACATGACCCCTAAGATCCGCTGGCCCCTTAAATTCGGACCAGAGATCTTAGGGGTTTGTCACTCTTCGTGCGTCTCCACCCCTCCGTACTTCCTGGCTGCTGGCTGCCTGAGGGGAGGGAGGGAAAAAAGGGACAAAAGAATAAAGCCTTACCTCCCAGTGCTGGTGGAAGCTGCCGGGGGAGCCCCGGTCACTTCCTGGTTCCTCTTAAAGGGGCAGGAGGCAAAAAACAAAAACAAAAAGAAGTGAGGAGAGCCCAGCACATCTGCAGCAAATATTTTTCACCTCCCAAGAGCAGGTACAAGAAAAGTGAGCTGGGTCGCGCTTAGGTGGGCGGGGTCGCACTTAATTGTCTGCAAACTCCAGGGCTGGTGGGGAAACATTTTTAAGCTCCGGAGCTTGCAGCCATTTGCGGCGGAGTTTAGGGGGCGTGTATAAACGCCCTGAGAGGGGTATAGAGGAAAGCAACTGGATTGAAGAAAGGAAGAGAAAAGGAGGTGGGGAACAGGGATTCTCCAGCAATTATTTTCAAAACATGGAATCCATCCAATCCATCTAAGGTCAAATAAACATTCCTTCGAAAAACAGCTTTCCCAGAGCTGCCTATAAACTGCATCTTTAAATCTACCACATATAGAAAGCACAAAATAAAAAGGAGTTTCCTCAAGGGTTTTTTCTCTACCAGCCCAAAAAAGCATTAGGCAGAAAGGCAAATTCGTAAAATAAATGTGAGAAAGATCATTTCTTCAGACATGTGCTTGCCTTTCAAAACATTCACACCCCTTTGCCAAAAGCCACTTCCACAAAAAGAGGGCTCGGTGTTTGTTTGAAGAAAAGATTCCAAATCACCAAGGGAAAACTTTGCATAGAGAGATCGAGGGATAAAAGCAGTTATACTCACGACACACCAAATATTTACAGCTTTTTACAGTTCTCTGATACCAACAGATCATGCCTTCACCAGTTAATGGTCTCAGTTTACCTCCAATGGGAGATATGGCATTCTCCTGCTTCCACGGAAATTCGCCACTGTTCTCTTTGTAGTCTGCAGGTACTGCCTCTTCTTCATTTCCACTCCAACAGTACCCTTCTTAGGGTCCCTTTTATCTGGAGGAATTCAACTTGATAACCTGAAGCACTTATCAAGTTGTCTTGCCACAGTGTAACTGGAACCGGAAGTCCCAGTCCTGCTTCTTTATATACTAAATTCAGACACCATGGCATATTGATAATGATATCCATACACCACTTTCTGCAGAAAACCACAATTTTCAAGCCACCCATAGGAGGCTGATTAAAAGTCACCAACCCTATGTGTCAATAAGGGTGTGGAGAGGAGAGATGCAGAACAAGTGTGAACAACTTGTGCTTCTCCAGATATTGTTAGACAACAACTCTTCCCCGTCTTGCCCAGCACAGCCAATGATTTTCTTAATTTATTCAGATTTCAACAAAGAGAAATGCGAGAAACAGGATATTAGCAACATTCAAACACACCACTTACCACATTAAACAAATGTTCAATTTAATAAGTCATTTCAGAGGTCTACACGAGTCCTTGGAGAGAGAAGGGCATGATTGACTTTACGTAACTGATATTTTTTAAAAAAATGTGCATTTCTTAAAAGTCATCCTGTTTATTGGATGATTGTATTGTGCACAGATGGACAGTAAGCTTCCCTGTCAGAATGATGCTCCAAATCTTTGAGAACCATTGTGCTACAGTAAATTATTTTTCTGGCTTTCTTGAAGCAATCACCAGGCAATCTGTTAGGAATGTGAGTAGTTTTGTATTTGATATTCTAATTCACCTCCAGAAAGAGGGATAATACTGTAGATGCATATGCATTAACAACACCATTGTTTGATTGGCAATTACTTCTATTTCCTTGAAAATCTCAGACCAAAAGTGGAGCATTCATGGGCAATGCTGCAGCATGCTGATGTAGATTCTCAAATTGTGACAGTTCCTCCAACACTGAACATTTGCAGATAATAATAGTTTAATCTTAGAGGCATAAGATACTACATAAAATTTTGATGATGTTGTTTCAGACCTCCATTATTGCTATCAAAATCTCTTTTTTTCAATTTCAATGAGTTTTTCTGAATCTTGCCTGCATTTTCTCCCTGTCCCTATTTCAAATCAAAATACAAGTCTTTGTCTGAAATCCTGTTACTTAAAGTAGTAAGTCTGAAGTACTGAATCAGTAGGGATGTAGTAATAACTCTGTTATAACTTCCACTGATTGAATAACCAACATTGGTACAGTTTAGGGGATGGGGATAGGTGGGTATGTTCCTTTTGACATCATTCACATGGCACAATCGCTGGAGACAACCAAATCTTATCCAGAGAGTTCCTTACCTGCACTTTTCAGACCCTGTCAAGACTCTCAACTTTTTATTAGTACAACTAGGATTGCTCTGGTTTGCTCTATTTGCACTGTGTGTGGTCACAGGAAATAGGCCAAAACAGGACCTTCCTGCAATTTGCCAATATCATGAAGTGGTTGATTTAAGACAGCCCCTTCCAGATACTGTGCATTAATCCTCTTCACAACTCATGGATGGGCTGACGAAGTAGGAAAAAAATTAACTGTGCTTTAGGCACTGAATATTCACTGTACTACTTAAAACAAAAACAAAAACAAATAGAAAACTTCCTACTTGAAACTTTTGCTTACATTTCTTTTTAAGGTCTAGTTGAGAGCTTACCTGATTCAGGGGCAGAAAAGCTCTTGACCATACCAATTCACTGTTTCCACTCTCCTTCGGGTCGTGAGGAGTTTCTCTTTGCTCCCTTCCATTCTGTTCAAGTAGTTCCAAGCACCCAGGACATATATACAGTAGGAATCAGGCATAGTGATTTCTGTAAACATATTTGTGCTTTCTTTCCTTCCTGTACTATCTCAGAACTATTCTTGAATGTTCTGTTTTTACCTCATTGTGTGAATCTAGGATAAGTATTCCTGTTTGATAATGCTGTATCCTCAGCCCTAAACTACAGCAGTCATATAGCACAAATAACAAACATTATGGTATCCACTTAGTTCTTTAAGTGTTCTCTGGCTACTTAAAATCCTGAATATAGAATCTCTCATTCTAAGTGCTGAAATGGCAGGAGAAAAAGAAAATGAATAATTTTTTCCTTCCTATACAAACCTCATTCAAAATAGAATTTGGCAAGCTTGTGATGCTAGTTGAGTGCCACTCTACTTTCAAAATCATTTGAACAAATATTTTTTTCCTCTGGCTATTTGCTCAAAGAGGAAGAAGAAAGTGTAGGATACCTCTTCCCTGCATCATGCATTGTGTGATTGATCAGAAATCACAATCAGAACCAGCTACAAAGCCAGAATACTGATTAATAAATAAGAGGCATGGGGAAAATGCATTACAATCACTCCAGAGACTTAGTAAAATGAAAGGAAACTGAAGAAATAACTTTAAACTACAGGGAAATTTGGGTTTAGGATTAGGGTTAGGGTTAGGGTTCCATAAGCACACACACCCAATGGGCAAAACTTATCCAATAAATATTTTGTGGTAGAATATTTATTCAACTCTGATTCCTTCCTCACACACCCAACTTTTACTATGAAAACAGAAGCAGTTCTTATTAGCATAGTATTGGAAATGTCTTTAAAATTAAATTACCTCACATTATGCATTATGCAGTTGACCAGTTCCCTTAGATAGGAGCAACCCAGTTTTCCTTGTTCTTCAGCTGTCCTTCCCCGATTGTGGTTATTCTACTGAAATATAATGTATTTCTAGTTTACATCCTTAATTTATCAATTAAATATACAGTGGTACCTCAGATAATGAATTTAATTCATTCTGCAAGTCAATTCGCTAACAAAAAAAAATCATTATCTGAAAAACAGTTTTCCAGAGGTCTGAAAAAAGGCAAAACATCTGGGAGTTTTTTTCCAGACCTCTTTAGAAAGCACATTTTAAAGGCAACCACTTTATAATACCCCCTGCAGTGCAAAGCAAATATGGACAAAATAAAGCAGCAAGACTAACCACAGCCTGTTCCACCAAAAATGCAATGGGGGAAAATGCAAACACAGACAAACACAAGGACCAAGAGAAACCCAGCCTGTTCTTGCCTGCAGAGCAATGGAAAAGATTATAAACATGGACAAAAGAAAGCAGAAAGACTACCCCCAGTCTGTTACTGCCCAAAGTGTAATGAAAAGCAGTGCAAAGAGGAATAAAAGCTAGCTCCAAAACAAATGCCAGGTCATTCCTGCCAAAAGTGCAATCAAAACCAATGCAAAAATACAAGGGAAAGGAAACTTCAGCTCCCTACCTTTTCCAAGTTCAAAAGGTCCAAATCCCTCAGCAAAAATGTCTAGAATGGCTCCAAAACACGATGAAAAAAGTGCTCCAACTCCACCCACCCCTCCACAAACTACGGGGAATGGCGACAATGCATCCTGGGTAGACTTTTTTGCAAACCATTATGAAAAATTTGTTATCCGAGGCAGCCCATAGAAAGCATTTGTTTTAAAGGGAGTCACAAGTTTTTTTGTTTTTTAAAAAAAGTCAAATCAGACACCTAACAATAATTAGGGTCAAGGTGAAGAGAGCAACACGCACACAAATATACACACCACCGAAGGAATGAACAAACACTAAACTACTGTACATGGTGGCTCAGTGGACTAAGACGCCAAAACTGTTGACTGCGAAGTTGGCAGCTCGGATTTTTGAATCCCGAGTGACATGCAGCGGAGTGAGTTCCCACTGATAACCAAAGTTCCTGCCAACTTAGCAGTTCGAAAGCATGTAAATGCAAGTAGATTAATAGGGACCGCCATAAAAAGTGGGAAGGTAAAACAGTGTTGCCTTGCAGCCATGCTGGCCACGTGGCCATGGACTTGCACAACACTGGCACTTTTGGCTTGAATACGGAGATGAGCACCACCCCTAGAGTCGGACACGACTAGCACACATGTGCAGTGGAAACCTTAACCTTTACCTTTACTGTACTCTAATTCATAAGACAAACAATGGGAAGTGTAGGGAGAAAGCAGACTCAGAAAAATAAGCAACCCCCAAAGTTTTATGATCTGCTACTATATTAACCACATACAAAAAGGGAAAAAAACTCTAGGAGAAAGTTAGCTATATGTCTTCAGTCAACTCACAATATCCCTTCCTGCAAGCATTGAGATAGGAGAGTGGTGATGAAATTTGTTTCTCAGATTGTATGCTAGAACTGTCTGTGAAAAGAGCCCAGCTCACTCACTCCCAACCACACTATCATCCTATAGTAACAAACTCCAACTCTGTCTTTTTATCCTCATTTTAGAAAGAACCTAAGCCACCTGGAACCAATAATAAATTGCAACAAGAACAGGCCTTTTGATTCAATGGAATTTAACCATCCAGTGGAATTCATTGGAAATTACATGGCAGTAGTGTAAAATGAAAATTAGTTTCAGTGAGATTCCATTGGGCACTTGGAGAACTGTACTCTGAACAACACAGCAAATTGAATCTGAAGTTTCAGTTGCTGTGAAGAGGGGTACCTTTTAGTTGGACCTAGCCACTGGTAGCCCTAATTCAAGAGGATTGGACAGTTAGCAACTGGAGAGGGACTCTCTGTTATTGCTGGCAAGGTAGAAGCTATCCATGGACCAATTGAACCAGGGGCTTGGGACTTGCCCTTTAGGGGTCAGGGAAGGGGTTAAGAGATACCCCTGGAGCTTTCCCCAGGACTCTAGTCTACACTATAATCAAGGCCTCCCTTGGTGATCTTAAAGCCTGGGCAGGCTCGTAGCAAGAGCTGCAGTCTTTTAGATAGATTTACCCCTAAAGCCGCTTAAGGCTTTAGAAGTTAAAACTCTAGGCAAAGTCTCACTGCAAACATGACATTTTGCTGTATTTTCTTACTAGTGATAGCATAATCAATGGTCATCTTGAATAGCAGAATCCATCCAAAACCCAGCATAGGCCCCCTGGTGGCCTACTTTAGAGCCCACTTTTTGAAACATTAGCAGGGAACATTAATTTATTTTGAGATGGTTTCTATTTTAAATGCTGTGGAAAACACAACCAATTTTAAAGACAAAGAACCACAGGGAGGGAGACCTTGGGTTTTCAGCCTGTCCATCAACACATTGCTCTCAGAAACGGGTATTCAGGACACACCTTAGTTCCATTACAATTAGACATACACATTAGCATACACTTTTTTTCTTGCAGCTAACATGATCTTGACCAGTCTCTGGGAGACAGTGGAAGACAGGAGGGCCTGGCATGATCAGGTCCATGGAGTCACAGAGTCAGACATGACTTAACAGCTGAACAGTACATCTGTTTGTTTTTTTTTTTTTTTTGTTATCTACTTAAGTGTTGCATTTCCTTTTTTTGGCAGTGTGCAAACGTGGGTGCTATAACACAAGAATTCTTTACTGCCTAAGAAAATATACAGCGTTTAGCCTTATTATCATTGCAAAGGACAGCAAAGCAGCTGTGACTAGAACCCTTTCCATTGTCATAACTGAAGACCAGTGTAGTCCTGAATATATTAGGGAGTGGGGACTATTATACTTGTGAGGTCTTTCTGACAGAGTATTGTTGGGAATGCAGACTTTTTCTGAGATATGTAGAAATGTGTGTCCATCATTCATATCATTATCAAGCTCCTTATCTGAACTATTCTCACCAACCCCTTCCATTTACTGCAGTGCTGTCGGAAAGTACCCACAACATTCAGTAGCTGTCCTTGTCCTTGAGAACACTGAAAACTCCTCTCTCAACAGAGGTGGGGGGCTCAGGCACAATCTGTCTTCTACTTATCAAATGGCCATTTCATCAATCCCCAGACAAATCAAGAATACTTCACACCTCCACCAACAAGGCCATGTCTAACAACTCATACTTTGTAGGTGTTGGGAAGGTTATAAAGGTGGGCCATTTTCCACCTAATGAGCCTATTGAGACTACTGTCCACCTAACAAGCCTATTCAAGCCATTTTTCATCTTACGAGCCTATTTCAGACCAGTGTGACAGGAGGTCAAAGTGAATTATAAAATGGAGGACTCACAACTAGCTTTATTCAGACTGACAAAGCTGTTTGGATGAGCAGTGAAATGTTTCAATCTCTCAAGAAAAGAAGTCCAGTTGTCATAACTCAACTTCCAGATGAACTCACCTGGATGACTAAGACGAATCTTCACAGACATATTGTCCTTATGTGAGACTGCAGGGGATCTTAGGAAGAGGAAATATACTTTCCTCTTCAGCTCATGCAGCTTCTAATATCACCCATTTACTTCACAAGTGATACAGAACAAGCAAAGAAAAGGAGAACAAAAAAGTTATGTCCATCATTGATGTAGTTGTTAGAAATTGTGAGCAATCTGACTTTCTACAGCAAAGTACTTTACAGTAAATTCCAATACCTTCACAATTTCTGCTGATTTTCTTTCCCGACAGCTTTTCTAGGTTGGTTCCTAACAGAAAACCAACTCATTCTCCCATATAATTATGCTTGTTAGGAAAACAACACTATTTTTATCTGAACACAGTGGGCTATGCTTAAATCTGTGTAATTTAGTGTTTCAGTGCAGAACTTTTGGCTAGTTTGGCATAGCTGTTGATACACATAATTAGCACCTGAACACAAAAATAGGAGCTAATTGAAAATGTCACAGTGAACCTTATTATACTTTTCATGGATATGATTACCATAAGCTCCAGAGCTATTCGGCCAGGAAAAATAAAGATGAGTCAAATTTGGAGATTTGCAGAAAATTATAAATTCTGTCCTTTTGGTACATATTCTTCTAGGGATACAATGAATATATTGTGGAGATGGTGCTATGCGATGCTGGGGTAGAACATTGTTGGCTGACAAAACATGCTGCTGGCAATTATTATATGGAGAAAGTAATCATTCGTGGTTTCTCTAAGAAACTAGATGTAGCAAATATAATGAACTCTCCAAACCACAATATAGTATGCAGTGGATTATCAATACAATTACCCTTGTAAAGAAGCAAATACTAATAATGAAGGGTGATCAATGATGTATCCAGTTTAGGACAATCTCCCTGGCATGAGTATGATTACTGAGGAGGATCTGGAAAAAAGAACTGGGGTTGTCATGGTTCTACATTTTGTGGTAACCTATAAGGTAATCACCATGGGGATTTTGTGGTGGCAGTGAATGACAGTGAAGCTTCTAAAAGTGACTGGTTGAGTTTTCCCCAAGAACATAAAGAGCTTCTGACCAAATCAGATGATTTGTCCTTGTATTCCCCCATAGGGTCTCCCTTGACTGGCAAGGAAACAGGCATGAAGTCTGAACAGATAACCTGGGACCTCCTGGGTGCTCTGCCACTGAGCAGCGTGTCTCTTAGGAACAAGACAGAATAACTACAAGACTAAAAAAAGTTAGGTTGTTTAGAAGAAGAATGGAGATGAGGCTTCATCTGAGAACAGTTGTGAAGTAGAAAGCTAGACTTCTGTCTCCAAGGATAGAGTCCTGCAGGGAATAAATATATTTAAACACATACACATTTTTTCCTGCTGGTTCTTTGATTTCATACTCCTTTCCTTCTTTTTAGAAAGCTGCAGACCAATAAAATCAAAACTTTTTAACATTCTTTGAGTTTTGCTTTTTCCTCTCACTCGGGTCCATGTCAAATACAGTACGTACCTTCCGTATGGAAATTTGTACCTATTTCCATGCATGCCCCTTCCCTCAAATATATATAAATATATCCACACCAAACACAAACCCAGACCCTTCCCACAGATGAAACGAAA
>JAHTLZ010000330.1:30276935-30288633 GCA_023846285.1 Phrynocephalus versicolor
GTGTGTGTGTGTGTGTGTGTGTGTGTGTGTGTGTGTGTGTGTGTGTGGTTTTTAAAGGTTAGTCTCGTTATAACTGGGACATAATAAGCATTGGAAAAATGAAAACCTGCAGAAGTTCCAGCACTGCAGAACTCAAGAGGAATGATATGTAGGACAGTGCAATGCAAACCCTAAAGAACACAAAAGGCACAGAGTGAAATAAGTCTTCCCAAAGCTAACTTATTCCCTAGTAACTGTGCCTCGGATTGCTGCTTATACTACATTCAGATTTAAATATATTCAGAATTATGAAAACTCAGTGCATCAACTAAATAAAGTCAGATATTCAAGTTCAAAATAATTTCAATCACTGTTCCCCTTGCAGGATGGGGCTGATGGCAGGCCCTTTCAGCTATGCCTATCTTAGAACTTGCAGATACAATAAGGCTCATTTTAGCAGATACAGCAGTATGTGCGACTTGCCAGAACCTGAGCTGAATTGTTAATGGGAAACCTGCTTAGCCTATACAAAATATTCTGTCTGCCTACTCAAAATAGACATGACTTAAAAGAACATGTATTTGACATCAAGAAAACCACAGTCTCCTGCATGGAGCACCCTACTGGAAAAAAGAAGGTGATGCTAGCTCTCCATCCCTTCTAAAACTGCTGTTAGTGTAGTACTCACACTACATTAAATCATTTTTAAGCCTTTGAAATAACATTTTGACAGAATATTATATAGCGGTTATTAAAGATAAAACCTCCCAAATGCAACTTTGAAATATTTATTATTTCTCTGAAAACACACACATTCATGGAGGCAAAGGCTAAGAATATAATTGAAGTCTGCAGGTTTATCCATTTGACCTGGGCATGCTTATTTTCTTGTCTCATTTTAAGCACCACAAAGGCATAAGGAATTGATCTTCGGCTCTTTCTTGTTCACAGGCAGCCTTTTCTATTGCTGATGACTTTATTTGAGAAATGACTCATGATCTCAAAACAAAAGTGCAACAAGAAAATGAAATAAATAAAAAGAGTGCCACATAACTGCAGAATTGCCTGCATATTTGCAAATACTGGCTGAAATCCAGTGCTAAACTACAACTGGACTACACTCACAGAATCAATGTAACCTATGGAAAAGCTGACTCAACAAATCAATAGGTCTACCCTAGTTGCAACTTACATCTGTCTGTCTGTCTGTCTAGAGGATTCACAAGAGGATATTTTTGGTGGAGGATTCCTACCTATGGAATTCTCCCCCCTATGACGAGCTGGAAATTTTAATTTTAAAACTGGATTTTGATCTGTGAAAGCCTAGCAGGATTGGAACTTTTAATAGATGATACAACTATTTTTAACACTGTGTTTTAAAATTTCTTTTAGTTTGCTAGAACAAGTTATGTAGTAAATAAAAATGCATTACTTCTCCCACAGGCATCATTCTAAATCTAAGCAATCAGACAAAGGATAGTGGGCATCAAGATCAGAATGATCTCCCATGTCGGCAGCTGCATATGCTGTCTCTTAGATTCAGCCACTTTAGCTGGGGAGACAATCCCATTGCAGAACTGACTGTGGTCCAAGCACCTCTTCCAAGCCCTGGCCTATCACCGGGCTCTCATCAGGAGCTTACTTCCCACCCTGTTGAGGTTCAACAGCAGATGCCCAAACCTTGCTATCAATTACCTGACACCAACACCAGGAATCAGGCACAAATGCTATGCCATTCATCATCACCTCGACATTAGGTTCATGCATCCAAATGAGTCCAACTCCTGAACAAGCCTCAACATCAGGAATCTTCCCCAATACTGGAGACACAGTCTCGCCTTCGATATTGAGATGCTCAATATCATACGGTTTATGCCCATCAGTCTTCAACTTTGCCTTCTCCTCCTCAACATTGAGACCAACTCAATGCCTATATAGACACTCACACCAACTGGCCACATTGGCATCAAATAGGGATGGGCACAAAATGGAAGAACTCTGTTTTGTTTCGTTCTCTTTTGTCCCCCCCCCCCACATTTGATTTCATATCATAAGTAATTAATTTTTTCAAAAAATTTCATTACATACAAAACAAAACGAAATGAGATTAATCCCCCATGGCACTAGCACTCTCGCTGGTGCAGTGGGGGATTCAAAATCCTCCTCCCCACCCCCTCCCAGCTGATTTTGACAGCTTGATCCCAGCTGGGAGGCGGGGACAGGAGGAAAGGAGCAGCCAGGCAGAATTAAATTCTCTGCCTGACTGCTCATTTCTTCCCTGCCACCCCCTCCTCCCAGGGGGTCTTTTGGACAGGAAGTGCTATGGACAGTGGGGCCAGTCCCCACTGCCCACTGCCCTCCCTGTCCAGAAAACCACCCTGGGAGAAGGGGGGAGCATGGGAGATGGAAGGAGGCAGAGGTAAATTCAAACAGAGCTTCAATTTACAGCATTCCCTCCCCCCATCCTAACCTGTCAAAAAGCTCCAGCTACCGTAGGAGGCAGAAGGAGGGGTGAAAGGCTGAATAGAGCAGGGTTCCCCCCCCTCCATGTTCCGTTCTCCCCTTCAGAGAGTCAACATCTCATACTTGGACAATTGGCTTCTAGTGTCACCTACAAAGCAAAAAGCAATTCAGGATATAACTTACGTTTATAGCTCAACGACAACAAATCCATTCTCTTCCTGAAGATCTTCTGTGCAGGAACAAAGAGCATTTATGTGAATTCACAGATGCACACTCAAAGAACCACAGATACAGGTAAATAACTCAGTTTTCTTTACTCACAATTGAAGAGATGAACAGCAAACTAAAAATATGACTGCTTGCAGCAACAAGCCTCAACAGACTGACAGAAACAGACAAAAGAGGTGGTGGGAAAAGATACCGATCATAGAGGTATTACTTTCTTTTAAATCAGAGACAGGGAAAGAACAAATGATTACTGGTTCAATAGATGGACCTTCACCCCAATGTTTGAAAGGTCCTTCCTAGCCAAACCTATTGGAGACAGAAAGACAGACCTTAGCATATTCATTCATTCATTCATTCATTCATTTTGTGCATTTATGGACCACCCATCTTCCCTAAAAGGCAACTCCGTGTGGTTCACAATCAAAACATCACTTGATGTTGTACCCGTTCAAGCAGCTCACTCATTTTCAGTTAATACCTATTTTGTAGTTATAAGGCTTGAGGTTCAGGATAACGGATGTTTGTTATGCTGTACTCAGTAACAGAGTCTCCAGGTGACTGGCACAAAGGTGAAATTGCTGGATAGTTCCAATGCTGATTTGTATGTGGCAAATGTGGTTTAGTTTTTAAATGTTTCATATTTAAGACCATATTGGAAGGCTGGCTTTCAGTGTTTTTTTTTTTCTTTGCAGCTTTGCAGTTACATGGCTTATTATGATCAAAACAGAAGTCTACTCAGTAACTCATGTTTAAGAGCCCCAAGGCTCCTTGGTCTGGAGAAGGGGCACTGTTTATTACAGGCTGGCAGAAAAGTATGCCTGGTACATAAAAACTGAACGTGCAAATGCAGGATGAGTCAGAACGCAAATATCCCATATATATATAACTTTGCCCGATTAAAAATCAATGACATAAGAGGAGGATATATCTGAAAATTGGTTGTATATGACTACCATCTAGCTGCTGTCATTTTAAATTTATTCTAGTAATCTTATTATGACATTGCTTAGATGCAACCAATATTGCAAGCTCAGAATCAACTGTTATAACTATTTTTTATTTGTCTGTTGTTCTCAGCTGAATTTTATGATCATATGGTTTTATGATTTATTGAAAAAAATCAGTTAACACTTTCTTACTAATATGATGAATTGACCAGAATGAAACAATATTAAATTCAAAAGTGATGCAAGCCTGTAGTGCTCTATCACCTTAAGTCATGATTATTCATTTTCATTTTCATTTAGATACAAGTTTTCATTGCCAGATTCTTCATACTGTGAAATTATCCACTTAAAACAAACACAAGCAGATTCAAAAAAAAATCTGCACAAACATGTCAGAGACTTTGGAGTTTCTTCTGCACCTAACTTTTTAATTTTTGCTAATGAAATATGCATTCTCTATTGTACAGATGAAACTAATACATGTAAAATGAATTTGCCTCTTGGATATAGCGTTAACTCTCCTCAAATGAAATATTCCAGGCTAGATTTATGGGTGTAATTTTCCTATGTGGAAATTGTCGTTCCCTGCATGTTTTTTATAATTTTCTTCTCAATGATTTTGTTTCAGGACCTCTGTAAGCAATTTATAACCTTTTATACAGCAGCATCTGAATGCAGTTATCCTAGAGCCATGTAGAATTCTGATAGGCACCTTAGGAATAACAAAACACTGGTGGTTTTTTTTTTTTTCATTTTGCAAGCTTACAAAACATTGCAAAATAAAATGATACAGCATTGTCAAGAAATGTAGCAAAACACCATTTTTTGTTTCAGAAATGAGATGATTCATTCTAGTGCCAAGAGGCCTCTTGATCCAGCTGTCTTGAGAATAGGAGGTTTATTTTTAAACTGACTGATTTGTTTTCCTTCCTTCCCCATGCCTCAGCTGTTGAGCTAGCTTATCTCCAATCTTGATCTGCCTGTTGCTAGCCAGGAGCTGAGCTCAGCTGCCTATCTCTGGGCTGTGGAGATGGCAGTTTTAGTGCCACAAGGCTGATTGGATCACTTTTCCTGTGCTGGCTGTGCCTGTGTCTGCAAGTTGATTTAAACTGATTGTTTTCCTTTTCTGATTAAGTATGACTGGAGGGTTTTTTTTTTTTTACATTTCCTTCCTTCCTTCCCCACACCACCAATTAGCTGTTGAGCTTATTTTTCTGAACTTGATCTGAGGTGCAACAGCCATTAGGTTTCCTGCTTATTTACAGATAACTCTTTGTTTGAAAGCAAATTGATTGCAATGCTTAAGGAGCAGTGGGCTACCTGTTAAATTAAAAAAGGAAAGCTCCTCATTATTTATAGCCTTACTAATCATTTTGTTTCATTTTGTTTCATGACAAATATTCTTTTAAAACATCCATTATTAATGAAATGAAACAAAATGAAGATTGAAACAAAACAAAATGAAATGCTATATTTCCGTTTCATGCCCATCTCTAGTGAGGTCCAAAGAAGAGCTAAATAGAACCAGTATCTCACCAGAAACAATGGAGCCAGCCCCCTGTTTCCTTCGGTTTCTTTGCTATACAGTGGACCCTTGTATAACAAACAGCTTGTATAACATAAAATCTGTACAACATAAAAAATTCTGGAGATAGGGGAAATTTGCTTAACATAATTGCCTATGGGGAGAATCCGTACAACATAAAAATGGGATTACTCTGTTTTCAATGCATTCCTATGGGAATTTGTATAAAGGAAAATTTGCTTAACATAATTTCATTTGGAACAAATTAATTCCTTTATACAAGGTACCACTGTAGTTAGGTAGGACAGTTGTTGCTAAAGGACAACTGAGGAAAGGAGAATCCAGAAGGAACTGGAAAATCCAGATGATGATGGTGCATTGCCTTTTTCTTCATATCCCTGCTTTTCAGCTCTCTTAGAAAGCCTTTGGCTTAGACATAATATTTTAACTCAGAAAATCATGAACAACATTTTGCCAGTTGCCATATATGCCTCACTGTAACTCATTGCTCCTTTTCTTTGGATTCCTTTAATTTTCCCAGACCTTCCATTTCTCATTGTGTTGCCTTTCTGAGCTCACTGCTTAAGCAAGACTGGATCTGTAGGTGTTTACTGTATATCCAAGACAACACACTTATATTAAAACTGTTTATAGGATGGTATTTACATTGGTCCATGTCCATATACAGCCTATGTGGCACCATCCATTTCTAAAGCTGCCCTCACAGTCACAATTGGATGGATATGCTCCCTTGGGTCAGTCTGGCATCCCAGTTCAGTTCATCCAACATTACAAAAGCTCTCACATCCTAACTCAATTCCAAGTTTCAGTACGAGAATTCTAACTTTATTTATTTACATTTAATTTAACTATCAATCATAGCATTGTCTGGCAACCACTGAGATTCTTTTCTCCTGCCCTACCCCAGTAAAAATATGTCTGTTTTATCTGCTTCAAATTGCTAAGTTGTCTAAAAGGATTAGAGCATATCTGATTTTCAGTAAGGCTCCCTCCATCCCCACTTTCCCATTCCTCAGTGGCAAATTACTAATGACAATTTCCAGAAAATGTTTTATCCACCAACCTATTGTAACTTGTGTCTTGATCCTGTGCCTTTTGTAAGACGTAATTCATCAATAGCAAAGAAATCCTTAAGAGCATAATAATAAGAGATGAACATTGCAATTGTCTGCCGTTGTTTTGAATTTATGGCATTTCAGAGAAACTGCTTATTGCAGCCTCTGTGCTGCCAACAATTCAATATTTTGTTTATTCAAGTCCTATTTTGGGGGGGGGGAATTCATTTATGCAATTAAGAATGTGTGATGAGCTGCACTTGATCATACCAGAGTCCTATCTACTCCAGTATTCTGTTCAATGTGGCAATCAGTTGACTCGCAATATGCCAAAAGCAGACAAAAATACAACAACACTTTCCCTTCTATATTCACCCCATACATCCACCTCTGATACTGCTCCATCTGCCATAAATATTATCTAATCCTCCTTTAAGGCTACCTGGTTGGCAGCCATCACTACATCATGTGGCAGTGAAGTCCACAGTTTTACAGCACACTGAGTGAAGGACTACTTTCTTTCAGCAGTGCTGAATTTCTCCATGTTCAGCTTTAATTGGTGACCCTAAATTGTTATGTTATGGAAGAGGGACTACTTAATGATTTTATTTGTATCCTGTGTAGATGTGACAACAAACCACTGGTTGGGAGGTTCATGCCAGTTCATTTATCAGCCAAATGAGTGTGTGTTGTTTTAAAGCTCCAACTCCTCCAGTCGGGGGCCCATTCAAAAGCGGTGCCCAGAAGAGATGGGGCAAGGAAACCTGCCCACTGCCTCTGAGTGAGTGCCCACAGAGGAAGCAGAGCACTAAAGTGCTGAACACCTACTCACCCAATAAGGAAACCAGCAGTTCCTGCCCATATCTAACATATGTAATTTTTATATAGCTAAATTACCTGATGTATTGCAGTGTTTCCTCACTGGGAAACTTCTTTGGTTCCTTTATCATTAAGGGTGCCCCTTTCTGAAGTTTTATAGCACTCCCATACCTTTCCTCCAAATACTGAGAGCAGAATTGTATCAAAAATACTAGTGTGAGTGCTCTGAGGTTTTGTTTAAGGACTGTTTGATAATGACAGCTGTATTTTTAATTCCTTTTCTAGTTGTGCTCAGCAAGGAATGTGGCTTGGTTTTTAGTAACCTCACCCTGGATTGACACTTTTTTGATACTATCAACCATGACTTCAAGATTCTTTAGCTCATTGTGCATGTAAAGTGGCAGGGGGTTGAGGTTTGGCACTTGATTCCTTGCATGACTTTTGTTTCTTATTTTAATGCTGACACCCCACACATACACACACCTGCAATTTAGAAAGATCAGTTCAGACTAGAGATGGGCACGACTCAGCGAAATTTTCGTTATCGTTTTCGTTTTTCGTTTGTTATGTAACGAAAACAAAAACGAAATTTTTTCAAAAACAAAATGGAAACGGAAATGAAACGAAAAATTTTGCCGTGTTTTTCGTTTTTGTTGCGGCAAATGCATTGAATTGAAAAGAATGCTAACAAAACAGAAATTTTTCATTTTTGTTTTTGTTTTTTCGTTTCGTTTTGTGGAAAAACCCAACGAAAACGAAAATGAACCGAAACGGACCCCTAAATGACCAAACGACAAACGAAACACAATTTTTTGAGTCTTGCCCATCTCTAGTTCAGACCCCTCCACAATCTCTTTTTAATTCTCAACCACACTAAATAATCTTTTGTGATCAACAAAAATGGCCACCTCACTTCTCACCCCTAAATGAGTCATAAATGATTCCAGAGCTTTTGTGAACATTTTTTTTAAAATCCCAATACCAATCCAGACCCCTGCTGGCATCCTTTTACTGAGAGAATTTGCAATTTATTCTTGAGCTCTGCAGCTTATTCCTTAACTGGGATCTATTAGATAAGTAGGCTTCTCTTATGCTGTCACTGCAACATACACTCAAGAGTTGGGAATGAAGAATACAGTCAGATGTACAAACGAACCATGTCTGCTGGATCACACTTGTCCATGAGCCAACTGACTTCCACAATACTCTAAAAAAATTAATGAAACTGAACTTGTCTTTGCATAAGCCAGTTTGCTTTTCAGAAAGGATAGTTTTTAGTTATCACTGACAATTTTATCCTTAATAACTCATCCCATCAAATCTACAGTGTGCTTTCACCTTCCATATATGTATTATTTAGGGGGAAAGGAGCCATGACTGAAAAGCTTCATGACTAGGTTATTCTGTACCCTGTTTTGTACAGCTTATCAGCAGACCTAGGATGCTGTCTTGAAAATCAGGGAGGCAGTCCTTTGCTTCCTGCCAGAGCACCGATCAGCTGGTATGCGGGGCTTTGGGAGGGGAAAAAAGTGTAAAAAAGCATGTGGTTTCCCTGCGCCAGTTCAGTTTCCCATAGTAAAGCATTCCTATGGGAAAATGAAAAACAAAACAATAAAATGAAAATTTCTACTTCATTTTGTTTTGGTTTTCTTTGATGGGTTGCTTTGTTTTTCATTTTGTTAGGAAATGAAATGAAAAACAAAAAAAACAAAATACAAAAATTCATTTCATGCCCATCTCTAAAGGCCATTTGTAAACTGGGCCTATGACACAACAAGAGAAATGAATTCATTTTCCATTTATGCAGTCTATTTCAGGAAAATATTTTGCTGTTTGGGTTATACTCTGCATGGAAAACATTTCTAAATTAAGAGATGAAAAAAATGTTAATAAATATAATAAAAGATGCAAATTTAATCAATAGTCTTGAAACTTTGCACCACTTGAGGCCCTTGAAGAGCTTTTAATCAACTTAGCAAAGTGAATGCATCATCTAATTGTTTTTCCTCCACTGTATAAAAGGCAAATACATCTTACCGGTGGAAATAAGGGCTATTCACACTCTTCTCACTATAGAATTTATCCTATTCTATGTGTCCACTTGTCACTGAGAATGAGTACTATTTAAAGTAATGGAATTCTCTTTCCCCACCCAAACTCTTCTTTTGAAATTGAGTTTTCGAATTGGTGGTGAGCATTAAATTGGCATTTCTTTGCATGTCCAGCTGACACCTTCATATACTCCTGGGTACATTCTGTAATGTTGCCCACACTAGTGCTTTTACACCTCCTGGCAGCTCTGCAGATTGGTGGGAGACATTATATATGACAATCTGGATTCCTTCTGGACTGTAGGTGTTGGTATTTTGTACAGATGATGAAAACATACTTGATCAAATTAAAAACTTTCCCTGAAGAGAAAAAGCAAAAACAATCAGAGATGAAAATACACCTTTCCTAGATCAAAGAAGCTGTGTTGAAATCTGATACTTCACCAGTATTCTAGTCTCCATGCTGTTTGTAATTATTGTACAGTATTGCTGGAATATTTGAACATTATCCAGACCCAGTTACCTTCATAATCCATTCCACTGATATGCTGCAGACTAGATATGAGGACAAATAAATAAATAAATAAATAGGAATATTAAAGAAATATCATTGATTTGTTAAATATATCTCCCTTAATATTTGTTGGGGCTGGAGTCCCCAATGAATACGAAGAGACAAATATTTGCTTTGTTGATGATGATGTCAATGACAACGATGACGATGACAATGATGATGGTTTCAGACAGCCACACACACATATACTTCAGAACCCTCCCCCCAGTTTATCCATCCCAACAGGTTCCTACTCCCCCATTCCTACCTTATGTGGCCTCTACCATTGCTGAGCCCTACATCATCTCTGAAGCCTAAATTGTTTCCAGAGCCTATATCACCACTGTGTCAACCCCAATCATGATTGCAGCTGTGGTAGCCACAAGGCAGGTGGTAGCACTGGCACTGGCAATTGTGGCAGTGTTCCCAGCAGATGAAAAAGCTTTGACCGCTCCGTCATTGCATTGCAGGCCCCAACTGCCATGATGGTGATGGTGGGCCTGGCAGCTCCATTGCAGATTCTAGCAGCCAGGATGGCAGCATAGGCCCCAGTGGCTGTAATGCAGGCCCCAGGAGCTGGGATGGTGGTGGCAGTCCCAGAGGCCACAGTTTTTAAAAAGACCTGATTCATGGTTTGTCATTTGAGAGTTCATAGTTCATGAACTCTTCAAGTTCTCTTCAAGTTCATGAAAATTCATAGTTCATGGTTCATCAGCTTTGACAAACCATGAATAAGGATGAACCACCCTTTTGGCCATTTGTCTCCATACTGAGACAGTATACTCAGATATGTATTTCCTTTCATTGACTGTTCTTCATTGTATGAAGAATGGGCTTTCATTTGACCTTAGTTCTATTATATTCCCTTAGTGTTTCTTTGCCTTCTACTGTACCACGAGACTGCCAAATAACGTTAACATTTCATACATCACTGAGATTCTAAATCTTGTGACTCCATCTTCGCTCCATTTCTGCATCTCAAGGTGTCTTGTAAGTCTTGTAAACATGCATAATTCTTAAGAACGTTGCTCAAAAAGCAGTCCCACTGTATTAATGGGGACTTGTTAAGAAGAATGGGTTATATGGAAAGTAATCTAGTAAAAGTCCTTAGATCTCTTGGTTCTCTGGATGAAAATAACCCTGGAACAATAAAAATATGGTGAAAAGTATGGAAAATATTTTAAACCAGATGAATTTCACATTTAAATGTGCACAATAGTTGTTCAATACTTATAAAATTATTTCCTTATAATCCTTTTAACTTTAAGTTGTAAATCCATAATATTTCTCCATCAACTCTCTAACAAAAATCATGCAATGTAGCTTGAGTTCTCTGTTAATTTTGTTCTTTGCATAGCAGTATATTCAGCTACACTAGATTAAGGAAGCTGTGTAGGAACCTGATATTTGCCAGTGTTCAAGTCCCTGTGCTGTTCTTAATTATTGTACAGTATTGTTGGGATTTTTGAACACTATTCAGACCCAGTTACCTGCATAACTCATCCCATGGATATGATACACACTGAAGTGTCAAACGGAACTCCAATGGGCTTCCAGGGCCTGTTGGAGACCCCATAAGTGGTTTCCACTGATCCAGAAGTCACTTTGGTTTTTCAAAAGTGACCTCCAGTTCACTGGAAACCACTTCCGGGGCCTCTGACGGGTCCGGGAAGCATGTCGGAAGCCTGTTCAGGGCAGCACCAGGCCAGGGGTAACTGCAAGAGAACTCAAACAGGCCCATGCAGCTTGCCTCAGGGGACCTTCCATTTCATATACCACAAAATGGGGAACAACTGTACTATTGCAGTGATCTTTACTTTTAAAGACTCCTCCCCACAAGAAAAACCTTTCCCAGGAGACAAAGGAAACTTTGGAAGCAGTGGAATCTAAAGGAAGGGAGAGAGAAAACTTTTCAGGTGAAATTTGTCATAAAGTTTATTCGTTCAATCTTTTCAGTGCCATTTGAAATGAACATATTTACAGGGTTTCCTTGACTAAACATTCTGAGACAGAACAGAAATAATGTAATCAATTGCAGCAGAGTACATAGACTGTAG
>JAHTLZ010000330.1:30288643-30314764 GCA_023846285.1 Phrynocephalus versicolor
TACTTACTTACTTACTTACTTACTTACTTACTTACTTACTTACTTACTTACTTACTTACTTACCACCCATCTAACTAAAGGCCACTATGGGTTTCTGGGCAGTTCACAACATAAACAATAAGCAAACATCAAGCCCTACACAATAAACTGATACTTCAGCATTAGAAAAAGAAAAACAACAACAAAGCCCTAGCATAAAAAAATATAGTGCAATACAAGCAGATTTAAACATTTCAGTATTTAAAAAAGCAGCCTTGTGATCATAATGACCAATAATTTTACTAGGTTCTGTTGCTGAATCAACTAAAAAGGTATGTCAGAAAGGCCAGGAATATGTTGCAAACATTTTTATATGTTACTCTATATAAGATAAAATTGTTAAGGTTATTAGGCTTTATTGCATTTTCTCATTTATAAGAAGTGTCTTGTTGTGTATGTTACAAATATATCCATTTTGTGTTGTTTGCTACTCTAGGTCTTTTAGGAGAGAAAAAGCATATACATGTGTATCTACTGTACATACATACTGTACATTGTTATGTACATACTCACATATATACAACACCAGAAGAGCTGACAGTGGAGGTAAATCACTGAAAAATCTTTCTCATGGTGGGATGGCGATCTGCAGAAGTGCTAATTTGCAATTCTCAAGTGTAGTTCCTTTGAATTCCTTGAGAATTTTGGGAACGGAAGTCCTAAAATATGAAAGAGTACACATGCAGTTGCAATCCTTCTTTTCAAGGAAAGCTCCATAAACATGTGTACACATTGTCTCTGTGCTAAACTAGTGTCCTTTCTCTTTTTGAAGCAAAGTTTACACCAAACCATCCTAGCTGATTGTCAGAAAGGATGAAAGCAACCCCTTGCCAGAAGAAATTGAAGCAAGATAATAACTAGTCTCCCTAAAAGTTCACTCAATGTTTCAGGAAAGCGTAAACAAAGATGTTTGTTTCTTGTGCAACTGACTTTATATTTTAAGTGTTGCAAAGTTTGCATTTTTGCATCTTGAGCAATATGTTGACCTGAAACCAAGCTACCTTCTCTGGGTACCCGCTTTGTAACACTATACCGAAATTGTCTTTGTCCATTGGCTGTGTCACTGCATGAAATAATAAACATCTCAAATTATCTCATCCTGCCTGTTATAAACTAGATTATGATAGATGATGCACTGATGAGATATTGACAGTGATTATGTGGTTGCTGTGTTCAAAGAAATAAGTGATAGACTGTCCAGACAGAAATGCTTAAATCAAAATCTATAGTCAATCTAATCCCCCGCTGTTCTTTTCCAGGAAAAAAAGAGTTTATTTTGCTCCCTAGAAACCACTTTTCCTTATTCATACTTAATCAGAATAAGGATTTGAAGCAAAATCTTTAATACAAGGAAGGACAAATGTGAAATGGGACACCTTCTTTTACAATTTATGCAATAAAAATTATTCAAATTGTACTAAAGCAAATCAGAATAACTTGCTTTATCAGTATATAACCAAATCTCAAATAAAAGATTCTATTATTTGCTCTGCTTCCTTGGTCATTGTCTCATTTATCAGCATGTTTTATGTCAGTATAGAATTTTACCTTAGCTTTAATTGCTTGACGACCCAGGTTTTGATTCTTTGTACTAGTTGCATGGGGTGGAGGATGGAGAGTAATGATGGAGTTGATTTGCATGGTACACTGATGTGCAGCCTATTGTGTGTGTGTTCCTTGCTCCATAAAACACATTCTTGTCCTAGTTGGTATGCTTTGTTGTGACTTAACTTTAGCTACCAGCACCTGTAGCAACAAGTAATTCAAAATTTGATTTCTTTTCTTCCATAAAAGAAAAAACAAAGTACTTTCTGAGCTCAGTTTCACAAGCTACAGCCAAACATCTTATTGACTGTCACTGCTGTTTCCTCGGCAATAAGAGTTGCCTAGTGGGACATTTAACATCTCAAGGATTGTGTTACTTTTCTCCCCAAATTCATAGATCTCAGCTTGGAAAAGTTTCTAGACTACAATTTCTAGGATTTCCAAACCAGCATGGCTACTAGTCATCTACAAAAATTGGACAGGAGTGTACATACTGGACTTTTCAAATTAAGGCAAAATCATGGAGGCCTGGCCAATCTCCAGATCTTGGGAAAGTTATTCTTTATACCTAGAACCTTCAGAATTCCCCAATTTGCATGAAGTATGAGTACTGTAAACTAGAGATGGGCATGAAATGAAATCATAGTGTTTTGTTTTGTTTCTTTTGTAGTTTTGTTTTGTTTTGTTAGTAACAAATTTTTAAAGTAGTTTTTGTTACAAAATGGAATGGAATGGAATGGAATGCTCCCCTGGGTCCTAGAGGAACCAAAACCACTGGGAAGCTTCCTCAAGTTCTTCCCTATACATCCCCTAAATTTGAAGAGGTCTGGGGTTCAGGGGAATGGCTTATTAAGCTCCAAATGGGGTGCTTAATAAGAATGATTTTTTCCCTAGTGGTACCACTTTGGAGCTTAATAATTCAGCCCCTTGACTCCCAAACCTTTACTAATTTCCCGGCCTTACAGGGAAGAGCTTGAGGGAGCTCACCTGCCATTTCCTCTAAGATGAATTGTTTCATTTCTAGAGGGGGAAATGGTGTTTCATTTCATGATGAAATGACAAAAAAGTGTTTTGTTTTTCATCTGGTGCCTATCTCTACTGCAAACCAAATTATCTCAGTGGTTCTCAACCTGTGGGTCCCCAGATGCTCCTGGACTGCAACTCCCAGAAATCCTGGCCAGCTCAGCTAGTGACGAAGAGTTCTGGGAGTTGCAGTCCAGGAACATCTGGGAACCCACAGCTTGAGAACCACTGATCTAGATTATATATCTGCTATATTGTTTATACAGTAATCTCCCTATCTTAAGATATCGATCCTAGGGCTTACATCAGACATTCTCGCTGGACATATTCTTTTTTTAGTCTTTGGAAACAGAGATGCTTTAACCTTGAATAATCTCTGCTATCACTGAAATGTTCATAAAGTGTTTCAAAATAACCAAGTCCTTTCTTATTTTTTGTTCTTACATTATTTTCTGTATACTGAGTAGCTTCTAGTCTACTGAATCTTCTAAACTGGACTTTCTCGTGTTATGGAGTGGAGGAATGTTTGACCTTCCACATGTTACTGGACAGATTACATCAGCCACAGTTCAGCATGGTCAGTAGTCTGGGATGATGAGAGTTGTACTCCATACATGAAGGCCAGACATTCTATCCCAGTGCCTTATACAGTGTAGTCCTCTACAGTCAAATCCACTGAGCAAATTTTCTGTGGTTAAATGAAATTTGTTGCAAAAGTACTAGAAAGCTATCTTTGAATAGGGTATAGAATCTTGTGAAAAAGAATGTGGGGTAAGTTTTTCATTGAGGCTTGGCTTTGAATCTTTATTCAGATGGAGTGATAGAGACTGAGTTGTCATTTTTTGCTTACACAGCCAAATCCACCCTCACCAACTGCATTAGGAGAATAATATTTTCATGCAGCTCCTTGACAAAAGACATGGTGTAACTTATTTGATCTATCTGTAACTGAGAAACAGCTTGACATTCCTTTATTCCTCTTAGAATGAATCTCTCTTGTAATATCTTAGATGAAACTATTGATTCATGAGTATAGTATTAGCGAATATGCCAATTTCCATTGTTTTTGTTAGCTATGAATGCACTGATTGTTTAAGCTCCAGTGGTAATCCCAAATAATGCTCAAGCAATATATCCAGTGCCTTATTTCTCCAGCTGCTTTGCATTTCATTTTTGTATTTCTCAAATTTATGTCTAATGATTCATTTTACTGCTTCTAACATAAATAGGAAAGTTGGGGGGGGGGGACTTCGTTCCCCTTCCTTTCAATAGTCTCGGTTGCTGTGTGCCATTTATGACCAAATCTGCTTAGATTAGTCTTCACTTGTTTCCTCCATTCACCCCCTGTCATAATAAAATATTGACAGAAACAATTTCTGTGGGGAAAATGGAAAGTTAATAGATAAGATGAAGCTCTGCGTGGTTTTTCATTAAAGTTCTGAATGTACTCGCACAACTTTTGTTGCATTTATTTAGAAGATAAGTCTTCAAGTACGAAAATGAACTCAGCAGTCCATCTTTCTCTCATCACTCAATAAGTTTCAACTACCTCAGTTCTCAGACACTCTTTTAAGCAGGTGTCCACAGTATTAGATGTCCAGAAGTCCCTACAAATAGGATTACTTCCTTTGTGTACCTCCTGTGGGGAGCTATAAGTATGAGATAACCTTCAAGTTAAACTTCAAATTGAGAGGTCTCAAATTGTAGCAGAGGTCCCCAAAAATTGGGAGGTAAGTAACATCTTAGCACACACATACGTATGAAAGGATGCTTGGGAATGATCTAGACCTAGAGATGATACTCTGGGAAACTGAGTCTTCTTGTTGCTGGTGGTAGTATGGTAGTAACCGTCATCCTTGTTATTGTCATGTCTCAGCATGGCTGGTACATGGGGGCAGACCAAATGGTCAAGCCTTCCAGCCCAGCCCTGCCTAGTCATCTTTTTAAGGACTAAAAGATGTGCATCTTCCAATTCTTTTAGTCCAGCATCAGTCAGCCTGAAAGGAAGCATTGACCTCTCTTTTTTGGTTTTCACAGAATTAGACAGAAGAAAGGACAAGCCTATGTTTGTGATGGTCCTGATGTTGTTGGATTGCAAGTCCCATCAGCTCTCGCCAGCACAAGAGTAACAGTAAAAGAGTGCATTTGGCAGAGATAGAGAAGAGGACCTTTCTCTGTTGCTGCTTTGGAACTCCCTTCCATACAAAGCCAGGCTGTCCCCACCTTTGCTATCCTTCTGCAAGCAGGCAAATACCTTTTTTCTTCAGGTAAGCTTGCCCTCAGTGACTGGCTGCCTGAGTGCGGTTCTTAAATGTACTGTTGTGCTTTACTTTTTACAGTGTGATTTGGGTGTTGCTTTTGCTGACTGGCTTTAGTGTAGTATTTTCTTAATCCGTTTCAGTATTTGCATATTTACCATTTACAGCTTTGAATATATATTTTCAATTATGCAAACCACCTTGGGTCCTTCTTAAAGGGAAAGGTGGGGCCAAAATATTTTAAATAAACAAATAAAGAATATGAGATGTCCAGGTTGCAAATGATGCATAGGATATGATTTGCTATTGGCAAAATAATATTTGCCTCATCTCATTTACAGTGCTATAATGTATCTGCAAAACCAGCAAATGATATTTACTGATGTAGAAAATACCACAGTAGGAATATACTCCTTTTCCAACTTACAGAGACCATATTTACTATAAAGGTGCAAGGTCAGATTAATCAAAGCAAAGCCCATTATTAGCTGAAGGGACTTCTTGTCCTAGCAATATGTGTAGAAATTGCTCTAAAAAGGCAATAGAAACCAGAACAAAGCTTAACCAATATACTGGAACAGTAAAACTGGCTGACAGCTGTTGACTTGATAAGAACAGATAAAAAGGAGTATTACTCACAGTTATAGAGTGTTAGCAAGTGGAGGGAGTACATGTATTGGAGAAAGAGTCTCTAGGGCAGTGATAGCGAACCTTTTAGAGACAGAGTGTCCAAAATTGCAATTCCAAACCCACTAATTTCTTGCAAAGTGCCAATACGTCAATTTAACCTGAATAGAGGTGGCTCTGAAGGGGTGATGTTGGGGTCCCACAGAAAGGGCTCTGAGTGCCATCTTTGGAATCCATGCCCAACACCTCTGTAGGGGGTAAATATTTATTTTGTAAACTTGTTCTAATACCATAGACTTGTTTTTAAAATCTATTGGTGTTACTAGGATAATTTTATTAATGATTACCTTAATAATTTTGCAGTATTTCACCTTAATGTCTCAGTCTGTTTATTTCTGATATATTGTACTTAAGCTTGTAAATATACATGGTGTAGGTAGAACTTGCATGCCTTTTCTTTTATAAGTAATAACACATACACATTTTTCCTGTGTCCCCCTGGCATGCACCTAAGAAACAAACTGTGAACTGGTTTGTTTTTAGGGGAGTTCATGGTTCCCAGTTCATGAAGAATGAATCATCACAAACCACCTGTTTTCTGGATCACCTCAATTCTAGACCTTGATTATAATGATCACACTATTCAAAAAACTGAGTGCCAGCAAGTTACTTAGTTGTGCTATTAGGTTTGCTACAGAACCTCAGCAGGAGATGACAATGAACCATTATTGAACCTCATTACTAATTTTGTCATAGAATAAATTAATTTTTCACCCATCCTGTTCTCATTACCTTAGTTGTCAAAAAAGAAGCTATCAAGATTCTATTCTAATAATATCTGCTGCCTTCTGGTAATTATTGTTCCTTGCTCTAAAACTTTGGCATTTTCAATTTTGCTCTTGCTCTGCTCAGTAGTTAGTTCTATCTTGCAGGACTCATAAACCTGTAAATATGGAAATAATAATTTAATGGAGATAAAAGACCTGGCATAGAAACTGGTGGGGGGGGATACTCTTTCAGGACACAGAGGTACTGGACAACACTAACAATCACTACGTCAGACTACAAAGAGAACCCATTGAAATCAACAAACACAAGCACAGTTTTAACAGAAAAGAAGAAAGTCTAAAAATCAACAAAGCCTGGCTTCCAGTACAGAAAACTGCAGGTTGCAGAAAATGAATGTTCAATGATTCCCACCCAGCCACAAGCACCAATGATCAGTTCACACAACAGAACAGCTAATGATACCCATTAAAACACAGAGAAATGCAGCCACCCCTGATTGCAATGAAACTTCTTAATCCCTCTCACAAAACACTCTTTAACCCAGGGCACAGAGAGAACAGCTAGTTCCCTGAGCTCCTTGCCCTCTGAAGATGCCAGCCACAGAGTCTGGTAAAACGTCAGGAAGAAAAACTTCCAGAACACGGACAAACTGCCCAAAATACACACAACAGCTATCGGGGGGGGGGTCATTTCTTTTTTTTTTTCATGCTTTATTGTGATTAGGGATGGGCATGAAATGGAAAAATTGTGTTTTGTTTTGTTCCATTTTGTCCCCCTTGCATTTCATTTCGTTTGTTTCATACAAGTTTTTCCTAAAAATCATATGAAATGAAATGTTAAATGAAATGCATTGTTACTTTTGGGGGGTGCAGCAGCATTGGTGGCATCTTCGGTGGTGGCGGTGGGCCTAAGCCAGCCTGTTGGGCCCGCTCTCGCCCTGTCCTCTCTGGCGGTAGCAAGGCCGCCCACCGGGCCCACTTGCCCTTTCCTCTTCGGCCACGGCTGCGGCTCTTCTTTGGCGACAGCTGAGGTGAAAAGGCCTCTGAGCCCAGCAGGTAAGGGAGCTGCAGCTGTTTTACAGACAAGATGAAACAGTTCATTTACATGAAAAAAAAACTTTCATTTTGTCTATTACAAAATACTGCTTCCTCATTTCATTTCATTTCGTCATGTTTCATTGCATAACAAAGCAATGACACAGCATTGCATTTTTTGTTTTGTACCCATTCCTAATTGTGATGCTTTCTCCTACCAACAATGGTCATAGTGGTAGTTTTCAATGACTTAGAAATGCTATTCTGTTTCCTCATGTATAATGGAAACAAAAGAAATAGAAAAGAAAAAGAAAAAGAACATACTGTAGGAACCTAAATACCAGATTTACTTCAATCTGGATTTTCATGGACTCCACTCTACCTCCTCAGATGAATGGAATAAAACATTTAGTCATAAGTTCATATGCAATCTTTGTATACAATGCGGGGATGGTGATGCAGTGAAGATGGATACAGGTGCAGAAAATAAAATTTCAAAATAACAACCACGTTATTAACACAAATGATGAGCTCATATCCTGCTCATAGCTAGAATAATTAACTGCCTATCAGGTAAGTGTAGTCTATCTTAGTCGCTAAAGGGCAAAAATGTTGATCCCAGAACAGACTGTTCATTCGGAGTTGAAATGATTTTTAATTTATTTTGCCCAGGCCTTGCCATTGCTGTGCAAATTTCCCACAGGAGAATTCTTCCTCTTGGTCCCACCACTTTCACAGGTTTGTTTGGTGTGGGCTTGGGAGAGGGCCTTCTCTGTTGCTGGCTCCAGACTTTGGAATTCCCTCTCATTAGTCTAGACTGCCTCCCTCTTTACTGTCCTTCCGCAAGCAGGCCAATACCTTTTCCATCACCGCCATCATCATCTAAGAAGTGCAGAGATGGAAGGGATCCTTTGGATCATCAAGCACTGCTCCTGTGAAAGGAAGCAGAGTACTGTTGTACCTTACTGCCTTGAATATGCTTTGGTGTTACTTATGTTTGTTTAACATTGTATTCATCATTCCTTTTAGTATTGTATATACATTGTTACTAACTTAAATACTGTGTTTAAATTGTTGTAAGCCAATCGGTGTCCTTTTTAAGGAGAAAGGCAGGTTAAAAATTAATAAAAATAAACATTTAGTGGGCATTGTAGAACATTAAGATGGTGTCATCTGGTTTTGCTTGGAGCACCACCACAGAGTCATCCGTTGTAACCCATCAAACCAAATATAGCAACCTAGAAAACAATGTGATCATCCACCTCTCATTCGACCTGTACCTACCCCTGAATATTATGCTATTCTAATTTTCATGGAAATTATCCTCAGTTGAGTGTGATTAGGGCTATGGCCTCAGTGTCTTTTGCAAAATTCATGTAATGCATGGTGAAGTCCTCTGAATGTTTAAACTAATTCATGCAAACTGACAGCCAAATGATGAATGCATTCAATACATTTTCTGTATCTTCATTTAGTTCTATTTTAGTTTTGATTTGGAACACTTTGTAGTATCTACTGAATACTATATAAATCTTCAGCTGCTAGTTTCTCCTACCAGCAAGCAATGATCTATTATAAATGAACTGTTTCATATATGATATTGACTTTGTTTAAAAACAACAACACTGCAGGACTAAAGCAAATCCAATATTGCATTTTCCCACATCTAAGTACCAATGGTAACTTAAAAGCATTCATGAATCAATGGGACAAAGTAAGACCAACTTGTGAAGGACTAATTCCATAATTTGCTTTGTCCCAGTAGTGTATACTGTGTGGCACCGGAGAGATAAATTCCCAGATTGTCCCTTAATTCTCGGCTCTGCTCCTCTTGCTGGTACGAAGCTGCAGACAGTGTGTCTGCTCCTTTGTAAACAGTATAAATTCCCAATTCTACAGTGAATCATTAGGTCATAAAGGACATGTTCACGAAGTAGTACAAACAACCTGATTGGCTATCTGAAGCACTCAAGAAGTTTTTTTAAAAACTCCTGTTTTTATATTTATTAAAACAAATCAATTATCTTTATTTTAAAGCCCTGTTGGATCTGAGGCAGCCATTACTGTAGCTTATCAACTGCCAAGACACATCAAATATATCATTTAAAATTCTAATGGTTGCCAAATACTTTGGCAGAAGTCCAGAAATGCTAAACCTACTTAACTGTTTTACAGGAGCCAGTAGGGTGGGGAATGGTTGGTATAAAACTATTAAAGACACAGTTTCCTTTCAAATAATTGTAAACCTGTTCCTTTTCTGTTCCTTGCTTTTTTAAATCTCCTGCTTTCTCTTTAATCACAACTCATTTATTTAATGATGTATTTCTTTGTATGGATTGCAGTGAATCCTTTGCTGTTGCTCCAGGCCTCATATCCATGCTTTCAGAGGATAAATTAGCATGCCCTTTATATTGATGGAGTGGAGCATTGATCTCTGGTAGAGAAGATTAGGTTTCAGTCTTAGTCATGTGGGAGTAAGACTCATTGAACACCATGGACTTCTGAATAGACATGGAGAGGCCTTTTCTGCTTCCACAACTGAAGCATTATTCTTGGAAGATTAGCTCCGTATAGAAGTTCCACACTACAACTTCATTTCCTTGTTCATCATTTCCTAGAGAGAATAAACACTGTCTTAGAGTATGTGTGTAAAAATGTCTATTTTGGTTTGCATCCCATTGAACTGAATGGCAGTCAGTCTCTCAGAAGTGCTAACATCACAGCTGTGGTATGTCTGTGGATTTTCTCAGTACTTCAGGTGAGGTTATCCAGGAGTTGAATCATGGCAATTGGACTTCTCTTTCTTTTTTTGTGGGATTGAAACTTTTCTCTATAGATCAAAGTAGGGGAAAGCTCCCTGCACCCTGGAAGGTCAAAAGGAGGGGCAGTAGTCTGGTCTATACCATGAAAATGTCCATGCTGTGGGTGCTTCATAGAGATGGACATAAACCAGACTGGGAAGAACAACTTTATCCAAATATTTTGGGTGGTTTACCTACATAAGCCCCCCATACCTGGACAAAGAATGTAAATGTTACTAGAGATGGAACATGAAGGATCAAAATAGGGATTTCAGTCATCTAATTTTATTACCTTCTACTTGCAAAGCTAGCATTCCATCCATTTTCTCCCTTACATTAAGCAGTTCATAGATCACCAATCACAAGTGTTCTGTTGCAAGGGGACCCTAAAATTTTATGCTAATGAACATCTCCTGCTAGGAAGTCAGAATTTGGGGGCCCTATCAGTGACACCTACAATTTTAAAAAAATAAACTGGATATGCGAGGGGAAAATTGTGTTTTTGTTAAACATGTATTTGTGCCCTCCAAGTAACCCCCCCCCCCGAGAAAGACACATTTTTTAATAATCTAAAACAAAAGCAGTGAGAGGGGAGGGGGAAACCTATCCCAGTCTCATGTCTTGCTTTGTATCTCCCATGGCTTCTATTAGGCTTCCCATTTCCATGCTCCAAACTAGCCAGGTAGAAGGTACAGAGCATGCATTCCTGCCCCTTTCATTCCCAACATTGCTGTGTTTTTTTAAAAAATATATATTTTATTGTTGGGGTTTTTTGTTTTTGTTTTTTGTTTTGTTTTTTGGCTTGGGAGACTTCCTAATTAGGCTTCCTAATCATATTCATCTCAACATGCTTTCCTAGCTCCACATGATTGAAAGCTTTGCCTTATCAGGGTTTCTGATTGTGTGAGGGTTGTAAGTGCATTCAGCTGAACACAATTAGAATACCTCTTCAGAGCTTCCCTGGCAACACAGGGATTGTGTATGCTGATCTTAGCCTTCAGTGCCTGACCTTGCGACAGTAGAGTCTACTAACCTTCATTTGAATGCAAGTATAACTTTCCAGTGTAACTTATTCTGTGTAATCAGGAACTCTGGTAAAGTATATCAGATTTCTTTCAATAATTGTTCTACTACAGAATCGGCTTTCCATTAGAATGCCCATTGGCCAGTATACAGGTATATAGTGTCATCTTGTTTGTTTATTTACTAGGCCTGCAGTTTCTCAATGAGTCCTAGATATGATAGACTCCCTGGATCATTTTATAGGTTGTTAAAGAATATAAGGTGGTGTTAAGGAGCTGCCTATCTGGGTATATTTAACATACAAAAGGGAGGATGTGTGTGTGTTATGTTGTTACAGTCGTGACCAACTCTTCGTGACTCCATATGCATGGAGTTTTATTGGCAGGAATACTGGAGTGGTTTGCCAGTTCCTACTCCAGGCGCCTACAGCACCTGGTATTCCTTGGTGGTCTCCCATCCGAGTACTAACCAGGGCTGACCCTGCTTAGCTTCCGAAATCAGGCAAGATCGGATATGCTTAGGGCATCTAGGCAGCAGCTCAAAAGGGGAGGATACTTTTGCACAATAATACTCTTTTCTGTCATTTCCCTGCTCCTCTAAAATATAGAAAGTGTTGAGTCTGAAGAGGAGAAACTCTATGGTCTGTCACCTGCCCCCCTTGTATAAAAGAGGTTTGGAGGTAAGTGCAGTGGGCAGTAGAGCTAAAGGGGCCCCTTTCTCTATGCTGAAAATTCATAAATAGCTAATATATTAATACACCTTGACAAAAGATTTTTTCAAGATTTGCTTAAATTGCAATAGACTGACAGATGCTAGTTCAGCATGCTGTTGGACATAAGAGATGGGACAACGCACATACCTTGAATCAGGCTTAATATATGAACGAAACTGAATGTACATCCTTGTTCATGGAACAAAATAGAAGGTGAATCTTTATTGCAGGGATGTGAAAAATGCAAGCCAAATAGTTTGTTGAATCAGGTTGCCCTGAATCAAAAATATGTTTTGAGAATTAATTTTGAATCCCTACAAGGTTGTCCAGATTCAGGTGAGAGCAAGGGAATGAGGACTGTTTTTATTATCATGGTCTCCATAATTTTTGTAAATCATCTCTATGCTAAACCAGTGCTTTTTTCCATTTTCAGCAGCAAAGCATGTACACCTATATTGCAACCATAAACTGAAAGACTAAATGTTTTAAAAAGATATAGTCTATCCTTTGAGAGAAATCCATGCAACAAAGCAGAAACTGTTTTCACGGTTGGTGTTGGATGTATTTAAGGGTTGTGTTATTTCCACAGTTTTGCTTAATATTTCCATGAGCATGCACAAAATCCATCACATTCATGCACTGGTCCAGAACACAATGTTTTGGGTGAGATTAATTTTGTGTGAGGATTTACATGCTTACTTTTGATTTAATATACTTCATTGTATTCAAACACCCACCAGCATTTTGATGAAAGATGGCATACAATACTCTAATGTATATGCAAAAAAATCCTGCAGAAAATCCCATTTGAAATAAACACATTGATGTAAGAAGCATCTGCAGCAGATGATGATGATGAATGACAATTCACCTCAGGATTTACCTGTACTCTGTGCTCCATTATTATACTACAGACTTGGTCATAACTTCATTTCTCCTAGTCTATTATGCCCAATGATTATTGGCTTTATTAGGTTAATACTACCTAAGCAACTTCTGGATAATATGTGTATTCTCTGAACTCATTCCTTTGCTGTCAAAAAAAATGGCACTTGCTTTTGCTACTTCCAGGTTATTTGTGTCCTGCCTAATTACTGCCTGTTTTCAAATGTCCATTTTGGGGTGTGTGTGAACGGGAGGTTTGCTCCACATATTTGGATGAATATGGGCTCTCCCTTACAAAAATATCTTATCATACAAAGATGTTGGCACAAGAATTGTTGAGAGATTCATGTCCCAGAGAGAAAGCATACCTTGCTAACTGGCTCAGCATCTAGTAAGATTTTTTTGCAAACATCCTGGTTAAACATCTTCCCTAGTTAAACACTGGAACTCTGTTCTATAACGTAGAACAGCCATTATATCTGGGAAATATATACATATATAATTTATTTAATTATTAACAAAAATATTTTTACTTCGGCTTTCTCCTCAATAGGTCCCAAGGCAGCTTGCAGTATTAAAAGCTAATAGCAATAAACTTTGGCACTGTGATAGATTTCACTACCCATATATTAATCCTGTGTAAGCAACACATTTTAGAAGTTTTCCTTTAAATATTTCTTGGGCCATTACTGACAACCAATGTTGTATTAACTTAATGTTAATATTACTGTACTTGGATGGTAATTGGTATCTGGGAGTTGAGTCATGGCTACTGGACTTCTTTTTGAGAGACTCAACTCCCAGATAAACGCACCTGGATGACTGAGAATCTTCACAGACGTATGGTAATTGGTAGGCTACAATCTGTTTATTTCTTCTCTCTAGTGAATACTTTTGTTTCAGGTAAAATCAGCAGATGATTAACCTGGCTATTCTTTTTTGATTTACTGTATTGATACTATTTTCTATTATGCTTATTTCTTGAAGAAAATGGCAGATTTCTAATATTTTATGCAACTAAATGTTGGGAAAGTACTTCTCTGTGGTTTCATTTTGGTTCTGAATAGTTAAAGATTCATTCATTCATTCATGTATTCATGTTTGGAATTGCCCTACAGCTAAAGTACTCAAGATGACATTAATAAAGAACAGCTAAAATATGAAGCATAATAAAAAAATCAATAAAGTAGAATAAAAAAGCAGCAATAAAAGACAATTACAAAACATAGAGTAAGTTTTAAAAGTAACAAGTACTCAAAAATATTTTTAAAAACCCTGCACAACTCAGAGTAATATAGCAACTTTACACTTTAACTGACATCAAAAATATGTAACAAGTTGAAAGGTATAAGTGATAATAGGCCTCATTCTTATTCTAAAAAACTTTGCAGGTGGATCTCTAAAAAACTTAACTTAGGTGGATCTCTTTGGGAGTATATTTGCAGTATGAGGGGCTACCATTGTCAAGGCCTGTTAATTTATATCCCTATATGAGGGCATTCATGTCAGAATATCCAGTAACAATACTGCTACTCAGGTAGGAACATATAGAAGTGTTTCTTTCAAGCACTGAAACCCCGAGGAATGAATGGCTTTATGAGTTAAAATAAGCAATCTGAACTAAGTCCAAAGTTATAGAGTAACCATGCAGTGTGGGGGTGTTGTCTCATTACATTCGTGTCTGACCCTTTGTGACTCCATGTCCATGGAGTTTTCTTGGCAAGAATACTGGAGTGGCTTGCCAGTTCCTACTCCGGGCACCTACAGCACCTGATATTCCCTGGTCGTCTCCCATCCAAGTACTAACCAGGGCCGACCTTGCTTAGCTTCTGAAATCTGGCGAGATCCGATGTGCTTAGGGCATCTAGGCAGCTCAATGATGCAGTAGCCAGTAATAATAATAATGTAGCTCTGGATTCATTCATGTACCTTTTCCTCTTGCTGCAAGCTTTTGTGCAAATGGGGTTTTGTGCAAATGGCGTTACACAAATCCAACTAGTTGGTTAACAGGAGGATCATGGGTAGGTCATGAAAACTAAATTATCACCTACCACATTTGGTCATAGTTAGCTTAACACCATTGCACACAGATCTACAGTGCAATGCTTTCCAGAACAGAATGGCAACCACTATTTCAGAAGGATAAACCACCAGTCCATAAGCAGCATCTTCATCTTACCTGGATTAAGTACTTAGTGCTTTACCCAAGCATGATTCTTTTAAAAATAAAATAGAGCTGAGCATCACCAGCATACTTATGAGATGCAATTCAAAATCTCTGGATAATGTCACCAATTGGTGTTCTTTGTCTGGAAGTTGAGTCATGGCAACTGGACTTCTTTTTCTTGAGAGGCTGAAATGTTTCGCAGCTCATCCAAACAGCTTTTTCACTTTGAAGAGAGCTAGTTGCGAGTCCTCCATTTTATAGTTCACTTTGACCTCTTGTCACCCTGGTCTGAAATAGGCTCATAAGATGAACAACGGCTTGAATAGGCTCATTAGGTAGACAACAGTCTCAATAGCCTTAAGGTGAACAATGGCCTAAGGTGCTGAAATCCATAAAGTATGGGTTCTTAGCTGTGGCCTTGGTGCTGGAGATATGAAGTACTTTTTATTTGTCTGGTTATTGTTGAAATCATACGCTGAGAAGTGTCAGATAGACTGTGCCTTAGCCCTCCACATCTGTTGAAAGAGGAGTTTTGAATGCTTACATGAATGCCTTCCCTGACCCCTCTCTCAAACCACCTATCTTCTCTGTCTAATATGTGTACATCCTCATCTTTGAATGAGTGCCCTTTGTCCTTCAAGTGGAGGTGTACTGCTGATTATTTACCAAGTGTTGAGAGATGAAATTCTACAGGACTCTTAGGGTACAGATCAAAGAGTCTAGCATAAATCTCTAATCACAGCTTTCTGAAAACAATTGTGCAAAGAGAAGCAGAACCACTCTAAAAAACCCCCATCCCTTCCTGATTTATACATTCACACACCCCTGCCGCCCCAGAAGAATACTATGGTTGATGGCATCACAGTCCATTGAGAGGTTCAGAATTAATAGGATTGCCTCCACTGGTCTCTCTCCTGACATATGTCTTACACTACAGTGATCAATGCAATTTCAGTACCAAAATGGGATCTAAATATGTGCTGTAATGGATCCAGAAAGTAATTGTCATTTAAGAGGACCTGGATCTGTCTGGTTACACCAAGCTTGTACCTCTGGTCCAGAAATTGGTTGTGACCATTGATATATATCATTCTGATGATATTCTGATCCAGAACAGGGTTGTTTTCTTTTTTCTGCTCTGTTTGCATCACCATCTTGTTGAGGCTGTACCTTGAAAAGGAAGTTTACAAAGGAAGTGAGAAGTAGGCAGAGGTTACATTAATATTCATTTCATAATATCTGTTTGACGTTTATGCATGTTTGCTAATGAGGAGATAGCAAAGAGATGGCAAATATCCAGTAATTTTCCTTAGAAACAGGATAGAATGACTGCTTTCACTTTTCCTCCATACCATAAAGGTAAAGCATAAAACAATGCTATAAATGCCTTTTGGAAACCTTGCTAATATATTATCTTTGATATTTTTATAAGTATTTCTCCTTTGCCATAAAACAGGAGCACTATTTTCATTCTATTTTTGTGCAAATCTGACAGAGATTGGTAAAAAGGTTTGATTCAAAACACCAGAGATATTTCAGATAATTAAATACAAATAAAAGCCAAGCTTAAATTGAGGATGTATTTGTTTCAGGAAAACAAACAAATGGGGAAAAATAGACTTGGAAATTTCCCTCATATCTTGTTAACATTTTTCCCACGATACATCACTATTTCCAGGGAATGACACCCCTTCTTTTTTGACCAATTAAATGACAAGGATACAAAGTCTTGTAAGATACTTTGATACCACATACTAACATAAAAGATACATATTGCATTGACATGATGTACTACAAGTGACATATCAGAAACAAAAATAAAAGAAAACAAAATTACGGCACCTTCCAAAACAACCGATTTATTGCATTGTGAGCTTTTGAGGATTATAACCTGCTCTTTCCAGACTCATGGGATCAAGAAAGTATTGTGGCCTCACGATCAATATGACATGCTGAGCACAGGAAAATAGCAATCAAGGTTTATCTACAGGCATCTACTACCTGTTAGCAGCTTGGCACTATGAACATTTGAGGGGCAGGGAGGATAAGAGGAATGCATAACAGTAGGATTTTATGCCTTTGAACTTACTGGCAAATAACCCACACCTTGATGGCAAAGTCAACATTACTCAAGTATGCTTTGGGTTTTGAGGAAAGGCTTTTAATGGATGGCCTTTCTTATACATGTTTTTAAATTACAATTTAATCCAGTAGTGCTTTAGTGTAATAATTCGTTCAGTTGTGTTTTAGCATTACAGTAATAACTTGGTTTAAGAGTAACTTGTTTTAAGAGCATTTTGCAAGACAAGCAAACATTTTTTAAAATTTTGATTTGCTCACCAAACAATGTCTTGATATACATGCACTGGAGCAGGTCACATGATCACAAGTGATACAATGGTGGCTCTCCCTCCCTCCCCTTGCTGCATTGTGGGTTATTGTCTGGAACATTCTATTTCAGGCAGCCTCCAAAGCAGAGAGAGGAGAGAGGGAGAGAGGTCTCCCTTGCACCAACCAGGATTGTACAGGTTAGGGTTTTATTTTTCTTTACATTTTTATTTTTATTTAATTTGTATTCAACATTCTTTCTTATTTTTTTTTCAAAACATTTCTAGTCATGGGGCAGCTAGTCAAGTGTTTATAGGGATACAAATTGTACTTTATTATTATAATATTAAAAATATAGAGTAAAATCCAGTTGTTAGTCCCAGGCAGAACAGATTATATAGCCAGGTCAATGCCCACACTGCATACCATGGTGTGGATGTGGACTTTCTAGCCAACCTGCTTTGTTAGTTTTAGCATTTTGTGCATATAGTGTGTTGTCAATGGGACCCCAGAATGAATCATCTGAGTTTCTTTTATTTCTTATGGGGAAATTTGCTTTGATATAAGAGTGTTTTGGTTTACAAGCATGTTTCTAGAATGAATTGTGCTCGTAAACTAAGGTACATAAAAACATAAGAACATAAGAAGAACCATGCTGGATCAGGCCAAAGGCCCATCTAGTCCAGCTTCCTGTATCTCACAGTGGCCCCACTAGATGTGTCTGGGAGTGCACAAGACTAGATGTCGGTCTCCTGATACCACTCCCCTGCATCTGGTCCTTGAAGTACCCTAGTTTTTAGCCTGGAGATGATACATCTCTATCATGGTTTGTAACCTGTGATGGACTTCTCCAGGAATCTGTCCAATCCCCTTTTGAAAGCATCCAGGCCAGATGCCATCACCACATCCTGTGGCAGGGAGTTCCACAGACTAACAACACGCTGGGTGAAAAAAAAATATTTTTTTTGTCTGTTCCTACTCTCCCAGCCCTCAATTTGAGTGTATGTCCCCTAGTTCTGGTATTTTGGGAGAGGGAGAAGAGCTTCCCTCTAACCACTTTACTCATGCCCTGCATTATTTTGTATGTCTCAATCATATCTCCCCTCAAGTGCCTTTTTTCCAGACTGAAGAGCACTCTCTTCTGCACCTTTTCCAGTTACACTATGTCTTTTTTGAGATGAGGTGACCAGAACTGTACACAATACTCCAGGTGTGGCCTTACTATCGTTTTGTATAATGGCATTATAATGTTGGCTGTTTTATTTTATTTTATTTTTGATAATCCCTAGCATGGAATTGGCCTTCTTCACTGCTGCCACACATTGGGTAGACACCTTCATGGAGCTATCCACCAACACACTAAGATCTCTCCTGATCCATCACGGATAGCTCAGAGCCCATGAGTTGATAGATAAAGTTTTGATTTTTTGCCCCAATAATGCTTTACTTTACATTTTGCTTCATTGAAACACATTTTCCATTTGGCAGCCCATTCCCCCAGTTTGGAGAGATCCTTCTGGAGCTCTTCACAATCTTCTCTGGTTTTTACCACATGGAAAAGTTTCATGTCATCCGCAAACTTGGCCACCTCACTTCTTATCCCTGTCTCCAGGTCATTCACTGATTGAAAAGCACCAGTCCCAGGACAGATCCCTGGGGCACACCGCTTTTCACCTCTCTCCATTGTGAAAAATTCCCTTTGACACCTACTCTTTGTTTCCTGGATCTCAACTAGTTCTCAGTCCATAAGAGGACCTGCCCTCTTATCCCCTGACTGTGCAATTTTCTCTGCAGCCTTTGGTGAGGGACTGTGTCAAAGGTCTTCTGAAAATCCAGATAGACAGTATCCACCGGTTCACCCAAATCCACATGCTTTTTAATCTTTTCAAAGAATTCTAAAAGGTTTGTCAGGCAAGACTTACCCTTACAGAAAGGACAAACCTTTCTCTCAGCAAGGTTTGTCCTTCTATGTGTTTTAAGATTTTCTCTTGGATGAGGCTTTCCACCATCTTCCCTGGGACAGATGTAAGGCTAACTGGCCTGAAGTTTCCCGGGTCCCCCCTCCTTCCTTTTTTAAAAATTGGGGTGACATCCGCTATCCTCCAGTCCTCCGGCACTGTGGCAGTTTTAAGAGACAAGTTGCATGTTACCATTAAGAGATCTGCAATTTCATTTCTCAGTTTCTTAATAAACCTTGGGTGGATGCCATCTGGGTATTACTGTATACAGTTTTTATTGGTAGCTGATAGAGATGGGCACGACTCAGGAAAAAAACTTCGTTTTCTTTTTCTTTTTCAGCTAGGGTCCGAGTCGTTTCGTTTCCGTTTTCGCGAAAAATCGGAAAAAATTAGTCGTTTCGTTTTTCATTTTTTTCGTTATCGTTATACTGTTTTTTTTTGGGGGGGTAGCGGGCTCCTGGAGGCACCTCTGTGGGGTGGGTGCCTCCACCGGCCCGCTATAAAGGGGACAGCAGCAGCAGGCTCCAAGAGACCCCTCAACATGGGGGTCTCCCATCCTCACCTGCTGCTGCTGCAAAATGGCATGCACAACCATATGGTTATGCATACCATTTGCAGGCAATGAGACCAGTGAGAGTCATAGGGTCATACCTGCCCTACACAAGGCTCTTGTCTCGCACCTGCCATGTCCCACAAAGAAGGGAATCGTACTTGCGTGTAGTGCAATGCAAGTCGATCTGGCTATGGGCTAAGGTGGATTAGGGTTAGGGCTAGGGTTAGGCTAATGACGGGTAAGGTTATGGTGGGCTATTGGGTTGCACCTCTGGGTGCCTCTCTGACCCACTAAGAAGACAGTCTGTGACGTATGGGTAAGGAGTGAAGGATTAGGGTTAGCGGGTTAGGGGGCTAGGGCAAGTTTTAGGGGGCTTTTTGGCACATCCCAGAAGTCTCAGTGGCCAAGTGGCCATGCGATTGGTGAGATGGCTCCAAAAATTTGCATGGTCGTCCCCTCCCACATGGCTGGCCAGGCCACTGGGCCAGCCCATCATTGCACACTGCGCAGGTGTAAAAAAAATAAAATAAAATAAAATCAATGGAGGACACAGGAGGAGAGGAGAGACATTTTGTTGCAAGAAAAAAACCACTGCTACTGTGAAAAATCTGGCAGTTCATACATTTCCGCGTGTTTCTGTTGTGCTTGTGTGTTTTTTGACCACGATTTCAAAAACAATATTGCATTCGCCGCCCCATTTTCGATCCCCCGCCCGCACCACATGGCATGGCGACGAGGCGACTCGAGTCCGGCTGCCCAGGACGGGGGGAGGCGGGACCCCCCTCCAGACCAGAAACCCCCCCTCCGGTAGGTGCCCTTAGTCAAACAGGCATTTTCCGCCTGCTTTTTGGCCCGGGAATGGGTGGGGGCCGGGGAGAGTTTAAAAGTTTTTTCCTGCGCCGTCCGTGCCGCTTGCGTTACGGCAGCCGTCGGCGTCTCGGCAGAGTGGGCTTTTTGCGAGCCTGCGGTGAGTCCCACCACTAGACCAGAGCAGCCCAGGACGGAGGGGGGGGGAAGCCGGGACACCCCCCTCCAGACCAGAAACCCCCCCACCCGTAGGTGCCCTAGTGAGTGCCCTTAGTCAAACAGGCATTTTCCACCTGCTTTTTGGCCCGGGAATGGTTGGGGGGGAGACCCGGGGGAGAGTTTTAAAAAGTTTTTTCCTGTGCCGCCCGTGCCGCTTGCTTGCGCTTTGGCGGCCGGCGGCGAGACTGGGCTTTTTGTGGCGGGCGAGTCCCACCACCACACCAGAGCATCACAGCAGGACGGAGGAGGGGGGGAGGCCGGGCGGGGACCTCCAGAAACCACCCCTCTGGTAGGTGCCCTGAGGCACGGCAGGCATATTTCCGCCTGCTTTTTGGCCGGGAACCGGGCTTTTTAACTTTTAAAAACTTTTTTTCTGTGCCGCTTGGCATCGCGCGCAATCGCGCGATGCAAATAACGAGCACGAAAAATCAGACCAAATTGTTCGTTCGTCGGTTCGAGCTCGAAGTCTGGCGGAGTAATTCCCGTTTCCGTTTCCGTAGAGTAACGGAAACGAGTAACGGAAACGGAAACGGGAATACCGCTAAGTCGTGCCCATCTCTAGTAGCTGATTTAAATCTTGTTGATACCCAAACTCTGTCTCCACAGCCAGATACCCAAACTACTGAGCTAACCAGACACATTTGAAATACTGATCTCACTTTACTAGTCCTGTAAAAAGACCAGTATTTTGCTGTGATTTTCAGCTAGTAGAGTATAGATTGCTCAGATGATGCACCCTGCTTGAGATTTCTGGCATCTGGCAGTCTAAAGATGTGCTTCAGCTAACATGAACCAAACTTTATGTAATATGTGTGCTGTGCACGGAGGTCATTAGAACTGGAAAGCAGCACTAACAGTACTTTTAACTTCTATTCAGTTCAAGGTGAAATGGGCATATGCCTAATTTTCTCCCATTAAATTCAGTGAGATGTAGAAATGCTGAATTTCAGCTTGATTGTGCCCTGCACAGCTCATTCTAGCCACAATAATTTATTCATGCAGAGAAAAATGAAAGTATGTCTTTTATGAAATTTATCTTTATCTATAGCAAACAAACCTTCAATTAATTCTTCATCTTTGAGGTTCTGGAGATTTGACAATGGCATTAGGGGATTATTTTTATTAACCTCCATTAATTTGGTATTGCACCTTCTTTGATAACAAAAGGATTGCTACAAAGATTTTGTTTTTATTAGAAGGTATGAGTGAATGTAATTAAACCTGTGTAACAAAGCGGAAGAGAAATGACAATATTGGTTGGAGAATTAATAAAAATCTAAGTGATTGTAACAGACTTTGGAGGTAAATCAAGCATCCCAGCATTCCTTTCAGTAGTAGAAGTCAAAATTATTATCTTGAGGTACTGCACTGGCATAGCTGCATGGTTGAATTCAAAATAGACCTCTCATTGAACCTGCTGTATCCCAAGGTTTTTATCCTTTATATTTCAGCAGTTTACAATGATTTGTGGAGTGTTTGTAATGTGGATATGCCAAGCTTTAGAAGCACCTTATGGTACATGTTTACTCATCATGAAACTCCATTTCCAAAGATCAACAGCAGATATAGGGGTGGGGGAGACGGAGAGGGAGTGGGAGGGAGACCCTACATAACAGAAAGAGAATATATCTTACATGGGATCTCCTTTTTCTTTCCCAATAGAAAATGTCATCTTTAGAATACCCTGGCATAGAGGACTCTGAGATTGGATTCCCTGTAAAGACTAGTAGCAGTAGTCTTTATTTCGGTCAATGACCAGAAAAAAATACAAAATACATTCTGCATAAAACCAAAATAAAAGCATATAAAACAATAAAAATATGCACACAAGAATAAACATAACACAATTGCATAACCTTTACACCAAAGCCAGAGCAGGTAAAATCTTCCCAGCCCAGTAGATTCAATAGCAGGGTAGTCAACTCAGTAAACAGTCTTGAATTTGAACATTTATTCATTGTTTCCAATCTGGGACCATGCCCGTGCTCCAGACCACCTCCAACCCACATCATAAAAAGATGTAGGTATAAATACACAATGGCCATTGCCAATCATCTGACCCCTCCACCTGAAGTGGGCAGGGAACAGCAATGACTCATTACTGCAGCACATAGCTTAGCCACCACCACAGTTACATCCGGCTTTTTATCTGCAAGCAGGTGTAGAACACAAAACTCCCTTAGCCTCCCCTGAGTTTGCTGAAAAATAGACTGAAGGAGAATCCCCTGGATATCCTGATAAAGGGAACACTCCAAGAGGACATGATCAATACTTTCAATTGTCTCCTCGTTACAAGGGCAAACACACCTATCAACTGGCAGACCCTGGTAACTGCCTTTCAGCAATCTGGAAGGCATAACATTGAATTGAGGTAAGGTGAAGGCTCTCATGAATTTGGGAATGGTTATTTTTTATAGGTAGTTGACCATTCTAAAGGAACTATTTTTTAACTGTGCTGAATTTGTCTGAGCAGCTATTTATTTATTTATTTATTTATTTATTTATTTATTTATTTATTTATTTATTTATTTATTAGGCTTATATGCCGCCCATCATCCCGAAGGAACTCCGGGCGGTTTACAACATAAAAAACTAATAACAACTATTAAAATAGAAACAATTGAACAATTAACACAAATTAACACAAATTAACACAATTTAAGCTAGATGTTCTTGAAGTTCTGCATCGTAGATCTTCCTTTTAATGGCAGTCTTAGCGTTGTTGAAACCCATGGCCAAAATAGCCTCTAAGGAAAAAACTAGCTGCAGTGAGCTAACAGTCAGATTCTTCTTCCAAGTTGATTGGAATGTATCCACTAATATTAGGGGTGCCAAGCCTGATGGAGCAAAACTAAGTTTTAGCCAATAGCTGAACATGTGGATCAGTGCACATGCTTTGATGGAAATTAATCCAGTCTCCAATTGGATTGTTGCATTAGGGACACACAAAGGTGTTGCAAAAATTCTTCTCAGAAACTTTGTCTTCATCAGCTCCAAGGGCTTCAAGTTCGAATATGCAAACAATTGGGCTCCATAAAGCATTTGGGCTATAATTTTAGCTTTAAAAACTTGAATCACTGATGGCACGTGTTGACCACCCTTGGTGTAAAACAATCTCAGTAGTGCAGAGCTGCATGTTTGTGCTGTAGATGCTACATGGTTCATGTGAGAGGACCATAAGCGTGATGAATGAAATAACATACCTAAATATTTATAGCAGGGCACTTTCTCTATGCTATTTCTATTTATTGTCCATCTATGTTTTTTATGTTTCCTTCTAATGACCATGATCTTAGTTTTATCATAATTAATGGACAGTTGTTCTTTGGTACAGTATGTGGCTAAGGCTTTCAAGATTCTCTGTAATCCCACACATGAGATTGATATCAAGACTGCATCATCTGTAAAGACTTATTTGTTTTTTTGTGGCACTTTATCAAATCGGTTTGATTAAGGTTTCATTGTTTTCACCATGATTATCCATTGCGCTGTAGCATTTTATTATGGTTGGAAGTCTTTCTTTCTTTCTTTCTTTCTTTCTTTCTTTCTTTCTTTCTTTCTTTCTTTCTTTCTTTCTTTCTTTCTTTCTTTCTTTCTTTCTTTCTTTCTTTCTTTCTTTCCTTCTTTCTTTCTTTTTCTTTCTAATAGTTCCTCCCACCTTTCTCCTGAAAATGATCCAAGAAGGTTTACACTAAAAACTAAGAACAATAATTATTACAATATATTTAACTAATCGAATAAATTACTATTAGAAAGAGATGGGCACGACCAGAAAAAAATCCGTTTCGAGGTGTCGTTTGTCGGGACGGGCCCGTTTCGGGTCGTTTCCATTTGTCGTGAAATTTTTCAAAAATTTGTCGTTTCCATTTGTCGTCAGTCGTTTGTACAGTGGTTTAGGGGGAGGGGTGGGCTCTGGGAGGCACCTCTCTGGGTGCCTCTGAGTTGACCCAGAAGGGAAGGGAAGCATAACGCATAGCCGCTGCGTACCAATTATGTTGGGTTGTTAGTGTGACAGGAAACCTCGTCGGCACTTCTCTGTCTCACTAAGAACATTATGTTAGCCAATAGCCATAGCCAATAGCCATAGCCAATAGCCAGGGTTGGGGGTTAGTGTGTCAGAGGAACCTCGACGGCGCTTCTCTGATTCACTAAGAAGGGAAGCATACTGGCATAAAGGTTACGCTTAGGGAGGGAGTGGGTCTGGAGTTGGAGGCACCTTTCGATGCACCACTCTGACCCACTAAGAAGGGAAGTGTACTTGCGTACGAATCTGGGTTAGGGTTGGGGTTAGGGTAAGGGCTAGGCTTAGGGTAAAGGTTAAGTTGGGGTGGGTTAGTGGGCTGCACCTCTGGGTGCCTCTGACCCACTAAGAAGACAGTGTAGTGGCATATAGGTTAGGGTTAGGGTTAGGCTTACGGTTAGGGTTAGGGTTGGTGGGCTTTTTATGCCCTCTCTGGCGCATCCAGAAGTCTTAGCAAAACCTGGCCATGTGATTGGTGGAATGGCTCCAAAAAATTGCATGGTCCCATCCCATGGCCAGTCCATCATTGCGCATGCACAGCTGTAAAAAATAAAATAAAAATAAAATAAAATAAAATCAATGGAGACGTTTTATTGCAAGAAAACACCACTGCTGCTACTATAAAAAATCAGGCATTTAAAATACCTAATGTTCACATGTTTCTTTGGTGGTTTGGTGGGTTTTTGGAGCACAATTTCAAAAGAAAAATTGTGGTCACCATTTTCGATCCCCACCACCGCATGACAAATGGAGACGACGAGGATGCCCCCCCACCCTGGTACCAGCACCCCAGGACAGGAGAGGGGGGAAGGCCAGGGACCCCCCCCAGAATCCACCCCTCTCTTGTAGTTGCCCTCACTGAGGCAGGCATATTTTCGCCTGCTTTTATGGCCGGGAATCAGGTTATTTTAAAAAAAAATTAAAACTTTTTTCCTGTGCTGCGCCGCTTGGCATCGAACGATCACCAGCGCTGCGATGCCATGAATGACAACGACAAATCAGACCCAATTTATCTTTATCAGATCAGGTTCGAGCTGGAGCGCTGTAATTGTCGTTCTTGTACCCCGTTACGTAACGAGAACGACGAACGACAACAGAAATTAGGATTTCACCGAGTCGTGCCCATGTCTATTAGAAATGCATGATAAAAACAACACTAACACACATTTAATAAGAACAAAAACTCAACAATTATTTGTTTATTTATTTATTTTATTGATTTATTTGACTTTTATACTGCCCATCTAGCCGTAAGTCTACTCTGGGCTTTTTACAACATGATGTCGTGTGTGTGTGTGTGTGTGTGTGTGTGTGTGTGTGTGTGTGTGTGTG
>JAHTLZ010000330.1:30314774-30359020 GCA_023846285.1 Phrynocephalus versicolor
GTGTGTGTGTGTGTGTGTGTGTGTGTGTGTGTGTGTGTGTGTGTGTGTGTGTGTGTGTATTGTGTTGTTACAGTTGTGACCGACTCTTCGTGACTCCACCTCCATGGAGTTTTCTTGGCAGGAATACTGGAGTGGCTTGCCAGTTCCTACTCCCAGGGGCCAAAAGCACCTGGTATTCCCTGGTGGTCTCCCATCCAAGTACTAACTAGGGCCGGCCCTGCTTAGCTTCCAAAATCTGGTGAGATCGGATGTGCTAACGGTATGACAAGCTAACAAAGGAATACATTTTAAAAAACAAAATACAAGGAGCATAATAAAACAAAATATACATAAATCACCAACAATAAACTAAAATTAGGCTAAAATAAAAATAAAAATAGATTAATAAAACTGGGGGGGGGAGAGAATATAACTGGTAAAAAGTATATTGTTTTACTGGATGTTTGAGAAATCAGGAAAGGCCATCATATACAACCAGGTCTTCAATAGTTTGTCAAAAATTTGAAGCGAGGGTGCCAGCCGAATTTCAGGGGGTAGATGGTTCCATAACTGGGGAGCAACCACTAGGAGGGCCCTACTATTTGTTACAACTTTCTGGGCCTCCCTCAGGGTTGGGACTCCCATTGGTCCTGCCTGACTAGCATGGGAAATCCTGGCAGTTCTTCTTGGAAGGAGCCGTTCTGCCAGATACTGAGGTCCCAAACCGTTTAGGGCTTTGTTTGTTAACATCAAAACCTTGAAGTCAATGCAGTAGTGCACCGACAACCAGTGCAGAGCTGCCAGCACAGGGGTAATATGTTGATGCCTTTTTTGCTCTGTTAGAAGTCTGGCAGCTGTATTCTGCACTAGCTGCAAACTCCACATTACCCTCAAGGGCGGCCCCATGTAGAGAGCTCTGCGGTAGTCAATTCTAATTTAAGAACCCCATCTTTTTATTTTTATTTTTGTTTTTCACTAATTTTCCTTAACATTTCTTGTTACTTGTATTTTATTGATTGACTTTAAAGCTTTCTTTTAGATTTTAAAGTACATATGATACACATTGATAGCTCAGTTGTTTAGGTGTCTGGATGCGGAGTCAGTGGTTGGGAGTTCAATACCCACCTGTGCCAGCTTCATAGGGGCAGGACACAATGATTGATAAGATTCTTTCTAGCTCTACAGCTCTAAAATGATGATTAGGTTACTGAGTGTATAATAAAATCAGGAACAAAAGTAAAAACAGTGCTGCATATAAAATAGAGCGATAGACTTCATGTTGAAGAGTTCTCCAATAGACTTTTGAAATAAAGTAACAAAGTAAAATAACAAAGTAATAAAACAGGTCGTTGTAATAGTGTGTCACATCCCTTTTAGGATTCATTCTAATGTTCATTATATTTCAATGACTGATATAATCCAAGCAAACTGTGGCATTAATGCTGCTTGTTGGCCTCACTCTTAGATTTGGGAATATGCTATTCTTGGCATCAATAAGACATTTTGCCATCTGGAAGTGGTATCACAGGCTTAATTGGTGTAGCAAGGGATGGGAAAATAAAGAATATGTATGCTTGTGGGCTTGGCATTCTACCTCATTCATCTCTTTATCTCCTAAACAACATGGTGCAATATACATATGCAGCACATCCAATGCAAACATAAATGAACGTAGGTTTGAGGAGTGATAATAGGTGGTTATGCTGATCTCCCCCCTCCCCCCCAAAAAAAGCTGTTGGATCATATGAATGAATGTACACCAGGAATAAAATTCCTTCATCACCATCTCTTTCAAATTCACAAAGAATGAGAACGATGAGTTGCCTCTCTGTATGCTATGAGTAGAGTGTTTTGTTTACATTCACGGAAGTGCAAAATTGCTCGATCCATATGGAGGACCTTGACCATGCCTCTGGCACTTAATATGATGACCACTGTGTCTGGAGAAGCTGATCTTCATCCCCATTTAAACGTTCAGACATTCAGAGAAGCCCCATCAAATATGTAAGCAAATTTTGTGGTGATGTGAGAGCTGTTGTTTCCAGCTTGTGGAAACTCTCTTCCAATAGGAAACTCTTATAAGGACCTGTTTTATATAAAGGAGCAAAGGGAACTGTTTCTGAGTAGAGTTCTAAGTGTTGGGTATAACCTATATGACTCAGCTCCAGAGTATCTGAATAGTTGTTTTCTACAATACAAATATGCCTGGGATCTAAACTGTTAAGCAGATGCCCTACTCTCAGTCTCACCACACTCAGAATTATGTGGGGACATGGCCTTCTCAGTGCCTGTTTCTGGCTTGTGGTTCTATTTTTCTTTAAGAAAAGGTAGACTGGCAACTTGAAAAAGGGCAAAGGACTTTTCAGATCAGGTTTCCTTCAGGTAAACAAGGAAGGGTTCCTTATAAGGGAATGCTGATGGTCTTTATACTGGCAGATGTTTCAGAGATGGTAGACTTGTTAGTCCTTTCAAGAATTGCAGGCAAAAAAAAAAGAGTCAAACACAAAACACAAAGCACGTGGCACCTTAAAGACTAACTTTCATATGTTAATGTAATGTTTTGTGGACATATCCACTTCTTCAGACATATAGCAGCAGAATAAGGTGTTTAATATAATATGTGATGAGATATAAATTTCATACTATATGTTCATTGCTCGATAGGGGAGGGGGAAGAGGAGGGAGAGATGATTAGTTGTAGAAATGGTGGAAGGATTTGGCCAGGGGTCTTATATATGTTAAGCATTGATTGTGGGTCTGTGGAGGAAGAAGAGATGATTGGTTGTACAAATTGTAGTTTCACAGTGGTGTCCAGAAAGTTCACCTATTGTGTGGATTGTTCCAGGGTGAGGTTGATGTTTGGGTGAAAACCATTGAAGTCCTGGTGGAATTTTTTTAGGGATCCATGGATCCAGATCAGAAAAAATGTCATCAATGTATCTCAAATAGAGAAGTGGTTTCTGGGTGCAGTGGTTAAGAAGTGTTGTTCCAGATCAGCCAAGAATATGTTCACATATTGTGGGGCCATGAGAGTGCCCATTGCAGTTCCATTGAACTGGAAGTAGTTTTTATTTTCAAAAGAGAAATAGTTGTGTGTGAGCACAAAGTCACAGAGGGTGGTGATTGTTGGATTCTTCCTTGTTTTGGATAGTGTTTGTGATAGCTTGTAGTCCATCTGCATGTGGTATGTTGGTATAGAGAGCCTCTACATCCATTGTAACTAAGATGGTATTATCGGACAGGTTCTGTGTGGATTGAACTTTCTTAGGAAACTTCCTTAGGAAGTCTGTGGTGTTCCTTACATAACTGGGTGCATTGGTAGCACAGGGTTTGAGAACGTTGTCCAAGTATCCAGATACTCCAATTGTGATGGTGTTGATGCTTGATACAATCGGTCGACCAGGGTTAGCTTCTTTATATATTTTTGGTAGAAGATAGAAGGTTGCTAGTTGAGATTATTGTGGTGTATTCTGCAGGATTTGTTCATGTACATTTCCAGGGAGGTCTTTCATGAGGTTCTGTAATTCCTTTTGGTATTTGGTGGTTGTATCTGTGATTAAGGGCTGGAAGAATTTTGTGTTAGTTGTCTTTGCGCTTCCTGTGTGTATCTTGATCATGTTTTGTGTTTTGTGTTTTTTGTTGCCTGCAATTGATATTTGCAGGAGTTTGAACTCATTTCTGTTTAATTTTGCAATGTCTGTAATTGTTTTTTAATATGACTGGTTCCTAAAAATATGCATTTGTTTCTTAGGGAGCCAGTGTGGTGTAATACACAGAGTGTAGGACTAAGAATCTGTCGTTCAAATTAGCGATGGCCACGAAACAGAAAAAATGTGTTTTGTTTTGTTTCATTTTGTTCCCCATGATTCATTTTGTTTTGTTAGAAATGATTTTTTTTAAAAAATGTATGAAATGAACAGTAATGAACTGGTTCATTACTCTATAAAATGGTTCCCCTGGGTCCTAGAGGCACCAGAGGAGTCGTTTTACAGCAAAACAAATCAGTTCATTTTAAAAGGAAAAAAACCCACCATTTATGTTCATTAATAATGAAATGTTTCATTTTATTTCAATTTCATCAGCTAACAAAATGTTTCATTTTTTGGTTGTTGCCCATCCCTAGTTCAAATCACTGCTTAGCCAAAGAAACTCCCTTGGCAGTGATAAAACTACTACCTAAATGCTTCCTTTTCCTTGAAGCTCTGTTAAATTCAGTCTAACTGAAAAGTGACTTGACAGCATATGACAACATCATTTGTTTGTCTTGCTGTAAACTCCCATTTTGAAAGAAAGATGCAAGTGAGCAAATAAGTATGTAAGTAACTAAAAAGGCACTCATTTTCTTAATATCACATAAAAGTGTTCATTTGCTAAGCTTTCAAGGAGAATTATTTAAAATGAATCCAGCACTTCTAAGCTGCTGATTTTAAAATGTGCTGATTTCTATTCAGAACTATTGTTTTCATTTTAAAGAGGAAGGGGTTAAATAATGTCTGGATACTGCATTGGAATGACAGAGTGATGTAGCAAAAACTGACAAAAGGCTTCATGTTGCCTAGCTAGCTAAAATATTGTACTTTGTGTAAATCATTTTCTTTATTCTTCCTAAAGGCCCATCCAAAAATCTATTGCAAAGCAACTGAGCTATTCAAAGACAAACTTCATTAAACAAATGTGCTAAAAATTAAGCAATGACAAAGTCCTCTGTAGAGTTCTCAAAGGGATACTTAGCTTAACACGTAAATTGCTAATCTGCCAAGCAGAAGACAAACATCTGTCTGTATTAAAGATGCTCATTGTTAGTCAGTAGGTCATTTTTTCAGGTTCAATTAAGTGAATAAAGCAGAAGAAAATGTTGTCAATTATAAAGAGAAGACAGCTTGTTTGAATGTAAAGCTCCTGGCAGATACTCATGAGATTTTTTTGTTTATTTCCTTGTACAGCACCTAACACAACATTCAAGGTGAGATCAGTGCACTTGGGTTGAGTCTGAGAACACAAACTGAACTTCTACGCCTTTTTAAAATGGAAGTTTGAGTGTACAAGTTCAAACACAACTTGTACACAACTTGCCCAGTACTGAAGGATCCCAGAAGTTAATCACATGTTCTGTAATATGGTTGCTGGGCAAGGTCTGAACCAAAACCAGTTGGGGTTTGGTCACAGTCTTTCTGTGCCAAAATACTTTGAAGGGTTGCTTTGGAATTAATGCAACAGTGAACTAAAAGCATGAGGGACTGCAGCACACACAATGGACAACAACAACAACCATAAACACCCTTTATCTTCTCAGGTAAACTAATGCTGCAAAGCCTCCTCAGCAGACTAGAAAGCTATTGTCCCATTTTCAAACCCAGAAATGCAGCTTATATGTTTTTCAAGAGATTATTCCTTCTTTCTGAAGTGAAAAGGAAGCACTTTCAGAACCCAAGGTCAAAATTACCCATACTGTGGTGACAATGGAGAGTGAAGCGGGGTGTGTGTATGGTATTGGAGGTAAGCCTTACTGATTCCACAGACATCCGGAAAGGAAGAAAAGTGGGTGCCCAATCAGGTCAAGCCTGTAATAGAGCAAAAATGGTCAACTGAGAGTATCCTACCATGCACAATAATAAAAATACAAATAAAAATGACCAGAAAAATAACTGGTGTGGTTAATAAGTATAAATAAATATATATATTTCTCAGGAAACTGGGTAGTTGGAAAAGAGGAGGACCTAACATGAGAGAGGAGGACATAAAACTGACTCAATAAAGTTATTAGTTTGCATGACCTGAACAGAACTTACAAGAAAAGGCAATCTTTCTAATAAGAAGGTGGTAAGAAAGAGAAAACATCCTAACATGAGATGTTGCTGGTTTATAATTTTTGAGCAGAACTTTTAATGGCATTTTGCAAGTCAGTAACTCATCTACAGTGTACCCTTGTATAACAAATGGTTTGTATAACATAAAATCTGTACAACATAAAAAATTCTGGAGATAGGGGAAATTTGCTTAACAGAATCACCTATGGGGTGAATCCGTACAATGTAAAAATGGTTGCGATTAGGGATTACTCCGTTTTCAATGCATTCCAATGGGTAATTTGTATAAAGGAACATTTGCTTAAAAGAATTTCATTTGGAACAAATTAATTCCTTTATACAAGATACCACTGTAGTCACCTCAACATCAGAAGTGACTTGATGGCATGTATCTTTTGGTGCATATAAATGTAACTCCCTCTCCCCAGTCCCCAGTCTTGTCTCTCCCTGATTAAAGAGCTGTTCACTAGAAGCTGTCTCCAGCCTGCTTTGTCTCAGAGCTGAAATCACTGCTGAATCACTAACCCCACGCTACAATATCTTTGGAAAGTTTTTTCCTTAATTATCAGAAAATTGTATAATGACAAGATAAGTGGAATGGTTGAGTCTATGACAGGATATAGGCAGCAAAGTTCTGCTAACATCTAAGACCATGACCAACTACAATGCAAAAAACAGTAATTTTCACAGCTGAAACCAGAGAGATTCTCAATATTTGTTCTCAGTCCTGGGTTAAGTATCTTTTAAAATATTTTTATGAACAGAATGTGGTACATGTCATACTTTAATCTCTCTACTTCAGAGCACAGTTAAAAAGTTATCCTCCTGAAACTCAGCTAATTGGATGAGACCTGGAGCCAATTTCTACTTGAAGACGTTTGTCAGGGGCCTAGTCTCAGAAATTGTGAAAGAATGTCTGCTAAAACACTCAGGGCCTCCCTGTGGTTTTTTTAATGTTACAGAATTGCATGCTATTTCCCTAGAGACACATAGCAAAGTATCCCTTTTGTTAGATTGTCACTGTTTTTTTTAAGGTTAGACTCGTCAGGGAAACTTTCTCTAGAACCTGGTGGCTGTACTGCAGCTAAAACTGTGCTCACGACCTGGGATTCATTACCAAGTAACCAGCATTTGGTTCACTCAGGCTTGTATTCATCCGAAGCTGGTAAAATGAGTAACCAACTCACTAAGGGGGAGGGGGGATATAGCCTGAAAAAATTAACTTACAGACCACCCAGAGAGGACTTTAAGCACTATGGGGTTATGTAAGTAGAACACTTTACTTTTGCTTTACTTTGTCTTTTGACTGTTTCTTAGACCCTCCATTGCCCTCCATACATCTCAATTCCCTGCAATTAAGGTGCAACAATGAATCTGTTTTGGAACACTGTTACAGTGGTACCTCAGTTTAAGAATGCCTTGGGTACAAAAATAATTTGTTTAAGAAAAGAAACTATTGGAAATGGGGATGCCTCAGTTTACATTTTTTCTGACCTCCGGAATGGATTAATTGGTTTTCAGTGCATTCCTATGGGAAACCATGTTTCAGTTTATGATTTTTTTGCAATACAAAATAGCCTGGAGAACAAATTAATTACTTAAACTGAGGTACCACTGTACTGGTAAATCTGCTCCATGCATGCTCAGTTTATAACAAAGTCACACTTGAACTCTCTTGAAATCCGGTACTAATCAAAGACCATTTGCTAAGTTATATATTTTCATAGAATCATAGAGTTGGAAGAGACCTCAAGTGCCATCCAGTCCTGATGGCCATCCAACCTTTGCTTAAAACCCCCCAAAGAAGGAGATTCCACCACCCTCCATGGCATCATATTCCACTGCCAAACAGCTCTAACTTTCATGAAGTTCTTCCTAATGTTTAATGGAATCTCTTTTCCTATAGTTTGAGACCATTGTCCCACGTCCTAGTCTCTGAAGCCATGGAAAACAAACCAGTCCCTTCTTCAATGTGACATTCTTTCAAATATTTAAACATAGCTATTTACAGCTCCTCCTAAGACATTTCTTCCAGACCCTCAATCATCTTGTTTGCCCCCCTCTGGACCCATTCAAGTGTGTCAAAATCCTTTTTATTTTTTAAAAAAATTGTCAACACCCCTTTTTTTAATTTATGCTGACCTCCATATTTAAAATTGCCTTGTAGAATGTTGGGTTGCTCTGCTGCACAAAAACATAGATGCACTACCATGCAGCAATCAATAATGGAAAAAAAAGAAAGAAAACATGATTTTAAGTATGACCAGTTTTTGTGTGGAACAGGAGTTCTATTGCACAGCCCAGTAAAAGTATTGAATAGGAGATGTTTTTTGTTTTATAGTCATGGAGGCATTTGCATGGAGCACAAGCCATCATTTGTTGGCTAGGCATATTTTCAATTCAACAGGAGCAACGGTTTTCGAAACAGAAAGGTTCTGTAGTGATAACTTTGCATGGATAATGCCTAGGCTATCTTTGTCAAAGAGACATGAAAAGTGATGATAGGTTATTTTTCCTTAAACTGCCTGCATAGTTTAACTATTATGCAATATGCAGTATTTCTGTTTTGTTTTCTAAGAAGATTCTTACTGCAGTATAGAAATTACTTCCTTATTTGGCCAAATATGTCTTGGAAATACAAAATTGCCTATGGCATTTATGTTGGCTCTCAGATTGTTAATCACAATAACATTCTGTAGCCTGATAATAATAGAAAATGTTTTCACGCTTGATGGCATAGAAGTCCCTCTGGAAGCAAAACTGATACTGCTTCCTCTTCATGTAATGTGTGGGGCCCTTAATAACCCAAGAGACTGAGAAATAAGAACTAGGTTAGGGGAACAAGCCATCTGTGCTTTTGGGTTGCCATGATTCAGAAAGGATTTGTATTTCTGCTCAATAATTGGTTAAAGTTAGTATTGTCAAAGTGACAAGCTAAAAGGGGGGAGAAAAAGAAAAAGAACTAGAAAACATCTGAATTTACAAGCATACTTCTGATGTTTGAGTAATATATTATGGTATACATGAATACACATTTCTATATGCATTAATATAATGGATGCTTTTATATTGTTTGTATAAATCATTCTGATTGTTAAATGGCTTGAAGTTGGAGAAGGGATTTTGTTTTTCTTCTCTGTATTGCTGTCTGATAAGTCAAAACTCTTTGCATCCCCAGACCTGAAATAAAGAGATGACACAAATTATTGGAGTTTAACATGGACCACAACTTTATTGGATTCTTTAAATAAATCAAGGGGCCCTGCCGTAGTGCAAGTAAGGCAACTGATGTCAAGGCCAAAATCATACAGGTGAGTTCACCTGAAAATGTGCTCCTTTTTCTTTTTCTGCACATTTTCCAACAATGGGAGACTGTATCCCCCATGGCAGCCATAGCCTACTTTAACAATCCTATAACCTTATCAATTTTAACTAAGCTTAACCTGAACTGTATTGTATTCAATTTCAAGTCCCTTACTGGGACTGCATCCTGAAACTCACCTCCAAAAGCCACCTTGAACTACCTGCCAAGGCAAAGGGGCTAAGAATTATGCACCTTGCCCCCCACCAAGCCGAAAATCTCAGTGTGGAGGCCCCCTCTCAAATCATTTAAAAAGATCTCCAGACCTAAGTCCAAGAGATGTATGCCATTATCCCAGTATAACTTTGGACGGTGCATAGAGAATTCTGGGTGCATAATAACTGACCCTAGGCTCTGATGCACAGCCATACCTACCTCACAATTCACTCACTTAACGTGAATGTTCAGTGCAACGGGGTTCTCAGGTTCCATGACATACACAATGAGGAATAATTGTGGACTACACAACCGAGTGCCTGGGCATTGCTGTTTAAACTTTCTCAAGTCAGTGATAACTTGGAGGATCAATGACTTGCCTGGCACCCATGTCAAGGTGTTGCTGCCCAGATGGACTAGCAAGACATCCAAACATGCTGGGAAACACACTGAGAAACCATACCCGAAAATCTATCCCATATCATGCTGCTCAGGCCTCACCAATCGAGCAAACCCAATTTGAACCAAGGAGCAAGAGGGCAACCAAACTAAAAAAGAGATGAAAAATACAAACCCCAATGAGGAATCAGGTGCCATGCCTAGCATGTGCCCTCCTGCTAACCAACTCCTGTAGTGTTATTAATTACGCATACAGAGTTTTGGGGTACAATCATCTGTGGTCCCAGGCTGCGTCTCTCTGTGCGTGGGTGGCTGTGTGCACGCATGTGTGTGAGTGTGTATCTCAGTGTCTCTGTGAGCTGTGCCTGGGACTCAGAGGTTTATTGATAACAGTAACACAATAGGAAGAGAAAGAGAAATTATGGTATTGGTCACGTAGTGCATTCCATTGGTGGTGGGGGGAAGAGAATGCACTTATCTAGGAGGAACATAGAGCCTTTTCACACGACCCCTAAGATCCACTGGCCACTTAAATTTGGACCAGAGATCTTAGGGCTTCGTTGCTCTTCCTGCGTCCCCACCCCTCCGCACTTCCTTGCTCCTGTCTGCGTGAGGGGTGGGAGAAAAAAAGAGAGGAAAAAATGCAGGCTCACCTCCGAAGCCGCCCGGCTTCCTGATTCCTTCTCTTCCTGATTCTGCTCGGCTTCCTGGTTCCTTCTCTTAAAGGGGTGGCAGGCAACAAAAACAACAAACAGACGCGAGGAGAGCCCGACACTCACTCCCTTAAAACCGCATCAGGGATTTTCACCACGGGAGAGCAGGTACATGAAAAGTGTGCTGGGACACGCTTAGGTGGGCGTGGTCGCACTTAAGTTTCTGCAAACTCCAGACCTGGTGGGGAAACATTTTTAAGCTCCGGAGCTGGGAGCCATTTGCCCCGGAGTTTAGGGGTCATGTATAAATGCCCCTACTTAGCTAGTAGGGAGTTATTGATAAGCACAGAGGAAGGGGAGCTTTGGGCTCGGTCACAGACCAGATGTGCCCTGATATCCAGGAATGCCATTGTTTTTCTGGTCTCTTGAGCTAGTAGGTCAGCTCCAGGTCAGCTTAACCACACCGGGTTATTCTTGGTCTCTGGATGTCTCTGGAAATCCAGGCCCTAAAGCTGCCTCGGTGCTGCCAACTTATTGGGGTTCAGAGTCTGTTGGGGCATGGAATCCCCACAAACCCCCTCACCCCCTGGAGTCCCAAAACAAATTGAAAATAGACTAATTAGAAAAAGGGGGAAGGAAACACAGCAAACTGAATAAACAATGAAAGCAATTAAATGAGAGATCAAGCAGGGGGAGAAAAAATGGGGCCAGCCTGAAGACTATCACCAAACATTTCTATTGCTGCAGCCTCATGGCAAAAGCAAAAGTCTGCAGCATGCTCCACCAATTCCATTTGTGCCTGTTAAGATTCAAAAGGGAGGGCGAGGAAGCGGTGATGAACCTTTTTAAAGGCACTGAGATCCAGGGATTCCTCAGGCATATGAGCATGATTTTTGTGCCCCCTCTGAAGGTTGGGATTACAAAACATCCTGGAGACAGAGTTCCCTGCTACTGAGATTCCCCAGTCTTAATTTTTATATATTGCTTTGTTGTCACCTTCAGTCTCACCCAAGCTTTGTTCCTATCAGATTGCAACATTTTATGTTTTCTTCCCACATGAATAGTTATACACATTTCCCATAATATACAACTTTCCTAATGCATGTATTTTGTGCATGTTTTTTCTCTTCAGTCATGGTTGTTTTGTTTGTTTATGTGCTTTCAAGAATAGGATTGTCAAGCTAAATGAGATATCTAGCGAATGAGATTACCTGTTTTACATACTCACCCATCAACTTCTATGTCTGAGCAGTGATTCAAATCCAGGCCTCCTGAGCCTTAGTTCATAATTCTGCCCACTGCACCATATTGTGACACTGTATCTTCTTCAGTCATTGCTATCTGGGAAAATCAGGTTTCACATGGAGAATTGCCACAGGCAGTGGAGACTCTTCAGTTAGGACTCATCAGCCTTGCACATTCAGACTGACAGACATGGTAATGAATCAGGGTGGGGCTAGTGCATTTCTCTTTTGTAGGGCAAGTAATTCCAAGTAGAGATGGGCACGACCAGGAATTTTTTTTTGAGTTATCGTTTTTCGGGACGGGTCCATTTCGTCTCGTTTCCGTTTTTCACAAAAATTTTCAAAAATTTGTTGTTTCGTGGTGTCGTTTTTCATCTGTCGTTATACTGGTTTGGGGGGGGTAGCAGGCTCCTGGAGGCACCTCTGTGGGGTGGGTGCCTCCTCTGGCCCGCTATAAAGGGAAAGCGGGCTCCTGGAGGCACCTCTTTTTTTGGGGGGTGCCTCCTCTCCTCACCCGCTAGGAAGGGAAAGCAGGCTCCTGGAGACCCCTCATGGCATGGGGGTCTCCTCTCCTCACCTGCTGCAAAAGGGCATGCATAGCCATATGGATATGCATACCAAGTAGAGATGGGCACGACCAGGAAAATTTTTTTTTCGAGTTGTTGTTTTTCGGGATGGGTCCGTTTCGGCTTGTTTCCGTTTTTCGCGAAATTTTTCAAAAATTTGTCATTTCGTCGTGTCTTTTTTTGTCTGTCGTTACCACCGCGATTTAACATGACTTGACTTCCAGTTCCCAGAGCATGGGGTTAGGGGGTAAGGGCTAGGCTTAGGGTAACGGTTAAGGTTAGGGTGGGTTAGTGGGCTGTACCTCTGGGTGCCTCTGGCCCACTAAGAACACAGTGTACTGGCGTATGGGTTAGGGTTAGGATTAGGATTAGGGTTAGGTTTGGTGGGCTTTTAATTCCCTCTCTGGCACACCCAGAAGTCTCAGCAAAACCTGGCCATGCGATTGGTGGAATGGCTCCAAAAATTTGCATGGTCCCGTCCCATGGCCAGCCCATCATTGCGCGTGTGCAGGTGCAAAAAAATAAAAATAAAATAAAATAAAATCAATGGAGATGTTTTGTTGCAAGAAAAACCCACTGCTGCTACTATAAAAATCAGGCAGTTAAAATACCTAATTTTCACATGCGTCTGTGGTGCTTTGGTGGGTTTTTGGACCACAATGGTATAGGTGCCCTGCCCTGAGCCCTCACTCAGACAGGCAGACATATTTCCGCCTGCTTTTTGGGCCAGGAATCGGGGGTTTTAAAACTTTTTTTCTGTGCCGCTTGAATTGCGGCGGCCGGTGGCGAGTCCGGTGCTTGTTGCGAGCGACTAAGACGAGGATTTCCCCCACCACCAGAGCAGCCCAGGACAGGAGAGGGGGGAGGCCGGGGAACCCCCCCAGAAACCACCCCTCCTCTGGTAGGTGCCCTCACTCAGGCAGGCATATTTCCGCCTGCTTTTTGGGCCGGGAATTGGGGCGGCAGGGGTTTTAAAACTTTTTTTCTGTGCCTCTTGAATTGCGGCGGCCGGCGGCGAGTCCGGTGCTTGTTGCGAGCGACTACGACGAGGATTTCCCCCACCACCAGAGCAGCCCAGGACAGGAGAGGGGGGGTCAACCACCCCTCTGGTAGGCTTTTTGGCCGGGAATCGGGGTTTTTTTTACTTTTAAAAACTTTTTTTCTGTGCCGATTGGCATCGCGCGATCGCCGCGATGCCAGGAACGACAACAACAAATCAGACCCAATTTTTCTTTAGTCGGTTCGAGTTCGAGTTCTGGCAGAGTAATTGTCGTTTCCTTTTCCGATCCGTAACGGAAACGAGTAACGGAAACGGAAACGAGAATTTCATCAAGTCGTGCCCATCTCTAATTCCAAGTATTCATGATCAAATTGGACTTCTGTGTTTTTGGTTGTCTGCATTTTATCAATTACCAGCTTAAAAAGGACACAACAATGTAAGTTTTTGTTTTGTTTTGTTTTGTTTTTGAGGCACACTCTGTGCTAGGTCTCAAATGAATCCAAAGGGGGTACCTTTAGAGGGAAACCACTGAAAATTTATTTCCACATTGGTTAAAACTCTTGGAATCTTTGCCTGTTGGCAACAACTAGTTATTCTCACAGAGAATATGTCAGACATTTCAAACCTAGTTGGGGTGAGCTACCAATGAGTTTTGTTTTGTTCTTGTTCACAGTCACATGTTGGTAATGGAGTATTTTTCTAAGAAGGGCTTACCCAGCACACATTGAAGTTTCATAGAAATCTGGAGGTGGAAGGGCCATGTAGGGTTATTGAGTCCAATAAGCACCAATTAAATAATCTTTCTGAAGTTCTTTTATTTTCTTGGGCATTTGGGGGCACTGTATCATTGTACTTTTTAAAAGACTCTGAAATTCTGTTAAATTTGAGGTGTTTATGAGTGCTGAGATGAGATCTATTATATTCTGGCACTGATTGTATGTGTTTTGTTCATACTGCATTTCAGTTGGTACTAAAAATCTTCATTGTAAGCTACTCAGAGAACTTTTTGGCATGAGGAAAAATAAAAATAAAAATAAATGTACAGTATAAGGATCTGGTTGCCCTTGTGAAAATCAGGATGCTGGGCTCAATACACCTTTGAACAACCCAGTAAGGCTATTACAAACATAAAACTGAAAAATCTGGGGGGAGAACTGTTTGAAAGCTGATGTGTTTATTAGCTCATTCAAGCACATCCCGACAAGAGCAAGGGGGTGGATTAGAAGACTTCTAGTGTCCTTTCCAACCCAAAGGTTTTATGGGAAACCAAGCCACCAAGAGATTGAGTCCACATGAGGGGCCTTTGGTTTGCATTTCCAGCACCTCACCTTTTTTTCTTCCAAAGGATTGTCTCATTCATCTCTTCCCCCACCCCCACCCTGCTCACTGCCCAATTCATTGGAGCTTTGCTCAGAATATAAAAGTTCAAAGTGTGTATTTCCTTGGCTAGTCCAGTGATAGATTCCCACAAAGTAAATTACACTGTTCAAGAGAGGCAAAGCAATGATATCATATTTAATGTCATCTTCTGACAATCCCATCAGCACACACCTGGAAGTGATCTCATCATGTAGATGGAATGTCTGCTGCAACATTGTTTTTTTGGGGGGAAACACACATAAGCATTTAGGCATCTCATTCTGCAAAGTGAAAAGGAATGATTTAAGATAATTTTGTTTCCAGTTATACAACATAACTCTGCTGAGACAAATAACTAATAATGTGTTGCAAAATGGGGCCTCCCGAGGGCCTAAATTAAGAATTTATAGGCTGAAGTATGCCTAAGTAATCTTACATAACTTGATGAGGTAGCAAAATTCTATATAATTATGTATACATACATTTTATACACAGCTCATAAATCTGTAAGTGTAAGAACAGTACAACAAACTATATTTCAGTACCAGCAATAATTGGTCTATTGTTTTCCACACTGTTAGAAAATCGCTTTATAGATAAAGGAGACTGAGAAAATATGGTACAAGTGTTTGATGCCAAATGTTCCTTTAGATTACATTGACATTCTCTTTATTTCAGAAGTCTTTTTTATTACAAGCGTTATGTTATATATTAAAAAGGAATCATATCACTTTTCAGTTTGGGAGTGAAAACAGAAGAAGGTGTGAAGAACATGAATAAAACACACATGTGTAGATTGATCTATTGCAGTGCTTTCTAATCTTGGGTCCTCAGATTGGACTACAACTCCCAGAAATCCACATGAGCCCACCTAGTTGTAAAGACTTCTGAGAGTTTTAGTTCAAGAAGAGCTAGGGACACAAAGTTTGGGAATATTGATCTACCAGGTAAAATGGCTTAGCATTTACTTCTTTATTAGTTAAATCATATTTCCACACACTATTTTAACAGCCATACTAGTTTTTATTCCAAGTATGGCCTTTACAGTTTTCTTCATTAAACATACTAATTACTACAGTGGACCCTCATATCACAGTTTGTATAACGTAAAATCTGTACAACATAAAAAATTTCGGAGAGGGGAAATTTGCTTAACAGAATCGTATATGGGGTGAATCCGTACAACACAAAAATGATCGCGATTAGGGATTACTCTGTTTTCAATGCATTCCTCTGGGAAATTTGTATAAAGGAAAATTTGCTTAATATAATTTCATTTGGAATGAATTAATTCCTTTATAAAATGTACCACTGTATTTGCAGCAGTAGTGGTAGGAGCTACATACAGTGATGGAAAACCTAGAGTGCACAAGAGCACCCTCTTTGCTGTGTGGACTTTCCCCCCATTTGCCTACACCACTGCTACAGAAGGCATATAAGGAGACTTCATATATTCGCGTTTTCTAAGTAGGATCAGGTCCTTGTCAACCAAGTGAATAATTGTTGGTTGTCATCCATTTCTGTTTGCAAACAGGGGGCATGAGGGTTGGGTTTTTTTTTTTTCTGTGCCCACTCTTTGCAAGCAGAATCAGGCTCCTGTCAGCCAATAAAATAGTGAGATATATTTTTGTAGAATTGTCTCAGTGTCGTCCCTAGAGATGTAGCAAATGCTTTATTTTTTTTAAAAAAAACTAAAAAACATGGGGTATCTAGGAATTCTGCCTGCAGTACCAATTCTTATGCCTGAGATACTCTCCTGTATTTCTTTTGTTTGTTTTTATCATGACCACTTCCTTTTTGTTTTTCCTGTCATTACCATATCCTTTCAATTACACTGGACCCTTGTATAACAAATGGTTTGTATAACATAAAATCTGTACAACATAAAAAATTCCAGAGATACTGAAAATTTGCTTAACAGAGTGCCTATTGGGTGAATCCATATGATATAAAAATGGGATTACTCCATTTTCAATGCATTCCTATCGGAAATTTGTATAAAGGAAAATTTACTTAACATAATTTCATTTAGAACAAATTAATTCCTTTATACAAGGTACTGCTGTACTTAGTTGTTCACTCCAGCTGGAGTGTGTGTGTTCACTCCAGCTGGAGTGTGTGTGCCGTTACAGTCGTGACCGACTCTTCATGACCCCATGTCCATGGAGTTTTCTTGGAAGGAATACTGGAGTGGTTTGCCATTTTCTGCTCCAGGCACCTACAGCACCTGGTATTCCCTGGTGGTCTCCCATCCAAGTACTAACCAGGGCCTTCCCTACTTAGGTGAGATTGGATGTGCTTAGGTTAGGGCAGCGTTAGTGAACCTATGTCACGGGTGCCAAAGGTGGCACTTTGAGCCCTTTCTTTGTGCACCCGACATTGCTCCTTCACAGCCACCTTTATTCAGGTTAAATTGCTGTATTGGCACTTTGTGAAAAATTAGTGGGTTTTGAATCACAGTTTGGGCACTCGGTCTTTAAAGGTTCACCACCACTGGGTTAGGGCATCTAAATAAGGAGTCAATACTTATGTAAATCCCATTGTTTTAGTAGGTTGGGTGCAGGCTTTTGTCAGGAAGAAAAAGAAGTGGGTGGGCACAAATTGTTCTCTTTCACCTTAAACTCTACTCTCATTTTCAGTCAATAGCCACAGTGGGAATTGTGGCAGCATGTATACTATATATGCTTTATTCTTCCTTGGTAGCTTGGCATCTCTTAGCATCCATAGGAAGGAGGGGATGGTTGAGACTTTTGATACAGAGCAATTGACCATTGGAACAGACATTTCACATCTAAGTTGACAAAAGCCTGTATGACAGCTTCCCATGTCTGTCTTTATCTTTAAGAAGACTGTTCATCTTCAAAGATTGTATGCTTGCATATCTAGAGTTCCAAAAGTATTTAGCACCTTGCTAAACACAAGAAAAGTAAAAATAAAAATGTTTGTTATGTACTGTAATATATTTGGTTACAGTCAGTGTGGTGCCATGAATTGTGGCAGAAGAGGGTTCAGAAGAGCTGGGTTCAAGTCTCTGCTGGGCAATGGAAATTCTGTGATTGGTGGCAACATTAAGCCATTTTTAAAACATCTCCCATACCTCAAAATCTCCCCCATTAGGGTCACCATAAGTCAGAAGCAACTTGATGAAATATAACAAAGAAAACAATCTGTTATAATTAGTTTACAACACTCACACTGTGCAGAGTTTGCTAGAAGAATCTTGGATGAGACTCACAGTAGGTAAATTAAAATATAAAGGTTATCCAGCAAAGACATTAACATTATGAATGGAAAGATTCTGCAGCTAGAATTAATTTCTCATAGTTAGTTGGGTGTTGGCTCCGAGGAGGAAGCTGTGGGTGTTAATTTGTTGTTATTGCTTGCAAAATGATTTGGACAAGCACCAGCACCTACTAACGGTTGAAATCTTGATGCTTTGGGCATTTCACACCGCCACACCCTCATGAAAACCTTAGTGAAAGCTGATGAAATCATTGGAGTGTGTGAGAGTTTCATGCTCACTGACATAAAAAAATGGAGATTTTTTCCCCATATCAACTGCCAAGAGACTGTACTTAGATACTGTACGTGTGCCTGTTACCAGTATATAGAATAAAGATTGCACTGGCCTCTTACTTAACAGCCAACCTTTCATCAAATGACAATTTTATCTGTGAACTCAGTCATCAGTACAAAAGCCCAAGACAATCCCTAACTGACCCAGAAGGAAAACAATAACAATTTTCCTTTTAGCAAGATGGCACACATTTATCCCTAGGAGGAAGATGAAAACTGGTGTCTCTGGCTGTTGTTTGATAATTCTGGTAAAATATTTGCATGAAGCTAAGTTATTTGACAGCACAATTTTATACTAGGCAGCTGCAGTAAATGTCCATACCTTCATGCCCATTTACTGCAGCTGAGGACAGTAGTGTTGTGCACATCAGGAGAAACTGTTCACAGTTCCAATCCAGAATAGTAGTCTTGTATGCTGAGAATACCTTTTCCACATATATTTTTACAGATGTCATTTCCCTCCTTTTCAGCTCCTTGATTAAAAAGTACTGTACTATCCAGTCTTCACTATTTCTACCAATCGTATTGGCATTCTCTTAAGAACCCATCTATCTGTCATACTCAGCTTATCCAGGCATTTCCTGTGTGGTAAACCAGGTGCTTAAATTCTAATAAAGAGGTAAAATTTTAAGGACAATAGGGAATGACATGCTTTTCATCATTTATTTTCAAATCATCCCTTAACAGATACATTCCAAAAGGAAAGGTTTGCCACTACAACCAAAGTGCGGACATATTTCCATAATTCTTTATAGCATTGACTTGCAAGGACTAGATGGGATATTTCATCAGATACATAAAATGGTATGGAATGATTATAGGTCTGTGTGCATGAGTTCAGATACGAATTAAACCTATTTCGTGAAATAGGGCTGAAAACAAAGAAATGGGGACAGGCAGAAGAAACAGTCTCTCCCAATGTTATGTAGAGCTCAGATGATCTAAAGACCAAGTCAAGAACATGCATACTGTAGTAGTCTGATCCATGGGAGGAAGTCTAGAGTCCACATTCCATGAGAGTGAAAGCACTCCTGATGGGGCACTCTGCTGAATCCACATGTTTGCAGACCCTGCTATCCCCCCAAACCAGCTTGGATAAATTGGATAAACTTCGTTCACCTATTACTTACTATTTAGCTAAAGCATTAGTTACTTTTCATTACTCAGCTTTTGTACCCTGCCCTGCTTATCTCTGACATTTACTCTCAGTTACTAGGATAATTCTGTTTGCCTTCCATTTCCCTTTACCTATTCTCGTCTCCCCTCCATCTATTCTTCTCTACTTCTCATTAACTCACCTTTCTCATTAACTCACCCGCCCCATCTGAAAACAGCAAGGACATGGGTTATGGTAATCAATAACTGGGCAAGGCATACTCTGTTCACGAGGCAATTGTCTATACAGCAGCCAGCCAACCAGCATATGTAACATGTAACCAATCACTGATTCTGTGCATACTGTGGAATGTAAATGATATGTAATAAAACGTGCGAATAGTAAGGGGCGAGAGATTTGCTCCGCCGGTTGGACAACTGGATTTGAGTCTATGTTCTTTCATCCGGATCCTCCACAGCATACTTTTATCACATAAAAGTTAGATAAAATAATTGCTCATTTCCCTGCTGTCCAGTGGATTTCTGTAATAATCTGTAGCTCCATCAACATTCTTCAGGCATCAGATGGAAAGGGTCTAGTTTGTACTGTAATGAGTTTCTTATTCATTAAATTCCATCATAATCGAAATTGGGTTTTTTTGTGTTCCATCAGTTCCAAATATGCAAGTGGAAAATCTTCTAGTTGCTTTCACTTTCACTTTTAACAGTTTTGAAGAGCTCAATGTAGGGAGCTTTTCTCATTTATAAAGTCTACAGTGATATATGAATAACATTTGACCCAACAAATCAAACCCAACCCATCATACATATACATGGTTCTGGTTTTGCTTTGAGCATAACTAGAATATTAAAATAGGGATTTTTTTTAAAAAAAAATAGAAAACATTTAATTTATTATTAAACTGATTTTCAAAAATTAATTAGATTAAAGTGCACATTCTCATTCTTGAAGTCACAGTATATATTCTCAAAAGGCTAGTTTTGCTTTGTTTCCCTATAAGATGCCTGCCTATGATTTTCCTATATGATGTCTACTGAAGCCCTCAATCCATTCCAGTCCAGCTTTAGGCCATATCATGGCATGGAGACACCACTCGTCGCTCTGAAAGATGACTTATTGAGGGAGACTGACAGGGCAAAATGTCCCTGCTAGTAATCCTCAGTCTCTCAGTGGCCTTCAATACCATCAACCATGGTTTACTCCTTGCAAAATTCTTTGGGTTGGCTCTGGCCTAGCCCCAATCCTTCCTGGAGTATAATAGTAAGAAAGCTCAGCTTGGTGAGATGATGTCCACCCCTTGCACTCTCAATTATGGAGACCCATAGGGGTCAATCATCTCACCAATGCTATTTAATATCAGTATGAAGCTTCTGGGGGAGTTTATAAGGAGCTTAGGAGCTTTGTGTCATCAATACGGCTCTATCTCTCCTTCCATCCTTCTACAGATGATGCTGAGCAGAACCTTGAGTGATGCCTGGGTGCCAAGCTGGGATGTATGAGGGAAAATAGACTCTGGCTGCATCCAGACAAGATGGAAATCCTTTGGGTGGAGGAACCAGGTGTCTGTGGATTGGGAGCATCCTTCTCCTTCAGTGGGATGACTCTCCCTGCCAAGGATGAGGTTCCTTAGGTGAATTATTGGTAGTCTCAAGATTAGACTACTGTAATGGCCTTAACATGGGATTGCGTAAGAGGTTACTGCAGAAGCTACAACAGGACCAGAACATGGTGACTAGACAGTTAATTGGGGTGAGAAAATAAGAACATATCTTCCCCACCTTGGCTGCTTTGCACTGGCTTTTGGTCCACATTTGCACCAGTTTTAACGTAATGACCCCAACATACAAAGCCCTAAATTGTTTGGAACCTTGCTACCTGGCAGAACTCCATCTTCCACCAAGATCAGCCTATAATACCTGTTATTCTCAGACAGGGTGATTAAGCTCCTTAACCCCAGGAGAAGCTATGTCTTCTCAGTGGTTGCACCATCTCTTTAGAATAATCTTCTGTCTTAGATTTGATTTGCTCCCTCATTGGAGTCCTTTAAAAGGTCATTAATAACATGGCTATATAGGCAGGTCTTTCCAGGTGATATAGGCAGATCTTATCATCTTAACAGCAGTCCCCAGCTAAAACTACTTGCCATGCCATATAACTTTAGTATGCAATGTTTAATAGTAATATGATTTCTTTTATATCTTTTTAAACTGTAATTGAGAGTTTTTGATTTTACATTGTCTATATGTTGTGTTTAATTTTAATTTATGTTATTGAGTTGTTGTTAGCTTCCCAGAGTGACCTTATAGCCAGTGGGGAAGGATAAAAATCTAACAAATAAATAAATAAATAAATATGCTTATCTCATCTTTATCTTATAGCATCAGAACCAGTTCCTATGACATCTTTTATATAGATATGGGCATAACATGTTTTTTTATTTCATTGTTTGTTTCTCATTTTGTTTCAGAATGAAACAAAAAGCAAAATGTTTTTTAAAGAAAAATGAAACAAAACTAACTGGAAATTTTCTGTTCTGTTTCATTTTTAGGTTTCCCATAGGAATGCATTGAGGAATGCATTCCTATGGAAAACTGCAGCCGCTTCTTGTTTTGGTGGCTAAAAATAGTTTTTAAACCTCACACTTTCTCCCCCTTCCTGATCAGGCGCATTGGGGGAAAGGTGCGGGTCATTAAAAATGTTGGTGGCTCCACCTCCCCTGCCCCCAATGGGGTGCATTTGAGGTAGATGGTGCAGGGTATTAAAACTCTTTTTTAGCCACCAAAGTAAGTGCCAATGACTGTGGCCACTGGTTGCTTTGGTGGCTAAAAACAAGTTTAAAAATCCTGTGCCATTCCCCACCACACACACACACACCCAATGGGGGGGGGGGGAGGGAGTGCAAGGATTAAAGCTATTTTTTGCCACTGAAACAAGAAGCATCCTCAGCCATTGGCACTTGCTTCAGTGGCCAAAAAAAGTTTTAAAACCCTGTGCCATTTCTCCCAATGTGCCAGATTGGGGGGAAAGGTCTAGTTTTTCAAAAAAAAAAAAAAAAGAGAGAAAAGAAAAGAAAAGAAAAAAAAGAAAAAAGAAAAAAGAAAAAGAAAAAAAATTCTTGGAGCCCTGAGGCAGCCTCAGTGGCTCCAAGACATTTTAAACGACCCACACCTTCCCCTCATGATCCAGCAAGTTGGGGGGAAAGGCACGGACACAGTGTTAAAAACAAAAAAGAAGCAAAACAAATGAAAATATTTTTTTTTAAAAAATGAAATGAAATGAAACAAAGCCCAATGAAATAAAAAATGAAACGAAACACCATTTTTGCATTCTTTGCCCATTTCTACATTGTAGAAAGATGAACAGCATTAAATTTATTACATGGATATAGCAAATATCATGACATAGTACTTTGTTTACAGGTGATAAAATATGGTGAAGCAAGCAGCTGGACATGGTATGTATAGAACGGATAAGATATTCAGAAAAGTTAAAAATGTTGCAAAGAATGCCTCTGTAACTATTATCAGAGCAATGAATCCTACATTGAAGTTGCATCTTTCTAGCACATATGTGGAGAGGAAATGTCCGTTTTACATAATAGTACTTTCACGGAGTAGCAGAGAAAATGGTCATTTAGCCACCAGATGGAATTATCGGCAGAAAACTGTATGCAATAGTATCTGTTACCATTTAGAGAAAAGAGTTCATTTCCATCTTCCTCTAAATACAGTATGTTACACAAGAAATAAATATTTTAATCTACAATAATCTACATTTTGAGAGCCAGTTTGATTTGTTAAATTTCCTAACTGGAAAAAGAAGAATCAACATCCTGCCCACAGGAAATCCTATGGAATAGCTTACCAGCAGTCTTCCACAAAAATCTTATGTCCTCTGACATCAAGAGTTTTATCATTTTTCACCAGGTCCCTGCTCTGACTCTCCTCAAGACAGAGAAAATGGCCTTCCTGAGATCATGGAGAATGTATATTTCAGACAATGTTCCTGATGAAGAGATTTTTAGTACCTAGGATCATTGATCCCATTGCTTTGAGAAGTAAAGTATGTTCACACAGCAAGCAGAGAAAAGCAAGCTAGTTGAAGGCTGTAAATTGCCTGATTAACCCCCTCCCCCCAAAAAAAGACTGTATGCAATTGATTCATAGAAACTGCTGGTTTTACACAAATAGTTATCTTCGTAATTGAAAGGATCATTTCAGAACAGTGGGAGTTCTTGGCCAGTTTTTGCAAATAGTAAGAATGTTCCTGACTCTTTTCCTTCTTCCCTGGCCCTAGTCCCTGAATTATGATCAGACATGAGGATTTCATTGGGGACAATTGCCCAATCAGGAGAGATAATTTTAAATGATAATTTAGAATCATTGGATGATAACAAGCCTCTCAAGATTAGTGACACTTCCTTTGAAACTGCAGATACTGTAACTTATCTTGTTTATTAGTGGACACTGAGGTGTCTGTAACTAACTTTCTACAAAAAGGTACAGCTGGTATTTAACAAACCTTCAGAAAATGTTCTCCAAATCTACAGAAAAAGACTGGCAATTACAGTGAACACAACATTCTCTTGTGAACATGGCCTGTTATAAAAGAAAGACTTTGTACATGATTTCTCAGTTTGCCCTTATGGTACCTTAGGCTCAAGTTAGATTTATGGGTGGATTTATTGTATTGAAATGGAGGAGAAAAGTTCTTCTGCCACAGGCCTTAACTCTTTGAGGATGATAGAAAAGGAAAGATGTAAGGTAAATCACCTTCCTGGCTTATCTCTACTTCTAACTGAACAAGACATAAGATGCTTTGAAGAACCAGGATCCATGTCACCCAAGCATGGCAAAAGATATACTGTTTGTGATGAGACAGACATAGAAGCTTCTTCCTTATTAAAAGCCCCCCCCAAAGCAAAGTGTTCTGCTTATATACCCCCCCATAGTGCTTAAAGCACTCTCTGGACAGTTTATAATTTATTTGTGCAGGCTATACATTGCCTACCCCCAGCAAATGGGTACTCATTTTACCAACCATGGAAGGGCAGAAGGCTGAGTCAACCATGAGCAGGCTACTTGGTATTGAACCCCAGGTTGTGAGCACAGTTATAGCTGCAGTACATTGGTTTAATCACCAATGTACTCCAGCTATAAGGCACAGTTATTCGTTATTAGACCCATGGTGACTAATTAAAAATACTTTTTAAAAAGTAAAGTTAAAATATATAAAACAAATTAATTAAAACATCAGTCAAGCAATTAAAAAGCAAATATTTCCTTTCTTTGAAGTTGCACCTGAATTGATTGAAAGCTGCTTTTACAGCAAGTTGGCTTATATAACAAAGACTTGTCTATATTTACATATGTTTACCTGCTGGCAGAGCAACAAACGAGCCACTGGTGAGGGTTTCCACAATTTGGTGTCAGAGTTACTGCTGAAAAAAAAAAGCCCTCCTTTGCATCCCTTCTCAGTGTGCCGCTGGGGACTGACAGAACAAGGTAAGTGTTCCTCTAAAGACATTAGAGCCTAGCCAAGCATATATAGAACTCCAAAGGCTTGAACCTGAACTCTACACATCTTTGCAGATTATACCTACAAGTAATACAACAAAAAGAATTATTAGTAAGTATCTCACTGTCATCAAATTACTCAAGAAGATTTCATGACAAGGAATTTAATATCCCATAAGATTCCTTACTTCCAGCTGAGGGTGAAACAAACTCTCTTCATGCCCCTCTAGTGTCTCAATATCTTGTACATAGGAAGCACAAAAGTACAGCTTGATTGCTAAGCAAGTCACAAACAACCCATTCAGTTCTTCAGGTTCTTAAATCGATAGTAGAGATGGACATGAAATGAACTTTTGGTTTGTTTCATTATGTGTTATTCATTTGGTTATGTAACAAAATGAATAACGAACTGCCCCCATCTAAGAGAAATGAAATAAAATGAAACAGAAATTTCATTCCATTTTGGTTCGTTTCATTTGCCACTGTCTCCTACCTGGGGCCTGGAGTGGTCCTCTTCCTTTTCCAGTCCTCCTGGCTGCAGATAGGGGGCATCAGGGGTGGGGGGTGGGGCAAACTGGTTGACAGTTAAAAAAAAGTAAAAAGAAAAGAAAAGAAAAGAAAAGATCCAGTGCACGAGCACCGGCCCCGGCCCGTGAGCACTGGACCCAGCCAGCGGGTTGTCGAACCAGCCCTGATCTAGCACATAGGCCTGGTACTGGGCCACGGAACCAGCCCACGACCGACAAAATTTCTCAAAAAAGCCACATAGGCAGTAATAAAATAAAATAAAATAAAATAAAAAGGAATGGCAACCCGGCCCGAGGGGTGGCCAGGCCAGCACCCTAAAACAAATAAACAAATAAAAAAATAAAGCCAGTGTCAACCCAGCCCCAGAGGCCACACGGTCAGTGCTTGGAAAAAAAACCCGAAACTGCTGGGGACTTTTAAAACTAAAAAAATTAATAAGAATAATAAATAAAAAATAAAAAGGAGCGCCGACTGGCCCCAGGGGTGGCCGGGTCTAAATAAAGGGGAAAATAATAATAAAAGAAGTGCCAACCTGTCCCCAGGGGCCGCCCGGTTGGCACTTGAGAAGGAAAAAAAAAAATAACAAATCAAAACAAACCAATATAATGAATATTTCAAAAAAATCATTAAAAATGAAACAAAATGAACTGAACCTTAAAATGAACTGAACCAAAACAAATTGCCATTTTTTCGGTTAGTGCCAATCTCCCTGTAGCTAGTTCTTGTCAACTATATGGCTTCAACATTTCAAATAAGCAGAGGTTTTTAAACTCTTTTCATGGAATACCGCAGCAAATATTTTATGCTAGTCAAGAAGGATAGAGTAAAGCATTTTTACTGGTGTCACGTCCAACAAGAATGAGTGTACTACACATAGCTATGGAGATATATTATTGTATACCGCTGAAACATGGGCATCCGGGTTCAGGATTTGATCCCACAATCCCAATCCACAGCTAGGTGCATAATAACTTCACAAAGGAGATGTAGTTGATCCAAAACAAATAAACAAACCAACAAACAAAAAATCCAAAACTTCTTACTAATAAAAATGAATTAAAATGAATTGTAAAGCATTTTGTGTCTTTGCATAACACAGAATCACCTATGTGGGCCCATTGTCCTCACCTATGAACAATATAAAAAGGACTGGATAGTTCAGATTATCATACACACACATGCTCTCAGAAGATGTATGTGTGTGTTGTGTCGTTACAGTCGTGACCAACTCTACGTGACTCCATGTCCATGGAGTTTTCTTGGCAGGAGTACTGGAGTGACTTGCCAGTTCCTACTCCAGGAGTCTACAGCACCTGGTATTCCCTGGTGGTCGCCCATCCACCCTGTTTAGCTTCCAAATCAAGCGAGATCGGATGTGCTTAGGGCATCTAGGCAGCCTCAGATGATGTATCTACATTTAAAAAACTCCCTATAACTGGTATATAGCTTATAATATATTTAGGTAATAGTTACCCTGCCTTTTCATCACTTAAATATCGTTTTCCTTTCTCTGAAGAGAAATTCTACATTCTCGATTTCCATTCTACATCTTCCCTGTTTAAAGTTTGCCATTTTGTGAGAAAAAAAATGTTTTTTACCAAAGAAATATTTGAGAGAGAAAGATATCTCAGCACCCCCTAGAAGCCCATTCATAATTTTCCTTTTTACCCTCATGCTTCTTTGTTTGATAAGTGGTTCTTCATGGGTTTTGGAGAATCAAAATAAGCTGAACCCTTCTCTTCCAGTCAGTTTTAGTAGTACAGGTAGTTTTATCAGAGGGTCACCGAGTCCTGCAATTACAGCTTCTTGTGTGGAACAAGTTTTTCAAATACACTAATGGCAAAACACAGAGGAACAGTAATTGAAACACAGCATGCTTGTCAAACAGCTACAAGCTAAGAGTAGTGTATGCAGATGTGTGAGGACTATGCCAACTTTGCCTTCTTATAATCTAGCATTGCTTCCTTCACCCTGTTTTTTTTTAAAAAAAACTTGCTCACTAGCAGCAGAGAGTTATGTTAAGATCATCTGCCTGAGGAAACTCAGATGAGATTCACTTTCATCAACTTAAAAAATAATAACAATAATGTTAAAAATGGAAGCATTGGCATGCCACTCCTGGGTATGTAACATTGCTGTGAAATTCTAGTAAGACTGTAATTTCAGAGGAAAATTGCTCAACACGACCATTTAGAACCTCACAGTTGTAGGGAAAATTGCAAATGTTTGAAATCAGATTTGACGACAATCCTATTTTTCCCGTTATCTATCTTGACAAGAAACTAGCAAATCTGTACACACACACACACACACACACACACACAGCATGTACATACTAAGAACAATTCTCAAATAATAAGAATTGGACCGTAGGCAGAATGGACAAGGTCCCTAGCTATTTCTCAAAAAATGTTCTTTCTCTGTCTTTTCCACCTCCTATTAATTTAGCCACTGTTTTTTAAAGAATACCCAGCAAATTAATAACACTAAAACATAGAGATTCAGTATGTCCAGTCTGAAGATCATTTATTGTCCATTACCTAACCAGCCACTAAAAATGGACATCCTAAAGCATACAATTATCAATTAGCATAGCAGTTGTTTATGCTTCTTAAGATGTTTCTTTTAATTTTATGTTCCTTTTATGAGCCAACCCCATGCAACTCTTGAGGGGGCAAATACCACTAAACTCAGTGATGTCTGCTTCTGAATAGAGTCTTGTGGCGCAGTGGTTAAATGCTTGTACTGCAGGTGAAACTGTGCTCACGACCTGGGGTTCAATCCCAGGTAGCAGGCTCAAGGTTCACTCAGCCTTCCATCCTTCCGAGGTCGGTAAAATGAGTACCCAGCTTGCTGGGGGGGGTGGAATGTGTAGCCTGCATACTGTAATTAAAAAATTGTAAACCGCCCAGAGACTACTTAAAGTGGTATGGGGTGGTATATAAGCAGAACACTTTGCTATTAATACCTCTCACGTCATGTTTGGGCATGAAAATGAGAAATTGTATGTTTTTTACCCTAGTTTTCTGAAAAAAACATTTTCTGACAAATTGTTTTTTTGTCACTTTTGACAAGAATTCTAACATTTGTGAGAATGTTTTTTCTACAAACTTCACAACTGTGGATTTGCACAAAACCATGATAGGTGCTGTCTGGTTTCATGGATCATTAATACTGAAAGCAACTGATGAGCTGTCAAATTAATCTTTTAGCTCAGCTGTTTTGTGGCTTTTGGCTCAGTCAGACATTCTCCTAAGAAGAAAGAAAGTATTGTCACTGAGGATAAGAAATTTGGAGGTAATTCTTCCCAGTAGTTTCTCTAATGAAAATTTCAACCATTCCAATACAAAACAAAAGACAATTAATTTAAACATAATTTCAAAGGAACAGAAATATTAAAAGGTCAGATGCAGAAATTTGTGCTTACACTTAAGAGGTGGCTAAGAATTGTGCACACTGTTTTTCAGTGTACAGTCACTTCTGTAATGGGCAACTTCACTCATATAATACAAACTTCTATGCCAGATTGTTCTAATATATGTGTTTCTCATTCTTTCATCTCCCTCCCTCCTTCTCCCGTTCTACCCTTCTCTCTCTTTTTAAATGAAATGAAATCTATTGCAGTCATAAATGTGACTTTTATAAAAAAACTTTTTTTCAATGACTGAAAAACTTTTTTTCACATTGAAAATGATCAGAGAAGCTGAAGATCTAAGTTTGCTACCATGATAACTTCATTTTTAAAAGCAATGAGCAGTAAGTAATCCATGAATATCAACATAATCCTGCACTTTGAATCCTTTGATAGATCTGGTCAACATATAGTTTCTCTTGTCTATAATTTTCAAGGACATGAAAGCTTATTATCCATTATTTCCATTTCTAAGTCTCATGATTAACTTCTTTGAAAACTATTGAGTACCTCTACATGTGAAGTACATGAAATGTAATAGTTTATCATGTGAATGGCTAAAAAGCATAAACTATTCTGAAACTTCTGTAGATAGAAACAGATTAAAAGCACACAATGGAACTTTACAATAAAGAGAGGGGGGGAAACTCTGAGAAAGCTCTATGTGATTTCTTCAAAGTGGAGGCAGTACTTTTTGCAAATCAACTTTGAAGCCAAAAACTCACTAGTTTCATGAGAACTTGAATCCTGGTGCTCCATTTGCTATTTGTAAAGGATGGATTGCACATTTTGAAAGAATGTTCCCAAATAAGACAGCATGTTCAGTTCTAATGAGTTCATTGACGCCTTCAGGAAAAAAAAGCTTCCCTATGCAATGGCAAGGCCCAACTCCACGGAAAATCAAATAAAAGCTATGATGGAAAGCAACGCCTGCTCTCAGAAATTTCTGGCTATCCATTCTTTGTGCTTTTGAGCCAAAGAAGACTTCGATGGGCTTTTAAACACTTTTGAGGACCCTGCCTTAAAAGTACAGTAAGGTCCATTATAAATGGATTTAAAAAGAGATTGATAAAGCTGGGACACTGAACAATGGACTCTTTTGATGCTGATCATGGTACATTTTGCTACAGCTTGCTGTGTCAAAGTAACACCCATTTTTCCAGCCCACACATTTTTCATATAGATATGTACTGTATAGAAAGAATCGGCCAACTTCATTAGCCAGTGGTCCAACAACACAAGACACGTGGAATTGATTAGTACTTACCAGCCACAGGTAATGTAAGCTTCGACTAATTTAAAGGGATTCTGCGTTCCTTTTCTGTGGACTGTTTTCTGAACTGGCCTCCCCTTTTCCCATTCCCAGAATGAAGTCATGTCACTGATGTTATAAAGGATATTGAAAAATCTAGACCTTCCTTAGTTGTTCTGATTCTTGATCTCAATAATAAAGTTATGGGAAACAATACATTAAGGTCATATTCTTTTCTCTTGAAAAATCAACTAAGGGTTTACTTAGGGTTTCAGGACAGCAGACATCTAGCTATAGAACCAAGGAGGGAGGTATTGAGAACTCATGTACATGACTAGCCTGGAAAGAAACCATTATTTGTTTATGTATTGATTTTGAGGGAAGAGTCCAGTTAAATTTAGAGAAAGCTAGCAAGTTGTTGAAAGCTGTAGAAATGCACAGGAACAGACAATATTTGTTTTTCTCATAGTCAACCAGCAAGATCCCTATCTCTTTTGATATACATTTATTATAGCCAAATTTAAGCTTGTTGTTGTTCTGTGCTGACATGTCAGAACCAACTTAAAGCAACCCTAACAGGGCTTTCATAGTAAGTGAGATATTTAAGGAGCAGTTTTATGAGTTCCACTTGACCAATGAGTTCCCTTGAATGAGCAGGAATTCAAACCTGGTTCTCTTGAGTCCTAATGTGTCATATTATCCACTACAGCACACTGGGATTCAAAACTAAATTTAAGTTCATTTTGCACAAATGTAACAGAATGTGCCTCATGTACTGAGTGTGGCATTATAGCTGAAGACTAAAGCTATTCAGTGCAGTGAAAATGATTAGCCGATCTTTTTGATAATTATTCTGTACTCACATCTTCATGTATTATTTGTGGAAGACATTCAGGATGTTCAACTTTATATTTGGTAGTGATCAGATCACTCATTTACTAGACATTCAAATGGCATTAAAATCACATGATAATAAAATCTACAGTAAAAGTAGATCATGCCCACACAAAAGAAAAGGAAAGGAAAGGAAAGGAAAATAAAAGAAAGGAAAAGAAAATAAAAGAAAGCAATATATAGGGACACAAACTCTCGTGCGTGCGCGCGCGCACACACACACACAAACACACACACACACACCACCCCAAATATAAATGTAAATACTAAATTGAAAACAATGATGCTCAAATGTAGAGGCACTTTTCGCAAAACATTTCAGGGTGTGATTTACAATTAGCAGCATGTTGAAAATGAGTTTTCCTTTTACATTTAAAATGGCTACCACTCAATCCATCAAACCTTAAAGTCTTGTTCATGATTAATTGTGTTCTCTTCTGCCATTTCTCTCAAGAAGGCTTCATAAAATCAAGGCTGTATTATTCAAAGCATCCTTCAAATGAGATGCATCCCCAGCTTGCCAATTTAATCACTGAGGAGCTCACAAACAGTAGGTGGTTTCTGTTTTTGCAGATTTGTGATTCATTATGGAGGCATTAGGATATAATTTACTATGGTCTGGGCATGCCATTCTGCCTCCACATACAAATTCAGTAGCCTCACTCTCTGGACTACCTGAGCGGGGGTTGGTGGTGTTGTGAGCTAAGTATGGAACACAGGGGAGAAAGAAGCTGTTTCACAGCAAATCACTCAAATTGATTAATAAGCTGCACTGATTGGCTCTGGAGCAGTGCTATCCAGTTGTTCTCTAGTGGGAAGATTTTACTTTCTGAAGTAGAGTACAACACAAAGAAGAATCTCTGCAGACCACAGTCAGGAATGCTTATGGAAACCATAGGAGGAGAAACCAATTTTTGAATATGTAAGGTACATCTGTCTGCTATTAATGCAATTTATGGAACAGGTGGTATGAGATCAGATATATCTGAATATTGTTTTGAACCATAGTAGTGATTTATATTAATCGTTTAAATGTAGAAATGAACAACAGCATGAGGAATGCAACAATTTCAAAGCAGATTCCAATTTTAAAAATAAACTTCTGACCTCAGTGGAGCTTGAGAACAAAAGTGTTTCTTTCATGAAAATTGGCAGCATTCTGTAACACATAAGAGCAGCTGTGCTTAGAAATATAGTAGAATATAAAAAGAGTGTTTAAAATGCCACTATCTTTGCGGAAAACAGTACAGCTTTTGTATATAGCTAGGCAGCAGTTTTTTCCTCCTGAAAATGCTCATAATGTTACTTCTGCTCTAAGTGAATTACTGAATTAAGCTTTGGGCACAAATATCACTCACAAATGAAAAGTGCACACGTCTGGTATGTGAAGACATAAAGGATACATTTAGTACCTATACCAGCTAAATAAATGACTGGTTCAAAGAAACTTCTATTGTCATTCCCTGTAAATTTTACAGGTCTTACCAGAGTTTAGATAGAACTGGCATTTCAAGGTAACCCTGAAAAGCACTCCTCCTGTAATTTGGTGCAGAAATAATTGAGGTTTGTATTCTATCAAAAATTTCAAAGCAATGCTTTGGAAGCAGGTCTTTTTTAGGTCTTCTTGATTTCTTGTAGATGACCCATCCATTCACGTTTTTTTTTCTGCCTATATTTCAAAGACTGTTGCTTTATACCAGTTGGTCATACCCAACTTGAGATTTACCCATTATTCATAGTCTACTAAAGGACTACTTGTTTCATAATCAGCAATTTGCAGATGATCAAAGAATGGAATGATTAAGCCGCAAGTAGGTCATGTCACTGATCGGTAGGGTTCAGGCCTTTTGGATTCTTTGGACTCAATTCTGGGAGTTCTACCAGCCAGACCCACCCCTATAGATGCCTAAAATTTGCTCATCTGAAAAAATGCTGGGGTGGAATATTTCATGGATAAGGGTTGGGTCAGCTCCACTTTAGCTTTCTATTCCCTTCAATTGAATATCTGTCTCTTAGGGCGTTTATACACGACCCCTAAACTCCAAGGCAAATGGCTGCAAGCTCCAGAGCTTAAAAATGTTTCCCCACCAGCTCCGGAGTTTGCAGACAATTAAGTGCGACCCCGCCCACCTAAGCGTGACCCAGCGCACTTTTCTTGTACCTGCTCTTGGGAGGTGAAAAATATTTGATGCGGATGTGCTGGGCTCTCCTCGCTTCTTTTTGTTTTTGTTTTTTGCCTCCCGCCACTTTAAGAGGAACCAGGAAGTGACCGGGGCTCCCCCAGCAGCTTCCACCAGCACCAGGAGGTAAGGCTTTATTCTTTTTTCCCTTTTTTCCCTCCCTCCCCTCACGCAGCCAGCAGCCAGGAAGTATGGAGGGGTGGAGACGCACAAAGAGCGACAAACCTCTAAGATCTCCGGTCCAAATTTAAGGGGCCAGCGGATCTTAGGGGTCGTGCAAAAGCGCCCTTAGATACCCTAGCTCAGTAGTGACGAACCTTTGGCACTCTAGATTTGGAGTGCCAAAGGTTCGCCACCAATGTCCTAGCTGGATAGCCCAGTGGTAGAGATTGGCATGAAGTGATTCAGCATTCATATGCATGGCAACAAATGTGAACACATTTAACCCCCCCTGCCTGTCCTCCCTTCACTGCCATCTGCTGGATTCCAGCCCTATAGCATTTCAGTGGCTGGCTGCCGTAGAAGATGGGGAAGGGAAGTCCCTATTTCTGCCCAGAGTGGACATTCAGGCATGAAGGTAGATCCAGGCAACATGTGCAAGCTTGTGATGGGACAGGTGGCTTGGGGGTGGGAGAGGGAGAGGGAACACACAGTACCTCTGGTGCCACACATAGATATTTTGATGAATGCTTCATGCCTTTCTCTACTCAGTCATTTAAGTATCTGGCCATGGAGCTAGAAGTTGTGAGTTCAATTCCCCAATGTGGTTCCTGGGAGAAAAGCTGTGCAGTAGAGGGATATTGGGTCTCCTCCTCTTACTTGGCTCACAAACTAAGGCTGCCGTCATACCTGGAAAATGCTTTTTATTTACTCCTCAGAATGTTGACTCTTTTTGTGGTGGGGAGGTTGGTCAGATGAGGTATTATAATTAGCAATTTTTGTGACTCCACATTAAATCCAGAATGCCATGATGCTACTACTATTTTTGTTCCACGTTTATTATTTATTTGCTCATTTAAAACATTTCTGTTCTGCCTTTCTCCCAGAAAGAACCCAAGGCAGCTCATGTTTCATCACACCTTACTAGCTGCATTTGATGGAATGTGTACCTCTAAATTGACTTACTTCCTATAATCTGGTGCGGGTACACGTCTTCCAGAAGCTACCACCAGAGTTCTTCAATTTAAAAAAAAATTCAGTGTGGGATGTCAGTGCACTGGAATGCTTCTGTCAAATAGAATGCTTGATGTATTTGAGGATTGCAAAGGGAAAGGGAGAAATATGTTCAATAGGAGAATTTGAAGGAGGAAGATGAAGGCTATTCTAGAAGTAAAGGGGACAGATTTTTATAGTAGGTCACTCCCCAAAATTCATCCTGGAATGCCTGAAAGGAAGCATGTGGGGAATCAGTCCACCTACCATAGGGATCCCATTTTCATCATAGAGTTGGAAGAGACCTCAAGGGCCATCTAGTCCAACTCCCTGCCATGCAGTAACCCCCATCACACGACTCCCAACAGATGGCCATCCAGCCTTTGCTCAAAAACCTCCAAAGAAGGGGACACCACCACCCTCCGCGGCAGCACTTGCAGCTTCCCTGAGTAGTGGTGGTAGTAGCAACGGAGACAAGCAATTGGTAAGGGGTTCAGGGCAGAACAGGAAGCAAAGAAGAAGATGGAGATGTAAGAGCAGGAGCAGCAGCAGCAGCAGCAGCAGCAGCAACAACAACAACAACAACAACAACAACAACAAAGTTTCCACACTGCTCATGGCTGGTTTAGTGGCACCCCGGGAATGTCGCCAAGTGTTTGGTGAAACTTGCAGGGAGCCATAATTAGCCAGCAAGGAGCTATGTACCTACACAACATTTTTTTAAAAGCGGGTGAACAGGGTTTTTTTTTTTTTTAATTGAAGGTATGTCTTCCTTGTGGCGTGTACACAATTGTACCTCATCTTGTACCCTAAAAAAGGAGGAACAGTTTAAAACATAGGAACTACTATTCCAGGATTTATGCATGACCACAGAGGAAGCAGAAGACAGAAAAAAGGGGGATATTTTGTAATGTGACTGCAGCCTAAGATGTAGAAAAATGGTAAGGTCATAATGCTTATCTTGGGGCAACTAAGATGGGTTATCAAAGTGATGAACAAGAAATGACAGATCTAAGTGACATGCTGAACCAAGTAACAAGAATGCTATCTAGCCAAGGGAATAATAGTGGCTTTGAAAACTAAACAGTTTCTCTTCCCTTGAGAGTTGACTTCCAATTCAAAACCTTCCTAGATTTTTAGAAGATTATTTCTTTCCATAGCAGCTGTGAATCAAAATATTGTTTTGTTGATATTTTTGCCTTAATATCTTGGCTTTGAACCATTGGGGGGGGAGGCAAATATTCTATAAGATAGACCTTTGCTAATGACTGGCATTCTTTTTTGCCTGTAGGACAAAGGTTTACTTTCATATCAGAGTTCCTAAAATGATTGTGCTGTGTGCTGTTTTACAGAGCTTCCTAGAAACGCCTGTAGCACTGCTTTCTAATTCTGCCAACGTATTTACCAACATTTAATCTTTTGGATGGAAAGAAGCAAAACAATCAAATACACTTTGTTCTGAAAGCTGCAATATATACATCTGGACTGTTTTTGCTTACCTTTTCTTTACTTTTTCTCCCTCTTGCCTAAATATATTTAATGAGTACACATTAAAGAACTTATCCAGAGGAATATCTCAAAATCTAACTGACACTTTTACTTATTGTGAAATAATTCTAGAAGTCCCAAAGTGATGCTAGATAAAGCAATCCCTCTATGAAGGGCTACAGGATGATTTCTTCAATGCAGAATTTCCTTCCTTCCTTCCTTCCTGAGAAAAAAGAAAGAAAGTGGATGATAGATTGAATTGGACATGAAAGACATTTTTATTTGTTGCATTTTGTCCCCTCTTTCCCAAGAGGCCTTGACATATGTGAAACGGACAAAAGTCTAACTCACATTTCACATTTATTTTTTAACTGCTGAGCAAGTGTTTTCAGCTAGAGATCCTTTCTTATCCTGTGCTATGAAACTGAGAATCTGGGAGAACATGGAATCCATCTTGAAAAAACCAGGCTTCTGTATGACTGCCTGGGAAATTCTCATTCGTTAGAGCTTCAGGGCACTGTGGTATTGGAGAGGTACTGCAGGTATAACTGTGTTCATAACCTGGGCTTCAGTTCAAACCCAAGGTAGCTGGTTCATGGTTGACTCAGCCTTCTGTCCTTCTAAGGTCAGTAAAATAAGTACCCAGCTCGCTTGGGGTGGGGGTGGGGGACAATGTATAGCCTGCATAAATAAACTGTAAACCACCCACAGACTGATTTAAGTGCTATGGGGTGGTAAGCAGAACACTTTACTGTCTGCTTAGTAACAAGGAAGGAATAACACAACTTATACATGTGAGAGCAGTCTTTACTGGTCCTGCACTAACTGGGACATAATTTCAGCTAGGAAAGGATTGGAGCTTGAAAATGCTCTTTGTGAACATTCAAGAGAACTCAAAGCCTGATTGGTGAGCCATCCAGAAGGGTCTGAAACACTGTGCCTAATGTTTAAAATGTTTTTCAGAAACTAATGTAAACCTTTGGTATGATTCTGATGCTGATTGGAACGGTGTGAAGGTGCTATATATTTTTATACATCTTCAGTGGAAGACCTATACTGTGTTGCTGTTCTTCTTCTTGTTGTTGTTGTTGTTACTGCTGCTGCTGCTGCTGCTGCTATTGCTTTCATGTTCCTTCCTGACAACATCATCATGGCTACAATGGATATTGAGGCACTGTATACTAACATTCCACACAGAGATGGATTACAGCCTACTACAAATACCCTCCAAAAGAAAGAAGTCCATATACTCACCATACTCTGTGACTTTGTACTCACACACAACTGTTTCACTTTTGACAATAAAAACCTTCTAAATCAATGGAATTGCAATGGGGATTCGCATGGCACCATCATATGCAAACATATTCCTGGCTGATCTGAGACCATTGCACCCCAAAGCATTCCTCTTTGAGACACACTGATAACATTTTTCTGATGTGGACTCTTGGAGAGGAATCCTTAGGAAAATCCCACCAGGACTTCAATTATTTTTACCCAAACACCAAGCTCACCCTGGAAGAATCGATGCAATGGGTGAATTTTCTGGACACCACTGTGAAACTACAACATGAAAATCTTAGCACCACAGTCTATTAGAAACCCACTGACCACTATATCTACCCATAGTCTTCCAACTCCCATCTTGAACACAGCCAAAAATCCATCAACCAAGCCCCCAAGACACAATCTCATCTGCGCCTACGACCCACAGTAAGGAGTGTCTAAACTCAAGGAAATACAAATGGCATTCATCATAACACACACACACACACACACACACACACACACACACACACACACCTATTTTTCTAATAACTGCCCTGTTCTGACTATTAAAGGAAGAAAAACTATTCACAATCTCTCCTGTAGGAAAAACCCAGTGACTTTACTGTCAAACTGTACTGTGTGGTGTGGGTATGCTTCTTTAAACATTAATTTAGTGGTTCCGAATCATGTGTGTACCCATTAAAAAGGAATATTTTCATTTACTAGAAGCTATGTTCAAGTTGTTTTCTTAAAATGAACAATAAAGATTACTAAATTTAAACAATATAGAGACAAGCTAGATATATTAGATATGTTTTTAAAAAATTCTCTGTTTTTTGAAAGCTGAACAGAAATTTACAGTTAAAACAGAGGAGGTCTGGTTCAAGGAACAGAAGTTAGACTAGGTTTTTATATGAAATGCAAGAGTATTTTTAATATCTGCAATACCTGCGGGCATGATAACTATAATTCATTCCCTGGAAAAGAAGATGGAAGCTACGCAAACCAGAGTCAACAATAGAATTACCATTTTTAAAAGATCCAATCACATAAAAACCTCTACCTAGAGTGAGCATATAATTAGAACTGATGTCAAGCTTTCATGAAAGATTGTCAGAGAGATTTAATGATCTTTCAGAACATAACAATAATGATCAACAGAACAAGGTACATGAATTAACATGTCCCATTGATTTTTTTAAAGAATCAAGCATCTTCATCAGTTATGCCAGAAGCTGGCAATCATTGGTTAAAAATAGAAAGAAAAATGCCTATATCATCCTGATTTGCATGTCTTTCTGTCTGCTGAAACAACACAGGAAAAAATAGAGCAACTATATTTACATAACATATACAGCAAGGGCATGATAGAACTCCCCGTGGAAAGATTTGTATTGATTTTGATGCTTTTGGAATAAGGCAAGCGTTAATCATCTTATGTAACTTTGTCCAGATAGAGGACAGATGCACTATCCTTGCCCCATTTGGAATGTTGTAGATACTACTCCTCTGTATGAATTAGGTAGTCATCGTAAAAGTGCCTTGTAACTTTACAAAATTGCACAACTTTGCAAAAATGCTGTTTAGCGTGCCTATACGATAGCTCTTTCAGTTACCATGCTGGGTGGAATAATCTAGGAGCTGCAATGCAATGGAACGAATGCAATGCAAATAAAACAAAATACACACCTTTTCATATCTCAGGAAGTCATGTACTTTTTAAAAATCAATGTCACTTTTTTAAACTTGCAAAAAGGAATGCAGTTTATAGTTAAGAAATAATTATAACATTTTTCAGTTAAATAATTAAAATGTTTCTGATTAATTGAGCAACCATCTGCTCACAATTTACTGACCACTAAATAAGAAATACAGATGTGGTCTTATAAAGTCTAATCATGTATTCTTGGTAACTCACTATGAACCTACAATCTGTCATCACAGATTGAGAGGTGCTATCCATCACATGAATGTTTTCCTTGGAATCACAGCTTGCACTGTGTACAATGACTTTCTGAACAGCAGTGTTTTCTGGACACATTTAGCTACAAGATGGTTTTGCCTTCTCTATTTAAGTATTTGTATAAGTAGAGTTCATTTAACATAAGTGAACTGTGGCCACCAGATGAAGCCATGGTAGCTCTTGAACCGAAATGTACAGATTTAACAGTGGCTTCTTACTTAAATAGTTCAGGATCCTGTCTACAACCAGAGTACCAGTTAATGTTGGCATATAGAACTACAAAAGGCACATAGATAGTAATTTGCATCTTGTGGTTATAAATTCCTTCTATGCCCTTGTCATGTACTCAGGTGTTTATGCTGCCACCATTTAAATATGTCTCAGTTTGACCTGAGTGTATGACTAAAATGATGGAGTCTCACACATTTTGTACCTTTAAATAAGGGTTGTTTATTGTAATAACAAAAGTAAGTACATTCAGCAATTATGATGTTTTCTTCTGTTATAAATATATATACAGTTGTCCCCCACCATTTCATGTTTCATATACTTCGGTCCCGGTATGGGCTCCTGCGGCAAGCTGCATAGGCCCATTTGAGTCCTCCTGTATTTATCCCAGGCCTGGTGCTGCCCCGAACAGGCCTCCAACTGGCTTCTTGGGCCTATTGAAGGCTCCAGAAGTGCATTCTGAAAAACTGGAAGTTACTTCCAGCAAATCAGAAGTGCTTTCCAGATTGCCCAGAAACACTTATGGGGGCTCTGACAGGCTTTTGAGGCCCATCGGAGGCCCCAGAAGTGGTTTTCAGCAATCCAAAAGTCACTCCTGGATAACTAGGCTCTGACAGGCCTGGAAAGCCTGTTGCAGGCCCATTCCGGGCAGCTGCAGGCCCATTCGGTGCAGCTGCAGGCCTCAGTCAAGTGTAGGAGGCTCCAGATAGCCCCCCAAGTCCCAGCCCAACCCAGAATCCTCATTATCCATTTTCATGGGTTGGGTTGGGTCCCTAACCCCGCAATAGGCAAGGGATTCTCTCTCTCTTCCCCCCACTCCTGTGATATATATACTCAAAAATACAGATTACAGCCATGTTTCAGCATGGAAATGTCAGGGTTAGCTTCCTCAAGCGATTCTAGGTAAGCACCCAAAATTTGGAAAGGTATGAGGGTCAGGGTCTGAGTTATTAAGATCCATAAAGGTTGCCCTAGGGGAAAAATTCTCATTGATTTCGGATTCAGAAGCCAGGCTGCGGTGCTAATTGCTTGCCCGCAGCAGAGCCTATTGCAGTTTCCTGATTCAATTAGAAAGATTTTTTTCCTAGGGGCAACCCCTTTGGAACTAATTAACTGAGCTCCCTGACCCCCCCAACCAAAAAAAAAAATCTTTCCAGATTTCAAGAGCTTACAGGGAATAGCTTGAGCTCTCCTGCCATCGATCCCTCTATGATGAATTGTTTCATTCTAGAAGGGGGAAAGTGGTGTTTCATTACAAAATTAAACATGTCCTACTGTTTCATTATGTAACAAAGTAATTCATTACCTAATGAAATGACAGAATGTTTCATTTTTCATTTTGTGCTCATCTCTAGAATAAATTCTAACTAACCCTATATCTATCTATGTATATCACTCAGGTCCCTAACTCACTATTACATCTTCTTTGCCCTATCTAACTTATGGAGGCTTGTGCAAAGGTATATAAACACACATCAACTCTGCCCACAAGCTCCTCCTTTGGATATGCAAATACAAGTTCTTTAAATCACACCAAGCAATACATATTCATAGGTTAGGGTGCCCGCAACAGTCCTCCAAAAGTCTTTCATGTTCATTCAAGGGCTCTAAAGATGAAGCATTGTTTCTTTCACTTCTAGTATGATGAGCTGTTTGCCCTTTTCAATCACCCCATATATATGCAGAATATTTAGAAGCAATCGTTACTTTAAAGATGAATGTCTGTCTACAGAGAGCAAGCTTGTACTAGTTCCTAGATTTTAACTAACTGGAAATGCCTGGATAATAGCCCCTTCAGATGCTATGATTTCATGTACCCTGCAGGAAATTGCTTTACAGAAGCTTGTATTTTTAGAAATCCCTCTAGATTATTTTCTTTAATAACAGCCACTATGTTCACATTTATTAGCACATTCTAAATCAAATCTAGAGCTGAAGTTTATTTGTGAGACTTTTTCCTGCTGTTTGCAATTACCTCTCCAAGCTAATGTCAGTACTATATATCAGCATGTGTCAGTAGATGTTAAAATAAATGTCATCAGTTGTTTCTTGCACTTCTGTATTTTTTTCCCTTTTAATCCACCTAACCATGTAAATTCCAAAAGTGGAGAACTGTTTAAATACACAGAATAATCCAATGCATATTCTGCCATAAAGGTTCAAAAAGAAAATTGTGTACTTACCAGAGACACATAGGAATAGATTTCAGAAGTATATTAATAATAATCTGTTTGGCAATAAACATATAAAATTCTGCAAACACATATTAAAACTCATTTGTCTTTCCTTGATGAGTGCAATGATACTCATATCAGATCACTGAAACTGGATAAGGAAGGTGATTTTTAGATTGTTTCTCTTTATTTCCTTCCTGTTCTATTCAGAGCAGGACTACAGGTGATTGAAGAGAAAATCACAGCATAAAAGAAGCACAGGTCTCATATTTTTCAAAAATATTTTATTAGTACAACAATTTTGGTGGAAGACCAGTTCTTCCTTTGCCATAAAACCTGCTGGATTTCTATGTGGCCTTTGATCTTTTCAACCATTTAACTACTCTTCTCTTCCCAAGCTGGAAACAGTGGCCAACTGGTGGAGGGTGGTGTGGAATGTCAACCCAGACTAATGGGAAACAAAACAAAGGCATCTTATTTCTAGCACTATTAGGAAATGACTGGAGCTTGGCCTACCAGTATATGTCCGCCTCATTTCTCAGTCCTGCTTGGCTTTCTTTTTAGGAAGATGTGTCAATTTGTTATCAGCTATCATGCTCCTTGACTATCTTTGAGGTACTTCACTTTCGGTTTTGTTCTTCTTCTATGCCACCAACTTGCTGTTGGCTTACGATGACTCTACATATTAATAATATCTAAAAGGTACCATCATTAACATCTTTCCTCAGACCTCGCATACTCAAAAGTTAAAACCATGACTTCCTTTATTGAGTCAATTTATTTAATTTTCATTCTTCCTCTTTTGCCTCCAATTTCTCCCGCATTATTGTTTTTTCAGGTGAGCCATGTCTTCTCATGATAGGCTCAGAGTATGATAGCGTTACTTTGATTGTTTTTCCTTTGCAATACTGTTTTTTTTAAAAAAAAACTTGATTTGAAAGGAACACTGATTGGAGGCAGCCAATTTAGATAGACATTTACAGGTGTGAGAATAGCTGTGATACTCTACGACACCCCTGTGAAACTCTCAAAAAGATCCCAAGATTTGCTTCTGAGTCCTTGAGATAGCTATGTGAAAGAACAAAAAAGCTCTTGCCTGAAAACCCAGTTAGAGGAAGGTTTGTGAAACTGCTTGAATTTGTCATGAAGAGTTACACATTGAAGCACAGAATAAACATGGCAACACAACACAATAGTATCATCACAGGCCCATTTGTCTCTCTATATTCCTTCCTTTCTTTCTCTTTTCCCCTTTGTTCCAGGATAATGCCTCAGACAAGATCTGCTTTGATAATCTGGTTTAATAGAAACAGTCTCCTTTGTTGTTCAGAGATTCCAATAAGTGCAGTGGAATCTGGACTAGGGATGGGCACAAAATGAAAAACGAAATGCTATTTCATTGTTTTGTTAGCTAACAAAGCAAAACAAAATGAAACAAAATGAGGAAGCAGCATTTTATTACAGATGAAACAAAACGGTCATTTTCCCCATTAAAATACACCATTGCATTTCTCTGTAAAATGGCTCCCTCACCTGCTGGGCTTGGAGGCCCTGCTTCTGCTGCCTCCACCACAGACAGAAAGGACAAGTGAGGCCACTGGGAGGCACCGCGGTTGCCACCGCCACTGCTGCTGCTGAGAACTCTGGCCTGGAAGAGTGATTGAGGCTGCCAGGAGGCCCCAGGGCCACTGCTGCTGCCAAGAACTCTAGGCAGGAAGGGCAATCGGGGCCTGCGGGAGGCCCCATGGCCACCACAGCCACCATTGCTGCTAAGGGCCATGGCCGGTAAGGGCGAGTGAGGCTGTCAGGAGGCTCCTCAGCAGCAGCTGCCACCACCACAGCTGCTGTCAATGGGAAGGGCAAGCGAGGCCACCGCTGGGAGGCCCCATGGCCGTCCCCCCCACCACAGCTGATGGGCTGGAGCCCTGCCAGACTGTGGAACAGGCCTGGCAGGCTGGCCTGGCCCTCTGCTGCTGCCGAAGGATTCCGAAGGAGAACGAGGAGGAGGTGACTTCAAGCCCCTGTCTTAGGTAGAGGAATGAAACAATTTGTTATTGTTTTGCTTTGCATTACTTTTTCCAAAAATATGTATGAAATGGAATAAAACAAAACATGGGTGGGGACAAAATGGAATGAAATGAAACACCATTTTTCTGTTTTGTGCCCATCCCTACTCTGGACTAATATGGTCATAAACAGGAAGAAGACATTGTGGAACAGTTTGTCTCCTGCAATAACTTCTCCTGTTGAGGACTTTAAAGCTACAGTCGTTTTAAACTTCCTTGGTCACATTTTAACTACAATTCATCTTTCCGTGGCTTCATCTTGACAATCCTCTTCCTTCTCTAGGAGTATTGATGAGCATTGACCTTCATGATAGAGTCTCTTGTGCACATCTCTTTAGGCCTCAGGAAAGCGGGAAGCAAGCAGAGGCCCTTGTTAGTCCATCACCTTTCACAAAGGGAAGTGTTTTGCGTACACTTTCTGACAGTGCAGACTCACTGAGAGAGTTTTTCCAGAGGGCACAAAGGCTTCTTTCACTCCACCACTGAAGTTGCAATGATTTTTCTGTCAGCTTCATTGAGACAACATGAGCAGGTTCATTGGGCATTTCAAAAAGCAAATGCATATCTCTGTTTTTTAAAAAAGAACAAAGCAGACTTCACCTGTAAATTAGGTTTGAATGGTCCCGTGCATGACAAAGAGAAGGAAAAGAAAGGAAAAGAAGAAAAGGGCTACCTTAAAAATGCACACTTGCTCACCGTCACAGTCAACAATTCAAGTTCTAACAAACAGAAATGAACTATCCAAGTGCAGAGTCATTTATATTGTTCTTTATGTAAGTAGGCTATAAGTGAAAATAAAACATTGGGATTGATGTCTCACCTGTGCTATGATTTATAAGCCATTTCTTTGTATTTGGGATTGTGTGTGTGTGTGTGTGTGTGTGTGTGTGTGTGTGTGTGTGTGTGT
>JAHTLZ010000330.1:30359030-30374453 GCA_023846285.1 Phrynocephalus versicolor
TGTGTGTGTGTGTGTGTGTGTGTGTGTGTGTGTGTGTGTGTGTGTGTTGGGGGAATGACAGAGCTGTGGATTCTTTGAAACTATAGTTAGAAAGTGAAATAGTGTCTCTCTTTTCCATATGAGTTTAAATATTTTGAAAATTCATACATTGCAATGCCATAATAGGGTTGCCAGGCTAATAAAAAAGTGGTCTGCTTGTATACCGCCCCATACTACTTCAAGTAGTCTCTGGGCAGTTTACAGTTTTAATTACAGTATGTAGGCTACACATCCCCCCCCCCAAGCAAGCTGGGTACTCATTTTGCCAACCTCGGAAGGATGGAAGGCTGAGTCAACCTTGAGCCGGCTACCTGGGATTGAACCCCAGGTCGTGAGCAGAGTTTTACCCGCAGTACAGGCATTTAACCACTGCGCCCCGAGGAATGTAAACTTGAAATACTGTACTTTATTCCATTGCTGTCGGATACAAAGTAGTCATGGCTTCTCCCACCTGTTCCTTCACTTGTTTTTACCATTCACTTGCTTGCTTGTTCTCCTCTTCAACCCTTAGCCTTGTGACTTCACATGGCTTTAGATTTAGGGAGGAACAGGCTGCAGCAGCAGCACTAGTTTATTGCTCTTGAGGTCTACCTTGTCTGTTGCTTGACGGGCCACTTTAAAACAGGGATAAGCATACTGTGGACCATCTGATCTTATTGGCTGGAAGCTTGTAGCATCTCTCATCATTGACTATACTAGCACTGATAACAATGGCAGCCAAGCTACATTTGATGAGCTTCAAGATGCTGACATTTGCTTTATAGCTGGTTTTATCCACCACTAGAGGTTTGGGCATCAAACACCCTCATATTTTGATCTTGAAGATCTGCACTTCTTCCTGAAACTACCATTCAATTTTTTTCTTATAAAAATGGGTGGAGTTACGAAAAAGTGACTCCTTTCTAATTCTACAAGCTGAAGACCTTTTAAATTTTAATTTATATTTTAATTGCACAACTGCTAGGAAGCCTGCAAGACCATGATAGAATGTTGTCCACACATCTCTAGAGAGTAAAAATAATTTTGGAGCCCATTTTTCCCACCATATAACAACAAAATAAAATAATTGACTGTGGACATGCCAAAGATCCTTAGGGTTTCAATGTATTGGACCTCTTGTAGTGCATGCTTTCTAGAAATTGAAAGGAGAAAATCAAAAGAAAATATAGACTGCACAGAAATCCAACAGACTGTTTTGTTGCTTTTTTAGTAAACAGACAAAAGATGGACTATCTCCAAGTATAGTCCACATCATATAATTGTTATAAAGGGAAAAATAATCCTGCTTAATAAAATGGAGAGAGATACATACATTGCCCTTCTCTATAAAGTCAGTGGGATAAAACTGAATTCAGAACAACAGTATCAAGCAGATTGGAAAATGGAGAAATTTGTTCTGTGTGGCATACCTATTGGAGCTTCATTTCCAAATTATTATAGCATTAACAAGTTCTTACATATGTTGCTTCAAAAATGTTGCATGTGAAATCGCTTTCCTTAAGATAACTCAGGTAACTTTAAGGCTATCCATCCATTCAGAATCAAATGTCTCTGGCACACTGCAGAAGGTTGAAGGCATTAATCAGTTGTGAGTAGAGATGGGCACAAATAAAAAAAAATGGCATTTCGTTTGTCATTTGTCATTTGGAGGGTCCGTTTCGGTTTGTTTCCGTTTTTCGTGAATTTTTGCAAAAAATTATTTTCGTTTTTGTTCATTTCATTACCATTTCGTTACCATTTATTTCATTTTTTGTGATTTTTAAAGGATTTTAAGCAATTCACTCATATTGCAGTAACGGAAACGAAATGCACGACAAAATTTCCGGTGTTTCTGTTTGTTTTGTTTCATTTTAGAGACAAAATTCGTTTGTCGTTTCGTTACGTAAAGAAATGAAAAAACGAAAACAGAAACAAAAATTGTTCGTTTCGTGCCCATCTCTAGTTGTGAGTGTTGATGTTACTAGCATCTATCTCAGCTCCACATGCAAGTAGATTGCCTTCCTTTTCTCATCAGATAATTGGCATTTGTGCACTGTGAATTATTTTTCTTTGAAGACCACTGCAGCTGAAACTGACTTCAGTAAACTTCTGTATGGTTTATGGACAATAATTTGTCTTACACTGTGCACTTAACTAAGCTACACTCTGCTTCGGAAGAAAGTACTTATACTCTATAGAGAATCATTTATAGTCTCCCCTCAAGTAAAGTATGCACATTAAGAACCAGCATTAATTCTGTAAGTGTTCAGCACATAGAACAGTTCACACACCCAGACAGATGCATTAACATTTACAGTATTATTTTGCTAAATAAATCAATGAAGAGAGGACAGCAGTTCCATGAAACAAGCCCTGTAAAGAAAACGATAAAACACAGAGTGAAAATTAAGTAAGACTCAAGTGATATGTTATGAGGAACATGCATCTGCTACTAACATTGTCCCAACAGTCAGAATATGTAATAAGCTATAAATGTTCAAACTTTCATCAAATCCAGACTGCTTAATTAGCTGCCGATTTCTTGTGTTTAAGAAGCTGAGCTTTAGAATATTATTCTGTCACATGACTGCTTTAAATATTACCAGAACAATAGATGGTGACCTGGTTAACTGACATCTGAATATGAGAAGAGCACATCTGGGCCCAATCAAAGCACATGTAGGTCAGTATTCTTGCCCATATTAGCCAATCAGATGCCTCTGTGAGCCTTCAAGCATCATGTGTGCTAAAACAGGGCATTGGGACAAGGATTGGGAGATCCAGATGGGAGATATTAAAGAGCCATAAAAGTTACTGGATGATCCTGGGACAGTCACAAAGCAATACAAGGTTAAGTGTTAATAGGAATGATGCTGCTGTTGTATGGACAAAATTCAAAAACCTGACTGGAAAACAGAGATGGGCACAAAACAAAAATGACATGGTGTTTCATCGTGTCGTAAGATAATGAAACAATTTTTGTAATGTAACAAAATGGCAGTCAGGCTTTCATTATGAAATGAAATGAAACAGCATTTTTTAATTGTTGAAGCAAAACAATTTGTCCTCCCTTGCTACCCCTGCCTCCCCAGTAGGCTTTTTTGAGAAGTCAGGCTTTGGGGAGGGGGGAGACCTCCCTTCCCCACAGCCCAACCTGTCAAAAAATAAAACACAGCTGGGTGGTGGTGGTGGGGAAATTGGAGAGCCGAGCAGGCGGCACCAAATTCAAAACCCCACCCCTCTCTCCAGTTCTTGCCACCACCACCCCGCTGGTTATTTTTTTTGACAGGTAGGGCTGTGGGGAGGGAAGGCGGCCCCCCTCCCCACTGCCTGACCTGTCAAAAAAACAGCTGGATGGCAGCAGCTTCTGAATCATTTCGTTGCTCTTTTTTTGTTATGAAAATTCTATTAAAAATTTGTTAGTAAGAAAATGAAACAAAACACAAAGAATAATGAAACAAAACAAAATGAAACACTATTTTTCCATTTCATGGCAATCTCTACTGGATAATATAAGTTTTGGAAAAAAATAATTTTAAAAATGCCATGGCCTCAGGACGCAGGCTCATTGTGGGTTGGAAAGGAAAAGACCCCCCCCCCCCCATCAGCCTAGCTAGCTGTTGAAGCTACAGGATTCGCAGAATTTAGATAAAATGTATATTCTAGCTTTTCCAATATGGAAATACTGATGTGGGAAATGTCATGTTTCTGGACACTTCTGCTTCTAGCCAGCACAGTAGATATTGAGAGAGAGAGAGAGAGAGAGAGATGTGTCTAGATCTCCTGAGGTGAAACTTGCTTTCTGCCCATAGCAATTTTTCTTTCTTTCTTTCTTTCTTTCTTTCTTTCTTTCTTTCTTTCTTTCTTTCTTTCTTTCTTTCTTTCTTTCTTTCTTTCTTTCTTTGGTTTATATACCACCCATCTGGCAGCCAAGGCCACTCTGGGCTTTAAAAGGAAGAGATACTTTGTTTTCTTTTGTTTGATTTTTGAAGTTGGGGTGGAACAAAATGGGTTAGCAAACATTCAGGCAGCTGCTTTCCTTTCTCCAAAAGTCAAAACACGAGAAGAGAAGCAGGGAAATAATCAAAGATGGATCCCCCCTCTTTTTGCTATGGATTTCAACATAATAGTACAATGTAATGCAATGTAAGTGTAAATAGCCATTTTAAAATTAATGTAAACATTAAAAATATTTTAATATTAACATAATTTAGGACTTGATCTCACTAACAATAAGAAACCCAGTTGTTCTGCATTCCCCCTTTAAAAAAAAATTAAAGTAAGATGTCTCCATGACATAAACAGAAAGACAGATTATTTTGCCAGGGAAACATGCCTTCTGGATGGAAAATGGCATAAAATACTCTTACACTAGAGAGTCTGTTTTAGCAAGCATATGGAACCTATATTTATTTCAACCATTTGTGAATGTCTAACACTTCTTTTGTTGCAAATTGCATCTTTGGGTAACTAGTAGAGGCCTTGGGAGGGGTTTCAGAAACACCAAGAACAGCAGTGTAGGGGTGGGGAGGAAGGAGGGAAGGACAGGTGCAAGGAACCTGAGAGGAAGGAAAGGAGGTGGCCAATCCCATGCAGAGTTGGAACGATTGCAGAGCTGTCCTTGTGTGAAAATGGATCAGAGTCACAGATTCTCAAGGGGCCAGGTCCCCATTATTTTTATGTAGGATGAACCCCACTCCCTCAGGTGGCCAACCACTTTGGTGAGGAGGCAGGATGGGGAGTATTCCTGCAGAGCTGCCAAGTGGTTGACTGCTTGGAGAGGTAGGGAAGGGCTGTTTGAGTTCCTGCCATGATTGAAGTGCCAGCCTTGAAAAAAGGCCCTAACACTCCACTGACCCTGGTAAACAGACCGCCATGCCAGTGGGAAGGGGGTGGCCCTATGAAGCACATATGGTGCCACATATGTGCTTTGTACAAATTAGAGATGGGCATGACTTGGCGGAATTCCCGTTTCCGTTTCCGTTCCTCATTTCCGTTACGGAACGGAAACGGTAATGGGAATTACTCCGCCAGAACTCGAACTCGAACCGACTAAAGAATAATTGGGTCTGATTTGTCGTGGTCATTCCTGTCATCGCGGCGATCCCGTGATGCCAAGCGGCACAGAAAAAAAGTTTTTAAACGTTTTAAAAAAACCCGATTCCCGGCCAAAAAGCAGGCGACAATATGCCTGCCTGAGTGAGGGCTCAGGGCACCTACCAGAGGGGTGGTTTCTGGAGGGGGGGCCCCGGCCTCCCCCCTCTCCTCCTGTCCTGTCCTGGGCTGCTCTGGTGGTGGTGAGACTCGCCGCAGGCTCGCAGCAACAACCCGGAGTCTCGCCGCCGGCCGCCGCAATTCAAGCGGAAGCGGCACAGAAAAAAAGTTTTAAACTCCCCCCCCCCATTCCCGGGCCAAAAAGCAGGTGAAAATATGCCTGCAGTGCAGAGTGCACCTACCAGAGGTGTGGTTTCTGGTGGGGGCGGCCTCCCCCCCTCTCCTGTCCTGGGCAGCCGGACTCGAGTCGCCATGCCATGCGGTGCGGGCGGGGGATCCAAAATGGGGCAGCGACTGCAATTTTTTTTTTTTTTGAAATCGTGGTCCAAAAACACACAAGCACCACAGAAACATGCGAAAATTGCTAATGCTATTGCTAAAACTGCCAGAAGTTTTACAGTAGCAGTGGGTTTTTCTTGCAACAAAATGTCTCCTCCCCTGTCCTCTCTCCATTGATTTTATTTTATTTTATTTTATTTTATTTTATTTACACTTGCACAATGATGGGCTTGCCAAGTGGCCATGTGGGAGTGGACCATGCAAATTTTTGGAGCTATCCCACCAATCGCATGGCCACTTGGCCACTGAGAGTTCTGGGATGTGCCAAAAAGCCCACTAAACCCTGCCCTAGCCCCCTAACCCTAACCCTAATCCTTGATTCCTTACCCATATGCCACAGTACACTGTCCTCTTAGTGGGTCAGAGAGGCGCCCAGAGGTGCACCCCACTACCCCACCCTAACCTCACCAGTAACTAGCCTACCCCTAGTCCTTGCGCTAAGCTGCTGTCCCCTAAGCCAGATCTACTTGCATTGCACTATGCAAGTACGATTCCCTTCTTAGTGAGACACAGCGGGTGCAGCAGAGAGCCTTGGTGGAGAGAAGGCATCACCCTATGGCTTCTGCCAATCCACTGCTGCAAAGTCTCACTATAGTCTGCAACTGGTATGCATATCCATATGGCTATGCATGCCCTTTTGCAGCAGCAGTTGAGGAGAGGAGACCCCCATGCCATGAGGGGTCTCCAGGAGCCTGCTTTCCCTTCTTAGCGGGTGAGGATAGGAGGCACCCCCCCCCAAAAAAAGAGGTGCCTCCAGGAGCCCGCTTTCCCTTCATAGCGGGCCAGAGGAGGCACACATCCCACAGAGGTGCCTCCAGGAGCCCGCTACCCCCCCAAACCAGTATAACGACAGACGAAAAAATGAAAAACGAAATGACTATTTTTTGCGAAGTTTCGCGAAAAACGGAAACGAGCTGACACGGGCCGCCTCCGACACACGACAACTCGAAAACATCATTTTCCCTAGTCGTGCCCATCTCTAGTACAAATATCTATGAAGCAAAAAGTTCAAGCATGTTTGTAATCCTGAACAAGTGATGATGATGATGATGATGATGATGATGATGATGATGATGATATTGTAAATTAAGTAATTAACAGTGCTCCACCAGCAGGTGGCTCGCTAGCTCCACTGCAACGTAGAGCCTCACCATCCTATGCTCATCCCAACTGAACTTTTTTTTTAAAATTACCCTTAGACTATAATGAACTCCCAACCTTCAAGTACTACTAAATAATTTAGCCCTGTGCCTATCAACCATAGCCCCTAATTAAATCGTTACTATCCCCCAAGGAGAAGTAGATTGATGTAAATAAAATTCACTAATAAAATCCAAAAATTTGTTAAATGAACTTAAGCTCCTTCAACTACAGGCGACCCTGAACAAAGTCTAACTGCAACCCCCAACCCCTTTCCCCCTCCTTAAACCCCACATGCAAATCACCAAATAAACAATTAACACAAAGCCACTGAAATGATTATCTAATTAAGAGAAGAAATAGACAAGAAATCAAATATAGATAAATGAAATTGAGAAGGACTCAGCCCTGGAACTCAAAGACTGTCTGTTGATAAGGCAACCGCGTGCTCTGAAAACAAAAGTATCTCAGATGCAGCTGCGAAGCTCTCCTGACGCTGCAAAATGGTGAAAGAGGCAGTGATGTTAAACATCACAAAAGTAAAAAAAAATATCAAATGTCTATGAATCCAGGGGACACTGAGTTGTCTTTTTATGCTGGGGTTTCATTTTGGGGGCTGCAAAGTGTTCCCTCTAGGGACTGTTATCCCCAAGGACCCATCCTAATTGTAGCTATTCATTTAGTGCTAAGAAACGGTGCACATTTTAACAAAGAGATAGAAATCAGCTCATTATTTGGAAATTAAAACTGAAAGAGAGGCAGATAGGTCACATTTGCTGAATCAGAAACAAAAGATAATTCATCTTCTGAAAACATCAGGCCTCCAGGATACCCATAAGTGTTACAACGCCCACACAAAGAGATTTTCTGAAAAACTAGGAGGAACATGAATCCATACCATATAAAGGATTGCATCCAGATGTCATCTGTCACATTTTTTTCTGACCTTGCTTTATACTATAAGGGAAACTTGTATAACAAGCTTGATTACAAAACATAAAAGAGAAGGGATATATTTCTGCATTGACTTACAAGCAATGACTTGGAAAGCTAAAGTAAACATATTTGTATGTGGGCTTCCCTGGCCCTTTATTTCCTCACAAACAGATGAATTTCCTGCTGTTTTACATCCTGGATAGAAATCTCATTCTTAAACCTCAATTCCAAGGGTTCAATAGAGGAGGCTTTCCAGCAAGGATTCGTACTTCATCCCTACTGCCATATGGTGGGCTAGGTAGATCACTTGCTACATTGTTTCATGGCCATTATGAGAGTCAAATGGGAGTCTTTTCCATCTCTTGGCAAGAAAGATCCCCAGTGCACTACCCCAAAATAATTACTACTCAGTACATTAATTTATTTCACCATACAGTTGGCTGGCCAAAAGACACATAGTTAGCAGGCCATATGTGCATAGAACACCTGATTTGCATACACATATATTTTCCTACTTTTGAAAACCAGGTACTGGTGTTCTTAATTCACAATGACAAGCTTTAATGTACAGTCAAGTTTTCTTCAGTGGAGATATAACTCCATTGTGAACTTGGAAATTTTTTCTGTTTGGTAACTTTCCACAGTGAAAGGGACATCTGATTTTATGGATGTGAGATGTATAAAAAGAGGCCAAGATTTGTAATCGATCTCCAGATGGTTCACAGACATTTTTAGAATTCCTAATAGGGATGGGCAAGAAACAGGAAAAAATGTGTTTTGTTTTGTTTTGTTTTGTTTTGTTTCATTCCCCCGTGATTGGTATCATTTCATTAGCAACATTTAAATAAAAATTGTATCAAACGAACCAGTAATGAACTCATTAGTTACTCCATAAAATGGCTCCCCTGAGTCCTAGAGGCACCAAATTTAGTGCCTCTAGGACCCAGGGGAGCTGTTTTATAGCAAAATGAATTGGTTTGTTTTAAACAAAAAATGCATACCAGTTTGTTTGATTGCTAATGAAACACTGCTTCTCCAGTTTGTTTCATTTTGTTTCATTTCATTTCATTTCATTTTGTTATGTAACGAAACAATGAAACAGTGTTTCATTTTTTGTTTGGTGCCCATCCCTAAATCCAAATAAATGTCAATACCTACCAGTTCCCTACCAGTTCATAACATATCAAATAATGTAATATTTTGTATGCAATCCCATGGGGGGAATGAATGGGGATAAATGGATTGGCTTTAGATGCTGCTGCTGTACCATATAGCTATTTGGGGCTACTGCAAATTTAAATAATTGGGACTTATGTAAGAAACATCTAATGGACTTTCAGCAAGAGAAACCATATTAATAGCTAGCACAGGTGATTGTCTCTAAATGTCTCCTTGTTGCTTATAAACAATTTTTGCAGTAACCATTTGCAAATACTTATGTGATGGTTTTGACATTCTAAGAACGCACAAACACCCAGATCCAAGAAAGGCATAGAGTATCTCATGATGAGCCCTTGTAAACGTAACAGTCACAAGGATGGTTCCAATATATTTATGTACTAAAACATGTAAAGACTGCCTTTTGTCCTTACAGATATCAAGGTTGTGTTTGCATGTCATCAAAACAATGAAAGAAAATTGAATAGAGTTTTTTAAAAAAAAAATCAGCACAAATCCAAGCCAAAAATGTCCTGCATCCAATGAGGTTGCTAACTAGTGCAAGGCTGGTTGTGATAGCAGACACACATTATCATAATTAGTTAAACACCATTATCCAATATTGGTTGGTTGTTGGCTGGTTGATTGCATAGGACATTGTGCAAGCAATTGGACAAACACTGACATAGTGCCTTGAACAGCATCTTGGTGATCAGTGCAACCCACTGCAGCTGAACTAACATAGTATTCACTACTGCCAACATTTCTGAGATTTTGGCCAATAAAACCAAGAGGATTAGCCTCAGAAAAAAAGCTTTGGTAAACCAGAGTTTTGGGCTGGCCTGAAAACAGTGGCAGTATTGGATCCAGTTGCATCTCCAGTGAGTTAGCAATACATAATTAGATGTCCCAAGTAAGAAGGTTCACAATTTTTTCAGTGTACAATGCCCCCTGGATGCTTTGAAAATAACTTGTCCTCTTCTTCTTTTCTTATTTTTCTTTTTCATTTGTCCCACTTGGTGGTGGGGTCCACTAGACAGATCCATTGTTGTGATGCAACTCTTTTGGGAAGTTTGGCTGGCCTGTCAGAGGGTCTGTCACCTAGCCTACAGTACCTGGTATTCCCAGGCAGTCACCCATCCAAGTACTAACCAAGCCCAGCCCTGCTTAGCTTCTGAGATCTGACAAGATCAGGCTTCAAAATAACTTGTCCTGATTAGTTTATATAAAAGTCAGGATTATATATGGGGAGTGAAGGGGGAGGAGCTCTTCCACATACCAAAAAACCATGGCTAATGGGCTAACATTATTTATTATGCACCTTATTATAGAGCTTCAATTCAAGAACTTTAGATAGACTTCATGCCTTTAATATGGTTAATACATTCAAGACCATAGATTCATTTTACATTGAATGTTCTGAAATATGTTAGCACATAATTTGATTTTCTTGTGTAACAATATGGTGTTCCAGACTTATGTGATAGACCAAGAAGCAATGATGAAGTTTCTGTTAAAGCAAAAGAGGAATGGGTTGGTAATAACTCTCATAGAAGAAAGTTCAATGATATAGCTACACTCTGTTAATTTGAGTTCTGATTCGGTATGAAGCAATTAACTAATAGCTTAATTAACAAAGGCAAGGGCAATGCTAATGTTCACAGTGATGTAGTAGCAAGGAACAGAGAGCCATATATCTTCAAACAAGCAGCCTAATGGGTAATTTTATATTATCTTGAAGAGTAAAAGAGGCGCAAAGTTGGATGCAATTATGAATAATGGGTCTTAAAATAAACCGCCTAATGGGCAATTTTGAACTAGTTTGCCCAATTGATGCGAGATGGGTCTGAGTTTGATGCTATTAAGAATAAAATATTTTCATTGGGATTGCAGCTGGAGACAAATCATTTAATGCTGGACCTAATCCCATAAAACTGTCATCAACAAGTTGTGTGTGTGTGTGTGTGCGTGCATGTGCCCCCCCCCGCGCGCACACACACACACACACACACACACAGAGAGAGAGAGAGAGAGAGAGAGAGAGAGAGCTGTAGTAGATGACATGTTACCAAATATAATTATTGGAAGCCAAAGAATGTATATGTAGGCCCATAAATAAATGAATATTGAGCCTCAAATCCAGGAGTCTAAAAATATTTGTAAAGTATATTAATGTAAGGTATCTTGGTTCTGTTAAGCTATCTTCAAGGTTCATGTTTCAAGATGGGATACCAAGTTTCATGGGTTGATGGTGTGGTTGATGATTGGACTTGCTGAGGAAAGTAATGAAAAAATTGCTGCTCTACTGCTCTCAAAAATAAGGTGTCCATGAAATGTCAAAGAAATGTCAAACAAAAATCCACTTAAACAATCTTAGTTATAAACAATTTACCACTGGAAAATGAAGACAAGCAAAATGTGCAATTATGTTAAGGGAAATATTGAAAAGCTGTTAGCAGGGCTGCATATAATACTTCACTGGCTAGTTGCCTCAGCTAATATGCAGTGAAAAATGATAGGCAGTACTGTGGAAACATCGTCAACTGGATGAAATAGTGCCTAGAATCTCAGGAAAAAGTAGAACTGTCAACACTGGAGTAAGGAACTTGATTGTAAGTTAATGAGCCACGCTATTGCGTAAGATAATACATAGCATACCTACAATGTGACGTGTAGCTATCTTAAAGAATTGAACTCCTGTCCATTACATCTTTGGATAATGTTTAGGAGTTGGATAAGGAATTGTGTTCTCAAAGGTTTTATTCAGAATTAATCTTCTTAAACCTAGTCAGATGTTTGCCTGAATGGATAAGTGGATGATAAGGATGTTGGCACTCAGAAAGCCTGCCTCTGAACATCCTCTTGCCCTCAAAACCATCACAGACTAATCACACGAGGAGCATGAAGAGCATGAGTATGAAGAGTTGATAGCAAGCTTTCCAACCACTTTCAGAGGAACACACTTATCGAGTTCATGTGAATCTAATAATAGTTCAGAATCTTGGGGGCTCTATAAGCACATCCAGACAAAAAGAGTTCTTGATAATACTGCAGACCTTTGTACTCACTGTGTTAAAGTCTGGGATGCTGTCTTGCATGTGGATTATGTGGCTTCCCACAAACCTCAATTTTGCCCTCTTTGTGTTCAGATAACTTCCTCAATAGGCCTCTTATTTAGTCTGAACTATCTAGATAAAGTGAGTGGTAATTTTGGTATGGTTTTTTGTATGTTGGAATGCTTAGCAATGCTAGGATACTGAGTACTTAACTTACATTACTGTAGGTAATATTAGCTATGGACCCCTGGGGTGGCTACAGTGGACGTAATTAGCAGCAAAAGCCAATACAATGCAGCATCAAATCTTATAAAAAGGGAGAGGAAATTTGTGAAATACCTTTTTCCAAACTCGGTATAAGGGATTTAAATGAAAAGACTGGAGAAGCAATAATTTGGTTTATTTTTAACCCCCCCCCCCCGCCCCCAGATCCCTCTTACTTTTCTCTTTCTCAGTCTTGATTCTCTACAGCAGCTGTTTGGAAATACAGTAGTGACAATGTAGCCGTTTAAAACCAGAAGAAATCTTTTTCATTGCTTTTGTACTTGTTCTTTCTTCTGTCTAGAATCCTGTGGCTAAAACATAGGTGGCCAAAATATTTCTGCTGTTTCTTGGGGCAGCAAGCTATGAAGGTTCTGCCAGTGCCCCTAAATAGAAGGCTACTCCAATTTCCTTGCAGCTAACAAAATGAGACCAGGGATTAAATTGTCCCACAGTTTCTGTCATGCCAAATTCAACAGCTGTTAAACTTTCCATGGCAGTAGTGCCCTCTTGGGGGCCAAATCGTGATGAGAGAAATAAAAGATGAAGCCTGATAAAATATTCTTGCTTCACAAAACAGTAGTGGATACAATATGGTTCTTTAAAAACCAGCTCATTATTAACAAAAAGCAAATGCCTACTGTACTATATAAAGGCTGTAATATAAGCACTGCTTTAAGAAGCTTTTGTGGCATACTTTCTAAAAACAGAACTTACTGCAATACATTCCAATCCATTTTGTCCTCCTTTTATTAAACTGAGTTGTTGCCTAAAGGAAGGTAGTTTTCTTTCTTTCTTTAATAAATGCATCATTTAAATTAAACATTGGTTCCTAAGATGCCTTGTAGTTTAGGCAATTATAATTTTTATTGCACAGATGATTCATGCCACCCTTTCTTCAAATGTGATGCATCCAAACATATGACCATCGCTGTAAAATCACACACAGTTCAGATTGCTGCCAAGTCCTTGTCTCTCGAGTCATGGATTAGCAACCATTGGGCTGTTGCCTGGACTAGAACAAAGAAACCACATATGTCACTGTCTGGATAAAAGCTGGCAGAAAGGGTATCTTCTGGTGGCTCCAGAGGAGCAGATAGCTCCAAGCCTTGCCCTTTGCAACAGCCTGATATCTTAATCAACTGCTCTATGCATCTCAGAAGGTTATAGACTTTCCTTAATTGGAGTTTTTTAAAATGGGGGTTAAATGGCGATATATTAGGGCTATCTTTCATCATAGAATTGGACTTGTTGAACCTTGGTGCAGTGTTACCTATACAGAGCTCCCAGTCATTCCACAGGCCATTGGCCTGTACACTACTCCTTTTTATTCTTGCTGCCATCACTCAGGGTTACCCAGTTGAATTAACTGAGTCCAAGTCAAGTTGTAATGTTAATAAAGTAAAATAATGTTTATCGAATACAACAAGCTGTTTCAGTTTCAGGTTATCTTGTGCACCTTAATTGAAAGTTCCTCTAAGCAGATACACTTAAACTTTGTACTTTTTACTATTCTCGAACCTCTCTCATCTTTCTCCATTAACATTTTTTGACCTTATCTTTATCTCTTCATCTCTTTCTTATCTAATCTTCACAACCCTCAGGCTGAGCCTTTTAAGCATGTAGGTTCTGCCTTCACACTCCCTCATTGGCCTTTCTGCACAAACACATTTGACATCAAGGGGATAAACACCAGAATTGTTTTTTTCCAGTCCTCAGTTCTGTGATTCTCTATTATTTATTTTATTTAGTTATTTGATTTATATACTTCCCATCTGACCAAAGGCCATTCTGGGTGGGCTATGAGAAAATAAATCAGTAAACACCAAATATAATATGACAACATTAAATTAAGTCAACATTGAAATTTTAAATAATACGAAAGCAAAGAGACATATAATGAAATTATACCATAAAATCAGAGATGGGCGCAAAATGAAAAATGAAACATTTTATCATTTTGTTATGTAGCAAATTACTTCATTACATAATGAAATGGCAGGATGTGTTTCATCACAAAATGAAACAGTATGCCATTTTTTCCTCTAGGAGTGACCCAATTTGTCCTAGAGGAAATGGCAAGGGACCTTCCTCAAGCTCTTCCCTATAAGAACCCCAAATTTGGAAAGTTTTGGGACTCAGGGGGCTGAGTTACTAAGATCCAAAGGAGGTGCCTCTAAGAAAAAATATTTCTAATCAAATTGGGAAACCTCAGTAGCCCTCCTGCAGGTGAGCTATTAGTGCTGCCATGGCTTGGCTTCTGAATCCCGATTCAATCAAGTAGAATCTTAGGGACACCCCTTTGGAGCGTAATAAATAGAGATGGGCATAAAATGAACTTTTGATTCATTTCATTATTCATTATTCATTTTGTTACATAACGAACTGCCCCCTCTAAGAAAAATGAAACAAAATGAAACAGAAATGTTCATTTCATTCTGGTTCACTTTTTGTTCCCTGCCGGTGTCTCCTTCCTGACTGGTGGTGGTCTGGTGGATGTCCAGTACCACTGCTGCCCCCAGCCCCCAGGGAGGGGGCTTCCAGATTTTTTTTTTTAAGCTGGCTGGCACATGCTACAGCTGGTGGCGGGCCACATGGTCAGTCAGTTTTTAAAAATAAAATAAAATAAAATTTAAAAATGTTTTTAAAATCCCTGATCCAGCCTGCGGGCTGCCAATCTGGCCTGTGAGCTGCCACCCAGACAACAAGCACCAGATCTGACCCGTGGGCCGCCGACCTGACCTGTGGGCAGCCAAACCAGCCCATGGGTCTGCAGGGAATTTTTTTTAAAAAAACCAATCCAGCCTATGGGCCACCAATCTGGCCCGCAAGCCAGCAGAAGAAAAAAAGCCAACCAGCCCACACTACAACTGTTAGGTGGGCCATGTGGTTGGCCAGGGCTTTTTTTAAAATCTGACCCAGCCCACTGACCACCAAACCAGTCTACAGTCCGGCAGGAGAAAAAAAATTAATAAAAAACCCCAATCCGGCCCACGAGCACTGGACCCGACCAGTGGGCTGCTGAAAAAAAAAATTAAAAGCCGGCCAGCCTGCACTACAGCTAGTAGCAAGGCCATGTGGTCGGCCATTTAAAAAATAAAAATAAAAATAAAAATAAAAATAAAAATAAAAATAAAAATAAATTTTAAAAAAGATCCAGCCCACAGGCCGCTAAACCAGCCTGCTGGCAGGATTAATAATAATAATAATAATAATAATAATAATAATAATAATAATAATA
>JAHTLZ010000330.1:30388720-30417420 GCA_023846285.1 Phrynocephalus versicolor
AATAAATAAATAAATAAATAAATAAATAAATAAATAAATAAATAAATGAAAGCATTCTGTGGTGTGCTATGTAGTCACCTTTTAAAAAATCAATTTCAAACGTGCTAGACCCAGTTCAAATATAGTATTTTTTCCATGTAACTATGCTCTCACTCAAGGGGCATGGTGGCTAAGTGGACTAAAGTTCTCAAAAATTGTTGGCTGCAAAGTCAGCAGCTCGGTGATTCCCATGTGCCACGCAGCAGAGCAAGCTCCCACTGATAACCCCAGCTCCTGCCAACCTAGCAGTTCGAAAGCATGTAAATTCAAGAAGATAAATTGGTAACACTGTAAAAAGAAGGAAGGGGAAACAGTGTTTCCTTGAAGTCATGCAGGCCATGTGGCCATGGACTTGCACAACACTGGCTCTTCAGCTTGAATACGGAGATGAGCACTGCCCCTAGGGTCAGACATGACTAGCACGCATGTGCAGGAGGAACCTTTACCTTTACCTATGCTCTTACTCAGCTGCGTATCAAGGGTTCAGAGTGCCTGGGGACAAAGTTGTTTTTGCACCCCTCTGCCCCTCCCCAACCCCATCGGATCCACCCAGCAAGGGGGGGGGGCAATCCTGTAGGCTTAGGGCAGGCAGGTGGGTGTTTTTGTGTGTGAGGGCATGTGCAGTAGTGCATGCTTACCTTACCTCTCCTGTGGTGGGCCCAGAGCAATGTGAGAAAGAGGAGGAGGAGGCCTCCACAGCTACTGCGCTCCCTGCACGCCTGCCTGCCTGCTTGCTTCACCGCTTGCCTGGTGTGCAGTGAAGGAGGCAGCTGTGGCAGAGTTCCCTTTGCCAAGCCTTAGTCTGGGGAAAGGTGGACTGCTGGCAGGACGGTGCATGGCTTCCTCCTCCTGCTCCCCCCTCCAGGTGCCCCCCCCCCCCGATTGTTGCATCCAGGGCAAATGCACCCTTCCCTCCCCCCCAGATATGCTCTTGCTCTCACTTTCCTCAAGTAGTTAAATACATAGGCACAATGTTGTTTAAAATCTTTTTAAAATGTGTTATTTAACAGTGACTTTATGTCTAATCTGTACTGCTGTTCTGTTATACACTGGCATGAAAATGGAGCTGTCAAGGAGCTTCTATACCTTTTAGATTCCTACTCTTGTTTTGCATATGTCGCCATACATTTTTCATTTCGCTAAAAGAATTTCTTCTTAGCCTCCGTTAGACCTTTCTTGCAGGCCCCCAAATAGCGAACAAATTAGTGGCATCTTAAAGAATAGCAGGTTTTATTTTGCATACATTCTCCTCCATTCCACTTGATTCTGAAGAAGGGAACTGGACTCCACAACAACTTAGGCCAAATAAAATATTTTTATTGAATGACTAGACACTTTTCCATTCTCCCTGTTACAACTTTTCAGTTCTATGACTGCTCAGAATGTTAAGCCATCACTGTCTTGCTTTTCGGTTCTTAAGCTGCCACTCCATGTTTTCTTCTTTTTTAAAAGCAAAACTGGTATTGTGATTAAGGTCGTTTTGCTCATTATAATTTCCCACTTTCCTACTAAATCTACCTAGAGAAGTATGCAATGTCACCATAAAATAAAACATCATCAAAGTCAAAACTAGGAAAAGCAATTTCTAAAAGCAGTAAAGAAACCAAATATTGCAGGTAGTAGTTCAGATTGCCTAAACTGAAAAACATATGGCAGCAATGCTGAAATATATTACATGTTTGATATTAGGTAAAAGAAAGTAAGTACAAATGCAAAGGATCAGAAGAAGAAGAAGAAGAAGAAGCAATGCAAAGCATGGTACCTTAAAAACTAATTATTATATTTTAGTGTGAACTTTCATGGACAAATCTACTTCATTAGACATATTTGGGGGGGGGGGGGGTGAAGTACTGGATGAAAAATCAATTACAAGAACCAAAGACCCAAATCTCTTGCAGTGAAAGAAGAGTCTGTCATGACTGTAATGACACAACACACACACACACACACACACACACACACACACACACACACACACACTTGTGTATTTCTTCAGGACACAAGTAAAACATACTAAATATGTATTTAGTATTTTAGCCAGTAATTCATTTTTTGACCATTTTCTGATAAAGTGGGCTTGTCCATGAACCCTCACATTAAAATATAATAGTCCCAAGAGGCGCCACATGATTTTGTCTCTTTTGTTTTGTTTTGTTTATCATTTATTTTCATTTGCACACCAGCCTTATCCCAACTGAATATGAATGCATGCTCTGAGTAATGATGTTTTACATTAATTGCAGCATCCCAAGGGAGACTGGGAAACTCCAGGTTTTGTATTCTCGAATGAAATAATTAAATGTACAAACTTAACACACCAAGCTTCATGTGATGCATATTAGGTTGTGCACCATGCAAAACAGATTGAATGCGGAGTAGAGATGGGCACAAATCAATTCAGCCCAAAGTAGAGTAATTCATTTACACAGCAGCACTGATGTCACAGTCCTTCTCCCCAGCCCCTGGGTGGCTTACCCACTAACTTGCCAGGGCATTCTCCTAGGATAGCTGCCCAGTCCAGGCAGGAGCCCAGACTTCCCTTCCCCACCTCGTCTGGCAGCTGACAGCTCAGATGTGGAGACAAGACAGGGAGATTATGTGAGTGGCCATTAAACCTGCTCTTCGTGCCCATCTCAATGGACTATGACCCTAAGATATATAGTAGACCCCCATGCCCCCCCAAAAATGAAAAGCCCTTTGGGTCTTTGGCATTTCTTCTTTTGTTTTCAAAGTGGACCCTATTTGAAACTGCAACAGGAGCTTCTGACCATCTGAACCCAAGTTTGAGTACCACTTCATTATACCTTCAGGATACTTGTGAACGTCTTGGGTTGACCTCGGTGACTCACAGAACAATTTCCTCCTGGGATTCCAGAACTCTGTAATAAGCAACTGAAAAATAGGCCCCAAGGAACCTTAGACAGGCATTGCTGTCTGCCCTTTCTGACTGCCACCTGGAAAGTGTTAAGTACTTATTATAATGGGACCAGGCTGCAATCGCAAATAAAGAGAAAATAATAGGGGCGTAGCCAGTCTGACATGAAAATGATCATTCTGAGAAGTATATATTGCTTAAACTCATCTTTTGATGTTTTCCCTTTGTTCCGTATTTGTGTGATAAGCTGACAGCCTCAGTTACCTTCCTCACAGATCATTGCCAAGGCTTTTGTGTGATTACAAACAGAAGATTCAATAGAAGCTTCAGTATTATGAGATAATTTTGGTAGCAGGGGTGGGAAACTGGTAGAGGGAAAAGTCAGATACCTCTTTCCGTGCAGCCACCCTTTATAAGACATTTGTAAAACATGGTATCACTATATAACCACCCTTATTTCTTCAGTGTTATCACTTTTGGATCTGCTTTCTGCATAGGCAGAAAGAGGAGGCCAGAAAGTAATTAGGATGCTTAAAATAGCTCTCTCCCACCATTTGTTATCACAGTCATAATCTGAAGATTCATTTTTACCACCTATGAAGAAAAGCAAAACCAAACAAAGCAAGTTTATCTGAAAGATGATTTCTTAACTGCTTATATCACTAAGTTGCAACTATGTTATTTTTTTAAAAAAATAAGCACAATGAGCATATTATTCTTTTGGAGATTTCGTGAAGCACCCGGATTTTGGTCCTGGGGGTATTAAGCAAACCTCACTGCTCTGTTATTTCAGAACAAATGAGGGCATATGGAAACTGGACCTCCAATTAGGACACAAGATCTACAGAACTTTAAAACCCCACAATCCCATTCATTCTATATCGCAGAGCACAGAGAGAACACCTAGTTTCCTGAGCTCCTTGCCCTCTGAAGATCCCAGACACAGAATTGCATAAATGTCAGGAAGAAAAACTTCCAGAACATAGCCAAACAGCCCAAAAACTCATAACAGCTATCAAATGAAGGCATTGTTACTTATAAGAACCTATTTTACTTTCTCTGTTATGAGACTCTTTAGATGACACTTAGGCTGCAAGCCATTGCCAGTATAATACCATCACAATTTTCTGTAATAATTTATGAATTATTACAGCTTCTTATCAGGAGAAACAGAAGCCCAAACTTAAAAAATTACACTCAATTAAATGTGACCACTTTTTGAAGAACCACCGCCTACAAGTCAAAGTGATTATTCTATTCTATGGATCTCCTGCTTTGATTTCATGACTCTTGGAATCCCTTGTGTGTGTTCTGTACTGTCAAGGTAGAGCCATCTTACAGTCACCCTAATAGAGCTTTAATAGTAAGTGAGATATCAAATGAGTGGTTTTACCAGTTCTACTCCATGAGTTTCCACAGCCTAGGAGGGAATTCAACCCTGTTCTCCAGAGTCCTAGTCCATCACTCTATCCACTATACCACTCTGGGAATCTCTTGTGGTCACTTACAGCTCTACAATTCTGTATTTTTAATTCTTCCTCCAGTGAAAATAAGTGAATATGCAGATACATTCATAACATTTGGAACAAAGGTATAGTATTATTACTGCTTTTAAAGTTGGAATTTGTAAAACCACTTCCTAACTATTTCACTTGAAAGCCCTATTAGACTCACTATAAGTTGCTTCTGACTTGATGGCACATTGCATGTACATATAACACCTATGAAATATTGGTTCAGCCCAAAGGGATAAGAGGACTAAAAAAGAGCAGGACTGTGAATAAGTTATTTGAATCAGAAAGAGCAAGAGAGCTAAAGAGGCTGGGGCTGCTCTTGCCGCTTAGACTATGGCTTGGATCTTTGTCTGAATTTGAAATTCAAAAGAATACTGGAACTTTGCAATCCTGCAAGCAACATCTGTATCAGTGATATTAGCAAGGACTTGGGTACACAAATTGTAGCATCTGATAGCTGTTAAATTGCTCATGTTCTGTGTTATAAAAAATAAAGGACCCGACTTACTGGGTCCAGAGTTGTGGGTTGCTGCCCAGCCGAACCCCACAGGGCTGGAAGATGGCGTCCGCCAGGGGCCATTCAAGTGGTGGTATGCACGCCGCGCCGGGCGCCAGGACCAATTACAGGTGCCCAGCAGGCTTTGCGGCCGCGGGCATCCGGGGCTCTGGCTGGCTCGCGCAGGCGCAGAGGATCCGCCAGCACCTGCCCATAAAAGGAGGCCGCAGCCTCCAATTGGCGCCATTGTGTTCCAGCGGCGGCAGCGTGCTTCAGTTGCAGCAGCACCGGCAGCGGCAGCGGCGTTCAGCAGCAGCAGCAACCTCGGGCCGGCTCGTTAATAATAGCAACGAGCAGGGCTTGAGGGAGCGGTGGCAAGCAGAGTCAACAGCAGGGCTAGAACAGCCCGACTGTACAGCGTCTTTTCGGAGCTGCCACAGAGCCAGCGACAGCCAGCTGACGATCGGCTTACTTTTATCCACCAGGAGGTATAGCGGGGTGCATCGGCACCCCGCCAGGTCAGACAGCAGCAACTGAAGCGGGGGCAGGGGGAATACCCCGGGGTTGAGCTGTTCCACAAGCTGGAAGCTTGTGCCAGTGGCCCCACTTCGTGTAGTGGGCGGTGGGAAAAGGGTGTGGGGGGCTGTGGGGCTGCAGGTCACAGCCTAACAGCCAGGCAGCTGCGACCACCAGTAGCTTGCGAGATAGGCTTCTGCTGCAGCAGCATACAGAGGGGAGAAGGCAAACAGCAGCTGAGGAGGAACTGGGGGTGGGGAAAAGCCTGCCGGAGTGTCCGACTCTTTGGTGATATCAGGGCGGGGGGAACAAAGCAGAGGGGCAGTATCGCTCCCAGCAGCTTAACAGGCTACAGCCCAACTACCTGCAGCATCAAAGCCGGCAGCTAATTAAATAAATAGAAGCTCACGCCAATCACAGGCGTTGTAAAATTTTACCCAATAACAGCTAAGTAATAAATAAACAAATAAAGATAAATACACAAATAGAATAGTAATAGTAATAATAGCCCCATTAATTAAAAAAAAATGCCACCACAGCGTAAGGCCACTGCCCAGCCCACGAAGACACACACCAAGACAGTCACCGCCAAGCATAGTGGCAGGGCAAAGCCAACCAGGGCTTGCACCGGGTGTGTTGGTCACCAGCCAGAGCAGCAGCCCCATCCACCAATTACCAGTGCCAATGGGTGTGGGCAACAGGCAGCTGAGGGTCCAGCCCAACAGCCAGTTGGGCAGCAGGCATCTGAGGGTTCAACCCACCAGCCAGTTGGGCAACAGGCAGCTGGGGGTCCAGCCCAACAGCCAGTTGCACTTAACCAGGCCACCCCCCCACAACCCCCTCATCGGGATACCTTGCAATCAATTGGCCAGGCCCTAGCCTGCATCTCAACGGGGGGTGGAAAGGGCCTGCAGGAAGGTCACCTCAACCATTGGCAACCTGGTGCGGCAATGGGGAGGGGTAGTAATAACTCACCTTGACATTTCTTTCAGGGATACACAACTGTTTTGACCGGACGGTGTGCACCTGTCCGACATGGGCATGGAGCGTTGGCTGGAGAGCATCAAGGCAGCACTGGTCAGATGGTTGGAGCTGCAGTAGTCTGGCGGGAGGCGAGGGTAACTCGCCTCTGGTGGCGGTTTGGTGGCATTGGGACTGGATCCAGGTGGAGGTGGCTGCAGGACGGAGCCTGCATGGCAAGGAATATTCAGGTGGTAACGACGGACCCAGGAGAGAGCTGCGAGTGTCCCGGCTCAGGAGGGACATCAGACGGCCTCTCCGCTCAGCTCGGGAAGGAAATCTCGAAGGAGTCTGCACCCACGGGGGTTTCCGGGAGCTGAGTAATAAAGGATGTCGCCACCTGGCGGCGCCACCATGCACATCGGGGGACGGGCAGGTTCCCCGATGGGATTGGATCCGACCCAATGCCTGGCCAGATTACTGAAGATTGTAACCATACCAATAAAGCTGTGGCCTCCACAATTTTCCCCCATAAGTTGAAGAGTGTTGGTGTACTCAATGGATTGTAACAAACAACAAGGCTTGGGCACTGAACCACAAATGAAAATATAAACAGGAAGACTTATTTGGGATGTTGTGTTTGCAAGATTCACCAACCGATACTTAAGTAAACAAAGAGTCCCATAGAACTTATAAATGTCATGCGCGCGCGCGCGCGCACACACACACACACACACACACACACACACATGAGGGGCAGGAAGAGAGGGAGAGATAATATTAAGTAATGTTTGGCTATGTTGAGTGAAAAAACAAAAAAAAAAAAGAATGTTCCAAAACACATTAAAAACTACCTGCACAGTGATACAAGATGTGCTCTTTACTTCACAGCTCTGTAAAATGGCTAATGGAGCAGCTGCAAGGGAATGAATAGCATGCAGTTACTTCAGTCAGAACCCCACCTGGTGCCTCAGTGACTGGAATACCTTGGGGTTTATTGTGGGGTTGAGCAGTTCAATCTACTGTATAGGTTTCAGCTTCCCTTCATCAGTGATCGACTTTTTAATGTTAGGAATATTGAAAATTTAACACATGATCCATTGTTCTGGTGCTCCACCTGCAAGCCTTAGGAGCAGCTCCTTGCAGCTCCACATAGTTACTTTTGGAACACATAAATATGCCGGATTTGATGTGGTTATGCACATTTGTCTGAAAACAACACAGATGCTTAGTTGGACCTAAGTCAGAGGTATCATACCTTCAAGTATTGCCAACATGCTACATTCCACTAATGCACTAATTTCAAGGTTGAGAGCACTATTAGTAATTACTCTCCTTCCAATATGTCATAATTTTCCCCTGTCATATTGACACAATCCAAGTATTCACATGAATAGCATTTCAGGAGCTGAAAGATGATTGGCATTCCATAATAGAGCACCAGAGAACTGAGTGACTTCACAGAATAAAGTGTTTCAGAAGCCTGAAGCTGGATCTCAAAATGATGAGGCCCTGGGTGATACTTCTGAATGCTTGGATTCCTACCAAATAAAAATGAGTGGCAAAAGTCAGGGTGGTCTAGGATACTAGCTGTGGTTCACTACCATTCACATTGATATAATAGCCACAACAGAACCTGGTGGAATTTGGAGAACCAGTGGTATACAACAATCTCAGGCTATAAACTCTATAGAAGAGATAGAGAGGGGAGGGCTGGAGGTGGAGTGGCCATCTATGTCAAAGAAGGGGTAAAATCCAGCAGAATGGAGATTGATGGTGGGTCTGACTCCACCATAGAATCACTGTGGGCTAAACTACCAGATCCAAGGAGCAATGTGATATCGCCCATCAGATCAAAAACTTGAGGGGGACGTTGAAATGAGGAGACAAATCATGGAGGTGTCTAAGAGGGACAGGATAGTAATCATGGGGGACTTCAATTATCCCCACATTGACTGTGCGCTCAGGGCAAGAAAGAGAAATCAGGTTTCTTGGGATCCTGAATTACTGTGCGTTAGAGCAACTTGTCATTGAGCCCACCCAAGAACAGGCAACTCTGGATCTAATACTGTGTGATACTCAGGACCTGGTCATGGACGTGAATGTCACTGAGCTCTGGGGAACAGTCACAATGCTGCAATATCCTTTGCCATGCATGTTGGAGGAAGACTGTCAAGCAAAACTGACACAAGAACCCTTGATTTACAAAGGGCGGGCTTCCCTCAGATGATAAAGCTAGTTAGAAAGAAATTGAAAGGGAAGGTAAAAAGAATCCGATCTCTCCAGAGTGTATGGAGCCTGTTTATAACAGCGGTAGTAGAGGCTCAGCACAAGTGCATGCCACAAAGAAAGAAGAGCTCATCTAAGTCCAAGAGGGTGCTGGCATGGTTAATGAGTGGAGTTAGAGAGGCTCTAAAGCACAAGCAGAGGTCCCTCCATAAATGGTAATCCTCCCCAAATGAGGAAAATAAAAAGGAACACAAACTTTGGCAAAAGAAATGTAAGAATATGATAAGAGGGGCAAAGCCTTACATCTGTCCCAGGGAAGATGGTGGAAATCATCATCCAAAAGAAAATCTTAAAAGTTTTAAAACACATAGAACAAACCTTGCTGAGGGAAAATCAGCATGGCTTCTGTAAGGGTAAGTCTCGCCTGACAAATCTTTTAGAATTTTTTGAAAAGGTCAGCAGGCATGTGGATTTGGGTGAAACTGTGGATATAGTCTATCTGGATTTTCAAAAGGCTTTTGACACAGTCCCTCACCAAAGGCTGCTGAGAAAATTGCACAGTCAGGGTATAAGAGGGCAGGTCCTCTTATGGATTTAAAACTGGTTGAGATCCAGGAAACAAAGAATAGGTGTCAATGGGAAATTTTCACAATGGAGAGAAGTGAAAAGCGGTGTACCCAGGGATCTGTCCTGGGACCGGTGCTTTTCAATCTGTTCATAAATGACCTGGAGACAGGGATAAACAGTGAGGTGGCCAAGTTTGCAGATGACTTTTCCATGTGGTAAAAACCAGAGAAGTTTGTGAAGAGCTCCAGAAGGATCTCTCCAAACGGAGGGAATGGGCTGTGAAATGGCAAATGCGTTTTAATGTAGCCAAATGTAAAGTAATGCATATTAGGGTAAAAAAATCAAAACTTTATCTATCAACTCATGGGCTCTGAGTTATCCATGACAGATCAGGAAAGAGATCTTGGTGTGTTAGTGGACAGCTCCATGAAGGTGTCTACCCAATGTGTGGCAGCGGTGAAGAAGGCCAATTCCATGCTAGGGATTATCAAAAAGGGGATTGAAAATAAAACAGCCAACATTATAATGCCATTATACAAAACAATAGTAAGGCCGCACCTGGAGTATTGTGTACAATTCTGGTCACCGCATCTCAAGAAAGACATAGTGGAACTGGAAAAGGTTCAGAAGAGAAAGACTAAAACGATTACTGGGCTGGGGCACCTCCCTTATGAGGAAAGGCTAAAACATTTGGGGCTCTTTAGTCTGGAAAAAAGGCGCCTGAGGGGGGATATGATTGAGACGTACAAAATAATGCAGGACATGAGTAAAGTGGATGAGGGATGCTTGTCTCCCTCTCACAAAATACCAGAACTAGGGGACATCCACTCAAATTGAGGGCTGGGAGAGTGAGGACAAAATAAAATATTATTTCACCCAGCATGTTGTTAAGTCTGTGGAATTCCCTGACACAGGATGTGGTGATGGCATCTGGCCTGGATGTCTTCAAAAAGGGATTGGGCATGCTTCTAGAGGAAAAGTCCATCAGAAGTTATAAACCATGATGGAGATGTGTAATGTCCAGGCTTGAAACCAGGGTACTTGAAGGGCCAGATGCAGGGGAGTGGTATCAGGAGACAGATCCTCATGCTCACTCCCAGATACATTTGGTGGGACCAATGTGAGATAGAGGAAGCTGGACTAGATGGGACATTGGCCTGATCCAGCATGGCTCTTCTTATGTTCTTATGTTATGTTCTTATGTTCCACAATGTTCTGGGAGCTATGCCAGAAAAGCAGCCTATGTAGATTAGGAATGTAGACAAAAATCCATTTCATTTCCATCATGTTTTTCAGAATCTCACCCATATTTTTATCCCATCCAAGTTCTACATCAGTGTGAAATACTTGTTTTTACTTCCCACAATCAAATATGTGCATATTTTGGTATATAGTTTTCATAATGAATGCATTTTTCTCAATCTACACATTTCCATGCACTTTCCCCATCCACTAAGTATACTAAAATATGCACATTTTTAGTTTTGTATATTTACTTGGACATAAACTGAAAAATAAAAGAAAGGAAAGGAAGGTTGATACTAACAATGTCAGGAAACTAAACAATTCATGCACATTGCTTATCAATTTACAAGTCAAGCACTGGAGAAATTGGGAAAATTCTAAGCTAACAGAAATGTATATTCCATCTTTTACACAGCCACACACTAAGATGGCAATCATGTGTGCATGCATAACGAGTAAGAAACAAATTGTATAGATCTGTATAGATCCTAATGCTCCCTCTTTGATGGGAAATTCTTTGAAGTAAAATCTGTATAAGCAAAGTTGTGTCACTAATGTTTGTAACTAACATGAAAATAAGGCTCAGCATTAGAGAGAGGTACTTTGTGCTTCATACAGCTGTGGTGCCACTGTCATGCTTCTTATGAAGCTGTACAAACCATTTCTACTCAGAATCTGAAGGCACAATTTTGCTAAATCTAATTCATTCCAGCAGAATTGGTGATCTACCTTTATTCACCAGCTCCGTGCCACTTATCTAAATAACTGTTCAGGACTGAAATGCCAGACTATTCACTTTAATTTAAAGTGGAAAATTCATTGTTAGTCCCAATTGGAAGAGATTTAATGAATGGGACGCAATAAGTCAACACCAATTTTGGTGTTGATTTAGCAGTTGTTAGCCCCTGCTGGAGTAAAATGAATAAGAATCATTAACACCAGTGTTGCTGCTCACTGAAGAATTGTTAGTCCTAGCTGACACAGATCTATAAATGAATGGAATTACTTTTATTTTATTTATTTATTGTATTTCTGTGCCATCTGGCAGCACAGCCACTCTTGGCGGTTTACATAATACATCATAAAAATGGAACAATATACAATGTAAAGCAACATAACAAATAAGAAAAAACGAATACACATGATTAAATTTTGCATTAAAATAGTAAACACATATTCAAAAAATAGATTGGCAGATGGCATAAGAATGAAAGATTAGGTAATGAAAAGAATAATTAATTGGTGTTGACTTAATTACTTAACAAGTGGAATTTGGTTCATATCTAGGCATGTTATTACAAAACTCATAATCCTTCTTTCAGAGAGTCCCTCCAACCACACCCAGAATTTACAGATACCTAAATAGTTCTCACACAGAGAGAAGGCCCAGCTGATTGGTCTAACCTCCTGTTTGGAAAGGAAACTGTCCCTATGTTTATTGAGTAGCTTCCTTTATGGGCTGTTCTAAAAAAAAAATGGGGATGCCTTAGCACTTGATTTTCCTGATGTATAACCTTTGTTGTGGACAAGAAGCAACCATTAAGACAAAATACAAAAAGACAGAATGCTTTCCTATAGGCTAAGGTGTCAGACAAGGGGTGTATTTCATCCCTTTATCTGTTCATTCTGTGTGCAGAACACATCATATTGAAAGCCAGATTGGATTCAGATGAAAGTGGAGTGGAAGCTGGTGGAAGAAATGCCAGACATTTAATATATGCAGGTGATACCATCTTTCTGGCAGAAAGCAGCAACAATTTGAAATGCCTGTTAGGGAAAGTGAAAGAAGAAAGAGTCAAAGCAGGATTGCACTTGAATGATAATAAGACAAAAAATCACAATTACTAAAATACTCCAGAACTTACAAATTTATCTTCTTTTGTTCAGTCCTCAGTCCCATTGAAGACTACAGCCAAGAAAATAGAAGAATACTGAGTCACAGAAGGGCAGTAATAAAGAAATTACAAAAGATTATCAGGTGTAAGCATTTAGTAGGGCTGTTGAGGACAAGATATTTTTGTAACCTTTCATTTATAGGGCTATCATAAATTGTAAGATACTTGATGGTATATAACAACAGCAGGGGGGAAAGAAATGCATACCCCTACTCATAGACTCTTTCTGTTTAAATATAGGGGGAAAACATAAGGAAAAATACTTTTAGTGTGACTTCTTGCTAGCCATTTCTTTTAAACTTCTGTCATTCAGATTCAAAGTAATAACATAGTAGGATGAATTGTTCCTGGGAATCTATTAGTAGATTTATAAATAATCATTCATTTTTCCCAATGTCTGCCTCCTAGTTCAATGATAGATAGGCATGCCATTACTTTGCTAAAATGTATTCATGTATTTTAACTGCAAAGGTCATTGTTTTCCTCTTCTTTTGATTTACAAACTATTTGCACTTCTTTTCAGCAGGAGATTCACCTTCACCAAACTTTAATATTCTAAGGATCTCTTCCTGCAGTTTCTGAATGAAACCCAAAGTCATTCTACTACTCAGTCACAACTATTTGTTTCTGTGAGGGATGGAAAATGAATTAACTTGGTGGTAGTGCTTCTTTCTGAAAATTATCCATGGCAGAGTTTCTGAAAATTCAATGGGGCAAAATCTGTACACTTCTGAAGCGCTTTGATTAAGGAAAATACATACCAAACAATATATGTGCCATAAAAATGTACACTGCTGTACCTTAAAAATGCTTCAGTGTGGGAAAGATGGGGGAAATACATCTTTTTAGGAAAAATTGGTAGAAAATGTTTTCTTTAGGGGAAATGAGAATTAAAATAAGCCATAAATTTCCCTGCCGTTGGAAAGAAAATATGAGATGGATTTACAGAATCATAGACTCATAGAGTTGAAAAAGACATCAAGAGAAATTAAGAGAAAGGCAATATAAATAAAATGGACAGATCTCCATGTCTGTGATTTCTACAGACAATGACCTATATTGCCCCTCTATATTCTACATGATGGGATTTTGTTTCTTGCACCAAATGGGCTGGATGACATTGTGCTTACCAGAATTTCTAATTGTCATTATCAACATCTCTATCAATTTGATACTTAGATCAGAAAAGTGGGGAGAGAGAGAGAGAGAGAGGCTACTGTCTTTTAATAATGTTGCTCCCTTTGCCTTGTTCCTGCCCTCCCCCATCTCAAATAAGAATCATTCTGGCCTTTCTGGAAAGTGCAAATACTATTCAATATTTTCCCCATTATGGATCATTTCAGTCCAATGAATCTGTCACTGAGGTAGGTCATCAACTCCCTCTTGTTCTATGGGGAAACTGAAGTGCTTTATGAGAGGAATGACCCTTTGCAATCTGCAGGTGCTTGTTGCTTTAGACTTCCATGAACCCTGAAGGTACATCTTTCAAAATGTGAAATGAGGGCAGTGTGGTAGCTCCTCTCTCTATCACTGGAAACTTATTGAGGAAACCCTTATTCTTCTATTGCGCTCACGGTCGCAGACCCTATTACTCTCATATTGTGGCAGAAAATCATTGAAACAAAACTCTTCATTGCCCGGCAATGATAAAGAAAAGTGCAATTCATCGCTGCGCCAGTGTATCAATTGTCACACAGCAGCGACAGTGTATGAAATGCTCGCCTGCTGAGCCCTGAGTCATCACTCTGAACTTTTGCCATCCTCTTTTGCTATTGACACTTTCCTACTGTTCAGTTGTTTGTTGTCTCAAGTGAGAAATGAGACTCCCGGCCATGGAGGAGTGAGAGCCAAGCACAGATATATGAAATAAGGATGGAGAAACTGCAGCACCACATGCAGACCAAGTGGAAATCTGCAGCACCACAGGCGGAACAAGTGGAAATCATTAGAAATAAAAAGGGCACACAAAAGACTTAAGCCTCTTTATTGTTTCTTGTCAGATTGTTATTTAAGGGCATACTTCACACATTTCCATGTTTTGATTTGGGTTTTTAGTACTACTTGTGTTTTCCACTGTTGTGTTTTCCATTTCTCAGAGTGGCATTTGGTTTGCTTTTTCCTTTTTAATATTTCTATGCTAAGCTTCAGATATTATTTCTCAGTTTTGTAAGCTTCCTTGAGTCCTTTTCAAGAAGAAAGGTGGGGTAAAATATTTTAAATAAATAAAGAATGAACGGGAAGTTTTCAGAGGCATGAGAGCAGAGAGGTTCAGGCTATTGAGGGTTTAAACTACAAAGTTTACTCAACATAATAATGTGATGAACAGAATGAGGTGTAACACATGAAATTAATGTATGTTGAGTTGCACTAACCTTCTATCCTGCTCAATATGTGCTATTATTACAGTGGTTTTCCAAAACTTAGTTCCGTTTAGAGATGGGCAAGAAATGGAAATATAGTGTATTGTTTCATTTTGTTTCATTTCAGGCTTCATTTCATTTCATTTCATTAATATGATTCATAACACTATGAATGATGGGGAGATTTCCTTTTTTTATTTTAACACAGAGCCCACTGCCCTAAATCAAATATCCTCCTTAAACCTTTCAAACAAAGGACCCTCTGTATACAAGCTGGAAAGTTATTGGCTAGCTGCTGCATGAAGAGATCGGAGAGATAAGCTCAACAGTTGATCTGCAGGAGGAAGGAAAATATATTTAAAAAATACCTCTACAGTCCTACTTAATTAGGAAAGGAAAACAAAACAGTCAGTTTAAATTAAGAATCAGTTTAAATCATCAAAGGGAAGAGCTGAGATCCTGGCTAGCTGTGCCAGGCAGATCAACATTGGAGATAAGCTATCTCAACAGCTGAGGTGCGGGAAGAAAGGAAAACAAATAAATCAGTTTGAAAATAAACCTTCTGTTCTCAAGATTGCTGGATGAAGAGACTAGGACAAATCATTTCATTTCCAGAACAAAAAGAATGGTGTTTTGTTTCATTTCTTGATGGCACACTGTTTACTGTTTCATTTCATAAGATTTTGAAAGCTTACAAAATGTCAAAACTTTAGCTAGGTATATCAGGGATTGGACCCAAAAATCTGTGTATTTAGTAAAGGAATACCATCTTATTCTGACCAATACATGTTGCAGTACATGGTATGGATAAAGAATATTGTATCTACAAACTCTCCTATTAGCATGTAAGAAGTATGCAATTGTCATTTGCATATGGGCATAGTAATTGGTAGACCATTGATATAACATTGTTTCCAACAGTGTATAGGCCACATCTCAAAAACATAACCTAAAGACCTATCTGTTTGACTTGTTGATAGCATCACTATGGTTATTGTAAGGGGCAAGAAATAGCTGCAAATGTTCTTAGAAGGCATAGCTTGCCCCACACTTTAATTCCAAGCATATCCAATGGGGAGCATTTAAACTTATGTGACATGGAAATTAAATATATTTGACCGCATTTCACTGAAGTTTGAAATTAAATGATACCATTTGTAGAAGGGTAAAATATCCTTTTGGAATGCAAGACTTATCATGGCAATGTCATACAATTTTATACAGAAATCACAACAAAGGGCGTTTTTTAAAAAATGTTCAGGGCTTCCAGAAATCCTGCTCTTTTTTTAAGTGTTTACTAAATCCTAGCAATTCTTAGACTAATGTTAAGTACATAAAAAAGCAAAAAAAGGCACCCCAGACCTATGGACATTTGCTATCATTTTTGAACTCTTGCATTCACGGACTTAATTGTTCCAGAGAGGGAGCTGCATTTGGCTAAATCCAGATAGTCATGGTAGCGAATATCTGAACATTCTTCTTCTAATCCTGTAGCCCTCAGTGGTGGCCAAAACAAAACAAAGTCAATTCAAATACAATTTCCCAGTCTACGAAAGCATATTTTTTTCAGTGTGCATGGTGGTCTGCAAATGAAAGGTGAGGAAAACATATATATATAGTATTTATAGAAGGACTTCAACTGAGATCACGCTTTGCTTCAAGAAGAAAGAAGCCAGAACACCAGCCTGAAGATGACGAGTGAGACTCTATTTTCCTTCCAAGAGAAGATGACATTTCATCATGTTTTAGCAAAGTTTCTGCCTGCCAGTGAAAGCTGAAGCATTTGATATAGTGCAAACAAATCTGGTGTTCTCAGTACAGTCACCCAAGTGTTCCAAAATAAGAAACACATTTTGACATATTACATGTGTCAGAACATTAACAGTGCTTTATTACAAGATGCCAGTCTTGTAATGCATTACTTTAGAAGCCCTTTGTGAAGTCTCTTGTTTCCATGAGTACTTTTCTGTCTTGTTGTTAACCCTTGGGTGTTGGAGAAGTCTTTCTAGAAGGAGTTAAATCTTAATAGGGCTGGTTATTTATTTTCAGAATATGCGAGCACATGGAAATTTTTTTGGTTGGTTGGTTGGTTCGTTGGCTTTTTGGTTTGTTTGTTTTTTGTGTTTTGTTCTAGAAGGAAGCAAAGACAAATCAAAGGAGGGTCTTAGTTTCCTCCTTTCTCCCACAGAAACTAAGGATGGATGTAGCTGTCAGTTTCTCCTCACAAATTCAGTTGGGTTTTGTTTTTGATTACTTTTGAAAAAAAGGGAAGAAATATCCAGATGTTATTTATTATTATTATTATTATTTATTAAAAATACTGTTACCCAACCTTTGTCCTTTAAAGACCCAAGGCACCTTACATTATTGAAAACACAATATGTAAATACTAAAAACAGTGAATATATTTTTTTTAAAAATAAAACAATTACTATATGTTAAGAATGGTAATTAAAATCAATACTAAAAGCACATTTAAAAGCAACGGAGCACATCAAGCAGCTCATGTTGGTAACTCAGTGAAATTCTCAATCCCCTGCACTGACTAAAGTCAATATGTATAACTGACACAGAGCACCAGGGATACTGGTGAGTCTTTGGTACCAATATCTGGGTTAAATCACAAGTCTTTGGTGCCAAATCCCAAGAATTTTTTGCACTTTCAGCAGTTGCTTAGGTCCTCATTTTTATTGCTGAGGTGAAGTTAGCATTAAATATCTAAAAACATTTTTTTTAAAGTCTCTTTTTACCTTCTTGTCAACTCTTTTTTCTTGAATGGCTTTGTCAACTTCAGCAAGGGCTGGTTTCTGTCTGGGTGGGTCTACAAACCCACATTGCTATTTATTGTCCTTTGTATGTTGTAAGGTGTTTGGTGGCTCAGCGGATTAGAGCACTTTTTTAAAACCATGGCTTTTCATAGGTCTTTTTTGTCTGTCCTTGGCCTACAATTTTCCTTAAATATTCCTGAATATTCCCACAATTCCCATCACTTTTTGCTTTGAGCAAAACATGACTATAATTATCCTCAGCTTAGGTTCTTTGGGCAATTTCACTTTATTGACCTTAAATTCACCAACAAACTCCAACAAACTATTTAGAGAACTATCCTTCAATTCCATTAAGAATTGTAACAGCTGCTTTGATCTTTGAATAGTAACCTGTGGATATTGACCTGGTCCCAGATGAGCCAGTACCTAACCAGAGAGTCAAGAGCATTCAAGATAACAGGAACAATTGGGCATAACTCCTGAGCATTTGTTGATCAGTTTGGTTGCTTTCATCTTGGCCTTGGACTTATAAAGAGTACCGTGCCAATGATAGTCAGTGAGGTGTATCAGAAGTCCATCAGGCAGGGTTGCAGTCAAAAAAAATATTTAGGTGATTAGGGTTGGAAGGGACCGATAAGGCCATTTAGTACCACACCCTGCTCAAAGCAGAAATCCAAATCAAAGCAGGTCTGTCAGAAGTTGTCCAATTTTCTCTTGAAGGCCTCCAATGCTGGAGGGCTCACTGCCTCCCAAAGTAATTTGCTCCACTGCTGTCATTGTTGTTGCTGATGATGTTATTTTAATTTACTTTATTTAGGTTGGCTTTGTATGATGCTTGATAATTTATCCATATTAATAATGATTTTATTATGTTATTCACAGTGCTATTTATTGTCCTTTGTATGTTGCAAGGGGTGTGGTGGCTCAGCAGACTAGAGCACTGAAATGGTAGGCTGTAAAGTCGGCAGCTCAGCAGTTCGAATCCTGGTTGCCACGCAGCTGAGTGAGCTCCCACTGTTAAACCCAGCTGCTGCCAACCTAGCAGTTTGAAATCATGTAAATTCAAGTAAATAAATAGGTACCGCTTTCAAAAAGTTGGAAGGTAAAGAGTTTTCTGTGCTGCCATGCCAGCTACATGGCCACAGACTTGTACAACACTGGCTCTTTGGCTATATGTTGTAAGCCACCCAGGGTGGCTGCCGGTCAGATGGGTGGGACATATAACAAATAAATTATGTTGTTTTCAGTCCAGTGCTCAAACTTATCCAAATCTTTCTGAAGGTTGTTGCTATCTTCCATGATATTAGTTTTAGAACATTGGAGCGTCTTTATTTAGTTTTTGAAAACTGGGGTCTCCTTTACCAAGCAGAATTAAACTTCTACCCATGCAGCATGTTTTGGCTACAGCCCAGAATGAAGTAATTTGGGAATCTATAATAAGGAACCCTATCCTAGTAAGCCATATATCTGCACATTTGGTAATATTCACCCATTCTGATTAATTCCCCTTCCTTACAGTTTTTGAAGGACTAATAAAAGAAAATGGGAAAACTGTTTTCAAGAGACTGCCAAATGGCTGTTTGTGTGTCACCCAAAAAAATATGCTGCATTAACAATGCGCTCAGTATCGACACTGAAGTATCCATGAATCATTTTGCTACAAAGGCAGAAGTTTTAAAAATTAGAGGTTGGAACATTCTTCCAGCATAAAAAGGCAACAAAGATTTAGGAAGGCACTAAACAGTAGATTGTATAAAATGAGACATTACCAAAAGTCATTCTGCTTCAAAAAACTAAAAATATAAAAATAAAAAGAAGCTGTGTGCATAAATGTGCAGATGTTTTCCAATAACTTTGGGAAAAAAGTGAAAGTGATTCTTGTATAACAGAAATGAGAAAAAGGCTGACATTTAAGATGTTGCTGGGTTGCTAGAAATCAAGCTGAGATGCAGTTCAGTACTCGGTTTGATAGAAAGAAGACACAAAATTCCCTATTGGGCAGACCATATGATCAACCACAGTGAGATATATGATTTTCTTAACCCTAAACATCAAACAGCAAAATGTTAATCTGTCAACAAAATTCCCTTCCTATGGGCCAAGTGAGACATTAAACAGCATCTAACTTTTCTTCTTCCATTGCTGAACAAAATGTAAGCTGTATCCTTACATGTGTCTTCTCTTCATTTTCTTCATAGATGATTGTGCCAGATGCTCCAGTATCAGATATATTTCTGCTAGACAGGAGCACTTTTCAGCAATAATCATGAACTCAAATCTGCACGATCCAACACAGATCATGCTACTGAGAATTCTGTTTTAACAATTTGGTACATAGAGTGGGTTAAACCACTGAGCTCCTGGGGTTATCAATTGAAAGGTCAGAAGTACAAATCTCTGTGAGATTTATCCATATTGATAATGGATCACTCCCCGCCGCCCTCCGCGCAGCTCCGAGGCCTTTCGGAGAGGTTTTGTGGGGCAGGGACTGATACGATCACTCCCCGCCACCCCTCCATGCGGCTCTGAGGCCTTTCGGAGGGGCCCGGGGGCAGCGGGGAGCGACCCAATCGCTCCCCACCGCCCCTCTGCACTGCTCCGAGGCCTTTCGGAGGGGCCCGGGGGTGGCGGGGAGCGACCCGATTGCTCCCCCACGCGTGGCTCCGAGGTGCAGGTACTGCGATCCCATGATATAACAGGGCCGCAGTACCTGAAACGCGAAATGGCAGGGAGTGACTGTATGTAAATTGATACCATTTTGGTGGGAAGGTAACGATATACCATGCATTTGTGCATTTCAGCATGCTGGCCACAGAAACACCAGCACTTCAGCTTAAAAACAGAGATTAACTCAAAGAATCATGCATGACTGGACTTAATTTATAGAGGGAACCTTTAACTTTACATATATGCATGAATCTATGGGACAACTTTTACCTCCTTCACAGCTGTTTTTCCAGCACACATGTAGAATCAAATAGCTACATAATTGCTTCTAAGCAAATGGATCCACACCTCTGCTTCAATTGGATACTTTGATTCATGTGTACGGATATGAATGACAGCACTTTAATTTATGAATCTGGACATGATCGAGACTTCAGGCAGTATCCTTGCAGATGCACTGCTCCCACAGACATGTTGAGCTACAATGCCCACAGTACATGGGTAGAATGAATGGTAGTATGTATTCTAAGGAAAAATATTTGTTTCCTTTCGTGAAAAAGTATCCTGACTGATATTTTTTCTTTTCCAAGGGAGGGGAGGGGATTTGACATATCCCAGCATGCTGCCCTTTGCACAGAAAAGGGAACAAGCACATCTCAAACCCCTGCAATAAATGTAAGAATGGGGGCACCCGTTATGCGCTGTGCCACCTGCTGGCACTGAACCAACAAAATTGGGCAGGGGGAGCCACAACTGACCTTTCCCAAGGCGAGCAGGCATTGCATGTTTTGTTTTCTAGTTGGTAGCCATTCCAACGAGCCTCCAAGAAGGACTGATCTGTGTTTTTGTAGGCAACATCTGCTGTGAAATTCAGCAGTCTGACATTGGCTAAAGAAAATAAAAGGGAAAGCCAGGAACTGTCTTTAACATCCTTGGTTTAGGAGATTTATTCTCAGTTTCCCAGTTTATTATTTCTGGGAACTGGGAAACAATTTGTGCACTGCTCAATATCCTTTATAAGAAAGGTAACTTCTGGCTTTTTTTGCTTCCTGGGCCACAGATGCAGGTAGGGATACATGCAACCCATAATGTTAGTAGATTATGGTTGTAGCTTTCCACTAAATTGAATTGATTGGCGATCTTGAGTTCCTTTCTGACTTAATTCCTTCTTTATAAGACAGGAAGCATCTTTGGAGAAGCACACTGGGAGTGGATTCTCCCAGCTTCTCTAACTAATCAAACTTTCTAATATCGACATCTGTAGAGAAGCGTTCCCAGCAGAGGCCAGTTGTTGTTTGTTTCTTATGCTTCCTGGCTTTATGACAAAGGAACTTCTCCCTAAACTCTGGCAATATTGATAAACAATTACAAATGAATAGTAACACTGACAGCATTCAGGAAGATAAGACAAATGTTAAGTAAATTACAGAAGTAAATAAAGAGCATGTATAAACACAGTATTCCCCACTTGACAGTATCTTGATTCATTCTCAGATTGCATAGAAAGGAGGTGTAATTTTCATAATGCCAACACAAATACATAAAACATAAGCGACTGTAGAACAGCAATACTAATTAGATATAGTAAAATAAGAAATGCACAACAGCACAAAGAAAACTAGACATGTGCACAAACCAAAAAGTGAAATTTGTGGGAAATTGCTGTTTCATTGGTTCGGGTCAGTTTGGGTTTTTCCAAACCATAGAACCCAAACATTCCAAAACCAATGAACTTTTTTTGTGATTTAACAAACTTCCTGGTTTGTTTTCCAGCCACAACAGCCTGGTCTTGTCCCCTTCCCAATGCCCCTGTTACCTCCTCACCTTTTCCATCTGCCCCCACAGCCACCATCTTGAAAGGCATCCTGGTGGGCTCTTACAGATCAACTGTATCTGCACATGCTTCTTCCTCCTTTCCAGTCCCATTCTTGGAAATGAACAGCTGACAATGTTTATACAATGGTACTTTGTATAAAGGAATTAATTCATTCCAAATGAAATTCTGTTAAGCAAATTTTCCTTTATATAAATTTCGCAAAGGAATGCATTGAAAATGGAGTAATCCCTAAATGCAACCATTTTACGTTGTACAGATTTGCCCCATAGGCAATTCTGTTAAGCAAACTTCCCCTATCTTCAGAATTTTTTTATGTTGTACAGATTTTATGTTATACAAACTGTTTGTTAGACGAGGGTCCCCTGTATTTAATTTCTTCTGTCAATACCCAAGTCAAAACTACACTGCATGATAACTGAACCATAATGTTTGATAATTTCAATCATTTTGAAACCAAACTCCAGCTACAGGACATATATGGCCTCATTTTCTAGAGGTTTGTTTATGTTTTTAGGGTGGGGTTAAACCACAGCACAGACCTGTATGTTACTGTGTCCTGATGAAGTTTTTTAATTTTTTCAGGTAACGTAAAGTTAAGCAAGGGAACAACTATTTTGCCAAAAACAAACAAAAAACAAACAAAGAATAAAAAAGGATAAAACACAAAAATGTGCAGCAATTAATTTATTAACTCAAGCTAGTCTTTGAAAATTCAGCTTTCTAAGCTTTGACTTTTTTTCTATAGGGCAGATTATTCAGGAATACTGAACATTAGAGATGGGCACGACTCGGGAAAATGACGTGTTCGAGTTGTCGTGTGTCGGAGGCAGCCCGTGTCGGCTCGTTTTCGTTTTTTGCGAAACTTCGCAAAAATTAGTCGGTTTGTTTTTTGTTTTTTCGTTATCGTTATACTGTTTTTTTGGGGGGGTAGCGGGCTCCTGGAGGCACCTCTGTGGGGTGGGTGCCTCCTCTGGCCCACTATAAAAGGAAAGTGGGCTCCTGGAGGCACCCGTGGGTGCCTCCTATCCTCACCCACTAGGAAGGGACAGCAGCAGCAGGCTCCAAGAGACCCCTCAACATGGGGGTCTCCCCTCCTCACCTGCTGCTGCTGCAAAATGGCATGCATAACCATACGGATATGCATACCATTTGCAGACAGTGAGACCTGCTCAAGTACCTGATCCCCTGGTACGAGCGTGTCGCACCTGCCATGTCCCACAAAGAAGGGAATCGTACTTGCGTGTAGTGCAATGCAAGTAGCTCTGGCTATGGGCTAAGGTGGATTAGGGTTAGGGCTAGGGTTAGGCTAATGACGGGTAAGGTTACGGTGGGCTATTGGGTTGCACCTCTGGGTGCCTCTCTGACCCACTAAGAAGACAGTCTGTGACGTATGGGTAAGGAGTCAAGGATTAGGGTTAGCGGGTTAGGGGGCTAGGGCAGGTTTTAGGGGGCTTTTTGGCACATCCCAGAAGTCTCAGTGGCCAAGTGGCCATGCGATTGGTGAGATGGCTCCAAAAATTTGCATGGTCGTCCCCTCCCATATGGCTGGCCAGGCCACTGGGCCAGCCCATCATTGCGCACTGCGCAGGTGTAAAATAAAATAAAATAAAATAAAATCAATGGAGGACAGAGGAGGAGAGGAGAGACATTTTGTTGCAAGAAAAAACCCACTGCTACTGTGAAAAATCTGGCAGTTTATAAATTTCCGCGTGTTTCTGTTGTGCTTGTGTGTTTTTGGACCACGATCCACGATTTCAAAAACAATATTGCGTTCGCCGCCCCATTTTGGATCCCCCGCCCGCACCGCATGGCATGGCAACTCGAGTCCAGCTGCCCAGGATGGGGGGGAGGCGGAACTACCCCTCCAGAAACAATCCCTCCGGTAGGTGCCCTGCGCCCTTAGTCAAGCAGGCATTTTTCTGCCTGCTTTTTGGCCCGGGAATGGGTGGGGGGGAGACCCGGGAGAGTTTTAAAAAGTTTTTTCCTGTGCCGCCCGTGCCGCTTGCTTGCGCTTTGGCGGCCGGCGGCGAGACTGGGCTTTTTGCGGCGGGCGAGCCTGCGGCGAGTCCCACCAGACCAGAGCATCCCAGGACGGAGGGGGGGAGGCCGGGACCCCCCCTCCAGACCAGAAACCCCCCTCCGGTAGGTGCCCTGAGGCACGGCAGGCATTTTCCGCCTGCTTTTTGGCCCGGGAATGGGTGGGGGGAGAAATTAAAAGTTTTTTCCTGTGCCATCCGTGCTGCTTAAGCCGGCGGCGAGACTCGTGCCGTGCGGGAATGGGTGGGGGAGAGTTTAAAAGTTTTTTCCTGTGCCATCCGTGCTGCTTGAGCCGGCGGCGAGACTCGTGCCGTGCGGGAATGGGTGGGAGGAGAGTTGAAAAGTTTTTTCCTGTGCCATCCGTGCTGCTTGAGCCGGCGGCGAGACTCGTGCCGTGCGGGAATGGGTGGGGGGAGAGTTTAAAAGTTTTTTCCTGTGCCGTCCGTGCTGCTTGAGCCGGCGGCGAGACTCGTGCCGTGCGGGAATGGGTGGGGGAAGAGTTGAAAAGTTTTTTCCTGTGCCGTCCGTGCCGCTTGAGCCGGCGGCGAGACTCGTGCCATGCGGCTTGTTGCTGCTGAGAGCCTGCGGCGCCGGCGAGTCCCACCAGAGCAGCCCAGGAGGGAGGAGGGGAGAGGCCGGGGACCTCCAGAAACCACCCCTCTGGTAGGTGCCCTGAGGCACGGCAGGCATATTTCCGCCTGCTTTTTGGCCGGGACCCGGGTTTTTTAACTTTAAAAAAAAAAATTTCTGTGCCGCTTGGCAGCGCGCGCGATCGCGTGATGCAAGTAACGAGCACGACAAATCAGACCAAATTGTTCATTCGTCGGTTCGAGCTCGAAGTCTGGCGGAGTAATTCCCGTTACCATTTCCATAGAGTAACGGAACCGAGTAACGGAAACGGAAACGGAAATACCGCTAAGTCGTGCCCATCTCTACTGAACATGTCAATAACCTTAGTGTGGCTCTGTGTAAATATGGTATATGATTATCTGGAAGGGGAGGGCATGTTGCTGTAAAAATCAAGTGTTGGAGAAAGAGATGCTACCTAAAAATCTTATGGCTCTCCACTGTTCTCTCCCATCCTGACTAGATAGTCTGGGTAGAGATCGCTTGTTAGAGCTGACACGGGTGTATGCCCTCCTCAAATCTTTGTACGAGCTGCCCTCTGCTCCAGTTCCACAATCTTCCCATGATCTACAGTCTCCTTACATGGCAAACATAACTGAACTTGGACTTTGGTAATGATACAGAATCACACAAGCACATAGCTGATGAGAGATGACATATCTGTTATCCCTATTCATTTCAGGCCTTGGTGAATGAATGTTAACCTCAACCAGCTCTAGTGAAATGAACAAGAACTTCTCAAAACACCGTCAAGTAGGTTTCAGCAGGAATGACAAACAAGTTCTCAACTTGGGTAACCCTGGTGTTCTTGGACAGCAACTCCCAGAATTCCAAGATAGCACAGCAGACAAATTACAGACTTTTTTGCCCCCCTCTCCCCGATTCCTATAAATGAAAAGGCAAGACAACTGCAGGTTGGGTAAACTGGACCACAATTTTATTTATAACACATTGAACTTCAATCAACTAACATTTATAACCTGTTAAGGGGACCTAAAACGTAGTGCAGGGGGTAATATCAGGGCATAATCCCTTACCAACCAATGTGCATTCAGGGATATTCATGCTTGGTAGGATGCTGGCCATCTGTTCAGCATTGTGCCAACTAGGGTGAATCTGCTATCCCATCACAGCTTTTGTATTGCCCTAATATTAACTTCCTGACTTTGTTTAACTCCTAAAATTCCACATGATATTTGCATTTTAATTAAGGGCTGTCTGCTACCTTAACGGCAACTTACTCGGGCCTACTTGAATACTATTACATCTTGCACTACCCGCCTCTAGGGATTCTGACCGGGAATATTAACAACAATACCCAGCCCACAAGAAAAGAGAATGGGATGGGTGAAAACATGTGACTACCCACAGCCAGTAAGGGTAGCCACCCAAAATTTCCATCTGGCCCCATGGTGACCAGTTAATCTCCTTCTCCATTGTTAGGGTGGACAGATTGGCACGCAGCTCTCATGCCCCACCCTGGACTTGCCCAGGCTTGGAGCTGCCCTTCTATGATTTTTGCTTTGCTGTGATCTAATTTCTGTATGAGAGAAACCCACACAGTGGAAACAAATTTGCATCAGATATTGTGCACTTTATATTCAGTTTCCTTGATTAGGCTGCTTATAACCTTACACATGTACAGAAAATGATATATATTTTCCAAATGCAGTGGTGTAACACAGCACTGTTATTAAAAGCACAGTGCCTTTCCATTCTGCTTAGTGTTTTCAGGATCCCCACCTAATCATATAACAATGATCACACTAATTTCATCTGAAACCTTTTCAAAGCCCTTTAGGAAGTTATGTGAAACAAGTGATTTTAATGGACTTTAGTGGAGTTAGAAAGCAACCGTCTAGCAATTTCCTATCTGTAATTCTCTTACATGCTGAGTATTAAACAGGGACCTCATTATAGTTCTACCCACTGAAGAGCTAACAAAGAATCTCAGAGTACAATAAATTCCCCTTATGGAAAATAAAAATGCCTGAATTATAATTTCCATTGATTTTTGTGGATCTTCTTTAGTGTTCCTGTGGCAATTATGTCTGGCTCCAGATCACAGATCAATGGGAACCACAGTAATTTGATTTCTTTCAAAATGAAATCTTTGGAAAATATAATTTTGGTTTTTGGCAGCAAGTACTCATGAAACTACCAACTAATTTGTCCTGCCTTTTGTTATGCTGCTTTTGTACTTCTAAAGCAAGCCTCATTGAGAAGAACAGAAGTTTTACAAAAACAGCTTCCTATTTGGCTCTCATTCATTTTAGTCTAACTTCTGGAGGTGTTCCATTGGATTGTATCTTTGAGAATTAAGCTAAAAATGGCAACATCAGTCTGTTCCCCTGATGTTGTTCTGTGGCGCCTACTTTTAACATGCCCCATATGATCATGATTTTTATAAGTGAATAATTGCCTTCTTTAGATGTAGGATTGGTTTTCATATCAATGCAACTTGACCAACCCATTTTGCTTGAGAATTTAAAAGTAATCTGTCATTAAGCGGGAAAGAGACAGTTTAGTCCATTGGAAGTCCAGTGACCAAAGAAGGGCCACTGGTGGGACTTGGAGGAGATTGTATGAAGCACTACTTCCATCTGCACACTCAAATGGCAGCCTTTTTCATGGTACTCCAAATGTGAGAGATAAGCACATTCCAGACGGTGCACCATAGTAAAATGTGCAGACCTGTGTGATTTCTGCTGTCAGCAATGCAAGACAGATCAATGATGGTACTTCCTCACACAGCACTTGAACCCTTTGATATTCCTCCTCCACTATTTTGCAAAACCACAAGCCAATAATTTATGGGTAACTAAAATGGCCACCATTATGCTGCACCCTCTTGGTGAAATGCAGTTGTAAATTTTAAAGATTAATATATTTATACACCTATTTTATTGTTGTTTGGGAAGAAATTAATTATTAGGTATAACAAATTGTAAATTCTGGCAGGCCTGATGGCAAAAACACATAGGGTCAGAGCCAAAGTGGGTAGAACTGAATCTCTACTGTCGCTTTTCTTCCATACCATCTTCCTTCCTTCCTTCCTTCCTTCCTTTCTCCTTGCTGAGCAGAAGACTGGAAAAAGAGCATAACTCTTGCCAGTTCAGTTTAGTTCCAGTCAATGCACTTCAGAGATGATTTCTTGCAGAGGGTTTTGAAATTAGGCCAAGGACTCGATAAAATTAGGTTGAAGACCATGCATGGTGGTATGGTGGAAAGTTACCCACCATTGCCTTAATCGGTTTTTTTTTTTTTAAATTTCCCAAGTGAGCTATAGGAAAGCTTTCGAGAAAAGCATGTAACCATGTGTTTTCCAATGCTATGGTATTAAATACAGATAATTTTCTGTGAAAGCTTAGCTTCAGTTAATATATGAAGAAGACAGTCCCTTTTGGTTCAAAAAAAGAGGCTTGGGTATTGGAGGTGACATTTGCTTTGGAAGACAGCTCTGCGGGAGCCTCTGTTTATAAGCTGGCTTGTCCTAAAGCATAAGGACAGGGCTATGCAAACCAAATATCCCATAATACTCTGTGTATCTTCTTATTTAACCCCAGAAAATATGAAATATTAATACTTTTCAGCCCAAACAGGAATTCTTGGGCCTTCCTATATTTTATTAGTAATAAATTCGCTACTTTCCGATAATTTATGGCTGTTGGGTCACAACATAGCATATGGTTTCAATGCTGTAGAGTAAATTTGCACTCAAGTGACCTTTTATGTCTCTGTGCTCAGCTAAAGCCAGCTTGAAAGAAGTTTTTTGTAATCTTATTAGAAAAGCACTGATTTATAAATCTAGCAGCTGCTCTAAATCAAGACGGCATAACTGATTTCTAAAGAGCTTGACAAACACCACAATTAACAGAAAAAAGAAAAGAAAGAAAAAACCACCAGGTAACATAAACCAGTTTACTGGTATGTAAACATAAAACAGGTGACATAAAACAGTTTACTGGTATGTTATTTATCTATTTGATAGATAGATAGATAGATAGATAGATAGATAGATAGATAGATAGATAGATAGATAGATAGATAGATAGATAGATAGATAGA
>JAHTLZ010000330.1:30427829-30451646 GCA_023846285.1 Phrynocephalus versicolor
TTGTTGTTGTTGTTGTTGTTGTTGTTGTTGTTGTTGTTGTTGTTGTTTTGGATATGTTAGAGTTGGTTGCGCTCATCATGTGGGGGGTTCAAGATAGCCCATAGTGCCACTTCCCATATTTCAAATGGTAGCCCTGTATACAGTATCATCTGTGAGGTCAGCCATCATTCTGTTCTGTACCTGGAACTCCAGACAGTGGTACCCGCAAAAGAAGTGAAAACATTCAAATATAATTGACATTAATGTCAGGGATGTTTAATCTGTGGTCAAGATCCAACAGCAGCCTAGGTCTACAGTGTCAGTTAAGGAACCCTCTTCCCTTCTGTTGAGCAACACTTTGCCTGAAGTTTTGTGGCTGTGCTGTGGGTTGTAATGATAATAGTGGGATGTCCCTCTCTTTCCCACAGGGTTTTCCTGTTCTGCCGGAGCAGTCTACCAATGAGTCTTGGATTAGAAGTTCTTCTTCTTCTTCTTCTTCTTCTTCTTCTTCTTCTTCTTCTTCTTCTTCTTCTTCTTCTTCTTCTTCTTCTTCTTCTTCTTCTTCTTCTTCTTCTTCTTCTTCTTCTTCTTCTTCTTCTTCTTCTTCTTCTTCTTCTTCTTCTGCTGCTGCTGCTGCTGCTGCTGCTGCTGCTTCTGCTTCTGCTTCTGCTTCTTCTTCCTCCTCCTCCTCCTCCTCCTCCTCTGCTTCTTCTTCTTTGAGACCAATTTCTCAACTGAAAAAGTTTTTATATCTGAAAGGAGAGAGTCATCTAAATTAAACTGTCTGGCAACAGATTGTTCAGGCTTCTGTGCTGTGATTGCTAACTTGTTATTTCTAAGTGGGGCAAAGGTGTTTTTCCTAACAAACTGGATGTGACATCTAGGGCACTCGATAACACGCATTACATGGTTGGACTTGCAGGTGATATTCTGTTAAAAATAATAGGACTTGCCAGTCATTTTGCTTTTGAAGGTGACCATTTCCTTAAGATAAGGACAGCTAATCCCACTATTGGGTGTATAAGGATGCCATTCAGGATTTATGACAGTTACTTGGAGTTTAGCTCTAGGAAGTTATTGTCAGAGACAGGCAAAACACAATGAAAGGAAGTTTTTCCTTTTCTTCCCTTCCCTTCCCTTCCATTTCCTTTCCTTTTTTCCTTTTCATTTGTTAAAAAAATCCTATGACCTGCATGACATGAGCTAATACTTAATTATAACACTGGCTCTAAAATGTGAAGGTTATAATTAGAACAGGTGGGAGGAATGTGTTGCATTCCAGATGTTACTGAATGGCAGTGTCCGTCAGTTTAGGCCATCTTGGTGAATGGTGAAGGATTGTGGGTGTTGCACTTCAACAAAATCTGAAGGCTTGTAGGAACAGCATGCCCTCGTTATCTGGAAGTTGTCACCCCCCATGCACCTCAACTAGAATATGCTGAATGAATAAAAAAATAAAAAAAACCCAGGCATTGGTTGCATAGTGAATGAAAAAGGTGCAGAGGTCTTTCCTTTCAACCGGTTGTTCCCAATCTTGGGTCCCTCAGAAACTTTCATCACTAGCTGTGCTGGTCAGGATTTCTAGGAGTTGTGGTCCAAGAATATATGGGAACCCAAGGTTGGGAACCTCTGTTTTAAACTTGCCAACAACATTTCTTGACTCCTCTGAACTCTGCTCATTTCATGTTTGTCATGCTGTGAAGATTACCCAGGTAAGATGTGCTTTTGTTCTAGCCTTAATACACAGACCTGCAGTTTACTGACACAATCCCCAACGTGTTATTTTTTAACAAGCTCTTTGGAAATGGACTGGAACTGCAAGAGCATGGTTTGCTGGTGTTGCTCCTGTGTGGCAACCATTCATTCCAATTGAGCTGGTTCCTGAAAACTTCCCAGAGGACTCTGACCTAAATTTAAGCAAGTAATATTACCATGTGAATTCATCATGCATGATGAAATAAAATAGATGCTATTAGACATATCATTGCAGACACTCTATGAAATATGAATATTGTAGGAAATATTCACTGCCTGGAAATTTATCAAGTGGTGTTTTTTAAAATTGATTGTATTCATTAATTCTTACGAGTTATTCAAATTAATTGATTTTACATCTGACTAGTCTCCCGAGTTTAGTCCATCGGGGTTTACCATTTGATTCTAAGCAAATACCATATTAATCCTGCATACTTAAAAGATTCAGTACAACTGAGTAATTTATGATCTGATGGCCATTGCCCCCCCACGCCAGAATAACCACGTGAGACAGGGTGTTGGGTATAAACCTTGGGCCACACTTTATTAATAACAACAACATTAAACACAATTTAAACCAGAGGGCTGCTGTAGTGCGGCTTCAAGTTGGAACACCGGGGTATCCCGGGATGCTGCCAAGTGACAGTCATATAGGGTAAGTGTATAGCTCCGATGGTGCCCTGTCCTTGGACAGGGCACCGTCGGCTAGCAATTCCCATTTCCCCAACCGGTCTGCTCAGGCCCGTCTTTTGTGCCTGCCAGGCCGGTGGGCCCTCCAGGTGCATCCTTCCCCCTGGCATTGTGATCTCAGATCCGCAACACTGTGAGGTTGAACGGTCCTACAGGGAATTTGAGATCTGACTCACCTACTGCCTATCCTTACTCCGCACTACCGCCCGTGTGGCCATTATCCATTGCCTACCAAAAAGCCCACCACTCTGCACCAGTATGGGATAGACAAAAAATCCTTGGGCACCAGAGCCAATTATGCGCCCAAGTCAAAAATTCCTATCCAGCCACAAAGTGACCATTTAGACTCATACTACTGCTTTAAAGTGGCGGGTGGGTGGGAAAAGTCGGCAAGACCAGGGTGGGGGCAAAGGAGCTCTGCTATGTGCAGTTGCACTGCGGAGCTGGACATACAGATTGCTCTTGAGCTGTGTAGGTAACTTGATGCTCTTTAATCAGCCTTTGCTATTAAACCTGGTTTTGTCTTCTATGCAAAACTCAATGGGTTAACAAATAATTGGCGTTATTGTTGCTTTTATGAAACACATTGCTCAGATTGATGGTACTTATAGATAACGCCGTGACTCGGGTGTTTGACTGTGGAACCAGAGGGCGGGAGCCCAGTTCTCCACTGTGCACTCCAGAAGAGGCAGCCTGTGTGACCTTGAACAAGCAGAAAAGTCCCCGTTTGTCCCAGAAGAAGAGAATGACAACTCACCTACCTAGGAAACAGTTGGTAGGGTTGCCATAAACCAGAACTGACTTGATCACATGTTATCTTTTAGCTGGCTGTACAGCTCAGTGAAGCTGCCTAGATGCCCTAAGCACATCCAGTCTCGCCTGATTTCGGAAGCTAAGCAGGGTCGGCCTTGGTTAGTACTTGGGTGGGTGATCACCAGGGAATACCAGGTGTTGTAGGTGCCTGGAGTAGGAACTTGCAAACCACTCCAGTATTCCTGCCAAGAAAAACTCCATGGACATGGGGTCATGAAGAGTCAGTCACAATTGTAACGACAAAACACACACACACACACACAGAGAGAGCTCAGTGAATTGGGTATCTAGCTACAGAGCCAGAGGTTGGGAGATCCCTGAAAGGGAATGGTAAACCACGTCTGAGAGTTCTCAGTCTAGAAAACCCTGGAAAGGATCACCATCAATCATAACTAGAGATGGGCACGAACCAAAAAAAATGGCAATTTGTTTTGTTTCGTTTAAGGTTTCAGTTTGGTTCAGTTCGTTTTGAATTGCCTCCTAGGTTCGTTATTTGTTTCGTTGCGTAACAAAATGAATAACGAATAATGAAATGAACTTTTCATTCGTTTCGTGCCCATCTCTAATCATAACTGACTTAATGGCCATTATTATTATATTATAGATTTGCAACAATAAGGTGGCAAACCAATCATTGCTCAAAAACAATCTCAGCCTTTGTTTGCTTTGCTGGTGAGTTTTTCTAATTTTTGGTTTGGCTTGGTTTAATTTCAGGACCATCTGGCATTTTGTGTTTTGGCAGGGGGAAATTCCTCTGTTTAATGAGGACCTATTTTTCTCTGTCTTGTGTCTTCAGTCCTGCCTGGCTTTTCCTAAATAGGAAGAGGAGGCAGGGGTAGCCTAAAGCTCAGGGGGGAAGAACTTTGCTAATAGATTAGTGACAAAAGAGAGTTGCCTTAGCTTGTGAAGAGTCCTTCCTCTCTCTGAAACCTAGTGTCAGGCTACATGCAGCATTGTTGTCATCCATGTCTACCTGATAAATAAATCAGGTACAAGTACTTATATAACAAGTACCAATATGTCTGAGCACTGTGAGTTTATTCTGTTTTATGTTTTAAATTGTAAAAGTTGTTTAATGTTTCAACCAAGAACATATGATCATTCTATCTACTCTCAACTTCTGGGCACAAACACACACAAGGAAGAATACCACTTTTATGCTGCATGTTTTTTTATATCATAACTCTTGAAACTGCTGTGCACAAACTCTATCAGTTACGTTTTTCTAGACCAGATCAGCATTTGAATGGGAGCCAAAGTATATAATTTCCACGAAAAATGTTCCAGGTTCAATCACTCATCTTTAAGCAGAGCTTGAATAGAACCTGTCTAAGATTCCAACAAGGTACCAATTAATCACAGTCAGCTTCTTATATATCTATCTACAGTATACCAGTTTCAGGCCTGTTGGGAAGAATTTGGGGAGTTGTGATAACATGGACAACCAGCTTATAATTCTTAATGCACTTTGAATCCAGAGATACATGTATGTACCTTTGTATGAATCCAGAGATACATGTATGTACCTTCGTATGGATTGTAAGGTAGTCTCCATTGGTACATTTGTCTGGAAAACTCCATTTGGCTTATCATTACATGGAACTAAGTGGATGATAAATCTCACTGAGCAACTGCTGGATCAAGTCAAGGGCCCATCTAGTCCAGCCTTCTGTATTTCACAGTGGCCCCACCAGATGCCTCTAGGAGCACATGAGACAACTGGTCTCCAGATACCACTCCCTTGTGTCTGCCACTTTAAGGTACCCTCCTTTTTAACCTGGAGATAACACGTGTTCCAATCATGTAACCTGTGATGGACTTTTCTTCCAGAAATCTATCCAATCCCCTTTTAAAAGTATCTAGACCAGATGCCACCACCACATACTGTGGCAAGAAGTTCCACAAACTAACACAGAGTCAAGAAATATTTTCTTTTGTCTGTTCTCACACTCCCAACCTTCAGTTTGAGTGGCTGACCCTTAGTTCTGGTATTGTGTGAGAGAGAAAAGAACCTCCTTCTATCCACTTTAACCATCCTCTCTATAAGTTTTTACATCTCAGTCATGTCCCCACTCAGGCATCTTTTCTCTACACTAAAAAGCTCCAAACACTATAGCCTTTCCTTATAAAAGAAGTGCTCCAGCCCAACAATCATTTTAGTAATCATTTAGAATTCGATATTCTCAAATCTCAGGGTATAACATCAACTCATTTGATATGTGTATGAATTTCTTTGGTCTTCTTAATGGCAAGTATGACTAAATACACAGAAAGTTCATTATAATATTCAACCAATGTTGGGCTTGCAGTTTGTTTTAATTAGCCTTTGCAACTGGGAGTCGTTATGGAAAACTAAAACAGAGTGCTGACATGAAAAGGCAATTCATAACATATTTTCTTCCCAACACACCTTTTTGTTAACTTTTTGTGTCTAACATCCTAACACCTCCTATTGACTAATCACAGCATTATTGTTATCTGCCAAAAGAAATGTAAGAACCTTTTGACTTTTTTCACCGCTTCAGCTTAGAAGTTCATAGTGGCATAATGCTTTACCCAAATGATGACTTTCTTGAACATGTTTCTTCTTGTAGTAATCACTGCATAATGTTCTGAGAGTATTCAAATGTAACAGGACATCTAGATGTTGTCCTCCAAGCTACCACTGCTGCGTGGTGGAAAAGGAGAGATGAGAATTTCCATCTTGGCAGGCACAACACTGAGGGCCTCAACATGACTTCGGCCAAAGATTAAAATGTCTTAATAAATAAAAATAAACCTTTATAAGACTCAACTGCATGTATCCCATCTTTTCCTTGCAGAGATACAAGCAGCAATCTTCAAGATCAAAAAGCAACCATGTAATGTGTGCTTAGGATCCCCACTGGCTTCCACGGATTTACTGGCAATTTTACTCCCCCTGCCATCCTTAGAACTATTGCTTTTTAGAAGAATTGGAACAAACTGATAAAATATATATTTATGAAACAACCCTGAAATTATCAATACTGTGCAGTCTTGTGGTGGACCCCTGAGAGTTGTGGATTATCTACATGGCAGCAGGTGGGTCTGCTAATTATTAGAACTCTCTGTGAAATCTTCATGACCTACTTCCTGGTATCAAAGTAAAGATCCACCTGGGGATGGCTGATGGCTGAAATCTTTTCATGTATTTCCCCGGTTTTGGCATGAATTTCCAAAGACCCATTTGGTAGCACATTATGTTAATTGTTCAGGCACTAGAAAATGATACATCAAAAATGTCGTTCGGTCCTTGTTGAGCATGGAATGCTTGATATCTGGACTTATTTCATCTGGTTTCTGATCTGGGTTCAGCACCAAGATTCACCCTAAGAGGTAACAAAATTCATCTCACAACCAATCCATGCCTGAGAATAATTCAAAATTCTGGTCTCAGCTTTTAAAGCTGTAACTATCATGGAAACCTGGCCCCCAAAGGAACTGTCTACAAATCTGTGCACATATTTATTTATTTATTTATTATTATATTTATACCCCGCTTATCTTTCATATCAGCCTTATCATCATATGTACTTGCCTCTTCCACATAATCTCCATGGAAACCACCATTTGAAATCATCAAGAAAATGCCTTCAGTGCTAAACAAATGCTTCCCTGGAGAACTGCTCTCAAGGGACAGGAGGAAAACCATAGTCTGCCACAAGAGGCTATATGACTAACAAAGAAAAATGTGTGTAGGGAGAAATAATCAAGTATGAGGGATCTGCCAATAGGTGGGAAGTAGTTGTGCAAAGAGGCAACACAGCAGAGTATTCTCTATTCTGTTCTATTGTCTCCCAATAGAACAGTTACAGTACTTGTGCTAGTGTGGCTACACAATTCTCCATATCCAGCACTGCCTTCTGAAGTGAAGAATACTTGCAACTTTAAAAGTACAGTACCCTTTTCTGGAACAGATATTTGGGTTTTGTATAGCTGGAAAGGATTCCTGGGATCATCATACCTAGCAACGAGCAGGAAATCTACTAATAGAGCAACTCTGATGGGAGGCCATTTAACGTCCACTCAAAAACATCCAGTAAAGGAGAATCTGCCATCTCCCAAGGCAGTCTGTGCTTGTGTTGATAGGCTCTTTCTGTCAAGATGTTCCTTTCAATGTTTATCTAAAATTGCCTCTCATAAAATTTGATCTTATTACGTTAAGTCCTGTTCGCTGGAACCGGAGAAAAATAGTTTGCTTTATTTCCATATGCCCGCCTTTCAGATACAGTAATATCTTGGTTTATGAGCATGATCCAGTCTGGAAACATGCTTGTAAACCAGAACACTCTTATATCAAGGCAAATTTCCCCATATGAAATAATGGAAACTCCGATGATTCATTCCAGGGTCCCATAGACCACATTCTGTACATTGTTGTTGTCGTTCAGTCATTCAGTCGTATCTGACTCTTCATGACCCCATGGTCCAGAGCTCACCAGGCCTTCCTGTCCTCCACTGCCTCCCAGAGTTTGGTCAAATCCATATTGGTTGCATCGATGACACTGTCCAACCATCTCATTCTCTGCCATCCTCTTTTCCTTTTGCCTTCAATCTTTCCCAACATCAGGGACTTTTCTAAGGACTCCTCTCTCCTCATGAGGTGGCCAAAGTACTGAAGCCTCAGCTTCAAAATCTGTCCTTCCAGTGAACAGTCAGGGTTGATTTCTTTCAGGATGGATAGGTTTGATCTCCTTGCAGTCCAGATGACTCTCAAGACTCTCCTCCAGCAAAACTGTCACTTCTGCAGCGATCAGCCTTCTTTATAATCCAGCTCTCACTTCCATACATCACTACTGGAAAAACCATAGCTTTGACTATTCAGACCTTAGTCGGCAAAGTGATGTCTCTTCTCTTTAAGATGCTGCGTAGGTTTGCCATTGCTTTCCTCCCAAGAAGCAGGCATCTTTTAATTTCATTGCTGCAGTCGCCATCTCCAGTGATCAAGGAGCCCAAAAAAATAAACTCTGTCATTGCCTCCATTTCTTACCCTTCTATTTGCCATGAGGTGATGGGACCAGTGGCCATGATCTTAGTTTTTTTGATGTTGGGCTTCAGCCCATTTTTTCCACTCTCCTCTTTCACCCCCATTAAGAGGTTCTTTAATTCCACCTCACTTTCTGCTGTCCAAGTAGTATCATCTGCTTATCTGAGGTTGTTGATATTTCTTCCAGCAATCTTAATTCCAGCTTGTGTTTCATCCAGTCCTGTCTTTCGCATGATGTACTCTGCATATGAGTTAAATAGGCAAGGTGACAGTATACAGCCTTGCCGTACTCCTTTCCCAATTTTAAACCAGTCAGTTGTTCCATATCCAGTTCTGACGGTTGCTGCTTGTCCCACTCCCACATATAGATTTCTTAGGAGACAGAGAAGGTGGCCAGGCACTCCCATTCCTTTAAGAACTTGCCATAGTTTGTTGTGGTCCACACAGTCAAAGGCTTTGGCATAGTCGATGAAGCAGAAGTAGATATTTTTCTGGAACTCTCTGGCTTTCTCCATAATCCAGTGCATGTTGGCGATTTGATCTCTAGTTCCTCTGCCCCTTCGAAATCCAGCTTGCACTTCTGGGAGTTCTCTGTCCACATACTCACTTGTAGATTTTTGAGCATAACCTTGCTAGCGTGTGAAATGAGTACATTTGTGCAACAGTTGGAGTATTCTTTGGCATTGCCCTTCTTTGGGATTAGGATGTAGAGCGATCTTTTCCAGTCCTCTGGCCACTGCTGAGTTTTCCAAATTTGCTGGCATACAACATATGTGAAGGAGGCTCTATGTGACTGAGGGGAAATGTGGACACACATTTTATCTCACAATATGTATCTGTATCAATGTTTGTTCTCTCCAACACATGCATTTTAAATGCATTTTATGAGATGTTGAGCCAAGAACTATAAATTATATTGCAGCAATTGGACGATCACAAAATCCAAATGATGGCATCACTGTCACCCACACTTTGGTGCAGGATGCTTTGTGTTCAAATATGCAACATTCACATTCTTCAAGGCCCTCTAAATGTATGTAACAAACTGCACCGGCCCAGGAGGGATCTTCCCTCTCATAAATAAAAATGAAATACGTGGCTCTCCCTGACACTGATATAGTCTTCTGGTTCAAGCTAACTTACAAGTCACAGCAAGAACTATATGTGCTGTTACTGTACCTCACCACACCCTTCAGTGGATTCAGAGCCAGCAAAAGGTGTTGGCTCTAAATTCAGTTACAAAACAGTTTCTGGCATACACCAAGAGTAGGTAGCTACAAAGACAGTATCAATGTGTTTGTAGATAAGCATTTAATTAAAAATTTAAAAAGAAATGAATGCTTGTCAGAAGGGTGGGAGGAAGGGTGGACAGACAGACAGACAGACAGACAGACAGGCTGTAATCCCTGAGTATAAAGTTAATATATTCACCATGATAGCCCAAGTAGCCACTGGGAAGGCACATCTCACAAGGGAAATTAGTACATTAGTCGAACAATGCTACATGCTAAGTCATGTTCTTTTATTTCTTATTTACATTAATAAAACAGACATGGAAGAAATGCCTGGTTGTTAGAGAACACTTCCCTACAAGAAAACAAATTAAGATAATGACTCTGTTTTTGTTTTCCTTTCACTTTTTCCTTGTAACATCACTGGTGCCTCTAAGAAGATGAACATGAATCTGAACACACACGCACAAACCTGGCTGGTGGAAGGAATAGAGTATCTGGATAGCATTTATTTTTAATACTATAATTTTCTACTAGTGATGGCAGAGACCCGTTCATATCACATTGGTTCCATTATTTACAAGCAACATTTCTGAATCATTGCAGGTCAGGTTTTTGCTCCACTTTGTTTTTTAAAATAAGAATTTGAGATTGACTTGGAAGAACTTACTGTCCTAAGTAGTTCTTTCAGTATGGTGGGGTCAGCAGAAAATAAACAATGTTTGGGTTCATTGTGCTGCTGCCCAAATTCTTATGCTGGGACATGGGGGGGAAATGAACAGCTCAAGAGGTGTTGTTTCCTGACAATGTCCTCCCTGCCAAAGAGTGGATAGCTTTTTCGTAAGTGAGACTAGTAGCAACCATTTTAGCAAAGGCTATTCCCAATTTCTCCTCCTTATGTGGAGGTACATCCTAATATTAGGGAAGGTATAACCTACATATCCAGACCTTTGTGTGGGAGCAGGTGACAGTATTTTAATGGAGAATTTATTCTATCCAAAGGAAACAGAAAAACTAAGCTAAAATGGAGGTTTTTGGAAGGAAGAGTCATTTGCCATTCAAGTGTATATGCCAACAATGTTTCCCAGCCTTTGACAACCCCTTATAATGACGGCCAACCACATAGGTCCCATTTGACTCCTTATTAAGAACAAAGTAAAAATGACATGGTAGGGATTCCTAAACCATAACTAAAACAAATGTGTGAAGAATTAAAAAAATACTACAGTACTGTACATTTATTATTCACTTAATTACTAAAGTATTTTACTAGTTACCTACAGATCTTTAATCACAATTATATGCTGTATGTTTGCCAGCATGGATGTTCATCTGATGGTGAAAGAAAGAAAGAAAGGAAGGAAGGAAGAAAGAAAGAAAGAAAGAAAGAAAGAAAAATGCAGTTTTGCCTTAAAAAGGGGTCATGTTAATCCTACAAAAGCTGGACTCAAGAGAACTCAAACAATGTGAAAACCAAAATGACTAGTCATTTTGGGAAACCTTTTGTCACCTTGTCATCAGACATTGTAAAAATGTCGTTTGGATATAACCCAGTTCTGTCATTCTTATTCTCGTTGATACATACATCCCAGAACACATACAAGCGTGCATGCACGGAGACACTTGTCCTGCTGTTCAGGTAAAGATAAGCACCATTAACCTCATTTCATGTATTAATGCTCAGGCTGTAGCATGAAATAAACATTTCCCCTGCTCCCTTACATTTTGATTGCCTCTCGGTTGCATTGTACGTAATGGGTCGCATCACATGTGACTATGCATTTTCTGCTAGTAGAACACACGTTTCCTTGAAAGTACAAGCAGACTTGTAAGTTAAGCTTGTCTTTGCCTCCTTATACTATATTATATAATGAGGCACCAATTTTCAGCTGGTGGTGGCTGAAGTGATTAGAGTGGTAGGTGCCATTTTGCTGCATGGAGTCTCCTTCCCAGTAAACACCAGCCAATCAGGAGGACAGGGCAGAGTGGTCTCCACATGCGGAAATGAAGGAAGAGGTTTCCTGGAGCAGCCATTCAGTTTCACACCTTCTCTTCCCAACAGGCCTTGGTTTGTCTCTAGGTTGTGGTAGGCAGTGTACTCGTGGAAAAGTGGACTGTTTTTCTTTTCATTGTCACAGCTTTGCTGAGGGGGGGTGATTTGGAAGCCTGAGGAGAATGGCAGAAGGGTTAGGCAATACCTTGATTGCCCCTAGTGATTCCCCTTCAAGGGATGAAGTGGAGAGCCACTATGCAGACTCAGCACAGGGGACTACAAGAAAAAAACACAGTGGTGAAGTCCCATGTGGTGAACAAGGGTGCATCTGGGGGTGGGAGCAGAACGTACATTTGCCCCAGGTGTAGCAATCTGAGAGCACCTGGAGAGGGAGCAGCAGGAGGAAGCCATGTGCCCTCCTGCCAGCAGTCTTAATCCTTTCCCCGGTAAGGCTTGGTGACAGGACTCCCTCTGCCTCTGCCATGCCAGGCAGCAGCAGCAGCCACAGCAGGAGGGCGCAGGGGTGCACTGTTGCTGGCTGGCCAGCTGGCTGGCTGACCAGGGACTCACTCGCTCACCCACTCACTCGCCATGCTGAAGCCTCTTATGCCTCTGGCCAGCCCTCCTTTCAGTCCTAAGGAGCGTCTTTCTCTCTCCAAGCCCACCTCCACCCCCTTGCCCGGCCCCTGATTTTTTCCCACTTCCTGGGGTTCGGAGGGCAGCCAAGCTCTGGGTGTGACCTGGGGCAGCAGCTACTCTTTCTCTTTCTGATTGGGTGGGGGGAGGAGGGTTGTGCATGTCCTGAATTTGAGACAAAGAGAAAGCAACTTGCTTCTCTCCCCTCTACTCCCGCATTGGCCTGGGTGGGTGGCAGGGCTTGGGGTCAGTGGGGGGAGAGTCTAGTGCATGCCACCAGTCTCCTTCTGCTCCTCCTTCCCCCCGTCCCTCCCTGCATGCCCCATCCTACACAGCCAGTGGGTGCTCCGCTACTTGGTTAGGTGGTGAACCCTAGTTCCCATCACATTGCCTTACCACCAGCTGACAGGCAGGTCAGCCAGTGCAGATCCATCCTTTATGCTACTACCTGGGCAATTGGCAGCTTGTGGCTTGTTTATGTCCCATGATGAATGGGTCTTTTATGCCCCTGTCCAATCCATTAAACAACTCAAACAAGAGCTGCTATAACAACATTTCTAAACTATAGCAACCCTAATCGGATTTTTTAGTTAGGTGAGATGTTCAAGGAGCAATCTCCTGTGTCCTAGTCTGAAGCTCTATGTCACTGAATGCAGTTTATCACCAATCATAACATGTACACAAGTGAATTTATAAAATGTGGAATGAGATAAGCACATGCTAGGAGAGGTAGATCTCTTTGCTCACATACAGATGTTCTTCTAAAGACATGCAAACTGCTTCATCTGGTTTGAGTGTCTGTCTGCAGAGCTCTTCCACTTACTGGGATGGAAAGGAAAGCAACAGCTACTTTCTGGTTTAACCACGGGATGGAATGGGCAAGCCTTGTCATTTGAGTGTTACCTGATTCTCTCCCTCTCCCTCCCTCTCTCTCTCCCTCTCTCTCCCTCTCTCTCTCTCTCTCTCTCTCTCTCCCCCTCTCTCTCTCGCTCACTTGTTCTTTGTGAGTGGGTGATTAGAGATTGCTATAAGAATGTGTTTTTGGTCTGGTCTCTGGGTGTTTTTATGAATTTTGTTGCATGTGTATACTATGTATATATTTATGATGACTATAAATTGAAATAATGTTAACACTGCAAGAGGCTATAGTAAAAGATTCGCAGAAATTAGTGGCTTTGTGTATGTTTGTGAAAGAAAGAGGTTTGACAGATATTAGGGGGTCACATTAGCCTGTACAGCTCAAGGAGTATCTGAGGGGGTTCATCTCGTCACCTGACACCATGACCTTTAACATCCATGGAGGCCGACACTGCCTTTGGTTCAACAAAACATTTATTGTCCTTAACTTCTTTAATAACACTGATACAAACTTTGTGTCTAACAACCATTTCCTCATCTTTAGGTGTGAGGAATGGATTCAAAGGGTTTTCAAGCAAAACATCATTAAACAAACTATTGTTGATTCCCTCCACACCTCCTTGTCCACAGTAAGCACCGGCTCACCTGGTATCTCGCCCTCAGCCCCGTTCAAGGGCTGGTTCCATGGTCCACTAACATTGGGCTCGGACTACATCCCCGCCCTCATGGTACCACTCTGTCTGGAGTATTAGCAGGTTTCAAGCTCTCCCCGTCGGGGTCAAGCCATGTTCCTTGAAACGCCTTCTTCCCTAACCGTTACCTCCTCCCGTTTTCCCACCTTTTCTTCTCCTTGCTTAACCCTTTCCACTCTTCCTTCACAGGCTACAGCTTGTGCAAAAACCCTGTCCTCCCCCTCAGGATTCTCTCCTCCATGTTGGGTGCTCCGGGTGAGGCCTTGGGCAAACGGCCCTCCTTCACCAGCAGCCAGGGCACTGGACTTTCCTCCACAGCATCCATCATCTTTTCTTAATGATCTCTGAGGAGAAAGCCAGCAAACACATTTGGACATCATCGCTGTTCAATAAAGTAATTTATTTTATGTGCTGTGATATTATCTTTTATCCCTGCCTACTGAAGCCCATGTAATGCAACACAAGGAAAGTGATAACTACAGAAATGTTAAACAGAAAAGAAGAAGCTCATTTTGCTATGCGAGTTCATGCATTGTGCAGTAAAGAAGGAAGACCATTAGTGATGGGCCATGAATATCAGCACCACAGGCCCCCCTACCCTGCCGACAAATGGTTGGCTGCACAGGGAGGCAGGAAAGAGCCGGCTGATTCCTACCGTGATTCACGTGGCTAGGATGACAATAGTCATATGCACCACACTGAGACCAGTCAGTGGCCTCTCTGGTTCAGGGGGAGGGCACCGGGCCATATCTATTTGTTTCCTCAGGGAAACTAATACAAATGACCCACCACTACACTCAATTAATCTTTTGAGAGACAGGATAAAATCTTATGCTGAACAACAGGGGTGCATTATGAGCGCTCCTCTTCTGATGGAAGAATGCAGTCATTGCTCTGAATGTCACAAAAGTCACAGTGGGACTGCTCAGAATGACAGAGGTCAACATAAGTCTTGCATTATACTTTTCAGGCCATGATCAAACCACCAAAATGTCTCCCTGTGGTCACATGACTTTTAATCATGTCCCTGTCATGCCTTGAGGTCATTTATTCCATGATGTGCATCCCAATGTGTTTATGGGTTGCTGAGTCATTTCCTTCAAATTCAATAAGAGCTGAGAAGCTCTGGAAGCAACATCTTATGAGGAGTGGCTTGGGGAACTGGAAATGTTTAGAAAAAGAAGGTTGGGAGAGGATTTGATAGCCATGTTTAAATATCTGAAAGGATGTCATATCAAAGAGGGGATGGGTTTGTTTTCCATGGCATCAGAGACTAGGACTCAGAGCAATCATTTCAAACTATAGGAAAAGAGATTCCATCTGAACATTAGGCAGAACTTCATGACAGTTAGAGCTGTTTGGCAGTGGAATAGGCCGCCACAAAGGGTGGTGGTGTCCCCTTCTTTGGAGGTTTTTAAGCAGAGGCTGGATAGCCATCTGTCAGAAATACTGTGATGGGGGTTTGTCCATGGCATGGGGTTGGACTGGATGGTCCTTGAGGTCTCTTCCAACTCTATGATTCTATGACTCAATTACTCTAACTTCTTGTGGGGGCCATTTGACAGATGTTGACTGACACACTGACAAAAACACTATGGAAACAATGTTTTGTTTGTAAGTTTTTTCCCCAAAATGATATTTACAGTGAAAGTAGTTCAAAAAAGTTCTGATAAGATTATTTAGACTTACTGTATACTAACACACTTTTTTTAAAAAAGGTGAACAAGGTAGAGGCATCTGCCCCAGTGAGAAACAGTCTGTAGGTAGCATTCCAGGTAAATGATTATCTGATGGCCATGTGCCCACAAATTTAAATTCTGAAATCAAAGGGGGGAGAACTGGGAAGCATTTATTTGCTGTGGCCATGGACACAGTCATAAATGAGCTGACAAAAATAAGTGAGTTGCTTAATGTTGTAGAGATGTCTATAAACATTAGAAAGAGAAAGAAGAAACAAAGGACCATCTGACCAACTTTCGCCAAAAATTGGGCTGCAGATTTCTCAAACAAACTTATCAAGTAGAAAGAGAGGTCTTTCCTACTAAATTGCCCCTGAATCACACAGCATGAGCAACCAAAGCATGCTTATGCAGAAATAAATCCCACACCATTTAATGAGCCCTGTATAGGAACAAAGCCTTAACTTTTCTTTCTTGCTTCATCATTGCCAATTAAGAAAGAACTCTGTAGGCAGTAGGGAGTAAGGGTAGTTAACCTTCCCCATCTCATATAATTAACCTGAAATTAGGCCTTCCAGATAATTTCCTGTTCAGGCCAAAACGCCTGCAGCAAGGCTTTTGGCCTATGTCCCCCTTGACAAAACACAGATCTAGCAGTAAGGCAACTTTTAAAAATATGGCCACAGTTTGTTCTTCTTATTTACAATCCTAATCACATCATTGATTTTGGTAATCTTTCCTGCACTAAGAGCAGTTATTAATCCTCTCAAAACAGGACCTGGGTGTTTGTTTGTTTAGTAAGCCTAGATAATTAAAATTAAGCTGAGTAAAGACACCCTAGAGAATTCTCTTAGAACTGTTAGAAAGACCATAACCAATGTTAATAGGCAAAATTAAAGCTAGCATAGACTTTCCCAGTGTAACTGAGATCATGTATGCATCAAAGATTATTCATTAAGAGAGCAGACGAAAATCCTTCCTTTCTGTAGCACTGTATTATAAATCTGGCCAAGATGGAAGTGAATTCAGAACAAATGTTTACTGATGAATTAAGAGCATTAAAACCTGATACTAAAGGATAGTAGCAAAGTAAAATTTCTCCTAGCTTGAATTTTTAGTTGGATGGTATTTGTACGTTCCATCACTCAGCCACAGAAAAGCATCAAATGTTTTCTGTTTTCTAAGTTCTAAATTTGCTTGCATTGTCCCCCCCCCCCTTACATTTCTTTCTCTGCACTGACATGGGGCTGAGCTCCAACTAGGAATCAGGCAGCAATGTCATCTTTGCTGCTCTGTGGTGCTGGCCAATCAGACAGGGAGGTGGGATGATGCCTGTTCCTGCACAGTTCCTGATTGGCCAGCACCACTGAGCAGCAAAGATGACATTGCAGCCTGATTCCGGCCTTGTGTTTAACCCTGCATGAGCCCAGAGAAAAGTAAGACATTGGCTGCGTGTGTGTCAGAGGTTTCAGAACGCCACCTGGGCTCATGCAGGTCGTTTTGGACCCAGAAATGCCCATCCCTACTCCAAATAATTTCTGCTTCTTGGCCTCATGGTTCACTAAAGAGCAGCAGAGTACTATCTAAACACATCCAGTTGGCTGGAACAAAAACCTACTTGGCGAACAGAAGTAGGGATAATAAGAATATATACTGTATATTCTTCACACACACACACACACACACACACACACACACACACCCCAGTATATGGCATATAGCTGAAACTCAGGGACTTTGTTTACTACTCTGTAGGGAATAGTGCCATACAGAGTGTCTCCTTTACATACAGGAAATTGACTTTGAAAGAAAACATGATTCTAGGAGAACAGTATATCCTATCCTGGTGCATGAAGGTTAAAATACAACACAAGCACAATAAGCAGAAATAGCAGAAATAGGAGCCATCTGACTCCTCCTTTTAAAAGATGCCTGAGTGGGCATTCACTCAGCATGTAAATTTGTGTTCATCATACCAACTCTCTTCTATGGTGAAATGTGTGCCCACAAGATACTGAGGCATTTGGAGAGGACTCATGGAAGATGATAACCAAAATAAAACACAAATGAAACATGTATAGATAGTTAATAAACTACCTAATTATAATTTACCCAAACCTGCTACACTTTCAATTACTTCACTATAAATCTTCATAAGAATACCTGTCATACAGAAGATGCATGGGTGTAAATCATTACCTGTTTTCCATACCATTTAAACAAAATCTGTTTGATGACATTTCAGATGAAGTGTAAATCTGATCCCTTAAGAACAGGGAGATTTACATGCTCAGCTAAACCTAATCACAAATACCAGTTGCTATAGCAGCCTACATGCCCTGAGCACATTCAATCTTGCCTGACCTCGGATGCTAAGCAGGGTCGGGTCAGGCCTGGCTAGTACTTGGATGGACAACCACCAGGGAATACCAAGTGCTGTAGGTACCTGGAGTAAGAACTGGCAACCCACTCCAGTATTCCTGCCAAGGAAACTCCATGGACATGGGGTCACAAAGAGTTGGTCACAGCTGTAAAGGACACAACAATAAATTGGTTTTTCTTAATGCAGGTCAAATGTATATCAGGGGTGTCCAAACTTTTTGCAAGGAGGGCCAGATTTGGCAAGGTGAAAATGTGTGTGGGCCGACTGTTTAGCCGCATTTGGGCCCCAGGCCAGACTTTGGACAAGTCTCTATAACATGCAAGGAGGAAGAGAGGATGCTGCAGCAACGGAGCCAGGGGCGGGTAGGCTGGGAAGGTGGCTGGGTGGTGCAGGGAGGGCAGGCAAAACATAAAACTGCATGCTGATGCCTCCATCTGGTATAGGCAAGGGCCAGCTGGTGGGTATGCATGACAGGCTGAGCAGGTGAGGAAAAGAGGCCACGGGCCACTCGAAATTTGTAAACGGGCTGCATTTGGCCCCCGGGCCTGACTTTGGACATGCCTAGTAGAGATGGGCACGAAACGAACAATTTTTCGTTTCCGTTTTCATTTTTTCATGTCGTTATGCAACGAAATGACAAACGAATTTTGTCTCCAAAATGAAACGAAACGAACAGAAACACCATAAATTTTGTCATGTGTTTCATTTTCGTTACTGCAATACAGTGAACTGCTTTAAATGCTAAAAAAATCACAAAAATTGAAATAAATGGTAACGAAACGGTAATGAAACGAATGAGAACGAAAATGATTTTTTGTAAAAATTCATGAAAAACGGAAATGAACCAAAAGGGACCCTCCAAATGACAAACGACAAATGAAATGTCATTTTTTTGATTCATGCCCATCTCTAATGCGTAATGTATATTATTTAACATAAACTAAATTTCCCCATGGAAGAAAGAGAAAAAGTTGGTGTAGGCCACATTCAAAGATGGGTTTATTTTATTTTATTCAGCTCTTCATTCTGCCAGTTATATCAGGCAAATTTTAAACAAACAAAAAAGCACAAAGGAAAAACGGGAAAAAAACAGAAAAAAGTGTGGCACCTTCTACAGTTAATTTATGGAACACAAAGGTCACATAAGGCCTTTATAACTTGCTACAGCTAACTGCAGTTAAATGATAAGGTCCCAGGATACACCTTGGTTGGACAATTGGGCATATCACAATGTATACAAAGGGCAACCAACCCCCCCACCCACACACACACATACCTTCCATTAAAAACTATTTAATTAAGACTGTCCTAAAAACAATGTTTTCCTAAACCCAAATCCTTGGATAATTGGAACAAAAACATTGCATGGAGGCAAAAGAGACAAATGATGGTCAAGACCAAAGCACTCCGTTAAGAGAGAAGAATCTGTTGCTCATTTTCTGTTTCAATCTGAAAGGTGAGATTTTCCAGCATGGGACCATTTATTTGCATTTCTAAGTGGCAGCATGGAGCAAAATGCAGTTTTGCAAAGAATTAGTCTTCATTTGTCAAAGTAATTGCTGCCTAAAAGGATGACATATGGAGGCACCGACAGTAGCTGTGGCATTGGGGTCGATTTTTGTCACTTGCCTCCGAAATGAAAAAATAAATAAAATAAAACAGAAATAAAACCCATTTAGGGCTGGCATTTTAGAAGAGAAGGAAGAGGGGAAAAGCATGTCTGATGTAAAACTAACCCTGGACTTCTTATTAATCAATAGCCCCAATTGAAAAGACCCACGTATGGCATCACAGCTGCAACAGTATTATTAGAAAATGATATAGTGAACATTAGGATGTATAATTCATATTGCCTTCATTTGCTCAGGCCATCGTGAAAATCCATAAATCATTTTCTTGTTCATGTATTGCCTAAGTGCAATTTGTCATTTTGCATTAAGGGCCTGCTTCAGATCATCAGTGCTTTTAATTCACTATTTAGAGTTTAACAAAATGCTGCCCAGCCCTGCCTGACAACTGAGACTATATGAAAACTAAGTGCCCTTGCAGGGAGCTTAGACAAATAGAGAGATGAGATAAGGAGGATGCCCTTAGCAATGAAATGGCATTCTTTTACCCTGATGCTTTGCTTATGCATATTAGATATAATCTGCTGGGAACTTACCCTCCTGTGTAACCTCATAGAAATAATGGCAAGGAGCTGGACAAGGTCATTACATGGGATAGGGACAAGAGTGTGCTGGTTGCTACACTTTATACTGTATGTGTTGTGTGTACTACACTTGCAAATAAGGGATTCGCCCTGCATATTTTTAACCCATTGGCTTGCCTACCTTGACAGCCTTTTGGGATAATCAGAGCTGGCCCCAAGCAAAATTTGTGAAATCTCATCCTCTTAGTAAGACATGGTTACCTGTAAAATACTGAATAGAAAAGAGTGCACTTCCTGACTTCCTTTTTCATATTGTAACCAACATGCTTCTGACTAGTCTCCCTGGCTACCAACTGAAGAAGAGTACTATTTATCTCTGTCTAATTATTAAGTGCTAATGGTCACACATCCAAGAAGGAAAAATGCTATACGAATGCTGTGCCACCACATTGATGATGGAGTGAGGCTTGGATGAAATTGGCTATGGAGTTTCTTGCTATGGAAACAGGTAAGCTGATCTGTTGACCAAGTTCATCAGGAACCTGGAACAGAAAAAAATACACTTCTGTAGAACCTTGATGATTGTTTCTCCAGCAGGGAAAAAAACCCAGATTAGACATGGGATATGGTCCACACATGAGAGACAGAGAATAGGGGGTTGTTTATGACATAAGATGGTCTCTTCTTTCTTGGAGATTGCCCCTGTATGTGTGTCTAAAAAAAGGAATAGGAGACTCCCACAAAGGTGCCCACTTTTCTTTCACCAACTTGTTCAACTTTTTTCACCAAGAGTGGTGGAAATCCAGCAATGAAATCCAGTAATGATGCCATGATCAGCAGCACAGTGCTACCGATTAGAAGTAATCTTTGGGTGTGTGGGACTCATACACAATACAAAGGTGACATTTGTACCCCCAAATCACAAAAGAAAGCCTTTAATCCTGATTTCATCTTGGTTGTGTATCTCTTTTTCCCCCGTGGATGAATTCTGATTTTTTTGAAGCAGCCACATAAAACAAACACAGTGACGGGGGGGGGGGGCTTTCCAACCTCCCCCAAATGAATACTTTCATGTCGTTGTTCTCAAAAGTGATGAATAGATTATCCCTGTAGACAAGTACCCCATAGGTTTGATTTACACAGGCATGAAATTCCACTAGCACTCCAGACCTTATTTGGCGGAAATAAATTGTCAACACACTTGTTCTAGCTTTAGCTTAGCCTTTCCTCCTCTGTATAGTTGATACATGACAACAAGGTTCAAGACTAGAGATGGGCACAACTCAAAAAAATAATTTTTTGTTTTTTGTTTTTCGTTTTGGGGTCCGTTTCGGTTCGTTTTCGTTTTTTGGGGGTTTTTTGTGCATTTTTGTTTTCGTTTTTGTTACGAAACGAAACAAAAAACAAAACGAAAACGAAAATTTTTCATTTTCGTTAGCATTCTTTTCATTGGGATGTGTCTGCCATAACGAAAACGAAAAACAGGGAAAAATTTTTCATTTCGTTTTTTCTTCTGGAAAATTTTCATTTTCGTTTTTGTTGCGTAATGGAAATGAAAATGAAAACGAAAACAAAAATTTCGCTGAGTCGTGCCCATCTCTATTCAAGACAGATGGAATAGCTAAGGAACTTCTCAACTATAACATCAGGTGATTTTATTTATTCGATGAAATTCTGTCGCTTAGCACAGGAAGTCATACTAGAGTACACCCATTGAATCAGTGGAGATTTATTTATATATGTATTGCACATATGGCCTTTAGGCCGCTCATCTGGCCTAAAGGCCATTTTGGGCAGGTTACAACATCCATAAAACAATGATACAATATAAATGAGCATAATAAAGTACCTTCCCAGTTGGGATGTCCATGTATTATGGATAGAATTTGTAGGAAGAAGGTGTTCTGTAAAGCAGTGAGGTTCCATTCTGTTAGGGGTTTTGTTTGTAAGCATCATAACCTTGAACCAGGTGTGGAAGCATATAGTTAACCAGTGCATTGTGGCCAGGGTGGCAGAGATATGATTGTTTCATCTCAACTCAGAACACAAATTCTGGCTGATGCATTCTGGACCTGCTGATGCTTCTGCTCCAGCATCAGAGGTAGCCCCATGTAGAAGCTGTTACAGTAGTAAAGTCTTAGGATTACCAGCATGTGGAACAAGGTGGTGAGACCCCTGGTATCTAGGAAGGGATGCAAATGGGCTATACGCCTAAGATGAAACTAAGTGGATCAGACCGTGGACACATTTGAAACATTATAAAGAAGTTGACTCACAAAATTCCCATAGATTCACTAGGCCTACTCTGGTGCAACATACTGCTCTAAGCAACAGGCTTTCTGACATCAGTTATATATGTATATACTGCTTTTCTCTTTTCCTGATCCCTTGATTCCTCAAAACTGATGGAATGTCCAGCACCTCTACTTGTATTGGAAATAATGTTACATGGGGAAATGGTGGTATTTTAACCTTGGAAGGTTATTCACATAAACAGTAACCCATTTAGGGTGAGATCCTCTGCAGCAGAACTAAGAGACGCCCTCATTAACCTTGATTCATCCTGTGTAAGCATGGCTAGGGATTAAGCCGACAGTGACAATATGCATTCATGAACTTGCACATAGTAACATATATATAAGCCAACAATTGTTTCTGAGTTTTGGGAACCCTTCCCAAAATTTTCTTGGCATAAAATACTCAGGAAAGGTCTATCAATTCTGCACTTGTGCTGACACACTGGGGCTGTACGGGTTACCTATGGATGCACAGTCTGCCTCTTCTGCTGGTGAGACCCAGTGGGGAAGCAAACTCTCAACCCCTGGTCCTACAACCATGTGCTCCAACCCACTGAGCCATCCAGAAAACAACCAGTCTTCTTATGCTTCCTTTCCAATGCTTGGCAGTACAGTAACACCTTGGTTTAAGAGTATCTTGGTTTAAGAGCATTTTGCAAGACAAGCAAACATTTCTTTTAAATTTTGCCTTGATCAACAAGCAATGTCTTGCAGTAGACGTTCCTGGAGCAGATCATATGATCACAAGTCAGCCAATGGCTGCTCTCCCTCCCTCCCTCCTTCCCTCCTCTGTTGGATTGTGAGTGATTGTCTGGATTGTTCCCTCTCGGGCAGCCTCCAAAGCAGAGGGAGGAAAGAGGAATAGATATCTCCCTTGCACCAGCCAGGAACATGCAGGTTTTGTTTTTCTTTATATTTATATTTTTATTTAATTAGTTTTCAACATTCTTTCTTATTTTTTCCAAACCATTTCTAGTCATGGGGCAGCTACAAATTGCACTTTATTCTTGTCACATTAAAATACAGAGTAAAATCCAGTTGTTAGTCCCATGCAGAGCAGATTCCGAAGCCAGGTACATAAACCATGGTGTGGACGTAGACTTCTAGCCAACTTGTTTTGTGAGTTTTGGCATTTTGTGTGTACAGTATGTGGTCTATGGGACCCTGGAATGAATCATCTGAGTTTCCATTATTTCCAATGGGAAAATTTGCTTTGATATAAGAGTGTTTTGGTTTACAAGCATGTTTCTGAAATGGTTTGTGCTTGTCCACAAAGTTGTTACTTATACCAAACCTGCAGAAAGTAAAGGAAATGGGAAGGTCCTGTTTTGTTGATTTATTTCTTATACAGTACATTTTTTCACTTTTCTAACTACACAGTAATGGATTATAGGGATACATCTAGAGAAGCTATTTTTCAGAGGTATAACTGTTGCTCCAAAACTGTCAAAGACCACTGTAGCACCCTGAAGTGCTGGATGGCTCAGTGGTTTATGTCTCTGGCGGCACATCAAAGTTTATGAGCTTGATTCCCTACTGTGCTTCCTTGAGAAGGGCTAGACTTGATGACACATATGGTCCCTTAAACATCTGCAGTTCTAAAATGATGATGATGATGATGATGATGATGATGATGATGATGATGATGAT
>JAHTLZ010000330.1:30451656-30470460 GCA_023846285.1 Phrynocephalus versicolor
ATGATGATGATGATGATGATGATGATGATGATGATGATGATGATGATAACACTTATAAGAGACCATTTATAAAAAGGAGCATTTTGTCCTGTGTTTTACTTCTGCTTTTAGGGTTGTTCTTATTGTTGGTTTTAATGTGATATTTGTTTAACTGTTTTAAAGCATTTTATCTATTTATTGTTTGATTTTTAATTTGGTTTCTTTTAATACTGTGAGACAGCTGGGCTCCTTTAAGAGAAAGGTGGCATCCAAATAAATGAATAAGCAAGCACAAGCCCATTTCACCATATGCAGAAAGAGTTACTCAATTGTTCATGACACATAATTCCAGACTATCTATCTATCTGTACCTGACGTTCTGCACAACACTTCATGCACCTGGTGAAGTTGGCTGCAGTCACAAGCGTCCCTCATCTTTGTCAGTCTTTCCAATACCAGTCTTGTGCAGACAAGAGCAATGATTTGACGCTGCAGGAATGAGGCGCACTAAATCAGGGCATCCAGCACCCTAAATGGAAAGGGAATATAAAGCTACAAGCAAGACGAATCTCGTTTTGTGCTATCAAGCACAATAGCATTACTGTGTCACAGGATAATACCCCATTTTGGCCCAAGCCCAATATGTTTTATAGGGTTTTTGCTTCAATATTATTATTTTTTCTTTTCTTTCAGGCCTTATTTCTAGGCTGTTTCCTGAAGAAATGTTTCTGTTCCCTTTCCTCCTTTCCTCTCTCGTTGTTTATTGGTTAATTATCCAAGCTGGGGCATCTTTTTCCCCCCTCTCCCTTTTGAGGATGCCTTTTTATCACCCCATCTGGATTTCCTATTTTTCCTCAATTACTCAGAAAATGCCGCTCACCAAGCTCCAAGCATGCCACAATAATAAGAGGATTTACAAACAGATTGCTTTCAAGTCATATTAAATCACCACAAGCAGTCATTTATCCAGATGTTAACAAACTGCCCCTTCCTTTTTTTCTGCAGGGCAGAGAGCCCACCCTTTTTTCCCCTTTATGAAAATTCGAAAAAGCAGAATCAGGACAGTTGTTTTATTTAAATATATCCATCCACAAGCGCAGGCAAACCCTCACATCTGTCTATCTGTCTGTTCGTCTAGATAGTGGTATCTAGCTTTCTCCAGCCTTCTAATTGGACTACAGTTCGCATCATCCAGGTCCAGGGCAGTCACTGGTGCCTCAGGCTAAGTAAAGCTGCCCTGAACAGGAGACACCCCCCCCCGGGGGGCCAGCCCCCCCCCCCCGGCAACCAGCGGGACGCGCAGGGCGCGACCCGCGAGTGCCTCTCCTCGGGCTCTGCTCGCTGTGTGACCTGAGGGGCGGCAGATAGCCTGCGACCGCTGTTGCGGGTTCTCTCTCCCACTACGGCCGGGGAAAAGGCGTACGCCCGGCATTGTGTGTGCGGGTGTGTGCGCGCGCGCGTGTGCGTGTGCGCGCGCGCCTGCCTGCCTGCCTGCCTGTCTGTCTGTCTGTCTGTCTTCTGGAGAGAGGTCGTGATCGCACCTGTTTTCCGGGGGAGGGGACTGAAGGAGATCATCTCCCGGTTGCACTCGATCATGTTACCCCCCCCCCCCCGCCACCGATATTTGCTCGGGCGACTGGTCGCCCTCATAAAACGGCGATGTCCGTGGAAGAGCAAAGCCGAAGAATTACGGGCAGGAGGAAAGGATGGCGGGGGAGGAAGCTGATAAAATGGGGTGTGATCAGGATCCTGTTTTTTTGCGGGTGGGTGGGTGAGGGCCAGTAAGTGTCTCCCTGCCAAGGCGCCACCTTCGATCCGGCTACGAACAAGGGCTTTTCGTTTTCGCCCCCTCCTCTGGTAACTGATGCCATTCCGTCCTGCAAATAGCGACAGCTCCCCCCCCCACACACACACACAGAGGAAAGCTGCAGGGACGGTTTCCGAAAGGGTATACATCCCCTCGCCGTTAGCGAAGGAAGAGGAAAGAAAATCCAGCGGTGGGTACAACACACACACACACACACACACACACACACACACACACACACACACACACACACACACACACACACACACACACACACAATCGCGAGTCGCCTGCCAAACATCACGTCTCCCCGCAGTGCCTCCAGCTCGCCGCTAGGAGGCGCTTGTGGCCTACATTTGCGAGGCGAAGCGACGCCAAGCTCTGGTTCCTTCCGCCTGGAGAAAACTTACACGTTCGAGTGGATACAGTGGATTATTTACTATCGGTCTCGTCCATCTCTCCCCGCGCGGCCCTCCCTCGCCTCTTCGCCCACGTTCGGCTCAAGTTTTCTCTCCGAGGAAGGAAGGGGCGGGTGCGTGTGGGTGCGATGAGCCGGCCTTGGGTTCGTCTCATACATAGAGGCAATCTCTTGAGCCGTCCAGATTGCGTTTAGAGAGCAGGAGAGATCAAGTCGGATGATCGATCATTAATCATCCTCGCCCACTCGCTCTCCTACACGCGCATATACAGAGCTTGCATCCCGCTAAGCTGAATGGAGGACTCTTCCCTGGGATGGTCATGATTGTAGCGGCAGCCTCTCAGCCAAGGAAAGAGGCGGTGGGAGTCGAGAGGGAGCCTCTCTCCACCCGCCTGTTCACCCTCCTTTTCCATTCTGGGTAAGCCACAGGTCCCCCCCTCCCCCGCAATTCCCGTCCGTGTGACGCTGCCGCGGCTGCCTCTCGCTCTGGCCCTCCGTAAATCTTCCGCCGCTGAGCAAGGACCAGCCGTTTGGCCGCTCCGGGGTTTGAATGGCTCTACCACGGGAGCCATTCACGCAAAACAAGACGCTGGAGAAAGGACGAGGAAGTCGGGAACAGACAGCAGACGGGCTGTAGGGGCCAGAAAGATGACCCCGCAAAGGATTCTTCGAAAGTGGCTACTGAAAGGGGCTGGGCGGAATTGATGGAGAGGAGAACAGCGGTGCAAGTAGACGCCAATTCCGTGAATGGCGGGGGAGGGCGGGGGAGGGACCGATGTTGTTCTCCTAAGGCAGTCAGGGCGTCTCGGACGTAGGGAGGTGCCTTCCCACCTCCTCCTCCCCCCCACTTCGGAGGGAGAGAAGAGCCTCCCCCCGCCCCCGCCCCAGAACCTTTTGATCTTGTGAAATGGCTCGATCCATCTCCTTGGCGGTAAGCTTTTTGCGGCGCCTTGCGCCATCGTAGGCAAACGGAACCCCTGCTCGAAGCCAGCGCAGCGGCGGCTGTACGTTTTGAAAAATCACATCACATCGAAACTCGTGCTGCAAACAGAGCGACGTAGCCGACTTACTGGCGCTCTGCTACCGCAGGAGCGGCTTGCTTTGATGTCATAAGCATAACCAGAAATAAATCCCGGTTCATCATGCGTGGAGAGAAGGAAGAAACAAAACGCACACACACACCCCCCCCCCGCGCGCGCGCACACACACACACACACACACACACACACACACACACACACACACAATTCCTCAGCCCCTGCGGTTCTAAACGGTGAGGTCTCATGTTTCAGATGGCGATCCGGGACACATTTGCCCAGTAAGGGAGTCCCACTGAGCTCAATAAGGGTGACTGTTTGGCCGGACAGTGTATGGGACCGAACTGCAGAGATATTCGGGTGAATTCGGAGCTCTCCTAACGTTTGGACCTGAGCATCCTTCCCCGATCTCTCTGCGTCCGCATCCTTTTGCGTGGACCAGGAGTGCAGGATCTCCTAGTCGTTCTCGGGGAATAGCCGTAAAACGGATCGCAATTTGTGATTTGCGGGCCACTTACGCGGTGGTCATCGCACATAAGCGGCCCACTGCCTGCGGGTTCAGGCGCCCATCCTGGTAAGCCTTGAACTGAATGGGGCTTGTCTGCTGAGCAGCCATGTTAGGATCCCTCGGATCCTACGGCTGCCGGCCATTTCCCCTAGAATCGCCCCTCTTGGGAGAGGAAGACGGGCGCCAAGTTCAAGGCTCCCGTTTCTTCTTCCCGACGATCTGAGGGTTGCGATCCTCCACCCAGCCGCGTCCCCGCTGGCTGGCCACCCCATTGGGGCGGTGCAAGCCTACGCGTGTCTACTCAGAAGTAAGACACGCGTAAGTGGTGCCAAGGATCAGTAAGATCACAGAACTAGGAACTAGTTCTATTGCCTGACTAGCGCGCCGCTTTCCGCACCTCACCATGCTTAGACCCAGACCGCTGCCTTTCCCTGCCGCGCTGCTTTTGGGCCGAGGTTAGTGCCTCGTCAAAAGATGATGGCATCCATTGGAAGAGGAGAGGACAGTCCTAGTGCCCCAGGGGGATGTCCGTCTCCGCTCCTAGTCCTAAGCTGAAGGTGGCGGGCGCTCCTCTTTGGCCTCAGGTGTGCGGCCGCTCGGTGAAGATCAAGACTAAATACACCAGAAGCCCTCAGGTAACGCTTCACCGAGAGAGCAGCTGTGCGCCGTTGCTATAGTAGTACAAATCCTCGGAGTAAAAAAAGCCTGAAGTCACTAGACCCAGGCAGGGAGCCAGAAGCACCTGTAATAGCAGTAAATGAGTCCTCTCCGGGCATGAGCGTCTGCGCACTGAATAGTTTGACCACCGTCGATTTCATCCTCGCTGACTGTTTTTCACCTTTCCCCCACCCCCCACCAGAACGTTTTTCCTCCCGTCTTCTTCAATCCGGAAGGAAGTCCTCCCTCGCCCCTCCTAACCGCGAAGGGACGGTCTTCAGAGTGCCTGCCTTTTGGCTGGGCTCGAGCGGTTGGCGGTGCTTCCCAGGTTGGAGGGGCGGGCTGGGGGAGGAGAGCAAAAGAGGCAGGCGTGAGTCCCTCGGTTTCAGCCACCACCCACACAACTCCCTGCTTTCTAAAAGCAGCCTCAGCCAACGGGAAAGGGCCACGAAAGGGGGGCCACAGCGTTTAGCCGCCCCGTCTAGGAGGAATTGGAGACCTAGCTATGCGGTTTTGATCCACCGCACACAGAACCGCTGAGAATGGAGCCGGACAACAGTCAGAGCTTAGGAGAGCGTGTGTACAAGGCGGCGGTTCTATGATATACGTGTACGTACAAAGACACACACGCGCCACAGTCCAATTCATTAAATGCAAGCTTATACATAGCAAGACTAGAGGTAAATACTGTACACGCTCTGGAGGTGCTGGCTTGCCTCTGGTGACTCGGGCTGCGGTTCACAAAAGCTCGTGAAACGCCGCAGGTGTGAACGCCTGGACCACAGCAGAAGCTTGATTGTCCTCTCAGCGGTCGGGGGTGGGGCGAGCTGTGTGAAGACCACTCTCCCCAACTGGATGCCCCCCCCCCACACCTCCCTCCTTCTCCCTTGTCAGCCCAGGCGCTTGTTCAGCTACGTCGATCCGGGAGCCCACGAGCGGTCTTTGCCTCGCGTTTGCTCCTCGGTAGACGCCCGGTGAAAGCGATGGGCGGAAAAATCGAACTCTTTTCCACTGCATCTCCCTGGGTGATAAAAGGAGGATAAGGGTGCCACGGGCACATCGGAGCAGCAGGGAAGGGTGGCGGGGGGGGATCCACACCGTCCCGTTTTCCTTGCCCGTGACGCGCATCGGGGATGCGCGACGGTGCCAAAAGGGAACATGGAAATGGCTCAAGACGAAAGGGAAAGTCAGAGGCAGGTGGAAATTCCATCTCCCCGGAGCCGCTTGTTTGCGAGCGTCACGGTTTGCGCCGATGACGAGCGGTGATCTCCTCGCTCAGGAAGGGCACCAAGGGACGAGTAACTTTCCGCGCCCGAGGTTCCCCAGTCCGCGCCTCGGGAGCGGCAGGGTTATTCTTGCTTAACACAGACACACACACACACGCACACACGCGCTGAGAATGGAGCGCCGGGTTCTCCCGCGCTGCCTCTTTTCCTCTCTCTCCCCCCCTTCCCTCGCGCACTCCTTGCCTCCCCCCGCCTCTCCATTCCCCATGACGGCGGCTGCCGGACACGCGGGCCATCCAATGGGCTGGCGCCCGAGGGCTGTCCCTGCCCGCCGATTGGTTGGCAGGAGCCCGGCGCTGCGCAAAAACAGACCCGCCGAGCGCTCGGAGCTCAGAAACCGCCAGGCGAGATCACAGGAAACGAGAGCTGGGACCAGGCAGGCAGGCAGGCAGGCAGGCTTCGTGAATGGATTTCCAAAGCCAGAGATAGCAGAAGGGGGGGGGGGGGCAGAAGAAGAAAAAAGGAGGGGGAGGGAGCGGAGCGGAGCCGGACCTTCGCTAGCCCGGAGGCATGAGAGTGCGGCGGGCGAAGGCATTCCTGGAAGAGATGCTGAATGAAATCTCCTAAGAGAAGCTCAACTCAGCCCTGCAAAAATGCAAGGAATTAAAGTTTGGGGCTGCTGAGCTGTTTTCCGCCTTCCCTACTCCCTCCCCCACTGCATTTTTCCCGTTGGCTGTCATCTCTTCTTGTGGCTTCTCTTCATTTCTATTTGCTATATCTATTTTTTTAAGCCAATTCCTCTCGCTCGCTCGCTCCCCCGTCTTTTATGTGCTTTTCTTGCTCGGAAGAGGGCATGCCATCGGTCCTTCCCGGCCACCTTTTCTCATCCTGCTCCCAGCGCGAAGGCAAAGCGAGGACAATCTTGAAATACACCACTTCCCGGGAATTTGCTGCTGCTTCTTCTGCTGCTGTTGCTGCTGCCTCCGCTGCTACTACGACCGTCTCCTCCACCACCACCACCACCACCTCCTCCTCCTCCTCCTCCTCCTCTCCGGCTGCCGCGGTGCAGCTCCAGGACGCTGGGAATAAATTAAAAGGGGCTCCTGTGTCTATATAGCCACCTACCGAGTGCCTGTCTGTGGGTCATTTCTGTCGAAGATCACCGATGAGGTGGCAGCCCTGCCTGGCGCCCTCCCGCACCCGTCTGGGGTGATTTCTCGCCTCCCCCCCGCCCCAGCTCCTTCCTTTTTTTTTTTTTTTTTTATTTGTCTTTCCCTTTCCCCAAAACCATTTTAAGAAAAGCAATGGAGGAGAAAGGAAGAAATGAAGGTGAAGGGATAATCAGAAAACCGTTCTGAAGCTCACATCAATCTCTGCTTGCCCTCTCCTCCCTCCCCCCCCCCCACAGACACGGTGTTTCTCGAAGGAAGAGGAGGAGGAGGGGGGGATTTTGTGTGTGCGAGAGAAGGAGGCATTGTTGGTGTCGGAGGCGGCGGCGGCGGGGGTGGTGGTGGGGAGAGAGCTCTCTTCCCCTTTTGGAGATGGTGCTGTTATTCCCCTTGGCCTTAATCTGGATGGTGGAGGGGGTCCTTTCGCAGCTTCACTACACGGTGCAGGAGGAGCAAGAGCATGGCACGTTCGTGGGGAATATCGCCGAAGACCTGGGCTTGGACATTACAAAACTTTCCGCTCGCCGCTTCCAGACGGTGCCCAATTCGCGGAGCCCTTACCTGGACCTCAACCTGGAGACGGGCGTGCTGTACGTGAACGAGAAGATCGACCGGGAGCAGATCTGTAAGCAGAACCCGTCGTGCCAGCTGCATCTGGAGGTCTTCTTGGAGAACCCGCTGGAGCTCTTCCGCGTGGAGATCGAAGTGCTGGACATCAACGACAACCCGCCCGCCTTCCCGGAGCCCGACCTGACGGTGGAGATCTCGGAGAGCGCCACGCCGGGCACCCGCTTCCCTTTAGAGAGCGCCTTCGACCCGGACGTGGGCACCAACTCGCTGCGCACCTACGAGATCACCCCCAACAGCTACTTCTCCCTGGACGTGCAGACGCAGCCCGACGGCAACCGCTTCGCCGAGCTGGTGCTCTCCAAGCCGCTGGACCGCGAGCAGCAGGCGGTGCACCGCTACGTGCTGACAGCCGTGGACGGCGGGCAGCCCCAGCAGCGCACCGGCACCGCCTTGCTCACCATCCGCGTCTTGGATTCCAACGACAACGTGCCGGCCTTCGAGCAGCCCGTCTACACCGTCTCGCTGCCGGAGAACTCGCCGCCGGGCACGCTGGTGCTGCAGCTGAACGCCAGCGACCCGGACGAGGGCCAGAATGGCGAGATCATCTACTCGTTCAGCAGCCACATCTCGGCCCGGGCCCGGGAACTTTTCGGCATCTCGCCGCGGACGGGCCGGCTGGAGGTCAACGGCGAGCTGGACTACGAGGAGAGCAGCGTCTACCAGGTGTACGTGCAAGCCAAGGACTTGGGGCCCAACGCCGTGCCGGCGCACTGCAAAGTGCTGGTGCGGGTGCTGGACGCCAACGACAACGCGCCCGAGATCAGCTTCTCGACGGTCAAGGAAGCCGTGAGCGAGGCGGCGGCGCCCGGCACGGTGGTGGCTCTCTTCAGCGTCTCCGACCGCGACTCGGAGGAGAACGGGCAGGTGCAGTGTGAGCTGCTGCAAGGCGACGCGCCCTTCCGCCTCAAGAGCTCCTTCAAGAACTACTACACCATCGTGACGGAAGGGCCGCTGGACCGCGAGCAGCCCGGCGGCGACGCCTACACGCTGACCGTCGTGGCGCGGGACCTGGGCCAGCCGGCGCTGAGCACCAGCAAGTCCATCCAGGTGCGCGTCAGCGACGTGAACGACAACGCGCCCCGCTTCTCGCAGCCCGTCTACCAGGTCTACGTGAGCGAGAACAACGTGCCGGGCGCCTACATTTACGCCGTCAGCGCCACCGACCGCGACCAGGGCGCCAACGCGCAGCTGGCCTATTCCATCCTGGAGAGCCAGATCCAGAGCATGTCGGTCTTCACCTACGTCTCCATCAACTCCGAGAACGGCTTCCTGTACGCCCTGCGCTCCTTCGACTACGAGCAGCTCAAGGAGTTCAGCTTTCAAGTGGAGGCCCGCGACGCGGCCGGCGGCGGCAGCAGCGACGAGCCCGATGGCGAGGAGGCCCTGGCCGGCAACGCCACCGTCCACATCGTGGTGGTGGACCAGAACGACAACGCGCCCGCCATCGTCAGCCCGCTGCCGGGCTTCAACGGCACGCCGGCCCGGGAGGTCCTGCCCCGCGGCGCCGAGCCGGGCTACCTGGTGACCCGCGTGGCGGCCGTGGACGCCGACGATGGTGAGAACGCGCGCCTCACCTACAGCATCTTCCGCGGGAACGAGGCGAGCCTTTTCCGCATGGACTGGCGCACGGGCGAATTGCGCACCGCGCGCAAAGTGCCCGCCAAGCGCGACCCGCAGCGGCCCTACGAGCTGGTCATCGAGGTCCGCGACCACGGGCAGCCTCCCCTCTCCTCCACCGCCGCCCTCCACGTCTTCCTGGTGGACAGCGCCGTGGAGCGCCAGGGGGCTGGCGGCGGCGGCGGTGGGGGAGCCGGAGGGGGAGCCGGCGGTGGGGGGCTGGGCCCCGGGGGCGCAGGGGGCCCCGGGGGCGAGCACCGGCCCAGCCGCTCCGGAGGAGCGGGCGGAGGAGGAGGAGCGGGCGACTCTTCCCTGGACCTGACTCTGATCCTGATCATCGCCCTGGGCTCGGTCTCGTTCATCTTCCTCCTGGCCATGATCGTGCTGGCGGTGCGGTGCCAGAAGGAGAAGAAGCTCAACATCTACACCTGCCTGGCCAGCGACTGCTGCCTGAGCTGCTGCTGCTGCTGTTCGGGTTGCAGCCGCCAGGCGCGGGCCCGCAAGAAGAAGCTGAGCAAGTCCGACATCATGCTGGTGCAGAGCTCCAACGTGCCCAGTAACCCGGCTCAGGTGCCCGTCGAGGAGTCGGCCAGCTTCGGCTCCCATCACCACAACCAGAACTACTGTTACCAGGTCTGCCTCACCCCCGAGTCGGCCAAGACCGACCTGATGTTCCTCAAGCCCTGCAGCCCTTCCCGAAGCACCGACGCCGAGCACAACCCCTGCGGGGCGATCGTCACGGGATACACCACCGACCAGCAGCCGGACATTATCTCCAATGGCAGTATATTGTCCAGCGAGGTAAGAGACCTGACCCCTGTCCTCTGCTTCCCGCCGTCTCCAAGGTGGCTCTTTACCCCAGGACCCTTTTTCTTGCCCCCCCCCAATGCCACCTCAAAACCACCCCTTTTAATTTTCACTGAATGATGCATATTTATTGAGGAGAGGCTGCCTAGATGCCCTAAGCACATCGATCTCCCCTGAATTTGGAAGCTCAGCAGGGTCTGCTCTGGTTAGTACTTGGATGGGAGGCCACCAGGGAATACCAGGTGCTGTAGGCGCCTGGAGTAGGAACTGGCAAACCACTCCAGTATTCCTTCCAAGAAAACTCCATGGACGTGGGGTCATGAAGGGTTAGTGACTACTGAAATGACACAACACACACATTGAGGAGAGGTGACCCCCCCTCCCACTGGCTTCAGTGGCCAAGCTCAGGAGTGTTTACTCAGAAGAAAGGCCCTTTGCCACTCAAGGGATGGCCCTTCCAAACAAGGTCCCACTAGCTTGGAGCTGTTGGGGTTGCAAGGTATTATGGTTACCACTAGTAGTAAAGTTACTACAGGCTGCCTTCTCCTAGTAGTGCACAAGGAGTAGGCCTGTTGCCCTGTAATTTTCTTTTTCTGTGCAAATGCTTGGATGGCTCTAGTTTGAATTGAAGACACTGCCAGATCTGCTGTGTGTTTCCTTTTGTCAGACTGTTGATTGCTGCCACAGTATTGCTCCAGGCAATAGTAGATGAGTAGCAAATTGATGGATGTCATCTCTGTAAGAGCTAAGCCATTTCTTTACCAGCACATGCTCCTGATTGCAGGAGCCTTCCCACGCAGATTTGCCATCAAATTACAGTGCACCTTTCCCTTATTCTGCACTGTCTCTGATTCCTCCCCCTTTTGCACTGCAATCCTGTACACACATAGCTAAGGGTGGCCCCACCAATTGTACTGGGACTTTCACCTCAGTAACAATAACTGCACGTCTCATTGCATCATTTCCTGCATACACATCTCCAAATAACCTCTTAATGTTTCTTTCACTCCATGTAACAGCCATGAAGCAAATTTGAACAGTTCTGTGTTTTCTGAGATAGTCAGTGGCTCACATTCAGGGGCATAAGCAGTTGCACTTTGAAGATCGTTTGAGAAATTGTGGCTGAAGGACCACATTATGTGCCTTTCAATGAAGCCTGTGGCGTCTTCCATTTTCTGTATCAAGCCAACATAGCCTTAGGTTAGGTGCCAAGATGCATCTTCACTCTTTGTAGGCCAGTTAATGTATCTGAGGGCCACTTAAAAAGGAAGGGAAACCTCTCTGGTTATTTTATTGCTCTTTTCCGGAACAAATACAGCAGACATAAATGTACCTCTTTAGTCATCTCTCTACAATGCAGCAGTTAAAAAAAATGAATGAAAGAAAAAGAACTCCACACACACACACACACACACACACACACACACATTTGTGTCTAGGAATGCTTGCATTTATGATTAAGGCTATGAAGAAATTCTCTTGTGGCGTTTATACACGTCTAACTACCAGGCAGCAGTTTTAATTAATTTGGGAATTAAAGATTTATTAATTAACTGTCCATAAGTCTAGCAGCGTCGCTCCATAGTATCTTGTTAAGGAAATGTATGCAGACCTCTGTCATAATGCACTGCCTTGTGTTGTCTTTGTGTATCTGCCTATTTTCTTCCATTAAAATAATTTCATCTAGAGGTTAAACTGTGTATGCATTTTCTGTGCCTGTTACTGGGAAACAAAGCACATTGGGGGGCCTATGAAGTCAGTTCCCAATGCGTTGCCTTGCTTTGTGTATTCAGAAGCAACTTCTATTGAGTTCAGCTTAATTTATTCCTAGATAAGTGTATTCAGAATTACAGCCTTTCAGTACTTATATGCATTATCCATTTATATATTTATTTTCATTGCTTCAAAGGATTTTTTAAAATAAAGATGTGCTTTTTAAGAACTCTGAGAACATGTTTTCTTCCTGTCTTTACATTTTTATTTATCTTCCTTGCTTTTCAGCTGTACAGATATATTTCCTTGTTGGATGTTATATTGAAATAGATATAGGTATCCAGTAGGAATGTGCTTTATTTGGAATAAATAGCCCCCTCACCTGATATTCTCTATGGGGCAGAAGTTATTAGTAAGTAAAAGAATGGGATTCATGTTCTGTCATAGCTGGAGAATCCCTGTTTATTGCCCTTAGAGCTAAACCTCCAGTTCTCACCTTTAGTGCTATATCTCTGGTTCTTTGATCCTGTGAGTAATGGTAATGTAGGGGGTAGATGAGATACCCTTATATTTCCATTGAGTGTTTAATGACTTAATCACACAGACACACTTGTATATCCCTTATGATAATGGTAAATTCACAGGCTGCATGCCTGCAACCCCCCTCCAAAAACTTGGGATTTAATTTATTTTCCTTATCCTTTTTCTAGACTAAACACCAGCGTGCAGAACTCAGTTATCTAGTTGATAGACCTCGGCGGGTAAACAGGTAGGACCTCCTCATTCCTGATTTCCTAAATTAATGGCCCTAATTTTGATGTAGCCTGAGATGTATTTCAGCAAATATGAAGGAGGATGTGGAAATATGTTTACTGCAGATGTTGAATAATAGCTGAGGGATATAAAAATGAATTTGCTCAGACAGTACCATTAAACAAAATAAATCGCCCCTGAATGAACGTCTTTGAATTATGGCTTTGGGTGAGTCTCTCGGAGATTACCTGAAAAGAGAGTGGAATCTCATTTTGTGCTGCCCTGAAACGTGCCTCCAATGCTTATGAGCCTCTCTGCAAGGACCTGGCAGATAATATTGACTTCCTTGTGCACATTTTGCCTCCTAGCTTAAGCCAACCCCACACCAATTGTTTAGAACAATTGCCAGGAATGCAGGCAATGTGATAAAGGCCACTATAGCATCTGTTCTGGCTGAGCTATTAACACCTAAATGTACCAGTTCTGTGGGTGATGGAGAAAGAATGCTAAGCAGAAACCCAGCCATCCGAAGAAGGTCGGGTTGAGTGCAGCACCTCATGTGGCCATGTGATGGCAGAAGAATGTTTTATGACTTTCCCTTTTCCTGGGTGTTCAAATATTAACCCCCCCCCTTTTAAATGTTTCTAGTTCTGCATTCCAGGAAGCAGACATAGTAAGCTCTAAGGACAGTGGTCATGGAGACAGCGAGCAAGGAGACAGCGATCATGACGCCACTAATCGAGGTCAATCCTCTGGTAAGTCTGATAAGGGGAAATCTAAATATTTGATCTTTTAATAAGAGAGGCAGCAAGGGCAATTACAGAGAGATAAATAAATAATAGACTGGGAGTAATGAGATACAGAGTGTTGGTCCTCTTAAGTGCATAGACAACTGGATGGACTTAAAGAGATCCACCACATGTTATACAAAGAAGGGCCTACTTTTGCATACATGTGCCCATGTACATGTGCATATTTATTCACATGTAGCTGTGAAGAAACAACATGTTTGGACTTTAAATGACAAGAGGGATTTGGGCTGTTTATTTTTTGTGATTGACTTGTCTCGTGTGTGTTGGTGGTACAGCGATCTGGCAACTTTTATGACAGGTAGAAAGATCATTTGAAAAGCTGTCAAGCAGTTCTCGAAGCAGATGGCAGCAGCAGTCTAACAGGGTGATGCTGAAAGGGTGTGTGCTGGGAAGGGGGTGGGGGACAGACAAAGAATCGTGACTCAAAGAAAAGTTGGATTGTGACTCTATTGGGAATGTACAGTATAGTGATCAGTGCTGCCTCAGTGTGGTGAGATTTACGGCATTTTGCATTTGAAGGATTCCACTGCTTTGGGATCTACTCATTATCCCACTGACAAGGGAGCCCCATTGAAATGGGACATTTGGATTAACAACCGTGGGCTGTGTGACATTCTGGTCTTTGTTTGTCTAACCCTTGCACTTTAGCTGATGGAGCGCCTTGTTTGTGGAGGCCTCTGATTCTCCTGGAGTTCACTTGGCTTTACCGTGCCCTGCAGTTTAGTAGGTGTCAATGCCAATGGTCACTAGATTGTAATCGACAGAGGTCTTGGAATCCAGGATTAGCTGTCTTAAGCTCTCACCTTCTGCAGTTTGTAAGAGCTCCAGGGGGAGTTGGTGGAAAGAATGCTAGTCTCAGCGGATGCTCTGAGGAGGTAAAGGGTGGCTCCCTGCCCCCACCACAGAAATCCTCGAAACTAAAGCCTCAGACTGAATGCTCTCTATATAACCATCAGCAGAGAGAGGGACAGGGTGGAGGCCATGGAAGCATGTTTTTCGCCTCACTCTGGGAAGCCTGGGCACATTACTGGGCATGCCAGAGGCTGGGGGCTGGGAAGTGGGAACTTGGTTCAATGGCTGCTTTATGTTGCTGCAGGTCATTAATATGCAGACCTAATGAGACTTGAGGAATGCCAAAAGCCTCTGAACTCCATACTCCTTGCAGGGCTTCATGCTCAGAGAACACAGCATTTATTTTGTGTCTGGGAACCTGACAACAAACCAGCTCCTGCCAGAAGTTTACATAAAAACACAGAGAGCCACTTTATTTATTTATTTATTTATATATTTATTTATTCATTCATTCATTCATTTATTCAGTGCCTTATATTTGGCATATGATGTATGATTGTCTTCTAAATACATGGATTGAGCCTCTCTCCTTCCTGCCAACCAACTGTTTCAAGCACTTTTGCCTCCTCTGGGTGGCAAAAGTCAATTCTTGAAGGTTATAAAAATCCTCCTTTGCTTTATTTTGTTGTCTATTGACCTCCTCTCCTTTCAACATTGCTTTCTCTCTCTCCCTCCCCCCCTCTCAATCTCTCTCATACACATTTTATTGCAGCACTCATTGCCATGAACATTTCACTCAGCTTATTCCCTCAACATAATGAGCCATAATAGCCAAATAGGAGAGGAAGAATAAACATCTGCACACAGGGCTGAAATGCAGAGGCTGAATGTGGGAATATAATCATTGTGGTACATATCAAGAAAAATGCCACCTCCCCCCCCAAAAAAAAACCCAAAACACCCCATCCCAAACCCAAAAAACATTTATTGTAAAAGCATATACTCATTTTTCTGTACTTAGTGGTCTTTTTTTTAAATGGGTTCTCTCAAATTAGATTATTCATAATGTGTTCAGACTTAGTGTCTCGTGTTATATTGAACCAATTCATGAATGCTTTTCAATTTACAACATAGGAACAGAGCTCTGAAAGCACTGAGGAACAGAGCTCTGAAAGCACTATGTTTTGTTTTGTTTTTGACTATGCATTTCTCTTTTAGTAACAAATATAGCAAGCTGAAATGCATGAGATTAAGTAAATTGAAATCCACTGATTTCCTATGTGTGGACTGTGGCATCCCTGGTTGCCTGTTAGCTTAAATTCCCATTTTGTTCCAATGGAAATGAGAGGAATGAGTTGCATTCAACTCTTCCTTTTGAGTCTAATGAAAATTAATATTTTGAACACTAGCTTAAATTAATAAACCTATTACTCCTGGGGATTTTTTGTTGTTCAGTCGTTCAGTCGTGTCCGACTCTTCGTGACCCCATGGACCAGAGCTCGCCAGGCCTTCCTATCCTCCACTGCCTCCCGGAGTTTTGTCAAATTTATTTTGGTTGCATCGATGACACCGTCCAACCATCTCATTTTCTGTCGTCCTCTTTTCCTTTTGCCTTCAATTTTTCCCAGCATCAGGGACTTTTCCAAGGAGTCCTCTCTTCTCATGAGGTGGCCAAAGTACTGGAGCCTCAGCTTCAAAATCTGTCCTTCCAGTGAACATTCGGGGTTGATTTCTTTGATTTCATTCTGGGGATTTAGAGTGGTCATTTTGCATAACTCTTTTTGCATGTCTGAAGATGTATTCATGGTGCATGCTGGAATATCCAACCTATTATCTGACCTTAGGCTACATACATTAAGTTCCATGAAAGATGAAAAACTTCCTTCTTTCACCTGTCAAGGTTTTTTTTAGTAAAAAAAGGTAAAGGTTCCCCCTGCACATGCATGCTAGTCATATCTGACTCTAGGGGCGGTGCTCATATCCGTATTCAAGCCCAAGAGCCAGTGTTGTGCAAGTTCATGGCCATGTGGCTGGCATGGCTTCAAGGAAACACTGTTTTACCTTCCCACTTTTTACGGCAGTACCTATTTATCTACTTGCATTTACATGCTTTTGAACTGCTAGGTTGGCAGGAGCTGGGGTTAACAGCGAGAGCGCAGTTCGCTGTATGGCACCCGGGATTTGAACTGCTGAGCTGCCAAATTTGCAGCCAACAGTTTTCATTACGCTAGCCCGCTGAGTCACCACACCTGTAACAGCTGTTAAAAAAAGTATTTCACCCCTGCCTTGTTCCTATCTTTTTCTCTCCATTGAATCTGTGAAAAAGTGGGAACTATAGGATGTAATGAATTTCAGTAGTGTACAACAATATAGAGGATTTTCAAGGAAATTATTTTGTCATGTGTTATACAAATGATTGTATACGTACATATATGTAAGTACAGAAAGTAAAAACTGAGGAATATAAGCAGTGCCATATTGTGCAGGAAGAAATAAAAAAGATGTTAATAAGTGAACTTTAATGTTTTAAGCTTCTACTTTTGTTAATGCTCTAATTCTGCTACTAGTTAGAACAATTCAGTACAGTTAGATATCAATCAATCAGTCTTTACCGTATGGTCATTGACCTCATAAAAATACTTTAAAATGTGTCTTTTAGTTGTTAGAGAGCTATTTTCATATGCACATGTTCATGTCATTGAAGTACATAGCTGTTGTCCCAGTCATATGAAATGGTATCTTGTTCTCCAGTCCCTTGTTTCTTTTAAATGAGTCAATACATTTGTATTAGATTGTTACATCCTATCATTTAATATTTCCCTTTCTCCTCACCTTCGTGTTTTCTTTCATTCTAGCTAAATGACCTTTACTTGTCTTTCAGACCAGAAATTACTCCATGGTAGAACCATGTTCATATTTTAAAATGGTTGATAAGTCATGCTTGCCTGGATGTAAGCTCATCTATGTCCCATTTAGAACCCAAAATGCCCCATTGACAAATGGACCTTCTGTTCCTCCCTCCCTCTCCCTCGTCTCGCTCTGTGGTTTGCACTGTTTGTGGAATCTGAGAAATTATAGTCCAAAAACACAAACCTACACATCTCTGTATGAATATACACCACTTTCTGATTCTGTTTTTATTTAGTTTGTGGTGTTGTGGAGTCGTTATTTTATTATTTTAGTTGCTGTCTGTCCTGCTTAAGTATATAAGCCACCTCAATTAGTGTTTCACTAACTCGGGTGGTCTAGAAGCTCAATAAAATAAATAAATAAATAAATAAATAAATAAATAAATAAATAAATAAAATTTTCTCTGAGGTTAATGAAAAATTGAACCACACCCCCCCAAAAAAAATCAGTTAGTTAATGAAAACAAAGTAAAACAAATAGAAGATGATAAGAATGGTGTGCCAATTAAAAAAAAAAGCAGAAGTATCTTTTAAAAATTGAAGGACTGGAAAGCATTGGAAGATAAAATGATCTTCTGTTGTATCCTGACGTGCCCAGAGGCCCACTAGTGAGCCTTTCTTTGGAATAGTGGTAATTCAATAGCCAAGGCACCACCACGAAAAAGTCCCTCTTTATTTACCTTGTGTTTTTCAAACTAACTTTGCAAGGAGTCTAGAGAAGCTCAGATTGTCCTATCCCTAATGTCCCTATCCCTAATGTCATTAATACGTCAAAGCTCCTTTTGTCTTGTCATTTGACAATTTGGACAATGGTCTCATATAATAATAGGAATATATGTGTTTTCTTTAAAATCTGCCCTTATTTTCTCTCTTCCTTTATTCCCACCCAATTTGAGTCACCCTATGTGTGGCCTTTGCTCACATCCTGATTGGGGTGGGGGGCTCTGCATAGCCAGCTCTCACATATTGAGCTCCAAACCACTCAACTTGAATTAGTTTGGTAAGATTCCATTAAAATAGCAGCATCCAAGGGATGTTATTTATTTCTAGGATTTAAATACATTCCCTACAACTCTTCACTCTATCACTCTCCAAACCTAAAATTCCAACTTTCTTATTTAGAATAACTCCCTATTCAATCTCTGTAGCCCTCGAGGTTGCTTCTAAGACTCGGGGCATTATGTCTTTCAGATGATTTGGACCCAAGCCAAATTATCATTTTGGCCTGTAAAAATTAATGCCAGCCCTTTGCATAAACCTATAAATAGAATAAGCTGCCTAGATGCCCTAAGCACATCCGATCTCGCCTGATTTCGGAAGCTAAGCAGGGTCGGCCCTGGTTAGTACTTGGATGGGAGACCACCAGGGAATACCACGTGCTGTAGGCGCCTGGAGTAGGAACTGGCAAACCACTCCAATATTCCTGCCAAGAACACTCCATGGGCATGGAGTCATGAAGAGTCGGTCACGACTGTAACGACACAACACACATAAATAGAGTGCAACACAGTTTTTTTCATCATTAACTGTTATTTCTTAACATGTGGAATTGTATGAAGTCCAGATGAAAGTGTGGATTCCTGCTGTAATCAGTCACAGTACTGTTAAAATAGGATGATATTTGTATTGTTAGGACTTTAGAGGATTAATATTTTTATAAAAGAGTCAACAATTGAATAAGATATCAACACTGAGGGTAAGGAGACATTTAGAGAGGATGAAAACAAGCTCAACAAGTTTATTCTGAAGTTCAGTAGACACAATAATTCCACTGTAGAAATTAATTTAATGTCCAGAAAAGATGCTACAATTGTGCTTATTCTTGGTAAAGACAAATATTTTTTTTTTCTACAAGATAGTTTCCATTAAAAATGTCTTTCTTTGGGCACACCGTCTCCTGAAAATGAATCTTTCTAAGAAGTTTCTCTCTCTCTCTCTCTCTCTCTCTCTCTCTCTCTCTCTCTCTCTCT
>JAHTLZ010000330.1:30471219-30517711 GCA_023846285.1 Phrynocephalus versicolor
TGTGTGTGTGTGTGTTTATGCTGTGTGATGGAAACATCTGTCTTCTGGAACCTGGCCCTAAGCCATCACCTTGTTTCATCTAGATGATTGTGAAATATCCACATGCAGTTGATGCTGACTGGAGCAGACTGGACTGCTGGGTTGGGGGAGACTAAGGAGGAAAGCATTTTTCAGTCCTGTGCTGAGCTTTATTGTAGGAGAATGTGAGATTTCGATTGCATGCCAGCTTGAGAGCTTTGCTTGTAGGCACTGCTATGAATGCACTGTGGAAACATCATTTTCCAGCTTATAAATGAGTGTCTGATGGGCTTTAGTTTTTGTTGCTCTCTAAGCATTTACAAGAAAATGGATCAGTGAGTCCACCATCAAGAGTTGCATCTGTATTGGAGAGTAGTTACATGTATAACATTCTGCTGCCAAGGCATTTTTTAAGAACCAATTCTCAATTCATAAATAGACCTGTTTGGAGTTCAGTTATATAAGCAATGTTCCTTTATCATTTCTGGGTGAAGAATAACAAATAAAAAAGATCAACATTTCCAAAGGGGCAGCATTTCACCTTTCATCCCACGGGTTCCTGCAATTTAGTCTTCCTGTGGGGATTGTTTTGGTGCTTATATTGTGTTGGAAGACATGAGGTTTAACATGTGGAAAGGGTTTTAGATAATTCTCTGACAGCAAGTAACTGTTGATTCTGGTGTTTGGGTCTTCTCTTTCAATATTGTTCACACTGCTCTAGAGTCTGCTGTGATGTTAATGTGTAGGGAATCTTGCAGTAGAAAATAGATGGGACAGATATGAATATCCATTGATAAAAGCTTCATTAGAGTGTCTTTTCAGGTGGAGGAATGAGAAACGTGACATAAATGTTGCAGAAAGTGGGTGTACTTGGACAGAAAAAAAATCTGGCAGACTTATTACTTACAATTGCATTTTTAATTGGTTAATTAGACAGTCATACTTTGAAGATTATTCAGAACCTCTAGAGGCTTTGCATGCAGAGAGTTTTTCCCCTTCTTCTCTTTAATTTAATCAAGAAGAAACAAATCTCAAAAGTGCCTCATACTTTAGAGTGAAATGTGTGATTTTCTATACATTTTAGAAAGGCTCTGTTGCTGAATACAGGTAGCATGGTTTTGTCCCACGGAATTGAGTTGGAATGCACTCCATCTTTAGACATGACTAAGTACACTCCAGGTTTTCCTTCTGGAGAAGAGTGAGTGGCAGAAAAGAAAGGCTTTTTTACTTTGTCTCAAAGATGTTACTTGGTTACTCCATTTAACTACTGCTGTCTTCTGTAGCACTCTCTTTATAATTAAATGTTTCCTGGCAGGCAGCTAGTAGATCTAGTGTTAGTAGACCCTGTTCATGCATCTTTATTTAGAGGAGAAAATGCTGTAGGTCACGTTCTTGTAGTGTGGAATATTATTGAGACATACTCAGCATTTATTTTTAGAACTCTTTTTCTGAGACATGTTTACAATATACAACTCATTACTGAAAAACAATTAAATACTTGAATAAACAATTAAATGTCAAATTACCTCATGCTTTCAAGAAAGATGTGTAATTTCTTGTAAGCTTTATAAAGGCTTTGGCCTTGTGAACAGACAATTTTAAAGAAACATTTCCCTCCTCAAAATTCATCAACTGTATCTTTTTCAAGCCTCCACCTCTCCCTGGTAGATGGGTATGAAAAATGGTTAAATTAGTTGAGAGCAGTCAGATAATCGTAAGGGTGATGGAGGAGTCGAGATGGAAATGTTTGAGTGACTGAAGGTACTTTCTCATTAATAAGATTCTCCGTTTATGGAAGGCAGAGGGAGATAAGCAGACATTTCCATTTAATTTTCAGTGGCAGGACTTTCGTGAAAAGTCAGAAGCTATCACAAATACAAAATGTACATAAGCTTTCAAAGAACCAAATGTTCTTCTTCTGAACAAGTGAAACAACTCTTAATAATGACAACACATGAATACTATTTCTTCCTCTTTCAAACTATCCACTACCCCAAGTTGCAATGTGGGAATGCTGGGCACAACATTTTTTTAATTCTTTGCTTTGTTTTACTTTGGTTTGGTTTGGCATTTTTATATGTGTGTATGAGGTGGGAGCTATTATCTTCACGCTGGAAGCAGGAGAAATACATATGCAAATCATCAGCCAATCCCAGCAGGAGGGCAGGGTATTGTATGGTATAAAAAGGGTGGAGCCTGGTCTGTGAGGGAGTTTTTGGAGTTGAGAGTTTAGAGCTGAGAGAGCTGAGAGAGCACAGCTCTGTTAGAGTTCAGTCAGGCAGGTTAGGTGTGAGGGCTTCACTATTTACTGTTTATTAAAGACAGGGAGGCTTGAATGTTTGAGTTAATCTATTTTATTTTTAAGGCAATGCATACCAATGTCAGTCATTGTTGTATTTATTTATTTTCTCAATAAACATCATTATTTTTATATTATACATCTGAGTCTGTCCCAGTTCATAAGGCGATGATTTAAAAGGTGGCAGCATTACCAAGTGGATCCTGTGAAGATAAATAATTTGGTTCCCTACACTTCACATTTTCATCACAATTACACGTTTAAAAGGGAGGTGTCATCACATATGTCTAAACAGATAAACTGTCCTCCATCCTGAACATAGGTGTAAATAGGCTTCTGGAGCTATTGCATAAATGCACATGGCATTGCAAACTTTAAAACAGTAGGTTTTTGTGCCTGGATTAAAATTGCTTGTTAGAATCTACTGATTAAAACAAGTCATTCACATGAAAAGCAAATGGTCAAGAACTACAGTAAATTCCCTAAATGCAGTAACACACAAAATGCATCCTTCTTTCATGCATATGAAATAATCCATTCTGTATGCTTGTTTGCTCAGGCCCAAGTCATACTGAATTCACTAGTGCTTATTCCCTGGTAAAATACTGGTAGGTGTGCAGCCTGAGTCTATGTTTTGAAGCATGGTAGTAGTCAGGTAAATGTGCAGCCAACTACGTTTCTAGACACTATGTCTTCCTCATTCTCTATTTACTGAATCTGTGCATCACCAGCTGTGCTTCTATTGCAACAATTCTAGGTCATTATGGTGCCATGAAAAAACACCTGTGAGAAACCATTTGGTAAAATGCTGTTATGTTATAAACCATCTAAAATGTGGCAAATACTGAACTGGAATTAAAGTCTGCATATGCGCTCATGTAATTTCCAAACAATCTACATCTCTCTTTATTGTATTGTAAGATATAATAGCCTGAATCATCAAGCGTTGTGGGAGGAAAGGCTGTGAATGTTATATTCTATCTTTTCAAAGATTTGGGTTGGGGAGGAATCTTTTCTTAATTTCACTCACCTTCTCACAAATGCTGCAAGCAATGTGCTGACAGGATGAGTTCTTTGGTAGAAAAATAAAGCAGACAGTTGAAGAAGGCAACCTGGCAATTTGCTCTTCTCATTCTAGAAGCAGTTCTTACCATCTTTCTCACAGTGCAATCATACATGCATCTGCTCAGAAATATTCCACAGCTTATTCTCAGATAAAAATGTAGGACAGAACTACATACTACTCTGGCAGTTTCCCTCCAGTACAAAACAAGGAAGTCTATCATTCTTTGTCCTAATCCATCTGTTTTCTAGTAATCCTGTGTTTTGGAGCTCCCCTCCTTAATAAAAGAACACACCAAATGTGCAACATAGATACTTTGCTCTTTTATGCAGTGTTACTATTTAGTAACAGTAACAATAACCAGGTAACAACAATAATACTGTATTGCCCAGCCAATTCAGCTTTTTGGCAATGCTTTCCAGGGATTTCTAGGCATAAAGTACTTAAAAGTAACTTCCCATTCCCTTCTTCTGGAAACGCCATGGGAATAATAAATAAATAAATGTTGCAGCATGCCCAAAGCTATACAGGCTGGCTCTACTCCCAGGAGTCACAGTGGGAAATAAAACTCTTCACCTCTGCCTCCATAGCCAGGTACATAACTCACTTAGTCGTCCAACCCACTCTTTTTCTGTACTATATTCTGACATGTTCCAGCTAAGTTCTTTACTGGAAGCCTGCAAATGTTGCATTCACGTCCTTGATTACAAAAGCCACTGAATTTTGCAGGGCTTATGCTTGATAGATAAAACGGCACTGGGAAGTTTCACTGATTTCAGAGCTCAGTACACATTACTGGTACCAGCTGGACTAACCTTGCAGTCTACGGTTTACTCAGAAGAAAGCACCACTGAATTCATTGGGATTTTATTCTAGCTCAAGGTTGTATAGAATGGCTTCCTTAAAGTTCTTCGGTGGAGGTGGATCATATTGTTAATTTACCGTGGTGTATTTCTGCATTTTCATTTACTGAATTATACTGTTCTTTAATTTATTTGGTTCACTGCAGTTGGCAGCAGAAATCAAAGGAGTCTGTAGTTTGAAACCTGATATGAACTTGTAAACAGCAGGTAGTTTCTACTGAAAAGCTAAATTGGGGATGGGAAATTAAAACAGAGCTTTGTTCTTGAATAATTTTTCAAATGTTTCTCACTAGAGGAGGAAAATACCCTTGTTTGATTCTTCTCCTCATGTCTTGGCATCAGTTTCAGAAATGGGATTTTGCCTGCTGAAAATGTTCAATAAATGTAGTCAAGGCACTTGGAGTCCTTGTAGAAAATATTGGCAGAATCCCATTCGTGTTCTTGTAGGGTATGTGTGATTTGTGGAGACTGGAGACTAATAGTAGATAACTTCTGGCAAACCATGGCATGTCTTGGCCACATTTCCTGGAAATGAAATTAACATGCACCTTAGCACCTCAGCAATGAGCCACCATTAACCACAGTGATCTTGTAAAGTTTGCATAAAGACCAATAGACTTCCAGCTGATATGACTTCTTTCTTCATTTGCTTAATTTTTAAATTAAATATAATTTTTAAAGTGTAAATTTAACTTCTGTGAGTGTAATATCAGCTTGAAGATCCAATAACAAAAAATATAAACAGAGAGAACAAAAATATCCACATTTACTTTTTAATTGTGGTCCTTTTCCTCCTCTTCCACCAGCAAAGTATAATCTGATGATTTATTTCATGACAGATTGGTATGTCTTCCCCACTATTCCTCCTTTAAATTTTTAATCCCACCAGCTATTCATGTTTGCATTCCTCCACAGCTCACCCATCACTGCTGCATGTCAGTTACCAGTAGAAGGCAGCTATCAAAGCCTAAACTTGTATTGTGTATGGCTTAACAAAACTGCTACCACAAAGGGAAATTTATCTGAAATAAATTCCCTTACGTTTTTGTGATTTGTCATGAGTTAAAAATTATCTGCTTCTATTTGTACAAATCAAATTAAAAGTGGATGCCACGGCCAAATCTGAAACACTGGTCTTGGTGACAAGAAAGTGGGCATTCCTCACCAGGAAATGTAACCTGTAGAAATGGTCATCCATTCTTAAATTCCAGCAGAAAGAGCAATGCAGTTTAATGGTCTAGTGGTAAATGAATCCTATTATTTACAGCCAGTGGCTTGCCAGCTGAGTTGCGAGGCTGCCATGGTGCATTGCCAGTGGGTCTTGGCCCAGGATGTTGGCAGCTGATGATCTTAGGTTTACAGTGTTGGTGAATGGGTCATATAGATTGCACTGTTGGCACTACAGGTCCTGAATATTAATGAGCTATGGGGCTTTGGGAGCATGTGTGTATAGAGGCGAGTTAGTTTTAATCTGACTGTTGACAGCCAGATTAATGAGGATCTTGATCTGATACAAAGCATACACAGCTTTAAAATACTTCATTTCTTTCCCAAAAAAGTTATAAGAAGTAAGTTCTTATCACTGATCTCCTGTAGTAGGATCTAAATGATCATGTCACTTTGAGTCAACTTCAACTCTGAAGATCTCACACATTTCTGCTTCTTTGGCAAATCGGGTCCAATGACAAGATACCAGTCAGTCTATTGAAAGGTCAATGAGAAGGTAGTCAATGGAAATCTTGTTTGTCATTTGAAAATTGAATAACTTTAAAGGATTGGTAGGGAAATTCTTTCATGATGACACGATCCTAGATTTACTGGTATAGAGTTAGCATTCACATAATAGTATCGGGCAGGATCTGTGTCACATCAGACTTGGGTTGCCCTTGTTGCCACTAATTACAGCAATTATGCCATAGGTTTTTCTTCAGCTCCTAATATAGTTTAGAGAATTTTCAGAGACCAGGTAATGAGAAGTACTTTGAAAGAAATAGTGATAAAATCTGCCCCTGTAAGATCATATTCCTTCCTTCTGAACAGAGAGTATAATCTCTTCTCTGCCCATGTATAGTCATGTTTCAAGGTCATTCTCTTTTTTCAAATGGAGGAAAATGGTTTTTTCCCATTTTGTCACAAATGCTATCTTTTTCTCCTCTTCTGGGCACTGTATCTCCCATTTCATATCGTGCTAACCCCTTGTTGATAATAACTGGGCATCAAACTGATGGCAGTGCATTTGATGGCATGGGACTTGTTTTTATGATGGCTCCATAGAGGAGCTTTTTTGTTTTTTTTGTTCTAACAACATTACTTGCCCTCTTGCTATTGTTTTGCCATTGATAGAGCACTATTGTGCATCTTTTCTTTTGAATGGCAGTACTGGCTTTTGAAGACTTAATTGTCAAATCCTTTATTGGTAGATGGGTGTCAGTGTCTTTTTGACCTCCAAATCCTTATACATCTATCAGCAGCTAGTCATGATGCTGAAGATTACATCTGCAGTTTTTCTCTCTTTTCCCCTGCTTGCAGGCATGGATCTCTTCTCTAATTGCACAGAGGAATGTAAAGCATTGGGCCACTCAGATCGGTGCTGGATGCCCTCTTTTGTCCCTTCTGATGGACGCCAGGCTGCGGATTACCGCAGCAATCTTCATGTTCCCGGTATGGACTCTGTTCCAGACACTGAAGTGTTTGAAACACCAGAAGCCCAGCCAGGGGCAGAGAGGTCCTTCTCCACCTTTGGCAAAGAGAAGGCCCTTCACAGCACTCTGGAGAGGAAGGAACTGGATGGACTGCTGTCTAATACACGAGCGCCTTACAAACCACCATATTTGAGTAAGTACTGTTGAAAAGGCTGCTAGAAAGTGTTCCATTTGTGGGAATAAAACTGCATTCCCCAGTGTACTTGCTAGGAGTAGAAATATATACCAGAGGCAAGAGGTGGGGAATAGACTGGAATCCATTTGGACTGAAAATCACTGAAAAGAGAACTTATTTTTTTTAAAGGAATGCCTGTGGCATTTAAAGCTTGTAACTTTTAGGACCTTGCTGAAGATGGATCTGCGAAAAAGCAACACCATGCTTCTTCTTGTTGTTGTTTTGAACTACTGTCTAGATTTTTCCCCCTTTTGACTAAATAATTACCAAGACAACATCTTTCTTCGTATTTGTAGCCTCTTTATTGCCACCTCTTGTTACTCCAAAATGTTTTGTACCACGGATGCTTTGTTCCCATTAAGCAGAGCTTGGAGATCATCCTCTGTGATATTTCCTTTCCGTTCCCACTACCATTTGCTCCCTTGACCGTCTCTTTAACAAACTGACTTGAATCTACTATCTGGGTCCTTTTTGAATTCTTATGCCAGTCATCAATACTGTATGGTTGTGTTTGCATTTTACACAGAAGATGAGCTTGGGAAAGTTATTGCATTATTCATTGCAGCTTCTGTGCCAACTTATTCTTTGTCCCAAGATACTATATCACCGTGCTTACTCACCTATTATATTTTGTCAAAATATTATAAAAGAGTCTTCCATTGATTAGAAGTGGTTGTGATGAGTCATGTAGTCTATGGCTAGAGCTGTAGAAAGCCGATAGCATCAGGAAGAGCTTTGAAGTAGTCAGTGGAAAGGCTGAAGACATTGTAAAAACTGTGAAGAGAGAAAATTCTGAATGGTTGCAGGGATGATATCAGAATTCAAATGCATATTCTTTATTGCAGTCTTCCATTTTCTTATCCCCCCCATCTCTCAGATGCAATCTTATATAAAGTAGGAATTCAGACTTCACCTCTTTATGTAGCCTGTGAGGTTGTGTAGAAATTTCTGATTTAAGCCTTGTGAGTTATGTATTCTAGCACCTGATGTTAAAGGATACTGCTTATTAGACACAGCCACCGGGGTTTCTGAATGTAACTGTAGATGGAAATGGCAGAATTAATCCTCCTCCTGAGCCATCTGAAGTTTAGTTTTAGCTTTTCAGCTTTGTTGTTATTAGCCATACATTGCTAAAATGTTGGGTTTTCAAAGCCAAGATGAGCCATTCACAGCATGGAAGTCCTTTGTTTCAGTCCTACAGTGTTGCATACTTCCTCAGGATATCACCTAGGTTTGTTTGGTTCACAGAAGGATTGAGCATTTCTCTTTAATAGTGCCGGGAAACGATCAGTACCTTTATGATGGCAAATCAATGTCTTCATTTGTAAAAAAGAAAAAAAGTTGGTTTAAATTAGAATTAAAATCCTACTTAAGTGAAATCAATTTGTTTTCCCATGAATTTGTGCTTTTCAAATGGAGGGGGTTGTATGCAGGCCTGCTGCCCTGTAGTTTACTGTCTCAAACTCCGAGGTTTCTCCAGCTCAACATTTAGGCTGAACCTGGAAGGAAGGCAGCAAGACTGGACCTAATTTTCAGGTTTCAGTGTAGATCTGGTTTGGGTTAGCTCCCTCACACCCAATTTTGTACTCTAGTCAATATTTGATCTAAAGATACTGGTGTATAACTAGATTTCTTATATTTTCTTGAAACTAATCAAATCAGATCATCTTAGACTGACATTGCTGGAAGGCACCATACAGATAATTGAGCCCAGCCCCTGTTAGGGAAACACGTTGGGGAAATCACATTCCAAATCTCTGGCTCCACAGCCAAAGAACCAAACCACTGAGCTATTTACCATGTTTTCTTTAGCATAATCTTAGGCTTCAAAATAAATCACAGGTGAGAATTATTTTGAAGAAAGTAGCGATGAGGGGCAAGCATTGTGGCACAGTATTTTGGAGAAGTGAGAAAATACTTCACAGTGAATAATTTAATGTTGAAGTGCAAAAAAGAAAAAAGAAAAGACTGTTTTTGGTTCATTTTGAAGGGAAGCCACAGAACATGCACAAGTGGTAACAGAATAACTGCAACGTAATATTGACCGCAGCGTAATGACATTTCTCATTCTCTTGAGGCACATTGTACTGAAAACTATTAAGGAAACACTTCAATCTACAAAGGAAATAAAGGAATGAACACTTGAGAAAACTTTGCAAGAGTAAAATCTGCAAATCAATAATCATACCAAGAGCTACATGCATAGTGGTGGAGGACAGAAGTATGGTTGCTGTTCTTTAGTTTAGAAGTCTTTGTCACTGAAAAGACTGCTATGTCTGAAGGAGAAATTGCATAAATTGCTTTGTTTGGCAGAACAAATAATTAATAACTGGAAACGTGTAACTAGAAGTTTTAGTTTATTCAAAGAAGCCCAGAAAAGCATTGGGAGCAAGTGTTGCCTTCTCTCAACCCCTATGGAAAGATCTGCTTTAGAAAGGTTTGTTGCAAAATACTCTCCTGTTCAGAGGGTTAAGTCCCAGGAGCAATTACCCCCCCCCAAATTCAAAGTAACCCTGTAAAAACCATATGGCAGGAACATAATACCATGGTGTGCTTACGGGTTATTGTTTAAAGAGCTCTTAGTATAAGAAACAAACTTGGTTGAGTAAAGAAAAGGTGCTTGATTTCGGAAGCTAAGCAGGATTAGTTCTTGGATGGGAGACCACCAGGGAATACCAGGTGCTGTAGGCTCCTGGAGTAGGAACTGACAAGCCACTCCAGTACTCCTGCCAAGAAAACTCCATGGACATGGAGTCATGAAGAGTCAGTCACGACTGTAACGGCACAACACACACATCATCTTTGACAAAAAAACCTTGCTAAGTTTATCATTATGTCATGTATGGCTTGCAGTTGATTTGAGCTCCTTTCAAGAAATGAAAGGAAGCTATTACAATAAAAATGATCTGAAGTTTGTGAGGATAGAAATCAGAGTGGTCTTGAATTGCCTTCTAAAAATTTGACCCCCACTAAAAAGGGGGGACATCCTCATATAGGCATTACTTGGTACATAAAAAAGATTGATTTTGCCAATCATTGGGGACTTTACAAAAGAACATTGTTATCCCCTCATTAATCCCAAAAGGGTTAATTAATTGCAGGAAGCATCCTTACTTGTTACCCATTTTTTTTCTTCCACGTTATGAGAATATATTAATTGGTGTGTGGCTTGTGCACATGCAATCTCTCACATAACTAGTAGGTATCCATAAAATGAGTGCCTCAACCTTGAACTCTGTAGAGTTGAAAAAAAAATGGGGGGAAATTGATTAAAGTCAGTTTGGCTTATCAGGAGTCAATCCATGAGATTGCAAAGAAGGTATTGTGTGTGTAGCATGTGTCCATTGTATCAATTCCTGTCAGGTAGTAATTACAAGACTGTATCTGAGAATGAGAAATTAGGTGACAAAGTGCTGGAACAAACTGTCACATTAAATAAAAACAAGTTGCTTCTACCAGATGGCAAAGATTTTTGAGGAGAAAAGTTGACTTGGTTTCCAGCAACAACAAAAGTAGTCTGACAGTACAGTGCCCCATGTTCTAGATAAATATAGAAATTGTTGCACTTTAAAGTATGCTTAAATTCATGGCCCTTCAGTTGAGTTCAGTTCTGAAATTAACTATTTAAAAGCATGGGAGAAGATACACGGGTTGGGAGTTTTAAAACACTTGGGGAAAAATGACTTCCTTACTTGCTTGGGCTTTTTAGGAACAATGTACTGTTATTAGAAGGGCTATGTGTAGCCCAACCAAGTTCTACACTAGTTGGACTGAGCAGGAGGGTAAGCATGGAAGTGTATCAACAGTGGAATAATGTGCTTATGGGCAGAGTAGCAGGATGAGGAGAGAGCATTAAAATGGAACAGATCATGGTCAGTCCCCTCAAATAATTTTACCACTGTGTTCCACATGTAGCTTTGAAAACAGAATGCTGAGGTTCTGTAAAACATGCATGTGGTCTTTGTTCTGTTGGATGTCTTAACATGGATATATTGGCAGTGATCTGATATTAAGGATTTTGCATGAGGTGACTGATAATATCTTAAGTTTACCTGGTTTGGTGTAGTAGATAAGGCCCCTCAGCAGTATTGGAAGGGTGTTTTCATAACATCCCGTATAAAGATCATTTATGTCCTTGTGGTGAGGATACAGTAGGAACCCTGATACATATTATGCTGAAATGCAGCCTTTATAAGGACAAACATATTCAACTTATTTATCCAGTTATGAATAAATGTCTCAGTATGTGTACTAGTGAACATCTAAAGATTTTTTGGCAGGTACAAATCAGATAATCATGGAGACAGTCGTGAATTTTCTAGTCTGGGTTGTAAGATCACATAAAATGGACCATCAAGATAATGAACAAGTTTTTAGCATGCAAATGATTTATCTCTGTTTTAATTGTTCTTGTTTCAATTTTGGGTCCATGATTGTACAACAATAAAGTGTAGTGGAGAGATAAATAATGAATTTTGATTCCCTGCTCTGTAAACTTACTGCAAAAAGCCTCATGGCGCAGTGGTTAAATGCCTGTACTGCAGGTAAAACTGTGCTTATGACTTGGGTTCAATCCCAGGTAGCAGGCTCATGGTTGACTCAGCCTTTCATCCTTCTGATGGAAGGTAGGTAAAATGAGTACCCAGCTTGCTGGGGGGGGGAGGGGGCAATGTGTAGTCTGCATACTGTAATTAAAAACTGTAAACCGCCCAGAGACTACTTGAAGTGATATGGGGCAGTATATAAACAGACCACTTTGCTTTGCTTTAGGGGTGCAGAACTGATAGAACCACTCCTTAAATCTTAATTACCTTGAGAACATGATTAGTGTTTCTGCATGTTAGTTCCAACCTGACGGCACATCACAAAAACAAAGAGGTTTACTCAATGGTCAGTCCTACTTAGATGGGATACCCTGTGTTAGTAAAGCCAACAATAAGTTCAGTCTTGAATTACTGCAAAGTCCTGAAAATTGCAAGATAAGACATGGCAAATGGAGAAGGAATCACAATTCATTTCTTTAGGGTCCTAGGCTGGCATTTGGAAAGGTGACCCAAGCATTCCTCAAGTATTCAATCAAACTCAAATTGGCATTTTCTTACATAAGATCTATAATACGTGAATGAAATTTAGTGTGTGCCTGGTTGGGTGCAAGTTCATCTCAAAGCCATTTTTCACACCTTTCAAAGCTGAAAGATTAGGGTTTTGTTGTTGTTTTTTGAATAGTGTGAGTCCGGAGAAATGCAGAATAACATTTAGTGCTTGTGTGAGAAGCTATAATTTCAAAAGTGCAAAAAAAAAAAATATTTTCCTGTACATGCTGTTTAAACTGAACAGTTTCACTCAGATTTTGTACAAGATGTTACTGAGGTCCTGTCTATGACAGGTGTATGCAAAATTGTCTGAACAGAATTAGAAAACATGCTTAAGGATATTTGACAAATCACATTAACATCTGAATAATACCAAGGCATAAAAGGATGATTTATGTCAGCTTGTGCCTGTGCTGAGCAATTTCAGGATTACCAACAATAAATGTACTAGCATTAAAGCTAAAAGACAAAAAAAAATCTATCTAGAGTCCTTTGGCCACCGAACTGAACTCAGTGGGGCCTGTTTCCTGAATAGACTTTTGCTTTATTGTTATGTCAGAATGCAGTGCTGTATCATGTGTCTGAATTATAGATGGGCACGGAATGAACATTTTTCGTTACCATTACCGTTTGTCGTTTCTGTTACGTAACAAAACGACAAATGAAAATTGTGATGAAAATGAAACAAAATGAACAGAACCACAAAAATTGTGGCCGTTACGTTTCGTTTCAGTTAATGGTGATGCGCAATGAAATGAGCTGTTGTAAATGTTAAAAAACACCCTGGACATCCGTAAAAACACAGCGATAATTATTTATATTGTCTGATAATACCTACCAGGGGGTTGGGGTCCTTAAAAAGTTTGTTTTTGTCTTCTCCCATCGCGATGTATTTTTCTTTTCCCTTTAAATGGATGTCACCACCAGCCACAAAATGGAGGCAAGCCATGTGATGGGATCATGTTCAACCAATAGCATGCCCAGGTTGCAGACTGGGCGGGCAGGTCTGGCAGCCACAGAGGGCATAAAAAGCTCTGGCAGCCCCCATCCTCCTTGCAGTCTCTGGTGGAAGTTAGGGTGGGATTGCTGTCTCTGCGACTCTAGCTTCAGTCCTGCAGCCTCCCTGTGTGCATGCGTACTGCGTCCCTCGCGGTGAGTACCCTCCCTTCCCCACAGTGCAGTCACTCTGCGGCTGCCTTGCACCCTGGCCAACACCTGCCGCTGCCTTTGCAGCCTCCCTGTGTACCTAGTCTATACTGTGTCTCTGCCAGCATCCATTTTTTTAGTGTTTTCCCTCTGGTCTGGGGCATTGGGGGATGCCTACGCACGGAAATGCTTTAAAAATCGTGCAAAAAGTGGGTAGAAATGACAAACAAAAAAAGGTAATGATTTTTTTCCAAAAATTCATGACAAACGGAAACGAACCGAAACAGACCTCTCAATGACAAACAAAAAACCGAAACACCGTTTTTTTGTTTCGTGCCCATCTCTAGTCTGAATGTATGACCCTTGTCACATTCATTGAAACTATTTCAGAATAAGCAGTCAGAGCATTACCCAGTTATACTATTTAAACATCTGATTCAAGAAACCAGTGTATTTGATACAAAAAAGAGGAAGTATTTGGAATGGATACAGTGAGACTGGTTATGTATTGGGTTTTTGGTTTTCGTGTTGTTGTTTTTGTAACTTTCTTGCATTGTCATCTGAGACAGGGCTGTCATTTCATTCACCTTTTGTAAGACAGGAAAAGGTTCTTCATGTCATATTTGTTCATTCTGGAGCCTCATGCCACATTGGTTACATTCCAGTACTGCAACGAATACTCTACTCATGACCTGGATTCAATCCCAGATAGCCAGTTTGAGGTTGACTGCCCTGCCCTTTTAGGAGGAGAGGCAATGTGTAGTCTGCATAACTAAATTGCAAACTACCCCCATGGTGCTTTAACTGCTATGGGGTGCTATACCAGCAGCACATTTTGCTTTTTGCTTTTTAAAATATAGTTTACTCATTATTCACTTTTACTTGAGAATAACCATGAGAATATTTTAAACACAACATTTTATACTATTATAGATCAGTAATAGTTAATCCTAGACTCTGTTCTAACACCTGAATGTCTCCAGAAACACATGAAGGATATGTTTCTATTTTAAGCTATGTGATTTACAAAACAGAATAATTGCTTGCTTGACTGTTCTCTTTGTGGTAAAGGTTCTTCAGAGAGTTTGCCAGTATGCCTCAATAATATATAAGGGACACATTGCCACTGATTTATGTTTGCACTGTACCTTCCATCTAGAGTGCAGATAAACCTTCACAAAGCTATGTATAGGTAGTATTGATTCTCCACTGAATCTGGCTTATAGAGAAATTCTGCATGTGCTAAAATTCTAGGGCAATACAAGGGTTGCATAGAAAAACTGTGAATTAGCAGCTTGCCTTCCTATAGAAAGATTTACAAGAATGAAGTAAGCATCATTTGGAATTGGACTGCTTAGTCCTGAGAATGTTAAAATGTGTCACTATTAAAACTCCTGTTCTTCAGATAGAGGGGGATATGTCATAGTTAGTTATTAGTAAATTATTACAAGTGTGTGTCAGTTAACAAGCTAAGTTGTAGGAAAAGTTCAATATTAATACTGTTGATTGTTCTATCACTGCTCTGAATGGAATCTATTTTCAGCATTTTTGCTGGGTATTGCCAGCTTTGTAATCTGTTCCATTCTTAAACAAGTATATGGAAGAGTTTCCTTTGACTCTTCTTTTAATTTCTGGATCTCTGCATTGAACATAAAAACCCAAATGTTTCTACCTGATTTGTTTTTCAATAATATTTTCTTATTAATCTATCTCCACTTGCTTCTATTTTTGCTTCTACTCTGATGACACTGTCCTAAGGTCCCTGGTTCCACAACATCCCTCTTGACTTAAGAAGATTTTCTTTCAAGTGCCTTCGCTCTGCAGAAGAAGGAACCACATGAAGAGCAGAAAATTAATCTAGATCTCGAGACATCCCAGACAGTTTCTTCATGCATCAGCTACTAGATGTTCACAGAAACAGAAACTTCCGTTAGGAAAAGCAGTTGATTAATATCACTATTCATTATTTCTGATGTGTATTTATAGAAGTTTGTAGCCTTCAGAGTAACTGCTCCTCTCAATAAATCTGTCCTCCCTTCTTTTTCCAATCTTTTAAGATGGATTCCTTTTGGATGTGCAGGGCAAAGACAAATAAAGAAAATCCTGCAGAAACCAAGTTAGAGACTGACCTTAGTTCAGGTTTCATTAGAGCACAGATTTTTCATGGACACCATCATTCCAAAGTTTGTTATCTCCAGTTAGAAAAAGAGTCACACCTCTGTTTCTTTCATTCATTGAATGTGTGCCTCTTGAGAGGCTTAAGAGATTGCTAGCAATTGAAAAGGCAACATTGGGCTAGATAGACAAATATTTTATGAAAGTCTTGAGCAGCTTCCCATATGCACATGGAGTTACCAAGCAGAAGTGCACATGGCAGTTTTTGTTAATATTATGTGTGTGTGTGTGTTGTGTTATTACAGTCATGACCGACTCTTTGTGACTCCATGTCCATGGAGTTTTCTTGGTAGGAATACTGGAGTGGCTTGCCAGTTCATACTCCAGGTGCCTACAGCACCTGGGATTCCCTGGTGGTCTCCTATCCAAGTACTGACCAGGGCCGACTCTGCTTAGCTTCCGAAATCAGGTGAGATCGGATGTGCTTAGGGCATCTAGGCAGCTTAATATTGTTATAGGATAGGTCATATAATACTATACTGATAATCTTTGGGGTGAAAAAAAAACCCATAATATTTGAGATGGAAGGCCTGAAAAAGATAGTCTCACCATGAATGAAGAGTGAAGGAACGATAAACATATTGCATGTGGGGATAACTTCACTGATGTTAGACAAACTGTAATGAGGATGTTAGCAGAGCCAGCATGAAACAATGTAGGCAGTCATTTCTTTAGATATAGAATACAGTCCCAAGGACAACTTGCAACTGCGTGAAAGCACCCTGACACAAATGCTTTTAGATGCTGAGCAGCCTTGGCAAAATACGAACATTTGAGACCTGTATGGTTGGCCCTGATTGGTTTTCTTAATGGCAATTGTCCTCATTTATTCCCAAACATGTCTCGCTTCAGTTATAGTGGGGAAATCTTATATGCAGGCTATAAGATATTATTCAGGAATATTATTTATTGATATCTCTTTGGAGGACATGAGCAGAGGTGAAAGCCTTTGATTACCGGTTTTATTACAAAGATACTGAATTCAACATGTACTGCAGTTAGCATTATTCTCCCACAAATGCCGTTTAGCTTGCTTCTGTCACACATTAAACCAGCAGTACCAACATTCACTTATCGGTGATGTCAGTGTGTTGTGACATAAAGTGTGTTCTGGTTAAACTATTCCTGCCTCATTCCATTATTTTTTTTTTATTTTTTAATTTTTTTACAGTTTTTATTAACAACCGTACTGTAACACAATATAGTACATTATTTTCCTTATAATTTCTGCTAGTACAATTTATAAGTTTATAACAACCCATTGTATAATCCATTTTCCATCTTGATTAATCTCTCACTAGTTTCAGTATCTCAATTTATCAGTGGGTGCCATATTTCCATAAAGCGGTCCTGTTTAATTTTCCCTTTATACAATCTAACACAAGTCAGTTTTTTCATTGCTACCATTGCCCATACTTTGGTCCTATATTTTTCCATATTTAAATTTTGTGATCTCAGTGTGTTGTGACATAAAGTGTGTTCTGGTTAAACTATTCCTGCCTCATTCCATAAAATGTTGAGTTGCCAGCTATATCGCCCTGCCCCATCTGCCTGCCTTGTCCAAACACAAACACTTTGAAGAGAAAATCCTCAAGGAGACATACAGTTTCTGTCAGGTTAAGGAACCTGAACAGTTTAGCCTGGAGAGAAAAATGCTGCCTGTACCTGATAATAGTGCTCTTTGGAAATCTAAAGTCTGTCATATTTTGGGGTGGGGGTGGGGGAGCTTGATTAGCATTGAACATTGGGAAAAATGTCTTGAAGGTAGAGGCTGTTTGGTGGCATTTTTATTGGTGGAGACCAACTGTGCCACACAGATGCAGTGGGAATGCAACTTAGCCAGCAAAACCAATGCAGAGAGGAGCTAGGCATAGCAGCCCAGAAATATCTGAGAAGAGGATCTTGCCAGCCCTTGAATTAGAGGTTGCATAGCCATCTGTTAGAGGCTTCTTGTTCTCTGGTTAAGACACTAAAAAGAAATTTGACCTATAGAATTTTCTGCTTCTATGATTCTTTTAGCTTACAAACAAGATTTACAAACAGCAATATATTGCAAAAATAAATAAATAAATTAGAAACCAAATAGGTCATTTTTAAAAAATCCAGAATGCATACTATAATAATAATAATAATAATAATAATAATAATAATAATAATAATAATAATAATAATAATAATAAAACTCATTTCCAGCTTCATATCTTTTCAGCTTAGAGTTGCAAATACCTGCAAATAAAATAAATAAAATAAATAAAAGATGAGGTAGTCAAAGGGAAGGGGATGAACAGAGAAGGGGCAAAATAAGCTTCTTGTGCTACAGAAGTCCAACAGCTGTACCCTTTTACTAGTGATATACAGAAACATTTTAATAAGTGGGCAGGTTCATGTAGGAAAAGATGGCTATTGAAATAAGAAGCAGATCTATCCTCTCCTAATTTGGATCTAACCGAAGTGCCATGGGACCTTGGAGGAAACCCCATTTTCTGTGTACCATATTTTTCTGTCGATAAGACACCCTTGTATATAAGACGACCCCATTTTTTCTAACTCCAAATTACAGTTTTGCAACTGTGCATTTCTCTTGTTAGTTGTTTAACATGACCCTCAATTTTTAGTCTAAAAATCTGATCTGAGAGAAAATACAGTCTTGCACATGGATAAAATGTGGTCTTTCCTAATCTTGATGTAACTAAGGCCTTTATTATGTCCTCATTTCCATATGAGCAGTCTTCCCTTTCTTCTCATACTTCTCAAGGGTTGGAGGAACCTGTCAGTCAGAACTTCAGTTGCCTCTGGCCATGGCTAAGCAGATAAAAGCATATAAGGCAGGAAGAAGGAGCCTGCGACAATCACAGCTCCAGGAAGAAAAGGTTTTGGCTTCCAGCTGCTTCTGCTGAGGACTGAGAAGTGTTTCCTAACTGAAAGCCCCTATGACTGCTGCAAAGTGCCATATACTCACATTATCACCAGTAAAATGGCTTTTTAATGTGAAAATTATGATAGGATTACTAAGCTCCTTCCTAGAGTTTCCTTGAATGAATCAGACTGGTTATTAAAAGTGAATCCCACAAAATATGGTCATAAATGACAAAATTTCAGGCAAAAATCAAAGAAAAACAAAACAAAAGACACAAACATGTGGCACCTTAGAGACTAACTTTAATATTTTACTGTAGTGTTTCGTGGGCTACACATCCACTTCTTCAGACATATAGCGGCAGAATGAGGTGTGACAAGATATACATATACTGCAAGCTGAAAGTAGTTAAACTGTAGCCCTCTCAGTGATGGTCAGCAGCTTCCTGGACCTTCCTGTTATCTCCCTCCTCCCCTCCCCACCCAAGAAAAATATGTTTACCAAAGCAATCAGGTTTTCCTGTGAGCCTCTGGGGGAGGGGTGATTCTCGGTTTCAAGACATGTTCACTTATTACCTCTTTTATTTGTTTCTGGATTTGAATTCAAGTCTCTTGAATGTGGTGGGGCCACTGTGAGAGACAGGAAGCTGGACTAGATGGGCCGTTGGCCTGATCCAGCATGGCTCTTCTTATGTTCTTATGTTCTCTTTAGTATCAATGGACCCAAACACCCATAAAATACATATTGCTCCCCCACAACACACACATCAGTACTCTGGAGGGGATGTTGTCCCTTTTAAGCCAACTTTTCTTTAATGCTGGGGGTTGCAAAAGCATAGGGGGGAGGGGAATGTCAATCTGGGAACATTCCCCAATTTCCTAAAGTTACCCATCCCTAAAGGAATGTAGACCTTCACCATAGTGTCTTCACTCTGCAGGTCTCTTTTTGGGGGTATTAATCTAGGTGCTTACATTCCTCTCTAAGGAAGGTGGAGATTGTTTATTCAAGAATGTAATACTTGAGTTAGTGACATAAATCTTGCACTAGAGTCATTTTATTGAAATGGGGATTGAATTAAACATTGTATAGAACCAAGGTCTCATCGCCCTACCTTAATTTCCTTTGTTGATGCATTGAAAGCCATCCCCCATACACCTCTTCTCATTGAGCATCCCCCACCCCACCCCCATATAGAAAGATAATTGACCTTGCTCATTCAGCCTCAACTACATTTAGCTAGTGGCAGGGGATATGTTAGTTTTTGTGTCTTGTGGCAGCAGCTGTTCTCCAAGGAACTGTGAGCTTAGATTTTGTTAACAACAGAGCACTTGTCACTAAGAATAGTGAATAGAAGCTACTGCTTTCCAGAAAAACTTGCTCCGTTAAAACCCACTTGCACACAGAGAGGAAAGTTTTATTTTTACTGAAGTCTGCAGCATCTCAGCTAGCAGTGGGTCCACCTTTTAAAAATAACAAAATCAATAACATTTTCAGGAAAACTGTTGGAGCCCTTTTATACAACAACCTGCAGAACATTTTCAACCTCGCAAGTTTCCCAAAGGAATAAATATTCGTTCTGTCTTTAACCTGGATTCCACCTATAACTTCGTTTCATGCCATCTCTAATACATTTTCTACAGTTTGGGATTTTCTGTTTAACTTCGTCAACAGCAAAATTTATGATGACATTGCAGCTGTGTGGTACAAATACAGGAGCATCAGTTGGATGTTATTTGGCCATGACCAGAAATGGTTAAAATTATTTTTGTAGTCTATAGTTCCCAGTACACAGCAGCCAACATGGCCAGTGGTTGTGGTGATTGTGGTTTTATGGGAATTATAATCCCAAAGAATTCCTGTTCCCACATCTAAGCAGAACACATGTAGATTAAACATCAAAGATATTCAAGCCAGCATTTGTAAATTAAGATCTCAGACATGGGCATATAAAATGGCTGAAGAACACCAAGTGCTGAGATGTTAGCTTGTTACTTGGTGCCCCCATATTTGTCTTCATATGATATAATAATAAGTTTATTTACATAAACCACTTTTCGGTTAATAAAAAACACAAGTCCTTCTGCTTATTATTTTTGGCAACCTTTTCTATGTAACCTCAGCTTTGCTCCATTTAAAATTACAGTAGATCTTTTCATACCTTTTTGTGGTTAAATAAAAGAAGTGCTCAGAACTGTGACTCGCTATAACAAAGCACACTAATTGTTGTTATGATGACCTAGTGTCAGCGATGAAGAGGATAACAACTCGCTTATTTCAGGCATAACATGACCCATCACTGACAGACATACTGCAGTGGAGAGTATGCTAATCACATACAGAAAACAATACAGGCTTGGAAAAGATCACAAATCTTTTGCAGAATGCAATTAAGTACTCTGTAATCTTGATAAATTAGAGAGACAGGCTGAAATTGGCTAGGATAACACTTCAAAACAAGATATAATTGCTTTGCTTTTTAACATAAAATAAAAGAGAGAAAATGGATAAAGTGGTGTAAAGAAAAAACAACTCCACCCGAAAGAATAATATTGTGTGACGAGGTCATAGGAAAAACTGGCTCAATAATCTCAACACAAGACCTGATTATAAGCACAACGATAAATAATAGCAGAATGAACTGGAAACATCCTTGTGGTGTTTTAGTCAGGTAGATGACACAGGAGCTTATTAATTCATCCCATGGAATTCCAGGCAAAATCAAAGAAAAACAAAACAAAACAAAAGACACAGGATATGTGGCACCTTAAAGACTAACTTTCATATTTTAATGATTACGTTTTGTGGACTACATGTCCACTTCTTCAGACATGTAGCAGCAGAATGGGGTGTGCAATATAATATATGAGATATACATTTCATACCAAATATTCATTGGCTGTGGTACCTATATTTGCATGTCAGCCTGGTTGTAAGTTCCTATAGACAGTGGATGGGGATGGGGAAAAGGAGGAGGGAGGATTTGCCCAGCGTCTCATGTTGTTTGTTGATAGGTGTTGTTTTATGGCTCTGTGGTAAATTCCCCAACAGATGGAAACCAGACCTGAGATCAGAGCAGGGTGTTTTGTTTTGTTTTTGTTTGATTTTGCCTGGAATTCTTGAAAAGACTAACACGGCTGGCCTCTCCAAAACTTCTTTCCATGGAGTTGCTCCTCTTCTCCATTGAACTAGGTGCTCATTTTCACAGTAGAAGCAGCATGCAACACTTTCAAATGCAGTGCAGAGTGTTTTGCCCTTATGGAAATGAAAAAAAGGTAATTTTTATCATATAATATTAATAGTCATGTGTTGTCAAGTCAATTCTGATTCATGGCATCCCTTTTCAGGGTTTCCAGGTAGAGACTACTCAGAAGTGGCTAACTGTTCCCTTCTTTGGGGAGGGGGCGAGGGGGTCACCCTGTGTCTATGCAGCTTGTCCTAGGCCAGCTATAGAAAGCTGGAATGCCAGGGAAAATAATAAAAAAATTTCTTCACATCTTACATTTTTGTTGACAGTTTTTTTAAAACAACAATAACACTGCATTATAATGTGTGCCATTAGTATCTGACGTCTAGCAGTACTGTTCTAAAAGGATAAAAATTGCATGCCATGAAGTCAATTCTGACTTATGATGACTCTTTTGGGGGTTTTATAAGTAGAGCATACACAGAAGTGGTTTACCCTTCCCTTTTTCTGGGACTGCCTTGGCACCAGGTAACTTGTCCAAGGCCACGTGAGCTGGCTCTTCTCTAGGAAGACACAGTTGAGAAATCAAACTCCCAACCACAGGTACCCAAGTCACTGAGCTATCCAATCAGCTTCTAGAAGGACTGTGACAATTGATTTTCCCCTCAAGATGCACATTATTATTTTTATCCAACTTACTGTCTTTCTTTTAATTTCAAATGCACAATTGAAAGGGATTTGGATTGATTTCATTCCTTTTTGACTTTTGTTAAATTCTTTGAACTGGTCTTCCTCTGCTCCTTACTGATGCAGTAGCTGTGCACAGAAATGCTGGTTTTGAATGTCTTGGGTGTGTGTGTGTGTGTGTGCGTGCTTTGAAACAATAGTAGTTCCCCACTACATCGCAGTTCATATATTGCGGTCCTGATATATTGTGGATTTTCATTTAGAGAGAGGTTACCTGCATGGAGCCTCTCCCATCCTCTGCTGCAGCCAGGATTCTCTCCCCCCCCCTACACACACACACCTTCCATCCCCATTTGCAAACAGTTGTCCTCCAGGAACCTCTCCCCACCATCCCAGATACCATCTTCTCCCTTTTCCCCAAAGAGGTCTCCTCCAGGGAGTCTTTCCCCTCCCTTGCTGTAGCTGGGATTCCACCCCCACCCCATTTCCAAAGAGATTTCCTTCACGGAGCCTCTCCACTCCTATTCTTCAGCCAGGATTCCCCAGTCCCAATTGCTTCCTTTGCAAAAAGGTCTCCTACACAGAGCCCCTCCCCACTCCTTCTGCAGCCAGGATTATCCAGACCGAATCACCTGTTTGCCAAGCTCTCCTTCACTGAGTTTCTCCCCACCCCTTCTGCAGCCAGGAGACCTTTTTGCCAATGAGGTGATTAGGACTAGGGAATCCTGGGTGCAGAATAGGAGTGGAGAGGCTCTGCGGAGATCTTTTTGCAAATGAGGTGATTGGGGCAGAGGAAACTGGGCTGCAGAAGGAGAATGGAGAGACTCGTGGAGGCGACCTCTTTGCAAAGGAGGCAATTGGGACTGGAGAATCCTGGCTGCAGAAGGGGAGAGGAGAGGCTCCGTGGAGGAGATCTCTTTGGAAATGAGGTGATTGCAGTGGGGGTGGAATCCCAGCTGCAGCATAGGAGGGATGGGGAGAGGCTCCATGGAGGAAGCCTCTTTGGAAATGAGGCAATGGGCGGTGTCCTCATATCTCAGATTTTCCTTTATCGCGGGTGGTCAGAGAACCTAACCCCATGATAAACGGAGACTACTGTACCCCAAAGGCCTGGGAGGGGAGGCATCAATAGAAATCTGTCCCCCAACCACCAAACCCAATAGATAGTACCAATCAATTAATGTTTTTTTGCAGTCATATGACCCGTTCAAAGGAGAGAGAGAAAAACAGCAAAAAGAGTACATTAAAGAAGAAAGGGAGACATAAACTGGGGTCACAGAGAACATATGCATAGGTCACCCATCTGCTAATAATACAGCTTTTTACAGAGTGCAGCTAGAAAAAAATTAGCAACCTGAGTTGTTATGTAAGAATTCTGTAGGAGACCAGCCACTTAATCTGAACAACCTTGACATTTGTGGATCAGAGGATGGATCAGATCCCTGCTGTCTTGTTTATAGAAAATACAGCATAAGAGAAATTCGGGGACCCTGGCTCCTCAGAGGCCTAATCTTTCTTGGTATGGGGTTCCCTGAAACCTGCACTGAAGTAAGGCTGACAGTAGAACATTAAATCTCGCAAGGATAAGTGCTGTACAGGCTTGGGATGTTCAGAGCATAGGTAGGTAGGTTGCTGGTGTCTTTTACACTGGTTGGATGCCACATGTCAGAGGTGAGCAGGTTCTGTTAGTTAGTGAAAACAGTTACTGTATCTCTATGTCATAGAGTCTGGCTTAGGCCAGTTGTTGTCCAAGCAATAGAATAGATTCAAGGGGCACACCAATGGATCTGATTTTATGTTGAATTATGGATATCCAGCTGCTGGTATAACAGTCAGTTAACATAAGGTATATGTAACCCAGGTGTTGAGCCAGAAAGTGAATCCTCAACCAGAATTTTAAGGTGCTCGAGTTTCCATTCGGTCAAATCCTGCTTCCAAATATAGAGCCTCCAGTCCTACACAGCTGCGGACACTCTGGATATGGTGCAAAAAAGTAGACTGTACCTTCTCTACCAAAGAGTTTTATGCACTGATCCAGACAGGTATCCCATAGAGCTGTTGGGTCCTTGTTTTTACTTTGATGATGATGATGATGATGATGATGATGATGATGATGATGATGATGATAATAATAATAATAATAATAATAATAATAATAATAATAATAATAATAATAATAATAATAATAATAATAATAATAAATTGGAGTTGACAAAGTCACCATCAGTCAGATGCAGAAAGCCACCTTACTGGGATCTGCTCGCATAATTTGCCGATACATCACTGAATCCTAAATGCTTGGGAAGCATTTGACTAGTGACTGGTAATGTAAAATCCAGCGTAGATAGATAGCTGTGTGGTTCATCATCATCATCATCATCACCACTACCACCACCACCACCACTACCAGTGCTCTGTATGTTGGTATTTGGCGGTTAACAAAGGTCACATGAATTTCATTGGGCTTACTTTAAAATTTTAAGCAAGTTCCCTGTGTTTCAGCTAATGATGGTGGGTCATGAAGACAGGAATGTGAATAACCCAGAAAGGAGAAAGTGGTATGCATGATAATAGATTTAGAAGGTGTCAGGTGAATTTAGATGGTCTGGTTTAGGATTTCAAGAGATGAGTCAACAGAAGAGATGGGCTGAGTAGAGGGTGGAGGTGAAGGCTTCTGATCCTGAAATGTTAAGATGAGAGAGGGAGTACAAAAATTCTAGGAGTTTCTAAATTGGTTCCATCCAATTACCGAAAAAAGTATGATGTAAATATAAGTGACTTTCCACCTAATTAAGCTCTCACTTTAATTAGTACTATGAGGCATCCTACTCTTTGGAACCTTTAGCTTTTGTTGGTTGCATCTTAATTAGTGGACTAGTCTCATTCAAGTTTTATAGGTAACAGAACGCCTTCAAAAAGAATTCACAGACGACCATTTTTAGAGAAATTCTAAGGGTGGCGTTCACTACTCTTCTGCCAAACTTACTAATGAACTTGCTGAGGCAGGGTGTGCATGCCTTGCTCATTGCATGGTCATCTCTGTGGCAACAAGATGCTTCCATTCGGAACTTCTCTCATTTCAGTTAGGGAATATTTCCTTTCACAGGGGCCAGGTCAGGAAGTTTCGGATGAATCATGTAAGACAAAAACAAAAGAAAAAACAAAAACCAAATTCAGCACCCTTGATTATCACGTAGTAAACTAAAAAAAGAAGAAGCTCTGAACAAAACTCTGAAAGGCCATTAGAATGAGGCAGAAATTAAGTATTGGGGCTGGGGAATGGTGAATAAATTATGACACACAACAGTAGCCTCACAACCCACCTTAAAAAGGTTGTAAGGGAGAAGTTAAATTATAAACATTTGGTGTAGATACAGAATACAAGTACAATGACCCCTCCAAAAATAGAAGACTCAGAACAAACAAACAACAACAACTTCTGTTGAATGTCCTCAGTTCATATTATTCTCCTTGCTTACTTCCCTAAAAAGGAAGGCCAATTTTGAAATATATTTTCAATGTTTTCTAGCAATTTTTTGACATCTGTCACACACATTCCCTCCAGAGCTTCACCCTAGAACAGTGGTGGCGAACCTTCAGCACTCCAGAAGTTTTGGACCACAACTCCCACAGTCCTTGGTCATTGACAATATAGGCTTGGAATTCTGGGAGTTGTAGTCTGGATTGTCAAAGGTTCACCACCACTGCCCTAGAATATCCCAGAATGACACTACATCAATAAAATGGTGGCCAAGGCTGCCAGTTCAGTTGCTATTACTGCTATTTTTATTTGAAGTATAAAATCAACCAACCTACCAACCAGCCCCCCTCCCCCCAAAAAATTAGGTAAAAGAACCACAGTTAATAGTGAGCACCCCTCTTTGAAAATTAGGGAAATTTTCCTTTGTGTAGAGAATTTAGGAGAAACTGGGTGCAAAATTTAAAGATACTTCTTCTTTGTTGTCATGTTAACAGAACAGTCCTGTACAGAAATAAGTCCTTTTAATATCAATGGTGCTATCTCCCAGAGAAGTGAGTGTAGGGTTACAGCTTTACAGTGCAATATTATAAATATTTACTCAGATGTATTTATGAATTTAGTGGGGTGTACTGATTGTAAGTATAGGGTTGCAGTCTTTGTTAATTATAAGCACATTTATTTTGTTGTTACAAAGATTTTTAAAAATCACTTCTCTTTCCTTGAACAATCCATTTTCATGTAAACCTACACTGCTTCGTTTAAGTCATGAGTATCTGAATAGTCGCAAACCGCTGATCGTGAGTGAAAACTAAACTTTGACAATAGAACTCCTAATAATCTGGAGATGGCAAATGTTTCATTGTTTGTATCTAAAACTCCTAGAGTTCCCTCATAGCATAGTGACTATGCTGTTAGCAGATGTATATAGTCCACAAAATAACTTTTCTCTTCTCTGGAATAAATAGGAGACCTTCAACTGGGTCAGTGTTTTAGGCTACTTTCTAATATATGTCTGCACAACAAAGTAGAGTACTGTATTTATTATTGTATGAACATTAGTAACATACTAATGACTGTGCAGTATGTGAGGCACAATCATCTTGTTTTTATATTTTTATTTAAGATTTCCTATTTCCAGATGCACATGAGGACTTTTAGGAAGTTAAAGGACACTTCTTCCTATTACTGCACATAAACATGCTCACAAGAATCTAAGGGTTTCCTATTGCTTTTGGAAGATAAATACAATGTTCCTAATTATAATTTGGTACATAATGAAATACTCAATCAGATACTAGGATAGAATGATGAACTCTAAAGACCAGGGTTTGAATCCCTACTCACTAGGGAAGCTGAGTTGGTAAAACCATTCATTAAATGTCTCATTTACCTTGAAAGCCCCATTAGGGTTGCTATAATTTGGCTCCAACGTGATGGCACCTAACTAACTTAATCAGACACTGAAAGGGTATACGTGGCTTGAACACTCCTCAGGTAGTTTATATGCAATGAATTAAATGAACATTATCAGTACAGTAGGCCTTGCTATGTTCAGAGGAGCATACTGTCAAGCAAGTGACTACAGGGATTGTAGCTGAAGAATATGCCTATAGAGTATAGATGTTAGTCTTTAAAGACAGATAGAGAATAGTATTTCCCAATTCCCATACATGGAATTGGAAACTACTTGACTGCGTGCATCACATAATCATAATCCTTTCTGAAACTGATGAAGCTCTTTCTCTGTGTGTGCAAAATTTGATTAGTAAAACCTTTTAGGCAAATTCATTTAGTTGTTGGTCCAGTATCCACAAATATGCTGTGACAGAGAAAGTGACCTATTTCCATTTAGATGAGCCATCTGTCCCCTTTTGATGGTGGAGGTAACAGCATCAGCGTCAAAGTCATCCTGAATGGAGAAAAAGCCCTGAATGGTTAGTGATCTATCCATCAGTACTATTTCCATTTCTGGCTGCCTGGGAATCCGTGTTATTCAGAATGGATTTGCGTTGACTTGGGTTGTGATAATTACACATGCAGTTCCATGCAGGCACATGGAAGGCAAAGGACACATGGCTATTTTGCTGCAGCTGCAGGCAAGATAGCTCTTAGTCGTGCTTATTCATCTCCAGCCTTGAAGTATGGAAATGACAATTGATGGAGAGAAAGGAAATTGAATGATCTTCCTAATGTATTTATTTATTGAGATAAAAGCAAGGCTGTTTTTCAGAACTGAGGTGAACAGAGTAATTACTGCAGCCATTATTATATTCACAGCCTGAAGACCTCATCCTCACAGCTCTTGATTCATTTTGCATGGCTTCTAAATCATTGTCCATACTGGAATGAGCAGTGTCATCTTATTTTAGAGACACATGAGAATCGTGGGCACTATGGAATCTAAAAAGAAAAATTACAGCTATGTAGTGTTGAAACTGGAGGACATATTTAAACTAGGTTGGAACGGATATCCTTTTTTCCAGCAATTCTGAGAGCTGTGCTTCCACAATGGTTGTGTCTATAACTTCATCACTGCACATCACAAATTGGACCTCTGGTGGCACATGATGCCATGCTTTTATCCCTTATTGTTTTGCCTCCTTACAGAGGTATTTTGAGAAATTTCTTGGAGACAACGAGGAGTAGGGCCTTAATATACTGGCTATTGTCCTTTCAAAGATTCTTCCATCAGCATTGTTTCATTCCATGCCTTCTATTTTAGATAGACATTTCTGGACTTGTAACTCCCACCTCTAGTTTTTCCTAACACATTTGCTTTAATACTTGATAGCTACCGATTGCACAATGGCCTGCTGTGAATATGTTGCATGGCACTTTGCAGAGAAAGTCACTTGGATCTACTCCATTTTATATGTTGTAGTTGATGGAGGTCCTGTTGATTCAACGTTTTGGACCCTGCTTGCACCATTATAATGTATATGTTTCATTTGATGCAGCATGATGATGTGGACAGGATCTTCAGTTAGGTAAAAGCCAGCACATGTGTGCGGGATCCTTGCCCTATAAGATCACCCAGAACCCTCTCATTGGTTGAGTTAATAAGAGGAGTGGTAAATGCAATAAGGCAAAGTACTAGAATGCCTAAAGGAGGTAGTAGTAAGGCCTCCTCCCTTAAAGTTCTCTTTGAATGCCACTATATTGGATAATAATCAGCCAATCATTATTCCATTTTTGGGCAAAGTGTTGGAGCATGTTGTGGCACCTCAGATCCAGAGGCTTCTGGGTGAGGCATATTATCTAGATTCATTACAGTTTATTTTCAGGCCTGGATATGAAAGAAAGAGAGGTTTGGACACTTGAAGACCTATGTTGGGAACTGAACAAGGGGAATGTGTCCCTGTTGGTTCTGTCTGGCCTCTCAGGGGCCTTCAGCACCATTGTCCTTGGTATCCTTTCTGTGGTGCTTTTCTGAGATGGGTCTTCGAGGTATTTTTTAACAATGTTTCCAAACCTTCTGGGATGACCAGACCCAGAAAATGGTTGTTGGGGAGTTCCGGTTGACACCTTTCCTATTGATCTCTGGTGCCCCTTTGAGCTCAGACTTGTCCCCTATGTCCATTTACATGAAATGAGTGGTGGAGATTGTCCAGCATTTGGGGGTTCAGTGCCTTTAATGTGCTGATGACACTCAGTTGTATTTCTGGTTCCTATCTGATTCCAGGGAAGTTATTCCGTGTTTAGTCTGGTAATGGACTAGATGACAGCTAATAAACTGAAAGTTAATCCAGAAAATACAGAGGTCACAAGACAATCAGGGAGTCAGGGGTTCTGCCTGCACTGGATGTGGTCATATTTCCCTTGAAAAGTCAGACATGCAGCTTGGGTGTTCTTCTGGACTCAGCCCCAACCTTGGATGTATTGCATAGGTTCCCAGCAATGGCCAGGGTTGCTTTCGAGCAGTTAAATTGGGTGAACCAGCTGCACTTTTTCTTCAGATTTCTGATCTGGCCATGCCTTAGTTACACTGTGTTTGGATTACTGCAACATGCTCTGCATGGAGCTGCCTTTGAGGAGTGTTTGGAAACTACACCTACCGTAGTTCAAAGTGCTACAGCTAGACTATTGCCTGGCATCTGTTATAAGAAACACGTAACTCCCTTATAGCACCTTCATTTACTGCCATTCTGTTTCTGGGCACAATTTAAAGTGCTGGTTATTACCCATAAAGCCCCTATATGGTTTGGGTCCAGGCTATGTGAAGGATTGAATCACTCCACATCAGCCTTCTCGGTTTTTAAGATCTCCTAGAAAGGAAGATCCTTCTGTCAATTCTACCACCTTCCCAAGCTCATTTGGTGAGGACACAAAAGAGTATCTTCAAGAGCAGAAGATCAGACCTCCAGGGACTAATTTTTATAGTTTCATATGGTAATCTTTCCCAAAGCAGTACCTGCAAATGCCAGGGACTGAGCCTCTGAAATATTACTTACACAATGTTTATCTCTTTGGGTCTCTGTGGGTCTCTGTGGACAAAGGAGGGATGATGGCAGCTTTGATCCTGGCTTTCAGGTGAGGGTCGATCCTCACCTGGCTCAGAACTGGAAAGCCAAGAACAAAGCTGCAACCACCCTTCCTTCACCCACAGAGACCCGGGCACTGGAGGGATGGTGGTGGCTGTGATCCTGGCTCATAACTGGAAAGTGGAGGAGGCTTTTGATAGGGGGTGTTCCTCCCTGTTGGTTCTCCTTGATCTGTCAGCTGCCTTTGATACCGTCAACCATGGTAACCTACTGGTTCGGCTTGGGGAGGTGGGAATTGGTGGTCAGGCCTTGGCCTGGCTCCGTTCCTTCCTTGGCGGCCAGACTCAGCGGGTTCATCTGGGTGATGATTTGTCGGCTCCTTGGACTCTCCCTTGTGGGGTGCCCCAGGAGTCGGCAATCTCACCCATGCTGTTCAATGTTTACATGAGGCCGCTGGGGGAGGTCACCAGGAGATTTGGAGTTCTCTGTCATCAGTACGCTGATGACATGCAGCTCTATCTCTCCTTTTCATCATCTGCAGTGGAGGCAGTTCGCTCCCTTGATCTGTGTCTGGAGGCCAGTCTGAAATGGACCAGAGATAACCGGCTCAAGCTGAATCCGGAGAAGACGGAGGTACTGTTCTTTGGAGCGCTCTCGTCTGGGACAATGGCCCCCTCCCTAAGCTGGGGGGTGTTTCCCTCCAGCCTACGGACAGGGCCAGGAATCTGGGCATGGTCCTGGACTCAGCCCTCTCCCTGGAAGCCCAGGTGATGGCTGCTTCCAGGGCCACTTTTATCCACCTCCGCAGGATCGCCCAGGTCCGCCAGTACCTCGATGAGTCCTCCCTGAGGACAGTAGTGCAGGCCCTGGTGATCTCGAGGATCTACTACTGCAGTGCCCTCTACGTGGGGTTGCCCTTGGCCCTGGTCCGGAGTTTACAGCGGGTGCAAAATGTGGCGGCCAGGCTGGTGGGGGGTGCCCGTAGATACGAGCACATCACCCCAGTCCTGGCTCGCTTGCATTGGCTCCCCGTTGTCCACCGGATCAGGTTCAAGTTCCTGGTTTTGACTTTCAAAGCCCTCCACGGCCTGGGACCAGAGTACCTGGCGGAGCATAGCTCTCAAAGGTCAACCGGGTCCAGACCCACGAGACTGGTGCAGGTGCGCTCACTGAGGGTGGCCACACCCAGAGAGGTGCTGAAATCGCGTATGCGAGACCGCGCCTTCTCTGTGATGGGCCCCATGCTTTGGAATCATCTCCCCAGTGAGCTGCGCCTGACAGAGTCCCTGCCCACCTTCAAGAAGGCCCTGAAGACCCACCTCTTCAGGGAGGCGTTTGGCGACCTTCTCAATTAGTTTGGTTCTTTTTTTTCTCCCTTGCTTTATTATGCATGGATCTTGCCGCCATCTTGCCCCCCTGCGTTAACTATGCCTGGTCTTGCTTTTCTGTCTGTGTTTTTATTACCTGTTTTTATTGTTGTAAGCCGCCCAGAGTTCCCAGGGCAGGATACAAGATTAATAAATAAATAAATAAATAAATAAATAAATAAATAAATAATAATAATTTCATGCTGCACCAGCGAGGGTGGTGGTGTGGTGCAAAATTCAAAAGCTTGCTTTCCTCTCTCGTTCTGAGCCAGGATCGAAGCCACCGCCACCCCTCCTTTGCCCGGGTCTTTCTGGGTGAAGGAGGGGTGTGGCAGCTGCAATCCTGAGTTTCTGGTTATCTTATATGCCCCAAGCTGAATACCACTGCTGTACTTTCTTACTGATTTGGTACATTAATTATTGCATTGTTACCAAACTCTAATCATTCTGGTACTTATAGTAAAGGTTGTTTACGGAGTATGATCACTTCTATACATCCACCGGATACATATATATATATGGCCTGGCGTGATCGAAGTCTCTCCTTCATTGTTACTGATGTAGATTTTCTGAAAACATTTGAATAATAAAAAAAGCTGCAGATATTTTTCTGTTGCTCTAAATCATTCAAGATCTGATTAAATTTGTTTGCCTTATATTTAGAAGTGGAAAACTAATGCAAAACAAAGCATCATGTTAATTTTACATGTTGCATAAATATTTCAAATGTTTTTTCAGGAGCATGGAGTAGCTGCACTGAAATATTTGAATAGGAAAATAAATGCTAAAAAGCATGCTCAAAGTAAGCTTACAAAATGTCACATTCAAATTAATGCATTATTTACTTGTGTTTAAATTTGTTCCCTGCCTTTTCCTATGGGATTGCCAGAATGGCTAACAAAAAAACCTAAAAACAAAACAAAACCATAATAAAATAAACACTGGCTAAGACCTGTTCAGGTTGACATACTGTAAAATTCTTTGTAGACGTTTGCCAGGTGTTATGCCCAGGCAGCAAGCATTGTGCAATTAATTCATCATGCTGTTAACATCACGGTTCCATAGTGCATGTCTGCCTGGTTCACACTGTGGTTGTACAATTGACCATGTGGCTTTCATCAAAGGTGTCCTGCAAGAGGCCAGTAGATGTACTTTATGGTCATTCATTTTGTCCTGCTGCATTTTTTCCTTCTGCTTCTGTAGCTATGCATTAAGCATGCAATCTATGCTGCAGGATCTCTCCCTATGTGACATGCAATAGAAATAAACATAGATATGGATATAGATAATCAGTATGAGAAATGGTTAGGATAAAATAATATAAATAAAATTTAGAACACTAGATACAGTAATACCTTGGTTTACAAGCATAATCCATTCTGGATACATGCTTGTAAACCAAAGCATTCATATTTCAAAGCAAATATCCTCGTAAGAAATAATGGAAACTCAGATGATTCTTTCTGGTGTCCCATAGACCACATGGTATATACATAAAATGCCAAAACTCACAAACGTTGGCTAGAAGTCCAAATTCACACCATGGTTTAGGTAACTGGGTGCATAATCTGCTCTTTTTGGGACTAACAACTGGATTTTAATCTATGTTTTTAATGGGACAGTGAAGGATAATGAAAACAAATTCAATAAAATTAAAAATATACATAAAAATAAAACAAAACCCTAACCTGCGCTCTCCTTTGAAAACTTTTGTGAGGGGTGCAAAGGAGACCTCCTTTCCTCTCTCTTCCCTCTACTTTTGAGGCTTGTCTGAGATGAAAAATTCCATAATGCAGCAAGAGCAGAGAGAGAGAGAGAGAGAGAGAGAGAGAGAGAGAGAGAGAGAGAGAATCACCACTGGCTCACTTGTGATCACATGACCTGCTCCAGTGCTCGTATTGCAAGACATTGTTCGTTGATCAAGGCAGAACCCTCATAGACCAAGGTACTCCTTAACCAAGGCTTTACTGTAGTTAAACTATGTTGCTGCCAAGAGTTGGGTACATTGTTTCCACCTGGCTCATGAACCAGAACTTTAGGACACATAAAGCACCTCCCATCTATTTATGTGTTTGTTTTACCCCACACTGGTGGTTAAATTCTGTATTAAGGGAGTGGGGTAGTAGACAAATGAAAGTGCAGTTTGATATGGATCTTCATCTTGCTGTAGAGAAAGCAGCCTGTGCTTGGCTCGTTGGGTGGTCACCCATTGTGGCTCAGTCTACTACTTGAATGCAGGCCCCAAGAGCTTCTTTAAAAGGTCCCCACCATTGCTTCACTATCTGCTGGTCCTCATCCCCATATATATTCACTGGAAACAAGGTACAGTATTCATTTCAGGGCTCCTCTACTTCTTCAAGTGCAGATTCCAGAATGTTTTCATTTAGTGGATCATCTGCATTGTTCATATTACTTGAGCAGTGCTTAGAGGGTGGAACGGTTCTGTTCTCAAAGTATATGAGGAAGTAGAGAGCTAAGGATTCAGATATACACACTTCTGTTGCCTCCTAATTTAATACAGAACAAAAAGATCCTGGCCTTTCTGTGCATCTCAGAACAACAAAACATAAGAGTCTTAACCTGAAAGGTCCCAAGACATTTTTTTCATTATTCAATCCAGTATTTTACAGTTGAAGCCAAGTGTGTTCTTGGGGAGTTTGAAACCTCTGTCCTTACATCAAGATTCATGGTCTAAGAGCCTTTCCCACTTCCTGCGGCAGCTGTATTTGGCAGGCCCTTGGTTGCCAGCTGTATACGTTATTCATGTATGTTGTAACATTCTGTGTCACAGAATTATTTAAAGAATGATGTCGTAAAAACATCATTATCCTACAGTGGTCAAGTTCTTTGGTCAAGGATGAGTGGAGGCACTCGGTAGCTGAACTTCTCCTCTAATCAGACTCAGATGGAAAGAGAGAGAGAATTGATTCCTGAACAAACAAGCTGGCCAGGGTTTTACAGTGTTCTTCCCTGTACAAGAAGAGGGTGTCCTCAGAGGAAATTACCTTTTGCTTGGGTTCTCTTTTCTGCTTTTAGGTAGAGAGATGCTATACTTGGCCCAGGTGGCCTCTCAAGTCTTGAAGGCCACCACCTTGACCAGGCAACAACTTGGGCAGTATAGGAAAAAACAAATCTGGAAGGAGAGACGGAAGCCAAATCAATAAAAGGAGTCAGAGCACCGAGCTGGTCCCCAGACAGTATTTGGGGCTATACAATGAAGGAGTCTTTTTTACAGGGCTGCTCTAAAAGCTGTTGATCCAAAGTCATTACACCACCCAGTGTAGTTCATGGAAAAGAAGAACATTGCTGGACTCAACAGCTGACTATCGAGAACTAATTTTGAACTGTCCACAAGTACTTGCTTCTCCCCGTGCTCTCTGAAGAGATGGCTCTCCTACGCACCATGCGCACTCCTGCAAGGCTGTTAGAGAGTCTCTTGGGCATCTTCCTTGTTGCAGCACTAAATGAACGAGATGCTGTAAGGTTGATTTGGAAAGAGTCAAGAGAGTTCAAAAGGAAATGCATGCCTCTGGAGTCTCATTGCAGGTGGAAAGTTGTAATGGCACTATAGTGGTGTGCATTCTGCTAATGGAGATGGCAGCAGTGATATCCAAAGGGGCTTGAAGTACTCTGAGCCACTGACTGATCCTTCCTTTCCCATAATGTGATGACCTATAATTTGATGTTTTCCCAAAATGTATAAAATATCCAACAGTGGGCTACCTAGTTCCCTAGAATTCATACTCAGTAGTCTCCAGAGATTTAATTTTAGAGTTGTTTATTTATTTCCCTTTTTAAGTCTGATTTGTATTTTAGAAACAGTGGCTAAATCCAGTGTATAGTTTTGCAGGTATATGCCCAACAGTGCAACATTCAGCAAGGAATTGTTACTAGTTAAGAAGTTGGGATATTGGTTTCTTGACCTGTACCAAGAAACTATTTTAAGACTTTCTTGCCAGATTTTCTTCATAGAATAAAGTAAAGAAAATAGGAAAAATGAGTTACCAGAGACTTCTTTATATCCCACCTTTCATCCAAGGAACTCATGCATGGCCTATGTTGTTCTTCCTTCTGACAGCCAATGGAGTCTGGCTAGAAAATTGCAATTTTAGTGACATATGGGGCTGTATCTTATTTTCATATAGATTTCTCTGTTTGTCATAGTGTGCTGTACTCCTAAGAGGAAGCGGAAAATACATCTTTCCTTTTTCATGTCATTATTCGTATGGGAATCTACCTTTTTTCTGACAGTAATGTTGCAGCTAGCTGATTTAAAGGTCTCTTTTGGCATAAAAATCATTCCTATTACTCCTATTAGGAATGATATGGACAGCTGAGGACATCATTCTTATATGCAGAGGAAACAGTAATGGATCTAGCAGATAACTGCTTGATAAGGTAGATTAAGGATGATATATCCGTTTATTTGAATAGAAATTGTATCCGCAGCATAGATGTACTTGTAACCTAGCTTTATCATTGATATGAATGGCCAGTAGAGATGGGTATGGACTGCTGTTTTGGTGGTTCATGGCTGTCTCTAATGGCCATGTATTGTTACAAAGTCATGCCTCCCTTAATGTGTTCTGGCAAGTTTTGTAGGAAATCATGGAATCCCTTAATAGCCATGCTAATCAGAGAAGCCCAAGAATTTGTGTCTAGTAAAATAGAACAAAAAACTTCCCAAGTTTTTGTTATTTCCGGATCACAAGGAAATAATAATGGTCAAAAGTTGGTGGGGTTATTACACAGGCGGATTGAGCCACACACCCAATATTCCAAGTGGGAACTTATTAATTAGCAGTAAGAAGCTTCTACTGGGTGCATCACTTGCCTTCCAGATGGGCAGCTAAGCAAAAAGATATTAGCCAGAAGATAAAGATTTAAGGCAGGAATTGGTACTTGAAGGGGGCTATAGGGCATTTCAGAGTGTGCCACTAGCATTGTTTGGGTGCAGTGTCAGCACCCAAAATTTCACAGACTGCTACTAGTATCACAACAGGGAACAATTAAGAATTAGTCTTGTTTAGATATTCAGAAGAAAATTCTTGAGTGATATTTGAGGGGTGACATTTCCCTGTGTGTGTGTGTGTGTGTGTGTGTGTGTGTGTGTGTGTGTGTGTGTGTGTGTGTGTGTGTGTTTTCTTCAACACTTTTTAATGTGTATATTTGCAAGTGGGACTTTTAATTTTAAGAAGCATATTTTGTTTACATCTTCCATAATTAAGCCACAAACAATTAATAAATGAATAGGAAAACAGTGTAATTAAGGAAAAGGAAATGTGTGATTTGTTTCCCTTCCTTTCTCTCTAAACTTCTCAATTTCTCTGTCCTCACAACACTGCTCTTTATATGACTCCTGCAGAGGCTCTTTTTACCACAGTACTTCCCCTTGTATTCCTAGGTGGAAAAGTCCCTTACCTTTCTCAAATTTCGGTCATAGTACAGTTATTTTCTGCTGAGCATGAATGTCTGAAAGTTTCTCCTGTTTCTCGTAGAGATTGTGCAAGGGGCTTCTTGCCACTGATGGCAAACTCCCTGAGCTTCCCCTGCACTGAACTCGTTTGAAAAGCCCATCTCTCTAGATTGGTTATTAAATGTGCTTTTCCCTGGCTTGAACACCTGTCCCCAAGAACTCATCATTGAAGGGAGTGCTCTCACTTCTCCTTTTAATCTACATTATCAGCATTTTCCACTCCTCTTATTTAATCCAAAAGATGGTTTGAAGTGGTGTGCTTTTTGGCTTCTAGTTCCGTGCAAAACCCAGTCATCAGCTTGGATGCTTGGGGAGATGGTTGCAGTATTCTTTTTTGCTAGTATGGAGCAGAAGCTCTTGAACAATAGCAAAAATGTGCCATCTTGTCAGAACTGAACAAGAAAGCATACTTGATGATGGATGGTTGCGTCCCTTGAGTTTCAGGAGTTCAAAATACCTACTCCAGATATTTTTTCAGCCTTTCTAAATATGGTTTTTAGGGTACACCAGGTGGGTGGGGTGGGGTGGGGTTGCAGTGTGAAGTCCAATGGGTGTGCCCAATTGGGTCCCAGCTGTTAAGCAAGAATCTCTGAGTTCAGATGTCATCACTTTGGATTAAACTAGATCCTAAGGGAATGCATATTTCCAGTTATTAACCTGTTTTCTTTCTCCCAAGATTTGTTCAGAGGCTAGAAATTAAGCATCTTTTGATCTTCCAGAAGTCTGTCGTTAAATAAAGCTTGCTAGGTGCAAGCTATCTTGCTATGACAAATATGTATTGTACCACTTGGGGGAGCACCTCTTCAAAATGTGCTAAACTTGTACAGTTTACAGGAGTCTTGTTTAACCGTTGGCTAAACAGAAGCCGTGATCTCTGCACCAAACTCAGTGCATGAGAGGAAGAGGGAAAGGAAGACTGGAGGGGCATATGGCCTTGGCATTCATTCATCCATGACTTTTGAAATACCCACACACAGCAATAGAGCTATGCTGTATTCAATAAAGCTTATTTCCAGGTCAATCGTCAGAGCAGAAGCCTTAATTAACATGTAAATAAAGATACAAGGTTCACTCTCTTTCTAGCTATTGGTGGTTTTCATAAATTATAGTGATATATATGGATGTATTGTTTTTATAAGATTCAGCCCATGTGTACATGGCTATACAACACTCAGTGGTATTTATAATACTTTTATATTTATATATAGCTTCCATGTTTTTTTTAGAGACTATCTTTAAAGAATAAGTAAAATTCATAATAAAGTATAGTTGCTTTGTTTCCAGTTCTTTTTGGGGTATATTAAGCTCTGTTATCTTTGTGAATTTCTTTAAAAACTTTTCTTTCTTTGAATAACCTTTTGGGCAGATACCAGAAATTTGATACAATAATTTAAAAAATGTCATTGTTTACATATTTCAAAGAAATGTGCTACGGTGAAGAAGACTGCATAATTTAAAATAGTTTTTCTTTACCAGCCCAGTGATGTTTAATTCTTTTGAACCTGGACACCTTCTATAAAATCAAATACTTTATATTGGGCAAACATGGAAGCAATCAAATTTAACTTCATTAATGATTTTTTGGGGGGAGAAAAGGCATTAAAAGCCACCAGACTCAAGGGATACGCATAAAGTTATCATCCTGAGAATTTCAGCAAACCATAATGAGGCATCTGTAAAACATTTTAGCACAGATGGCTAAAAATATTCCTGCTGCATAAGTAGAAGTGCTAGAAGGCTTGATTCTTACATGAACTCTTATAATGACAGTGACGCTTTCCACCTCTTTAGGCCTTGCCATTTGTGGATCTCAGAATGGATTATAAAAGAATTGTGGTTTAAGATCTGCAGATCCTCTGGGAGATAGGTAAGCATTATTATTCTCATTTTACAGACGGGGGAATCATGGACAGAGAGGTTTAGTGATTCTTTCCTTTTGCCTCCTCTACCCTCAAGGCAGAGCCAGAAATAGCCCAGATATAACGTTTTCATGTCCTCTGCTTTAACCATAGAGCCATCCTTCTTCCATAGAACCTCTCTGACCCTATTTCCCCAACTGTAAAGCAAGGATAATAATCCAGGCCCAGGGAGATTTCCTTGCCTGCAGATCTTTCTGTGTCTGCAGGGAACTGAGAAGGTTAGTGTTGACCCTCCTTTAGAAACCAGCCATCATCTTTTGTTTTGAGAGAGAGAAAGAACTCTCTTGCATTTTGTCAAAGGGAATTACTTTGGCAGTAAGTGTGGAAGGATGACAGAACATACTTCTTAAGTGGGACAATTAACGTTTTAATACTGCAAGTTTAGAAATGGTCAGAAATAGGCAACATGGTACACAGCACTGGTGAATTGGTATAACTGGACTTATTTAAATAACCATAACTGCTTTTCCCACTGCTGACCAAACTACTGGAGGACTGAGGGTCCTTACCTCACTAAATATGCAGAGGACTGCATTGCACTTTTCATTGAAAGATATAGGCTGTTCCCCCAATACAGCAGTTCCCCCCCCCTCCTTTATGAAGGAACCTTTTTATAACCTATATGAAAACCACTGCCAAAAATTAGCCTTTTGTCTCTGTGGCTCAGTATTAAATGCACAAATCCTGGTGGCAACTGCTATTACAGAAAGGGAAATGCAGCATTGATCTTAGAAGCTCTTCTCCATGAATCCCCAGGTTCTGCATGGTGGTGGTGGTGTTTGTGTGGTGCTTGTGATGGTGGGGTAGGTTTCTTTGAGGACTGTAAATCCACTAAAGCTCAGGTCCCCAGGTTTAAATTGCAACACCCCATTAAATGAAATATGTTTAAAAACACATCTTGGTGCCCTCTGCTTGCATATCACTCTGCTTACTCCTCACTGACACAACACTGAGAATCAGAATGCTTTTTGGTGTACGCATCTGGCTCCCAAATTCATCTCACATGCATGCAGTGATTATATAAATAGAAAAGAGCATTCTGAGAGTTAGGAAAGTATGGTAAAATTAATCTGGTGTTCACAGTTCAGACAGTTTATTACAGTTTCTTTTAAGAAGGTATTTGTTTATCGCCTTAATGTAATCTGATGCTGTCAGATTTATTTGTGTCACTTTTTTGAAATCTTAGTTACTATTACAAAAACGTCTTTCTAAAGCTGTTCTCAAAAACGTACACAATTTGATTATATTATATTTTCTAATCAAGAGTATAGTAATGTATCAAATACATTATGTTACACTGAGAAAGGGAGAAACATTTTTTATTATATTATATTTTAGATTACTGCTCCAAATCTCTCGTGGTACAGTAGTGGCCAGTGCCCCATCTCTGCTTATACTTTGATACTTGTACTTTAGGAATGGCAAATTTCCCTGATTTAGAATACACTTGAATGTTTATCTGATTTAAACCAGATTGGGCCCAGGGCTCTGGAAGTGTTACAACATTCCAACCCCAATGTTCTTGTGTTTTTGGAATGGTAAGATATCTTTATTGAGCCCCACGAAGAATTGCAGGGATGAAAGGGTTGCATCAGCTGTGGTTTCTATTAGTTGAGAGTGCCATATTTCCATATTTGAACCTAATGTCAACCTTATCCTTAAGTCAGTGCAGTTCCTTCCTTCCACCATCTGGTCAGCAGAAGTGCTGAATGCATGAAGTCTGTTACGAATTAGCCCTGAACATCTAGATTTTGTTTTGTCTGATTATAAAGGATTCTGGGAGTTTCAAGATAAAAAAATTCTTGTCCCTACCTCCCCACAATTCTGATTTTCACCAGAATCACAGTCACTAATATGTACATGCCATCTGAGCATTACAGAGAAGAAAACCTATTGTTCAGTGTAGTAAAACTAGAGTAGCCTACTTAAATCATTGGGGCTTGTGGAAGAGTTGACTCACTAAATCTCACTGATTTAACTGGGCTATTCTATTGCATTTTGCTGTGCTAAGCAACATGATTTCAGCCAGTATCGATTAATTTTAAAGATATTTCTGTCAGAGTTTCTGTGCTATTCCTACTTGCATGAATGAGGCAGCAAACAACATCTGTTTGAGTGCTCACTTAAAAACACGCACATTACAAAAATGAAGATCAATTAAATACTCTGCATTCTGGTTCTATGTACCATTCTGGTACTAGGGGGTATGAATACATATTTATATGTATCATTGAAAATTTTCTATCCAAAATCTTGGGTTCAGTGTCAACATGTAATTTTATTGTTTTGTTGTACATGGACAATAAGCAGTTCCTAGATGGAAATGATAAACTTTGAGGGACATGAAGAAAGAAATCTAAAATTCCAACCACACACTTTTATTAACTAAATTGGGACATTCACAAATCAGACAATGTAGACCCGACCACATGCTTCCCCCTTTTTTTTTTCTTTTGGGCTCCCTGAGTATCATTTTCATGTTAGCTTCTTAAGAGAATAATGTTGCTGGAGACATTTTTGTCTTTCATTTCATCACAGGTTCACTTTATATGTTAACCTTGTCCAGACTATCAGATGATAGTAAGCAAAATGTTCAGATTATATGCCCCTAAACATCACTTGTCCTTAAAGCAGAATTCAGTGATATGGCAGGAGATCCATGATTAAATCTCCCTTAGTTTCTTAAGCTTCAGAACAATCAAACTGATAAACCTGGTATAAACTCCCTGGGAGCAGTCTATTGTATGAAGGATGGGATTTTTTGAATTCAAGAATTGAACTACAGTGGACCCTCGTATAACAAATGGTTTGTATAACATAAAATCTGTACAACATAAAAAATTCCAGAGATAGCAGAAATTTGCTTAACAGAATAATCTATGGGGCGAATCCATACAACATAAAATAGTCGTGATTAGGGATTACTCTGTTTTCAATGAATTCCTATGGGAAATTTGTATAAAGGAAAATTTGCTTAACATAATTTCATTTGGAATGAATTAATTCCTTTATAAAAGGTACCACTGTATAAGGCTGGGAGCCATCAGACGAGCAGAAGGTAGAGCAGGCTCCTCACCTGCAGGCACATGCTGCTGCTTCAAGCCATAAGGAAAGTCCCTCTGGGAGTCATGGGTACTCCTTATGACTCAGAAAGGTATATTAATGGGGAAATACAGCAGTCCCCATGGGAGCTCATCCCCCCCATATATATTTCTGTGTTGAAGAAAATCCTTACAACTAGCATGGTGTAGCAAGGTACTTTTCTGATGTTTTGAAGAAGGGCCACAGGACAAGCATGGAAGTGAGGGTAGCCTTTGCTGGTTTGAGAACTCCCAATTTGGTTTCGGGCTTCTTGGCATCTTGTGGGAGGCAGTGTTCTTTAGCTCCTAAAAACCTCATGCCTCGTTTATACATACACCCCTCCTCTTACTGCCCAAATTCTCTGTCTCCAGGTTGGTCCCTTCAACCTTTTGAGGGAACATACACAGAAACATGGGCCATCCATTCATGACAGTGAGCCCCTGCCCCAAAAAGCATAGATTGGCACAAAGTTAATATCAGAAAGGGTAATATTGATCAACCCATGGGAGACCATTTCAGTCTCTCATAATGTGATAGATCTAATTTTAAATTGAACATTCTTGAACAGAGGAGCTTTAAAGGGAGACTTCAGTGAAAGTTCTGCATGTCAAGGGTGTCTATCATCTGTAGATAGATTCAGAATGATACCATTTTAGCCCAAATGGTACAGATGTTGAGATAATTAGCTTAATTCCAGGATGTTAGCATTATCATCCACTTTGCAATTGTTATTATTTTTACCTATATTTATGTTTTACTCCAGAGTGGGTGCCTTTCTCATGTCTGAGGTCCATTCTTTAGAGAGCTGCATTGACGACAGAGCTGAAATGTTGGCTGTAAAGTCGGCATCTGGGCAGTTCGATTCCTGGGCGCCACTCAGCTCCCACTGCTAACCCCAGCTCCTGGCAACTTAGCAGTTCGAAAGCATGTAAATGCAAGTAGATAAATAGGTACCACTGTAAACAGCGGGAAGGTAAACAGTGTTCCATGTGTAGAAATGCGTTCAGTCATACCGGCCACCTGGCCACGGACTTGCACAACACTGGGTCTTTGGCTTGGAAATGGAGATGAGTGATGCCCCTAGAGTCAGACACAACAAATATGCATGTACGGGGTGGGGTGGGGCTTTACCTTTACCTTTATCTTCTAGTGATCCAAATCCTGAAAATGTTGGGAATCCGCCTTTTATTCTAAATTCCTTCAAGGAATGTTAAACACTGTGGCGAAAGTGTGCAGTGATGCATTTTAAAAGGTGAATTGTTTCCAGGAGCAGGAATTCACCTTTTTCCTGGGCAAAGGTGGGAGTGGGCAGTCAAGAATGTGAAGCCATGGTCTAGATTAACAATGGTCATTTCTGTTTTTCTTTTCTTTTTCAATGCCTTTCATTTGCCTCTAGTGTAACTTTTAACTTGCCTCCATCACCACCATGTGTGCCAACTTTTGTTAACAGTTCACCACAGGCCTGTGAAACTTACATTAACAGTTTGAGCTTTGGATAAAGTCAGCTGAAGTCTATGAAAGCATATGGCGTGATTAATTTCTCACCCTTTATGTAAGGTGCCGAAATTGTGCCCCCTTTTTTGACACTAGGTAAGCATTACTTTAATCATTTGATTTTGCATTTTAGAAGCCTGGCAGAGAATTGGCTTAAAAGGAAAACACAACACTATAATTTCTGGTCATCTCCACTATGATTTACATACATTAACTCAGTGGAGGGTTACAAAAACTCATTTCACTTTGATCCTAACACTTCAGTCCCACACACCAGCTAAACACCGATTCTCCGTATGGCTTTTACGGCTTTGCTGTTAAAACTTTTAACAGAATATTGCAAGAAGAATGCCTCTAGAAAATAGACCTCTTTCTTTTTGTACCTTAAATAAAGCCGCAGTGAAACAGAAGTGCTATCTGAATCCACTTTGTAATTTGTGTTCCAATAAATAATGAAAGGATACTGTTTCTTTTTAAAAGTATCCATCTTTCATCTTCTTTCAGTTTTCTTAATCCAGTAATTTGCTCTATATGGCAGTTTAAGTTCCCACAGGAAGTTCGGTGGGGGATTTTTTTTGTCTCTTTGAACAACTGACTCCCTAACTGTATCAAAATTCCTTTGAAAGTCCCCTTCGTTTCAAAGTTACCTACTGGGTGGGACAGAGAACTGGTGCTGAGAACCACCTTGGGCTTGTGGAATTCATTATCTGGATTCTAGCAAACACATTTTTCTTCTTTTTTGGAGTGCTTAGCACAATGGTAATACAACCGTTTTTAAGAAAAGTCAAACAAAGCATGTGTCGACCATTCAAATGCAGTCTCTCAGAATGTATGAAAATGAGTCTCTGTGTTAGTTCTCTCTCTCTCTTTCTCTCCCTCCCTCCCTCCCTCCCTCTCTCTCCTCCCCCCCCCCTCAACACTATGTGGACTTCTGGAAAAACCTTTTATAGTGGTTCCCAATTTTGTGTGCCCAGATGTTCTTGAACTCCCAGAAATCCTGGCCAGTACAGCTAGTGGTGAAGGCTTCTGGGAGTTTTAGTCCAATTTTTTCTGGGGATACATAGTTGGAACCACTCATTCTGTACATTGATTAAATAACTCACATATTTATTCATAACTAATTTCAAAAAAAAACAACATTTATCATCAAACCACATGTTAAGTATTAAGTTAGGAACAGGATACTAGCCAGCACATTACTAGAAGTAGAGCTCTGATAGAAATAAATGATACCTGTTTATCCAAATACAATCTTCCCTCGGCTTCACACGGTGCAAATTAACGTCCTCTTGTTTTGTGCTCGTTCACTGAAAGATAAGTGCAGGTGTCATATCCAGATCTGATTTTTCAGGCAGTAGATTTTGAAGGAATTACTTCTAAGGAGGGGGAAAGGAGTGATAATGGCTTCTAATATTATGCTAACTATACTTTATATTTTGATCCTTATTTGCACTTAGTTTCCAGTTACCTGAGTCAGATTCACTGTTAAGGCCATTACTTCAGATTGTTGCTCTAGAAAGTGCGCTGAGTTGCAGAATATAAAATTATTCCCCCACGTCGTCTCACTTTATTCAAAATAAAGCACCATTCAGTGCACTAAAGTTGCATGTGGTCTAGGGGTAGTGTTTTTCTTGTTGCTGTTTTGTTTTGGATTTTATACTGGTACATGCACCCATGGGGTACTGCATTAAGTCGGTCCTCAGAGCAATTTCTTACATTGAGCTGCAAGTCATGCGTCATTGAACAACGGATGCAACAGATCCGTGTAAGCCTTTATTTAATATGCTATGAAAGATGGATGGCACAACCTAAAATATGTTGGGGTGTAACGGGATCCCCAGTAATCCCGAAATCATATCCAAAATCCTTTAGCCTATGCTGGACCAGTTTCCTTATTAGCTTTAAGAAAAGAGATCAAAACTTTTCCACCCATTGGAACCAAAGGGAACTATTTCAACATCACTTCTGATTAGTTTCAATTAGAGATGGGCGCAAAATGGAAACATAGTGTTTTTTTTTTCATTTCATTTCATTGCTCATTGTGTTTCATTTCGTTTTGTTACTAACAATTTTTTACTATATTTTTTCTAATGAAACGAAATGAGCAAAAAAATGATTCAGAAGCTGCCACTCCCAGGTGGGTTTTTGTGACAGGTCTGGCTGTCAAAAAAAAAAAAAAAAAGGGAGGTGGGGCAGCAAGAGAGAACAAATTGTTTCATTTTAACAGTAAAAATGACTCATATGAAAATTTCTTGTCTTCTCTGAGTGTCAGTTCTACATATTATTGGTTATCTTTGCTCCCAATTACTGTTAAAATGCTAACAATACTCAGCTACCACATCTGGTAGATTAAGATTTCACTGGCCTCTTTCACCTACATAAAAGGTCAATGCTCAGCTTGTTAGTAAATATCTGGATTTGAACGGTAAAGTTAATGCAGCATATTTTCATTCTCTATTGGACCAAAAATATCATGGTTCATTTTGAGAACTACTATAAGGTAGCCAACCTGAATGTTAAGCTTCACATAGCAAGATAAAGGAGAATGCAATTGGTTTCAAAATATACTTATACTATTTGGAACTAGCAGAGCATGATGCATTTCTTCACCCAACTATTACTATTATTATTGCACACTAGATGAAATTTAAATCAGTTCCTCTGATCATGAAGTTCCATTTACATTCCAATGTTAACTGATGTCACATTGATTAGGATTCCGATAGTCTTGTCCTGATTTTCCTAGCAAAATAATTAGTCTCAAGAATTAGTATTTTTCACTGACTTTGCACTTCGTATTTTTCAATAGGGATATTCATGTTTTAAAAAATCTACATTGATGGATGCTTCATGCCCAGTCCATGCCTAGCTGCTTGCCAACCAACTTCCTTCCTTCCTTCCTTCCTTCCTTCCTTCCTTCCTTCCTTCCTT
>JAHTLZ010000330.1:30528778-30543097 GCA_023846285.1 Phrynocephalus versicolor
GCACCACCAAGACTTAGTCCAAAAGTGACATGTGGTGGTGCATCGCAGGCAGTGTGGTGCCAGGCCAAACCCAAGGTGATTGGCCTCCTCCTCCTCCAGTCTTTCCTCTGGGCTGCGAGATGCCGTGTTTCACACAGAAGGGGGGTAATGATTTGAACAGTGTTTGCATCGCAGGCAGTGTGGTGCCAGACCAGACTCAAGGTGATTGGCCTCCTCCGCAACTCTTTCCTCTGGGCTGCAAGACACTGTGACCCAAGGACAATGGCATTTTACTTCCAGTCAGGCAATTCAGCTCCTTTTTATACTGGAGCTGGCAGTGAGCCTCCCGTACTCAGGCTCTGTGCTGTGGTCTCCTACTCTGCCTTGTGGCCTGGCAGGAGTGGCCGCCCTTACTCTGGCCTTGTGGAGTGGACGCGTCGCCCATAGATAGTCCTCCTTGTATAGCCTAGTGGGCTGGGCTGTGGGCTGTAAAACTTAAGTCAGAGCAACCCAGAGCCCTATCCCATTCCCATCCCTACCAAAGCTATTCCGGCTGTACTAGCTACTAGTAGCTAGGTACGAACGTAAAACGTAGCTTTAACCACCTCAGGCTCTAACTGTAGTCTAATGCATTGCTGAATGCTGACCACCAGACCAATCCATGACCAAAAGCAGGGTTGCATTGGCTTTGGCTCATTGGCTGTATTGCTTGTCCTTTAAGTGTGTGTGACTTTGACTGTGAATGTGAAGTGAAGTGAAGGCAGAAGGACCTTGGAGATGGGGGGGGCAATTTGAGAGGAGTAGAGTTGTAGACCCCTCATCCAGATTTGGGGAGGAACGGAATGTCTTTCTCCTGCTGCCTCTGAGAGGTGGAGGGGAGATGGGATGGTATCAAAAAACCAAACAACAAAAAAGTACAACAAACAGGCACGTCAGCCAGACCAAGTAGGGTGGCTGCTGGCTGGTTCAGCATCAGCAGATTCAGCACAGCAGACCAAGAGGGGAAAAAAAGAAATGCAAATTTGTTTCTACCCCACTTGGTTTGCTTAGGATGCACTCTAGCCTTGTTGTGCAGCAGCAAGTCCATCACCCAGGCAACTGTATTTCGCCTGCTCGTTTGCGGGACCCACGCCCGCGCGCCCGCCCGTGCGCCCGCCAGCCAATCCCCTTGCTTGCCGCTGCCGCCGCCCACGCATGTACCCCCGCGCCCCCGCCGCCCGCGCTACGCCCGCAAGCCGCAAGTCTCGGTCGGACGTCAAAATGCGCGAAATCGCGGTAGAAACGAAAACGAAAAAAACGAAAAACGAAACGACTAATTTTTTCGATTTTTCGCGAAAAACGGAAACGAAACAAATCGGACCCTAGCCGAAACCGAAACCGAAAACGAAGTTTTTTTTTCTGAGTCGTGCCCATCTCTAGTTAATGCCAAAAAACCCATGCACAACTATATTATATTACCCAAAAATTATTATATTACAGGTTTGTATTGCCAATACTTCAAGCAGGAAAAAAGCAGTGAAACTGTTAGGATACCAGGTGTGTTTGCATGGAGGGAGGAATCTTCTAAAGATGCCTTAGTTTCAACAAGCATCTGCACAAATTTTCAGTGCATATAAAACAGGATTTCTAAATAAAGCTTTCCTCCACAACATTTTATTTTGGAGACATTGCTTCCTGCAATAATGGGTAGTGTTTCATTATTTCTGTGAAAATGATAATGTTTTATTGTGATGTACTTTCCTGCTCATCAAGTTATATAAAAATGGGAAACTGTGCAATGCCCTGTAGAGCATGAGAAAAGCTATGAAATCTGTATTAATTGGCATTTTGCTGACCTGACATTGTACAATTGGTTGGTTTTACTAAGGTAGGTTACTGCAACCTTCTAAATGAGTAGGTAACTAAATGTGTTGTGATTATATTAGTCATAGTTCCATATTTAACCAAGACTCATTAGACAGTGTTAACTCTTCTAAAGATCAGTTTGCCCTCAGGGTGGCTGTTCATGAAAAGTATCCCTTGACAAAGTTCAGGGACAGTAAAATTTCTTTTCCTAGTTATTATACAGTGGCCCATGGCCCATTAGGTCTTATGATATTGCTCAGGTAAAACCAAGCTTACTCCTTCCTGTCTACTTTCCAAAGAAAGAGGGTCAAGATCCTGCTCATGTTTACCCTCAACTCCAGCCTCACACTCTGTAGGAACATAGTGGAGGAGAAAGAGGGAAGGAGGTAGTAGCAGGCTGCAATTCATGGAACTGCCCACCTGTTGCCGCCATACATTCTGCCCCGCCAACTACAGCAAGCAACACATAGGATGATGCATACTTTAGGAATTCATAAATAATTCCCAATATCCTGATTTTTTTTAGGTTAGTTCTTCTTTCCTGGGACTAAGGATGCAACTACACTTGTAAGCCATATCAGATCAATTTGGCATCATTATGACTTGACCTGCAGCCTATTTTACACACCTGTTCAATTTAGATGATCTCATGGAGACTGTGGATTGTTTCAGTACCAGTGTCCACACTAGCCCAATCGTCCAATGCCACTTGATTTGCACCACAGCCCCCAGTCCCCTTTCCTTTAATACCATCTGTCAATCCTGGGCTCTCCTTTCATTATTCACTGTAAAGCCTGTGGGCTCGTCAAAGCAACCATTCTCAATCTCTTTTAGTCATCATGATAATAAACACTTATAACAAACATTATAAGGTTGTCTGTGAAATAATAAGAATAGACAGACTAATTCCCTATAAGGGAACCCAAGGCATCTCACAATATTAAAAGGAATAAAATACAAATGCCCCCCAAAGTTCACCATGTATTTGCATATTTGCAGCCTACAATAGAACATGCAAGTGTCCCTAATTTTTGAACATACAAGAAGAGTATCCTGAAACTCTCAATCAGGCTGCAGCAAAATATGGATTCAGATAATAGATGACTTCCACATAGCAAGAAGCTTGCTTGGGGAAAACCCAACCTTCACCAAACATTTTGAGATTATGGAGGTGAGTCAGGGGATGCCTCTCTATGATTTTGGTCTCTCTAGGGGCTTGAGGGAAACTTTTCTGAGGGGGCCCTCTTTGTGGGTGTATAACTCAGACATCCAAAATCCTGTTTTAACCAAACATGGAGGGCTTTTGGAAGAGAACCAGAGAAGTCTTTCTGTGATTTTGCTGTCTCTTGAGAGACCATTTTATAGGCCAATGAATTGATGAATCAAAAACATCACTAAAAATTAATTGATTATGTTCAACTGGGGGCATCAATTTTGATTAATATGAATTGATGAATTAGAGATTTTTGATTACTTTAGCAATTCATTTTTTAAATATGTGCCTCTCTCTAGTCATGTTCACACACTATATATCATGGTTCTCGCAAATCTACCTACCCTCTCATCCAGCTGGGTTGTTTTGTTAAGAACTAGTTTGGTTCATGGATTTGAAATAGCTCAGCCACTATTAATTTAACCTTAGGATACTAAGAAAGTAATTTTCATGAACAAAGAACCAAAATGATAGATAGGCTGTCATGCCCAAACTATACATTAAATATAGTACTTGAGTACTCTGTGTACGCCACTTTAGTGGTTGACATCCTCTCGCAGCAGATGTCAGATGATTGTAGGGTGCCATATAGTACTAAATTGTATAGTAACAAAGACCACTTATGGCTTTCCCAAGATACGTTAAATTATATTGTTACATAAACAGGCACTTGATTGTCAGCACACTTATTGTGGTAAAAACAAGTTGGTAGCATAAACTGTGTTTGTTAAGAAGATTCATGCCACTGTGTAAAACAGAATGGGAGAAATAAGCCAGGTCATGGTTATTCTAGAAGACAACTCAACATGGAAGAGGTCAGTAGAATATAAGAAAAGCTGGTGATGTTTGAAATAAAGCAATGATGTCCTGAGACATGTTTTATTGCAACCCAGGGATTCAAAATTCCTTGGAAACAAATGCAAAGTTGTTTTATCAGCAGTAGCACATACTGGAAACTGTTTTTCTCTGGAGAATAATAATTATATTCCATTTATATTGCAGGAGAGGCCTCATCCTCTCACTTCTTATTTGTTTTTAAACTTTTTGAAATAAAATAAAATACACATGAATATGCTACGTTATCCACAGTCAAATTCAGAAACTCTTGAATGAAGCTGCAACATTATGCCATCATCTCAATAGAACTCAATGGGAATTTAAAAATATTACTTTTTAAATTTAATTTTGTAATAAAAGGGAAAGAAGAAATACATATGATATCATAAACTATACAAATAAGTTAATAAAAGCTGAGTATGTGTTTGGCACTAACATCTGTAAAACTCATTTTTATGTCTGGCTAAAACAATAGAGCCTTTTAATCATTCTATGACAAATGGTGAATATTTATCTTTCCAGGGCTTGGAATATCAATATAGCTCACTTCAGGTTGGACCACCACAACACAGGGAAGTGTGCTAGCTCCGTCCCCTCAATATTTTTCAACACTGGAAAGTAAAACAAAGACAAAGCTGTTGCTTTATCTGCATAGGCTCCCTATGAGTCAGTGACCTGTTGCTCTGTATTTTGCTCTTTGTGTCAGTTGTGCTGTATTGTGTTGTTCTGGCAAATGGGCTCGGCTTTAAGAGATAAAATGATTACCCTCCTCTGCCCTGGGTGTGCCATTTACACAGGATGAAAACAGCGGTGGGTTGGCAGGGCTAATTTGCTCCTTTCATCATGTGTGGAGCACAGACATTGGCAGAATTCCCATATAGGGCTAATAATTGAAAGATGAACAAGCTGTAGGACATTTAGAATGGGAGGAAGACTCTTGGGCCATTTGCCCGTCTGTCCCCTTGTGCTGGCTGATGTCGGATATCTGTCACTTGCAAGGATCTCCTTGTAGAATGCTGTGCCTCAAGATCAGCCAGCAGGAAAAAATCCTTATCTGGCAATCCTTATCTGGCAAATCCTTATCTGGCAATCCTTATCTGGCAAATCCTTATCCAAAACAAACAAACAAAAATACAGGGCGGAGAACAGCCTGGGCAAGAGCCATATCCTCTTTAGCCCAGGGATGCAGCCATACCTTGTCATATGGCCAGATGTCCAGCGTATAATGAAACACACATATAGGCTGAGACAGGTTTGGATTCAGCATGGCTTAATCAGGCCTAGTGTCAGCCCAGTGGTCTCTGCTTGTTAGGATTGCATCTTTTGCTGTTTAGCTAAGGAAGGGGGCACAGGATCCAGCCTCACTACTTCCCAAAGATCAAAATGATAGGAATCTAGTTTAAAGGTGTGTGTGTCTGCAAATATCAAATATTTTATAATGCAAAAAATAAAGTATAATGCATCCAAGTGGCAGAGAGACATCACTGGACATGTGTGTCATATGAGACATAGCAGTCTTACCTGCCCAGTATCTAATGGAAGGAACCAATTCCTTTGTTTAAATACTCAACTGTTGCTTTAAAACTGAAGATATCCACTAAATTGAAGCAGGAGTGATTTTCAAGGGGTTTCCTACCCCAATGATCACTCTTTTTTATTTAACCAAATTATAATGTTGCTGGCATCCTACTTAGTTCATTTATAAACTATGCTGGCTGTTTTCAATGTTCCTGAGGATGCAGTCAATACAGCTAATTCTATATGGTCCCCAAAGGTTTTACATTGTAGATATTGGTGTATACTACCAGGGAATGAATGATGCATATGTCAGTGTGCCACTGAGCTGCTAGGAAGAAAGCTGCATCAGTGAGTTCTACAGGATTTTACTGTGTACAAGCAGTAATTTCCATAAAGAAAGTCCGCTCATCTCTCTACTTGTGGAACTGCAATGCTTGCCCAACAGTGTTTTGTAACCAAGTTACACAAATTTACATTACTATGATGGCCGTTGATTATAATATAAATATACAAATTCTTGATTTGGCCCTATGAATTAGTACATTGGGATCATCACCTTTATGTAATGTAATGTAATGTAATGAACTGTAATTGATCATATGCAAACCCATTAACTGAAGCATATTTTAAGTGGACGTGATGGTTGTACTATCAATATTCTGTTCCTTTTCCTTTATAAAAAAAAATATTTGTATGTAAAAGTGTTTCAACGTTATCACCCCTATTAAGATAGAAGGTGTGCTGCATCCTATACATATGCTTGTTTAGAACAAAGTGCCAGTACATTTAGTGGGACATGCCACAGAACCTGTTGGCCAGATTTCCCACTATAACCCCTCTGCTCCACTATCTCCCACTTTTTCTCAGTGGACACAGGGGGAAGGCTGTAAGTGTTGTCTGGGATACCTTTTCTCCCCTTCAGCCTGCAACACAATGTGTGCTTCAGGAGGCTGATACACAAAGATCCTCATAGGCTGTCAACGGCTCCCATGAAAATTAATATTAAGAATCCCAGTATCTTGATCAAGACTAAAGTTCGGGATTTTAGCACTACCTTTTGCCTCTCAGTCACCTTACAGCTGTTGGTTCAAAAGGGTCTGTAAAATATATTATTATAAAATGGAAAAAGGTTAAAGAGAGGGGAAAGGACAGTTCAAAATTTTTTTTTCCAAATACAAAGGCAAATTGTGAATGCAAGATTACAGCATACAAAAGAATGATATTACCCTAAAAATCTAGGGGGACACTCCCTTTGTTTCTCAGCACCACTTCAAAGGATCACAAAGTTGTTCTTGCAAGTAAGATAGTGCCCTTGAGTGGAGAGGGAAGTCTGAAATCACCCTTTCCTGCAGGACCAAAAGTGAGACAAAAAAACACATTTCCTTTATACCAACTGAGTGATCATTAACACCCAGGCGACCCATCATGTAATTACTCTGAATCTGCTTTGATCATTTTTACAAACCTTCCTAGCTTCAAAATCTGCATACCCTTAGGCAAGAGAGCACACCAATCTCCTAACTCAGAGATATAAGCAACTGGTGACTGCTTTGATATACAAAAGATGAAGTTTGAGACTTTCTCTTTGAAGTGACCCTGAACAATAAAATAGAATAGTGGAAGAATTGTGGTCAAGTTATCTCCAGAATTTTGCAAGGTCATGGTCCCAGTGCCTTCACAGACACACTGAAAAATCCCAAAGAATTTCATTTTTCATGTTTCCCCAAGTTCTAACTCTCTCCAAAGGATATGTTCCTTAAAAAGTTTGCATCAGATTGTGGTGAGATAACATACCTATTTTTGTTTAGGCTACAATGTTAGAATAGGATTCGGGTGTAGACTCCTTCTAATGGAAATGTAAAACCAAGAAGTGTGTAAGAGCTGTTATTTCCACATGAACTAGGAGACTGTGAAGTCTCTGGAGCTGAATTTAGGCACTGATGAGAACTGCAGCAAGGCGGAGAAAGTGGAAGAAAGTTTTGCAGGAGTCAGGCTGAAATCCTAAATATTCATACAAGGAAGGAAGTTCCACTGAACATGGTAAATCCTACCTTTCAGTACACATGCACAGTACTGCACAGCTAATGCATTTTTCACTGGTTGCAAGGTATCCCATAGTCTCATCAAACAATACAGGTTCCATCTCACAAATTTTCCACTTAGGTGCCCATCTCAGTTCTTGCTGTTGTAAATAAATCAATACAGTTCCTCTGTCCTCTTTATATCATTTTACATATAATCAATAAAATCAGACGTTTTTAGAAGACACTGGAGCTTAATAATTTCCTTTTTAGATCCGTTCAAAGAATGCTGTGAAAATATATCCATTCATGTTTTTATTATTGGTATCTTTTTACACATAACACTTGAGCAAAATTATTTCGTTTTGGCACTCTTATGAGGCAGTCTGGGAAATACAGTATGCCGGTCTCTCTGCCTCTCTGCCTGCCTGTTTCTCTCCCCCCCCCCCAAAAAAAAAAAAAGAAAGGAAGGAAGAAAGGAAAATGTCTTCTCTCTGTGTAGTAACAGAGAAAGACATGCATACATTATACAGCTGTTATATATTATTTCCACTCTTTACATTCAAGTCTTGAAAAAACATTGTAGAGAATCTTCAAATTGTGTGTGTGTGTGTGTGTGTGTGTGTGTGAGTGAGTGAGTGAGTGAGTGAGTGAGTGAGTGAGTGAGTGAGAGAGAGAGAGAGAGAGAGAGAGAGAGAGAGAGGAAAAAAGAATTCACTTGTGTATTATAGAAATGCAAAAACAAAAACCTCTCATCTCCACAATGAAAAAGTTAAAAGTATTTGGTGTTTCTTTCCCTCTTTTCTGCTTCCCTTTTCCTCATCTCTACTCCTCTCACTTAACACTGTTTATTCAATTTCACCTTAGAAATTTTTTCTCCAGGGAGAAACCAAAAGGTGTTGATTTCCTCTTGTTTTCAGGCTGGGTACCTTTCACTTTGCTCATTCCCACCTGCAGAAACTGTTAACACATCAATGGAAGCCATCTCTCCCTGACTGCTTGTCACTCTTCAAGGGAGCACCTTTCTTTTTGTTCCTGCTTTCTCGCTTTTAGATCATTTCTTCCAGAATTTTCAATCTTTAATAAATACGTAATCGACCAAATGCTTTCATCTATTCATTAGATTTTCATAATGCCTCAGGAAATGACTTTTTGCCTTCCATAAACTTGTCAGCAAATCTGTTTACATCCTTCATGAGAGGGGGAAATCTTTACCTTTGTTATCATTTCAGTAACTGTTTGTGAGCTGGCTTACACATTTTTGAAATACGCAATAAACAATATTTTTTCCCTCCTGTTCACCATGGCTCAAGAACTGCTTCCATAACTGCTAGCAAGATTTTCTGTTTTAACACAAGTATATGGTCACATTTCACTGTGTAGCACCTGAAGAATTCAAAGTTATAATTATTTGCACAGTTTCTTGTTCAAATGCAAGGGGTGCATTCATGTTTAACTTTGTGTCCTATATTCAGAGGAGGACAGAAGTAGATAGGGATTGTCTGGTAGATGTATGGATGAGTTGGGGTGGATCAACTAAGATTTCCAACTCCCACTACTTTGAAAACTAAAATTGACTGTGAGTGTTAGATGAGGTCTTCTCGTTCTCCTTCAAATCTGCCATGATGGTGGCCTTGGGTTAATTGCTTGTCACATTCAATGTCCCTCTAAAATACTGATCTGAATTGACCACCTATGACCAAGTCTTTATGCAGTTTTATTGTCCACTTGAAGAGTTTACTATTAGACTCCCTGATCTGGATACCCTTTCGTGCTTCCCAGCCTCCAAGAAGAACAGTGCATCACAGGATTATCTTGTCCAGTGTGTGGAGGGGTGGTATTTCCATGAGTCCGAGGGAGGCAGCTGCTCTGGGTAATAGATATTTGGGGGACCTGAAAGGAAAGCAAGCGTGAAATTATCTATTTTTCTGTTTTGTTTTCTTGATCCTATCTGAGATGAGGAGAAATGCTTGGAGACATTTGCAGTCTCATAGGCTGAAATCACTTTAGATATTGTGTATTATAAGTGGGGTTGATGGGGACAATATTTGCTACTCTGTTTCCGGCAGCAGAATGGATGAAAAGAGTTGACAAGTGGGAGGAGAGAGAGAAAGAGAGAGCTGGCCCTCAGCTAATAAATAACAGCTCAGCCAATCTTGCCTTCTCAGAGGCAGACCTTCAGGTTGCAGTCTTTTACCTAAATATGCACCACATTTTTGCTCTGCATGTTTCTTTTCTATATTATATGATAGTCCCAAAGAGACATACATTGGATTGAGAGTGGATTTGATTTAAAGCATTATTTTATTTTATTTTAATGGACATTTTTAATTATTTAGATTGAAATAATAGATTTTAAAATTTTAAATTGTGATTTAAATTCATCCATTTTTTTAAAAAAAAAATCATTGATTTTATCTGATCTCTTTGGATCCTAGATTCTCATTCTCCACAATCAGAGACTTTACTGGAGATTAATTTGGTTCAGCCAAGTGGCTCTTTATTACCTATAGTAAACATTAAGATTACCTAATAATCTAATCTTGGTTCCACTGCTTATTTGTATACCTGACAAACAAAGTGAAGGACTGATTTTCCATGTTTGTAGTTCATAAGCAATCTAAGTCCATTCTTAACCTGCCTATAAATCCAAGGTGGTAGCTGTGTTAGTCTGGGCCAGCAAAAACAACAGACAGTCAGATACTAGTGAATCACCTATGTGCATGTATACAAAACGTGAAAATGAATTTCTAGCTTCATCTGGAACAGACTCTGCACTTTGAGCTAAGTCTCTTCCTGTTATTAAGCCAAGGAAATTGTGCATTTCAGGTCTAGTCTGTCAAGTTTGCATTAATATCCCAGGAGAAGGAATTGAAGAAATCTTTGCTTCAGGACTGTGCTGGGAGAGGTGGGGAGATAGCAAAAATGAATGTCCCTGTTCATAGTGTTTCCTCCTGATGACCTTAACACCTGAGCTGGTCAATACTGTGAAAATTGATCTTTGAGGTAGCTAGGACCCAGGTCTTACAGTGCTTTGTAGGTTAAGGTCATCACCTTGAATTGTGACTGATAGCTGGCTGGAGCTGCTTTACTAGGTACAGTTTTGTGCACCTCTTCAGAACACAAAGAATGTAGTATGTGCAATAGAAAGCCTGGTAGAGAAAATGATAATCTGCTATTGATGGGCAAAGAAACAAAGAAAGAATCAAATTCCTTTATGGAACTCCACTTGATGCCAGGTCCATAGTGGAATTACTGTGAGACTTTTCCAATTAGCATTAAAACACTTAATGTTAGTACTAAGGGTTTCACATTATTTCAGAACACTGTTCCCTAACAGCATCTCAAGCTTTAAATCAACACCACAAAATCAACTAGCTACTGGACTTATTAGCTTGGAACAAAACAGAGCAGTGATTATATTCCTTTAATTGTACTTAAAGTCATTAATACATATGCAAGTACCATTTTCTACTCTCCAGAGCTCTTCCCTCATTACACTTTGTGATTCACCAAATCACACTATTGTGAATAGTGCCTGAAGCCAGTGTCCAAATCATATCAGGAAACTGCTGGGCTCCTTTTGCTGAGGTCAATTTAATTACATTGTGCATGACAGCAGCCATGCCATTTGGGTATTGCCTTTGCCACCAGCAATTGACACCTGAGTGTTAATGAGCTAGTAATTAAGAGCTGGCATAGACAAGCACATTTTCATGTTGGAGACTGGGATCTCTATGGGATGCTTCAGTTTGGTGCTAACAGCCTTTTGCTAGACATTTCCTAGAATATACAAGGCATGTAAAATGTAAACACATTACCACTGCCCAGCCTGTCCTTTAGGATTCTCAGACTAAACATTTCCAAACATCCCACAAGGAATGAAACTTAAAATTTCCTGCCAAGTGGATTATTTTTCCTTGGTTTCAGTTTACTCAAGGCAGCATGTTAAAGTTTGTTTAAAGGTTAATAAGTTCAGATGATAATCCACCCAAATGTCTAATTAATATTGGATGCCCAAGTTATATTTAGTGTCAGAAACTGGCCCTGTTTATGGTCATAACAAAATCATGTTACAATTAGATGCAATAGTAGAGACTGGGAAAGCTTCTTGTTACAGTGGCAACTCATAGAACATTGCAGCCAGGATGGTCAGTCGAAGACTTGTACAATTTTTGGAGGTGTAGTTCTAAACAGCAGAGGCATAGCTAGAGTTTGGAGCATCAGGGGACAAAGTCAGCTTTTTCATCCTCTCCTCACCCCCAACCATGCCTCACCCACCCAGCAAGGTCTTCTTTCCAATTAAGGCTCTCCTGTGCAAACCGCACAGTGTGCAGACGGTGTCAAACAGGCAAAAAATATTTCAAGCATAACCTCCGTAGCACACTTACCCCTCCTCCTTTCTCCCGGCTAAGGCTTGACAATCCTTAGCCCAGGGAAAGGAGGAGAGGGAAGCAGGCAATGGGATTTTTTCCCAACAAGCAACCTTTATTGCATGCTTCCCTCTCTTCCTTTCCCCAGGCTATCAATTGCCAAGCCTTAGTGGGGGGTAGGAGGAGGGGAGAACAATTGACAGAGGTGCTGCTTGAAAAAAAATTGCCTGCTTTTCTCTCCTCCTTTCCCCTGATTAAGGATAGCCAAGCCTTAGCAGAGTGAAAGGAGGACTGCTGGTGGGATGTCACATGGCTTCCTCCTCCTGCTCTCCCTCCAGGCGCCCCCCAGATTTCTGCGTGCCCCATGGAAAATGCACTCTTCCACCTCTCCCTAGTTATGCCAGTGCTAGTGTAACTAGGAAGTAATTTAAACAGTAATTTTTTCCAGTATCTTCCAACCAGCAACATGAAATTGTTGGTCTTCCTTCCTTCCTTCCTTCCTATGTATTAAATGCTCCTTCACAGGGATGTATGAAGCTTACATCAACTACAAAAATCTCCTCCCTGATTCTCCATCTCCTTCTTTTTACTGTCTCCAGTCTAGTTTTAGAGATATATGGGCCAGTATCCCTTTTAGTGTACCAGAAACTTGTATCCCCTTTATGAATGAGATTACAGTCAGTAGGAGATTGCCACTAATTAAGGAGTTCCCTTTTCAGCAAGTGAAGGATAAACTTTTTAACTATCAGCAGCAAGCATGTACCAGTGCTGTCATTCCTGCTGCACCAGCAAATCTCCTCAAAAGAAGATCAACTTGGATTTGGATAAACACAAATATCTCCTTTCCACCACTATTCTCCCTGGTTAGCACACCCCCCCCCCTCAATTTTACCAGGCATGCAACAATACATGAAGCTCATGGTTGTCCTCTGTCATTTGACCAAGACAATATTATCTTGCCCTTTGCATACATGGAAGGTCCATTGCTTTCCACAGGGAGGAAATCTGGCAGGTTGAAGCCTGTAACTGTACTCCATGTTTTACTGAAAGAAAACTGATGACGGTGTGTCAGTCCAATATGGAAATAAAAGAAATGCCATACAAGGGTAAATATGCAATACTGTGAGATAAACTGGAATGCATATTGCAGCTTTGGTGAAATACCAGTATTTCTGATTGCATAAAAACTACATCAAAGCAATTCTACAATAGGCATCAAAGTGGGTTATTTGGTCAAATGAGAAATGTGTCTTAATTCAGAAGGCTGTGTATCACGTAATGTAGTATCCTTGAATAAATGAAGCTTCTGCCTTCCACTCCTTTTTGACTCTTTTATTAGCAAGACCCAACAGGAATTCTTCAGCAAAAGAATCCATTTAGACTGCTAGCAGAGCCTTCCAATCTCCTCCTGTAATACAAACAAATAAGCCTTCCAGCATGCCCTGCAGGTCAATATACTAACATTTTCACAAACACCAAGGGGAACTGAGATTCCAACACTGAAGCTCCCATCTTACTGTCAGAAAAAAAATGACTCAAGGCAGTGGCTTAGCAAATCTTCCAGTCACTTTACAAACCCACGTTCACCTTATCAGATGAAAAATGCATTAACTTTTATTGAATCTTTAGTTTTGGGATTTCCTTCTCATTTCTCATTTTCATCTTTGGGAAGAGTTTGCTTTTTCGACTGAAGCCCTCTGTAGGACATCCAGCCTTTTATATGCAGATTGGTATAATTATCCTTTGAAATACTCTCAATTCCCAGTGGCTTAAGCTGAGAACATGAAAGGGCAAATGTTATCCTGAGCTGAAGGATAGAAAAAAGCACCACATACATCAATCCAAAATGAGATGTAGAAAGGAGCAGCCCTTCTTTATGCACTGATGGCAGCTTTTGACAGATCATTGAAGGAGCCGTGCAATCACAGAGGCTGTCTTCAGTAGCCCTCATGCAAAACAACCCTGCAATGGACTGTGCCCAGGGATAGCCTTCTCTCTCTCTCTCTCTCTCTCTCTCTCTCTCTCTCTCTCTCTCTCTCTCTGTGTGTGTGTGTGTGTGTGTGTGTGAGAGAGAGAGAGAGAGAGAGAGAGAGAAATACCAAAAGGTGAAACGGTGTTAAGTGAAACACAAAGAATGTGCTCTGAAAAGAAAAGTCCCGCCTGCCCAAAACTTTCGCTTCCTTCTCCAAAGAATGACATCTGGAGCCTGGTGGTGAGACAGGATGTGATCTGATGATAAAATCATCTAGCCAAGCTGTCAAGCAAGGAAAGGTATCTACACTGACCTGTCCATCTGGGGACTGTGATGGAAACTGGAGAGGCAAAATGCCTTGTCTGCTGAGATGCACATGACAGACATCTGGCTCCCCAGTGTAGCGGGAGGAATGGTTGTTCAGCTGTCACGAGTATCAGGCATCTGTTTAAGGCATCCAGACTGACAACACAAAAGGAGAAGTGGGGGCAAAGGGATATGTCAAGTTATGCTACTTGAAACTATTAAAACTTGTGACTATCTAAGAAATATGCCACAGGG
>JAHTLZ010000330.1:30543107-30569179 GCA_023846285.1 Phrynocephalus versicolor
CTCACAACAGCTAACAGTATATTATCATTAGTCTCAGATAGAGTATAAGCTCACTGAATTAATCCATTCTGGAAGGAACAGATTTCAATGTGCCATGGCCCTTGAAGTGCCCCGCTCAGCTGAGACAGCGGGCTGTCAGACCCAGAACTTTGCTGGAGCAGTGGTGGTCCTTGGAATGGGGGAGGGAGTGGTGGAGAACTTATCCCCTCACTTTTTTTTATTGATGGCCGGTGGGCTACTTTTGAACCCTTTGCAGAATAATACCTGTAGCCCGCAGTCTACCTGTTGTGCAGGCTTGAAGTATGTGATAGAATAATGGTAAGCCAAACACTGAATTATTTCATAGATTAGTTTATTTAACTGGGGGACGGGACTGATATTAGTCATAACTTACGTTCCCTGTAATTTTCTGGAACACTGCATTGGAGGCTGCCCTGTGTGTGCAGAGTTTCAGCAACAACCAGGAGCAAATGGGCAGAAACAGTAGCTCAGCTGCATGTGCCCTCAGTTTAGAGGGAATATTAATCATAACTATTTCTTTTGGTATGACTGTTTATACTGAAAAACAGGACATTGTGAGAATGAATAATATGGTAATGTATAACATATACTTAAGGTTTTAAGCATAAATGGGTCAAATCCACTTGGTAATCCCATTTAGAGTATATCCATTGAATAAATAAGATTTACACAGGTGAGAAATGTTATAGGCCTTGCATATTCTTTGTCAAGGTATTTTGACAAACAGCCTGGAAGAATTTAACAGGAATTATTTATGTCCCGGTTTGCTAGGAACCTAATAAGTCTGGTAATCAGAAGAATCTTGGACTTCACTCATAAGAATTTATTTGAGTTTCCATTTCAAGGGAATATATCTGTTATTTAACTGAATGAGAATGGTTACAAATTTCATGGGGAAAAATATTAACACAGCACTACTCAGGATGGTTGGAGAACCTAGAAAGATGGGTGGTACCATGGAGGGCTTCAGAGAAATATAACTGATGTAAAATATCTTCTTGCAGCTTCACCAGGATCATCTGCTAGATTCTACTTTCTTCCATGAATGGAAGGGACCACAATTGTTTTCCCTCACTTTTTAATATCCATTTCATCACCAATCAATATTTATATATGTATTATTGAATATTTTTAGTTATTCTAGGACCATCATTGGACCTGCATCTTAAGAGTGGTGATTTAGTCAAATCAAGAGTGATATTCTACTATAACAATAAAAAATTGAAAAGGCAATAGGTACTATATTGGAAGAATTCATGGTAGGTTGTGAAACCTGATTTTGAGGCAAAATGCACAGGAAATGCCTTATTTTGGTAGGATTTAAAGTATAAAGACTGAATTCAACCGTTTGACTGGAGGTTTTTTTTAATTATCTTTTCTTTTCTTTTCTTTCTTTCTTTGTTTTCCTTTTTTGGCAGACATTGAAGTGGTTTGATTGTTTCGGTGGTTTCCAAATTACTGACTTTGAGCCTTTTCACACAAACCCTAAGATCCGCTGGCCACTTAAATTCAGACCAGAGATCTTGGGGGTTCATTGCTCCTCCTGTGTTCCCACCCGCTCCACACTCCTGGCTGCTGTCTGCATGAGGGGAGAGAGAAAAAAAGGGAGAAAAGAACGCAGGCTCACCTCCGTCTGCCGGTCAAAGCCGCCCCGAGCCCCGTTGTTGTCCTGATTCCTGTCTCTTAAACGGGCGGGGGGCAAAAAAACAACAAACAGAAGCGAGGAGAGCCAGGCACTCACTAGGTTACATCCGCATCAGGGATTTTCACCCCCGGAGAGCAGGTACCTGAAAAGTGCGCTGGGACAGGCTTAGGTGGGCGTGGTCGCACTTAATTTTCTGTAAACTCCGGAGCTGGTGGGGAAACAATTTTAATATATTTGTGTTACCTCAAGGGAAATACCTACCCTGTACTTTGTTTTAGGAGCTACAGAATATGTTTGTAGAGGTTTTTCCTTTAAAAATGTGATTTTGTTAGCTTATTTTAGCCTATCTCAGGTGACAATGTTTGTCTTTGCACCTGCTCAGTAGGAATCTGGGTTGCTTAGCAACAGCTTTAGCTGGAAAAGCTGCCTGTTTAGTGTGATGGGATCAAAGTGCCCCCTCCCCCCATGCAGAATGACAGGTCTGGCTTAGTTCCTTTCTGGTTAAAGTGTGGTTTTTATAATGCCATGGTCATAGGTTTGATTCTCATGCTGGCCAATAGGTGTGATGTTATTACTATTGTTGGTTTCCATCTCTACTCATTTACCATAATGTTAAAAAGTATAAAATAAATGCGTAAAGACAAAAGCATTGTAGATGATAATTTTATAGAGAATAATTTTGAAAATACTCAGAAAAACATGCACCACTAGGGCTCTCTATTCCACGTTCCTTTAAATGCAGATCAAATTTGAAGATAAACCGTGTCCAAAAATGTTGTCCCCATGGCCACTGGGCTTTTTTGGGGGGGGGAAAGAAAAAGAAACCCTGGTAACTCCCCCTTAAGTGAGTTTTCCAAGACCTACTAGAGAAGTAGGGGATTTTTTTGCCTCTCTTAAAAATCCACCTTTTTAAGAGGCAGACATCGTGAGAGCACGTAGATGATCCAGGTTTCTTTTCTTTTTTCTTTTTCTTTTTTTCCTCAGAGCACCAACTGGCTGCTCCTGGGGCCAGTTGGCGGTGGTTTGTTTGGTTTTACCCCCCCCCAGCGCCAGTCAGCTGGTCCTCCGGCTGGTCTGGAGCTTTTATTTTTTTAAAAAAAAATTCCCCACCCCCTAGTGCCAGACAGCTGGCTGATCAGCGCTGTTTTTTTAACCCTCCCCCTCACACCAGTTTTTATTTTTATTTTTAAATTTTTACCCCACTCTCTTAGCGCCAGCCAGCTGGCTGGTTGGTACTTTTTTTAAACTCCCCACCCCCCAGGCCCAGCCAGCTGGTCCTCTGGCTGGCCTGGCACTGTTTTCTTTTCTTTTCTTTTTAGCTTTCTTTTCTTTCTATATTTTATCTTTCTTTTCTTTTTATCTCTCAGCTGGTTTTTTTTACTTCCTTCTTTGTGGGAACTGTTGTCCCACATCTTTTTCTGCAAGTTGAGTCATGGCTAATGGACTTCTTTTTGAGAGATAGAAACGTTTCGTTGTTCATCCAAACAGCTTCATCAGTCCCACATCTTCTGTCACGTGATCAGAGGAAGAGGAAAAGCCAGACCTTCAGAAGATCAGGATCTTCCCCAGGTGAAATAGCAGCCTAAGTGAACTATTGGAAGAGGAAAGATAATCAGAGCATGATTACTATTATACTAAGCTTCACAATATCAGTTTCACGTTTTCTTGCTCAAACAGTTATGAGGCAACAATTTCTTAAAACATTACCAAATTTGGTTATTAAAAATGAAATAGAAAAATTTTGGCCTAATATATTGTATTAGGACCTCCCATGTTGCATCCAAAATCATGGGAGTCTGCAGCTGTATCTTAAACAGACCCTATTTAAGCAACATGGATATATTTTTATATGTTTTGGAAAGCATGTTTTTTATGGCTCATTGTCATTTCACAATTACCTTGAGATGTAGGTTTGCCTCTTCTGCCTTTGGCTGCACGGAAATGCAGTTTGTGCAGCTAAGGGCTTCATGCAATTGTGAGTTGTTACAAGTTACAAATATTTCAGTAGGAAAAATTACCATCCACATGAAATGACAGACTCATGGTGCCACAATGACACTGGGCATAAAGCTACGTGGAAAGAAAGAGAAGACAAGGGGATGAGAAACTCCAGCCTGCCTGTGTCTCTTCCTTACACCCAAGTAGGATGTATACTGATACTTCCCAACCCCACCTCCCTTTGAGCAGCTTCATCATAGCAGCTCTGTAATATTAATTAATCACCATATTGTTACAGATTGTCAAATAATGTGTATATATAGCTACATTGTCTGTTGACATTCTTGTATTCATATCATTGCATGACCTGCTTGATCATTGTTTGCTTTAGATGTTGTTTACATTCCATGTATAAAACTAGCCTTCCAATTAGTGATTACTAAGGACTTCAAAGTGAAATGATCCAGTCATAACTTACATATGAAACTCAAAAAATTAGAATATTGTCCAGATGTTCATTTACTTCAGTAAGTCAACTCAAAAGGTGAAACTCATATATGAGATAGAGTAATCACATGCAAAATGAGATATGTCAAGCCTTACTTTGGTATAATACTGATGTTGTGGTGTAAAGCTTATGAAAAGCCCAAATTCACAATCTCAGAAAATTAGAATATTGCATGACATCACTAACACAAGGATTGGAAATAGAACAATACCTGACCTCTGAGAAGTATAAGCATGCATATGTACTCAGTACTTGGTTTGGGTCCCTTTTGCATCAGTTACTGCTGTCAACCTGTGGCACTGCTGAGGTGCTATAGAAGACCAGGATGCTTCAATACCGGCCTTCAGCTCTGCTGTTGTTTGGTCTCATGTCCCTCATCTTTCTCTTGGCAATGCCCCATAGATTCGGGACAAGCTGGTCAGCACTAGGAAAAAAAAAAAAGAGAGAGAGAAGCACTGACAGCCAGAAGGCCAGCTGCTCACTGCTGGGGTGGGGGTGGGGAAAACTTTTTTTAAAAAAGCACCAACCAGCCCCAGGATGAGCTGGTCGGAGCTAGGGAGAAAAGGCAAAAAACTAGATCATATGCGAGCTCCCATAGACTTCTGGCTCACATTTTTTACCGGAGCAAAAAAAATCCCAACTTCTCCGGTAGATCTTGGAAAATTCACTAAAGGGGGCATAACCATTTTTTTAAAAAAAAAAAAAAACAGTGGCCGTGGGGACAAGATTTTTGGAAATGCTTTATCTTGAAATTTAATCAGCATTTTAAAGGACATGTGATAGAGCCCTTAGATGGTTTCAAAAGTTTGGGTTTGGTTGGGGGGAGGGGTTGAGGGGAAAGTGTCCCTCTGTTTGAATTTCTGCCCAGTCCAAATCTATTTTATTTTATGTTCTTTTAAAGGAAAGCCTTGAAGTTGTCCTTCCATTAGTATCAGAGGGACAGTAAGCTGAGCAGCTGCATGGCTTACCTGATCACAACTCTCCCATTATGGTAAAAATTATTTCTAAATGTCCACCAAATGCATATAAATGAGCATGTGCTAATTGTCTGTAACTGTGCAATCTCTTCTGTCCTATCAATTTGCTATAAATACAAAGGGAACATTCCCAAATGCACAAATAAAGCTGGAAAGGAAAAGCAGGCATCAGTTTGTTGAAAGGAACAGGACTCCCCACATAGTACACTGTCTCATAGAACATTCTGAAATTGTTTGATCAAAGTAACTTCATGTAATAACTTTAAAGAGGTTTCTCTGCAGGCTTCTATTTTTACAGAAAATGGTTATGTTGTTGCACACAATAAGGCAGCTGTTTGTAAAGTGGTTTCTATTGGGACTAAAAGTCCCTTAATCTCTCTCTCTCTCTCTCTCCTTTTCCCTCAGCCCCTCCCTCTTCTCTCTCTCTCTCTCTCTCTTTCACTGCCTCCCTCACCCACCCACTCCACACCTTTAACTAAAATATCTTCTGTTTTGGAAATGTATGCCTTATTTAAAATCCAATGATATTTACCAACCAAGGACACATATGAGCTATGGCACTTGAATATGGGTCCATAGACAACACAAAGTTTGCAATGTATTTGTAAAATCCCCTCCCACCATAGCTCTTTGGGGATTTTTGCCAACTCATCTTAGGAGTTTATTTATTTATTTATTTATTTATTTATTTATACCTCACCGTTCACCTTTTTTTCTTGGTCTGCCATCTGTTTCCATGTCTTTTTCTACTATGTCTTTTATATTGATTTTATTAATTGTCCATATGTTGTATTTAATTGTTTGATGCCTTGTTTTGTTGTGAACCGCCCGGAGTTCCTTCGGGAAAATGGGCGGTATATAAGCCTTAAAATAAATAAATAAAAGGACCCAAGGTGGATTACAGTAATAAGGGACAATATACAGTCCAGTACAATTAAGACATATTCAAGTTTGAGAACAAGTAATTGAGGGACATCTTACAGCATTAAAATACAACATTAAAGCTACAAGAGAACACTGTGGCCACATCACAGTGGTTCTTATACAGAGGCTCTTATACAGCTTATGATTTACCAGAATTCCAAGATCCTTCTCACATGTGGTGAGGCAGGTGCCTCCTCTCTTGTAACTAACTGTCTATTAGTTTTTCTTTTCTTCCTAGGTGCAATTCTTTGTAGTTATCCCTGTTAAATTTCATTCAGTTCTCCAGCCTATCAATATCAAACAAGAGAGATTAAAAATTCCATGTAATTATGCACAGCATTCCATTTAGGAAGGTCTATGTATGTATCATGTCATTTGAACTTGTATAGATGTTGCTGGTGGATTTATTTCTTGGTGTTAATTTATTGAAAGTATGTGCCATTATGCCAAGTGCCCCATAGATGCACAGGCCCATGATCCAGCCTCTACACTCCTCATTTTGTTGTGCATTGTGAAGCCGCAATGTGGACTGTCACTGTAAGAAAAGGCATGGAATCAGCCTCAAGAGAACATCACCCTTGCAGACTGACACCAAGCAAGAGAACATGAAACAGATTTTATAACTCTGGAAAAAGGAAGAAGTGATGTGGGGAATTTGATCTCCATCCGATCACATTAATGTGGTCTTTCAGACTGATTACTAGCACTGAATCAAAGGTGGTTACTTCAAGTCTCTTTTGTCTCTGTTAGTGGTGCACTTAGGAGCAGTACAAAAAGTATTACTTCAGATCCATCGCACATCTACTGAAATTTGTCTCGACCACGCCCTCAGAACAGGTGCTAAGTGCGACAATATTGTACCTGGGGCTGGGGTAGGGTTTTCCCTTGTCACTTTTTGTTCCCACTTTCTGATTTGATACAAAACACCATGTAGTAACGACTGTCACGCAACAAAACATTTGTTTTATTTTGACTTTTCAGAAGCAAAATATCCAAAAAGAATTTTTAACCCACCCACCCACCCACCCCAAAAAAAGGAAAAAGGAAGCTAGACAAATTCAGTGTACGTCACGGTACAAAACAGTGAGGTAACACTTGTCATGAGACAAGTTATCACAACCATGGGAACACTGAAACAGGGACAAAACTATGTGATTGTGACCAGTGTTGTCAAGGTACAAAACTAGTCGTCGAACAAAGAAGGACGTGAAGTAACTGCGAAAATGGTCTTTTGTAAATACTGTCTTCTTGTCTGCTTTTACTTACATTATTCAAGTGTGAGGAATGCCAGAAGGAGTTTCCATTTCACAAAAAGGGGAAAAAAAGGATATTGAGAACTACAAGAACTTGAGAACTATGTCAGTCAGACATAAATCCCTGGAAAAATCCTGGAACATATTATTAAGCAGTCACTACGCAATCACCTAGATGCCCTAAGCACATCCGATCTTGCCTGATTTCGGAAACTAAGCAGGTTCGGCCCTGGTTAGTACTTGGATGGGAGACCACCAGGGAAAACCAGATGCTGTAGGCACCTGGAGTAGGAACTGGCAAACCACTACAGTGTTCCTGCCAAGAAAACTCCATGGCCATGGAGTCATGAGGAGTCAAACATGACTATAATGACACAACACACACACATGCAATCACCTAGAAAACAATGCAACACTGATTAGGAGCCAACACATATTTGTCAGAAACAAATTCTGCCAGACTAATTTGGACTTATTTTTTGATTGGATAACCCCTCTGGGAGACAGAGGGATTGCTGTAGATGTAATATATCTCAACTTTAGCAAAGCTTTAGAAAAAGTTTCCCATGATATCCTGATGAGCAAGCTAACTTTGGTGTGCACTGGATAAATCAAGTGTAACTTTTATATACATTTGGCTACAGTATCCTCAGAGGGTGAAGATTAATGGCTCCTTCTCTGAGTGGGAGGAGGTAACAAGTGGGGTATCCCAAGGCTCACTCCTGGGTCCAGTGCTCTTCAACATTTTTATTAATGACTTTGGCAATGGAGTGCAGGGAATGCTTGCCAGATCTGCAGATGACACAGTATTGGTTGGAATAGCTAATATCCTAGAAGAGAGAAACAACGGTCAAAATGATATTGATAGGCTGGAGAACTGAATGAAATTTAACAGGGATAACTGCAAAGAATTGCACCTAGGAAGAAGAAAAAAAAACTAATAGACAGTTACAAGAGAGGAGGCACCTGCCTCACCACATGTGAGAATGATCTTGGAATCTCTGTATAAGAGCCACTGTGATGTGGCCACAAATCGCTTTGGAAAGATAAGCCTGACATTCATATGCCTGAGATCAGTAGTTTCCCATTGAATATTTTTAAAAATTATGCCTGGGATCACTATTTTCAATCCAGGTGGTGCCTCTAGAGCCATTTTACAGAGAAACAAATCAGTTTCATTTTAAACTAAAAGAAGCCGGTTCATTTCATTGCTAACAAATGCTGATTCTCCGGTTCATTTCGTTTTGTTATGTAACGAACTGACAAAACAGCATTTTGTTTTTCATCTGGTTCCCATCCCTACTTGCTGTATGTGTTCTTTGTTGTTCAAAGGGAAAGTACAGCACTTTATGCTTATAGTTTGTGAGTAGAGATGGGCACGACCAGTAAAAATGACGTTTTCGAGTTGTCGTGTGTCGGAGCCGGCCCGTTTCGGCTCATTTCCGTTTTCGTGAAATTTTTCAAAAATTTGTCATTTCGTTTGTCATTTTTTCATCTGTCATTAGTACTGGTTTGGGGGGGTAGCGGGCTCCTGGAGGCACCTCTCTGGGGTGGGTGCCTCCTCTGGCCCGCTATGAAGGGAAAGCGGGCTCCTGGAGGCACCTCTCTGGAGTGGGTGCCTCCTCTGACCCGCTACAAAAGGGCATGCATAGCCAATTGGATATGCATACCAAGTTGCAGTGGCAGAGGCACCTCTTTCTTTTGGGTGCCTCTGACTCACAGGCATACTGCTGGTATAGTGCAGCAGTGTCACATTGCACAGTGGGGAAGGCTCCCTCTGGGCGCTCTGTGGCTCACTAAGAAGGGAAGTGTACTTGCGTGTGTAGTGCAATGCGAGTATACAGATCTGGCTTAGGGTTAGGGTTAGCGCAAGGGCTAGGCTTAGGGTTACGGGTAAGGTTACGGTGAGTTAGTGGGGTGCACCTCTGGGTGCCTCTCTGACCCACTAAGAAGGACAGTGTACTGGCGTATGGGTTAGGGTTAGGCTTAGTGTTAGGGCTAGGGCTAGGGTTAGTGGGCTTTTTATGCCCAACTGGCACATCCCAGAAGTCTCAGTCAAAACCTGGCCAAGTGGCCATGCGATTGGTGGAATGGCTCCAAAAATTTGCATGGTCCACTCCCATGGCCAGCCCATCATTGCACAGGTGTAAAATAATAATAATAATAAAAAAATCAATGGAGAAGAGAGGAGACATTTTGTTGCAAGAAAAACCCACTGCTGCTAGTGCTACTGTAAAAATTCTGGCAGTTTTAAAATAGCAATTTTCGCATGTTTTTGTGGTGCTTTGGTGTGTTTTTGGACCACGACAATTTCAAAATAAATATTGCGGTCGCCCCATTTTGGATCCCCCGCCCGCACCGCATGGCATGGCGAGTTGGCGATACGACGAGGATGCCCCCCAACAGAGCAGCCCAGGACAGGAGAGGGGGGAGGCCGGGGACCCCCCCGAAACCACCCCTCTGGTAGGTGCACTCTCAGGCAGGCATATTTTCGCCTGCTTTTTTGGCCAGGAATCGGGGTTTTTTATTTTATTTTTAAAACTTTTTTTCTGTGCCGCTTGACATCACGCGATCACCGCGATGCCAGGAACAACAACGACAAATCAGACCCAATTTTTCTTTTATCGGTTCGAGTTCGAGTTCTGGCGGAGTAATTGTCGTTACCTTTTCCGTTACGCAACGGAAACGAGGAACGGAAACGGAAACGGGAATTTCGCTAAGTCGTGCCCATGTCTATTTGTGAGTGTTTTAAAGCTCTTAGTTACTGTGGTGGAGAGAACCTTGTCTGCCTTGTGTCAAGATGTGAAGATTCTTTGCTGATATGTTTTGTCAAGTTGAGATAAGCTACTTGAATTTGGCCAGTGTTCTTTATATTCCTATTCAATCAGTTACATTGATATTCAGAAATCATCACTTAGGTTCACATCTTCAAGCAAAGCAAGCTGGCTCTGGTCTGAGGAAGAACAGAACAGCCCATTATCCAATGTGATGAATGAGAGTCCCAACTAGATTTTGGGATTAGTGCATATGGTTAGAATGATCTGGAGGAATTCTTTAGGGACTGATTAAGGCTTACTTACAGACAGATTGGTAGGTCAGTAGGTACAGAATAAGGTCAATGACTCGTAAAGGGAAAAGGAAGAAAAGGTGCTTTAGCATTAGGAGCACCGTAGTTCAAGAAAGGCATATGGATTTCTTTCTCAATTTGGTCAACTGTGTGTTTTCATCTCTATAGTTTTAAAGAATGCACAAGAAATAAAACATGTAGTCAGATTTTTCATTTAGATCACAATACAAGCTTGTATGAACAATCTGCCCAAACTATTAGTTTGATCTTTGAATTTAAATGCTGGAACCTTCCCCTCCTATACCACCTGAACAGCAAGCTGCTCACAAAAAATGGAGAGTTTAGGGAGGGGCTATGTATATTCAAGAATATCACAGAGAGGAAATCTGTTATTGAGAACAATGAAACAAAAACACCACCAGTCCAATATCTCGGAGTTATCTTATATATCACCACTGCATATTCAGATGTTTCTGTGACAGGTAGACTTTGGCTAGAGCTTTTTAAATTATTATTTTTACTTCCCTGGTCAATTGATAACACACATTTCCCAAAATCTTGACTTAGGTACAAGGCGTAAAGTAAAGCAGTCTGGTCTTGAAGCAGACCATGGCATATTTAATTGTTTCTGTAAGACTAAGGCTTTTTAAATAAATCAGTTAGTTGTAAAATGATGGACTATATTTCATAGGTCAGCATCTCTAAACTTCAAGCATTGCACAGTGAAAATACACATCCAGCTGTTATGAAATCCATATTATGGGGTGCACCACTCTGAGCATTATATAGCCAGCATTCTGTCCTATTATTATCTGAACAGAATTCCCTGATTGGATTCTGAAAGAGAGTTAAGGCACAGCCAGTACCACCACATTAATTCTAACAAGCTTCAGAAGTTTATCAACACAGTGTAAGCGTGGTTTCAGCTATAATAACCAGCCATCTGGTGTGAATGTAGCCTCTGCACCGTTTGTCTACTTGCCATGTTGTTTTTGTTGCTTTCCTGTATGCAGCACTAAATGTTACAGTTGGTCCCAACTAGTTGTAATACCACTGTGTTACCTGCCACTTTGGTGCGAAGATTGGATCCCCTCCATGGCAGCTAACATTTGCCTCACTTTTTGACCATCTGGCAACAGTAAAACCATTAAAATAAACAATCTAAATACTGATCTTCTGTAGAGAACAATCAGCTTCTCTCTCTCTCTCTCTCTCTCTCTCTCTCTCTCAAACACACACACACACACACACACCAGAATTCTGATCCCAAATCCCTCCAAACATGGCTAATCCTGTCCTCGAATAACATTTCTGCAGACACAGCTCTGATTTATCCCTCAGATGTTTTCAACACCTCACTCATACCAAACCTTCAGAAGGCCTTGACATATTTTCCAACAAATTTCACACCAACATTTGTTTTTCTTTTCTTTTCTGATTTGTCTTCTTAAACAGGCTGTATCCTATGTCTAGAGGAGCAGTCATCTTTCATCCTTGATAAACAAGCAAGCCAATATCTTTCTCTTCCCCGACAAAAAGCCCTCTATTCATTGTAGATAAAGCATTAAAATGCACCTCAGTGAATATGACCATCCCTGGCATTTGGCTACCTGCAACATGAGTTGATCTGAAAAGTGAAAGATAAAAGAAAAAAGAAAACTGATGCCTGGTTCACAAAATTTGGCCACCGTCCTTTTTTGGACTATAACATCTGTTATTTCACAGTTAGCAATGACTTGAGAATTCTTGCAGCTGTCACCCAAGGAAGTTATGAAAGCTTGCAAGACTGTTGCAGGGGAGGACAGCCTTACTTAATGCTTGCTTAAAAAGAAAACCCTACATAAATATTCCCCAATGTGACTGGAGGAACATTAAGCCTTTAAAGAAGGCTTTTAAAATTGTCAAACTGGCACAGGATTGGGTTGGGAATATTCTATCTCTTTGCATTTATGAACAGTGTCACTCCTGCTACCAGGTTCATGGAAAACCGCATTCCTCGCTCAATTCTAAATTATAGGCATTCACTATGCAAAATTTAGGAAGAAAGCCATACTTTCCCAACAGCTGTGCATTGTAGTTCAGAATGGCTAGTGCTCACAATGGCTATATATGTTCTCCATCTCCAATACCAGAGGGAGCACTCCACCATATGTCAGTTATGAATTGGATATGCTTTCAGGTCCAACTGGTAGGCTTTTCCACTGGAAAAGGATTGACCACTGTGAGAATGGAACGCTAAACTAGATAGTCCTTCAGCTTGATCCAACATTTTCTCATTTATTTGGAAACAAATACTATTTATTCTTTGCAACAGATGTGGTGCCATTGCATATTGGTAGTCTGATACAATTGCTTAGATTAACACACACTTATTCCCACTTGGTGAAGGACCCTGTGTTCTTCAGAAGCATACGTCTTTCAGGTTTGTTATTCAAATTATTATACATATATTATTAGGTCTGGAAAAGGTAGACCTCTGAGCCATAGGCTACACTTAATTTAACCCTCAGCAAAAATTCTTAATATTTTCAGTGTAATAACTCTATCACTTATTTTAAAAATCCTACCTTTTAAAGGGGCAAAATGGAACAACTGACGTTGGAAGAAACTGAGTGGAGAATAAAATAAAAATCATGGAATGGTGAATAGACGTTTAATGAACAGAAGCTAAACATCAAGGAAAGAGGATCTGTGCAGTTGGACTCGACAGATGACCTTTTCAGTTTAGCTAACCTTTTGGTCATTTTTTTGAAAGTTATCACTTATGAAGATAAAGGTCAAAGGAGGTAAGTCTCTCACTGTATATTATCTTACTCCTTCCGGCACAGTTTGGTTGTCTGTAGAATTCACCCTCAACTGTTGTGTTTGTTTCCTCATTTCTGTTCAGTGTCCAATAGACCAGAAGATATATTTTGAACATCATTAAACTATATTTGTTTCAATAAAGTCTGACAGGTGGCACTTTCTACAGTGAAAAAGGTCTAGGGCTATTGAGGAGGAAAGTTCAGCAGTCATAGGTCTTAACTAAAAGCATAATCCAGGTGAAAATGAGAAGGTAGGAAATGTGTCAGAATTGAGAATGGACCATGAAATCTCCCAACCGCCCTCCTCACCTTTTTATGAGAACTCTCATAGTCCTTCATTCAGCATGACCAGTGACCATGGTGGCTGAGGCATTCTGAAAAATTTAAGATGAAAGTTTTGAAAGCTATTTACTGTTTGAAAAAAAACACAAAAATGAGAACAAAAGTGACAGTATGCACAGTGTTGTAGTTTTTGGCCATCAAGACACTTTTGACGTAGCCACCCTATGAATGAGTGACCTCTAAATGGCCTTATCATGAACAGCCATGCTCAGATCTTGCAAAAACTCAAGGTCATGGCTTTCCTGATAGAGTCAGTTCATATCACATTTGATCTTTTTTGTTCCCGTCCACATTTCCAAGCATTATTGGAGGTTTGTTTCAGTGAGTTTTTTCTTTTTAGGATATGCCCAAAGTACAGCAGCCTCTGTTTGCAATCATTGCTTCTATGTCAAATTCAAGTTTGATTTGGTCAGAGATGCACTTGTTTTTTTTTCTTTTTGTGTGGATTCACATTATTCATAAAGCTTTTTTTCTATCACCATATTTCAAATGCATTGATTTTATTTTCCTGTTAGCTTTCTTCACTATACATTTTACTTGTTTGTATATAATAACTGTGAATAACTCAGCTTGGTTCTGGGGTAATGTTAATTCATGAGGAATAAGTCCAAACAGATGCACTGAATTTCAATCCTATAGGATTGAAGTACTACTTATAGAAAATTCATCTTACATCCTATGCTATTTCACATTAATTTCTACATGTGGTTGCTCTTCCCCTTAATTATCAGGTTGGTAGGTGTAGTAAAAAGGTATTGACAAACCCAGCATCAATACTGGAACCATGTAATGCAGAAAAGCCTTTCCTAAGCTAATGCTAGAGTGTCCCACTTGTCTTGAAGTAATACTGTGACCTTAGCAGTGACAGCAATACTGATAGCAAATAAGGACTACTGCTGTGTGCTACAAGTAGGACAATATTTGAATACTCACTAAATTAAGGGTATCGCTGGTAGTCTTCTAACTGACATTGCCCAAATAGGATTGCATCGCATAGTTCTTAAAGAATGATGCTGGTTGTCAGCACATTCCCAACCAGACTTCAATGTTAAAGCACTAAAGCCCTGAATAAGTGGGACCATAGAAGGACCATGCCTTACACCACAGGCTTACTGGACTGCTACGTCCATGACCTGATGTTCTTCTGAAGGATATATTTTATGATTACAATATAATGTGTTTCTGACTTTTAGTGATTCTTCTCAGGGCCTTCTAGATATAAAGTACTGCAAAATATGCATTCTTTAAGAAGCATGCTAGGACCAGTTAGCTTGCCCAAGGCTATTCTCCAAAGTGGCACCCTGGGGAATCAAATGCACGAGCTTCTTTCCCTATCCACCATTATTTCCAGCTTTTATTGATATTCTATACATGGTTTCAGCCAAATTACTTATTCTATGTTATAAAACAAACACATAAACAAACAAATAAAGAACCAAACCAATCCAAACATCATTTCAGAGTTAATATAAAATAATCTGCCACAAAAAGTTGGAACTGCTGTTCAGAGAATTATCATTAGTCCACCAATAACCATTTATCATTTGAAAAGCAGCTGAATCATCAAAGCAAACAGTGGGATGTTTGCTCATCCCTAGCTTTCATTTGTTTCTTGATATTTGACTTAAATCGTATTTGAACACAGCAGAATTTCTGCAAAGTGTTAACATAGCAAGCACTGCATTGAAGAGTCAGGTGTGACATGAACAAAAGAAGTAATGTTAATTGCTGCTTTTCAGTACTCTCTCTGTCAGCTGGCCACTTAATAATTGTGCATATTGAAGAATCATTAACAAGCAAAAAGAATTGCTGTTTGTGAGCACCCCCTGTAAGCCCTTCCATCATGATGTACGAAGTGTTGGCAGGAAGAGGCTCTTTCTCAGAGCAACACAACATAGAAATGACCAGCAATGCTCAGCTATAAAACTTAGGAACCTTTGGGGCACCAGGGAGTTAACTGCATTCCCAAACAGGCCACACAAACACACAACTAGTCTGGGCCAGGTTTGGAGAAGTGCCACAACAAGAATGTTGGAAGCAGACTCTCAGTTGTCCCTGACACAGCATAGTATGGGCACCCCCACCTATGCCTCTATAGTCCCTGCTACAAGCAGCTACTCCAAACATGTGATATTCTTCTTTGGTAACATGGCCAAGTCTATGCAGACATGGCTTGGTTCTCTGGAGCAGAAAGCATGGAGATATGATAGGAAGAGGAGGGCCAGTTAACTAGCCTTGGCTATACCCCTGCTTCTCCTTCTGCCAGCATCAAGCCTGTCACTGATTATCCAGCATTCTCAACTCAGTTCATCTAGTCTCAATTCATCTATTCTACTGATGGAAGCAGCCCAGGCAAACCTAGGCTGCTTCCTCCCAGTGCCCCATGTCTGGATCTCCTAGTTGGCCATCAAGCACTCTAGCAACACCAACATGTCCTGGGCCTCAAAGGCCTCCCAGTTGATGGCATCTATCCAACAATCCTCCTCCTGTATCTTGCTCTCTCCTTAAATCCCCAGCCCACCACTGCTACATATCTGGCCTCCAGTGTGTTGCCTTCCTCTGCACTGCCAACACCCTAAACCACGGGTGAAGTATGGGATTGGAATCTCACCATGACTCTCAGGGAAGCAGAGAACCCGCTTTCACCATCAAGGATGGTTGGGGCCAATCTCAAACTGTTAAGTTACATTTCAGTATGAAGACTATACAGCAATGGGGAACACCTTCAGAGATTCCACACAAAGAGAGGTATTGAAGCACCCATCAGTATCTTGGGAGTCTTTTTTCATGGACAAATTTTGTACTAAAATATAGTTTAAAATACCTTTACTATAATGTTTAATCACTCATTGCATTAATATCAAAAAGTAGCTAGATAAGTAATCATCATACCTGTGATTTGTTAGAAGCTCTGGAAGCAACCACTAGGAGTTATGAACTACTAATAACAACACATCTCACATACCACAGCAAAACTCAGCACAATCACCCGATTTAATGACGTCAAGGTAGGAGAAATAAAGCATCATCTGAAACCTATTGCACAGAAATACTGTATATACTCGAATATAAGTCTAGTTTTTTCAGACCTAATTTTGGGCTGAAAAAGGGGCCCCTCGACTTATATTCAGGTCAATACTTTTAGCCACTGAGGCAAGTGCTTGGGTTGATGGCTAAAAGTCATTTTAAGCATCGTGCACCACTTCTCCTGATCTCCCCCCACATTGCGGGGGAGTGGCGTGCAAAGTTTAAAATGGCTTCTAGCCACTGAGGCAAGTGCTTGGGTCAGTGACTAAAAGTCATTTTAAACATTGCACACCACTTCTCCTGACACCCCCCCCCCGCATCATGGGGGAGCGGCGTGCGATGTTTAAAATGACTTTTAGCCACAGAGGGCAAGCACTTGCCTCAATGGCTAAAAGTCATTTTAAACATCACACACACTGCTCCCCCAGCTCACAAAGGAGGAGCTACCAGGCCCTGCTGCATTTCCCACCCTAGACTTATACTAAAGTCAATAAGTTTCCCCAGTTTTGGGGGGGGGGGTTGAATTAGGGGCCTCGACTTATACTCGGGTCGACTTATACTCGAGTATATATAGGTATATGGAAGTATATGGAACAAGTATTAAAGAAATCCTTGGATATATTGTAGCTTGTCAAGGTACCATATAGGGTAAGGGATTCAAAAGACACCTTCAAGTTTTTTTTGTAAATAAAGAAGTAAATAAATAAAGAAATAAATGACATTTCTGAGAGCTGTTTTTGTTACTTTGGTTACTGGTTCATGCCATTCAAGTAAGGATCCCTCACAAACACCTTTACTTTCAATATTATTGCCAAAAACAAACCAGATACTGTTATGAATAAGGCATTTTAGTTGCTCAGTGGTAAGTGATTAGATGGTCAGGGATCTAGCAAGATTATCCTGCATGCATAATATGAAAACCAATACATTATTTTTCTAGATTGAAAGTATCATCAGCACTACATACTGCTTTAATCTAGGAGGATTTTTAAAAGCAAATATTCTGTTATAATTTCAGTTCTAATATTTATTCATGCATTTTGAATTTAGCCCTTTCAAAAAAAAGAGTAATGGAATGGATCAAAATGTATTAGCCTGTATTCAACCTCTCACCTTTCAACTCTCATTATACCTAATTCAGACCTTCTTAATAACACAACGTGACTTACTCGCCATTCCTCTTTTCTTCTAAATAACCAAAGGTGAGAAGAAAATAAGAAAACTGGCATATGCTCTCTCCTGTACATTGACTTTTTGCAGACACCAGTAGTAGCATGTCAAAGATAAACCTGTTTTCTTCTCTGTGATTTGTCTGAAGAAAGTGTGATCTGCCTGAAGAAAAAAGTCACTTTGCTGGGCCAGGATGCCATTGCAGATGTGAAGCAATCAGGAAGAATGGTGAGTTATAGGGATGGGCACAAAATGGAAAAATTGTGTTTCATTTCATTTCATTTCACTGACCTCATGATTCGTTTCATTTCGTTACTAACTTTAAAAAAAACATACAAAACAAATCAGAAATAAATCTATTTTTTTATCTATAAAACAGGCCCCCAGGGTCCTAGAGGCACCAAATTTGGTGAGTACGTTCTTTGCACTGTCTCCTTTAAGCCCTTCAAATTTGGAGCAATTTGGGGTTCAGGGGCTGAGTTATTCCACTCCCAAGTGGGTGCCCCAAAACCTCTCTAAGTGCAATTTTCTGTGCCTGAAAATACTGATCCCAGTCAGCTAGCAGCATAGAAATTGCTGTGGAGCTTTCCAAAGCTCCCCACTTTAAGCAAGCTGAATTTGAAGAGGTTTGGGGTAGAGATTGCCAAGTTATTCAACTCCAAACAGGGTGCCCCAGGAAAAAAAATCTGTAATTTAAAAGTACTTGAAAATTCTGCTCCCAGGCAGCTAGTAGATGGAAACTGCTGTGAACTCTGTTCTTAAAGTGAGCACAAAGCAGAGCTTTGAGCTGTTTTGCAGGGAGCTTAGCAGGGACCTACTATAGCTTTACTTAGTCAAGTGTTTAGCTCAGAGACATGCAGTCATATGAGTGGGAACAAAAAATGCTACTTCTGCTACAGTCTAATCAAAATTCACCTGCTTTATCAAGCAGGTCTCTGGATGTCTATAAAGCATGTAAAATAAGGATACAGAAAATATGATGACTTAATCAAAGGGTAGAAGGGATGTCTAACCCATGAAATGGGAACATTTTTCCTCTCTTTCATAATAACATACTTGTCTCCCTAGAGTCTAGACTGTATATCCTATCTCCCCCTTCAGTCTACAGTTGCTCTTCCCTGCTTCCCCTCACCAGCTGTCATGTTTTGGCAACATATCCCTCCTGACAACAGTAAATCAGATAAGCAACTAGGCAATGAACAGTACCTTCTCTCTTCCCCTCTGCTGAGCCCTCACTCTTGTGTTTCCCAAAGTGGATCTCCAATAGGCAATCCTTTTTGGTACCACTTTTTGGGTGTTGACCCTATCGCCTCAAGCACTCACCTGAGGCAAAAGCAGTGATACACACTAAGGAAAGGAGTGGGCTAAGACTATCAAAAGCTGACAGATGAAGATTCGCAGCTTAGTAGGTGCCAGCTTTGCATTCAGAAGGTCCATATAGTTGTCATCTCCAATGATTTGGTCATGTGGCAGGTGTTAGGGAAGACCTCTGTCTGAGTCACTGGTGACCTCCTGTCATGATGCTTTTGTTTCATATATACCTTCTTTCTTTCTTTTTGAAAAATTGATGCCATCAGATACCAAACTATCAACTTAAATAGTCCAGTTACTGAAACTGCTCATCAATTCATCGTGCTTCATTTAAATGCTCTATGTATAATGCCATAATTATAAGCACAATTTACTTTCCATATTTTAAAAAAGTCTATATCAGTAAGTTCATTTTAAAAGCATCATCATGGTGATGTATGGTTTGTTTTCTGTGCTGCCATTTCCTATATTTATAATTTACTTCCCTAACAGAATGTAAGACAATCACAGTAAAATAATATAAAAAAGAACAAGAACAGAAAGGCACTCATTGCACACCAGAAAAAGTAGAATTAAAAAGTCAACACAATTTTTGTGATACATGGCAATGCCTCTGGAGATCATATCATGGTATTGTATGACCCTGACACTTCGCTATTACAGCCAAAAAAAATCTAATCTGGGAACATGTCTCTCAAATAAACCAAATGTCTTGAAATTCTATGAAGTGAAATTGAAAATATATCTGTATTGGATGTTGTCTGTATAGAAGAAGCAAATGGCTAAAGGGTAGTCAAATCAGAATTACACAAAACAGTAACCAATTTTGTAAAATGAGAGTGGGTAATGTATCCCTGTCTTTTTGGAGGTCATGGTCATTAAATGACATTACCACAATCCAATACATGTGAAGACTCAATGTAGCTACTGGAGGGCAAGTTCTTCATTGGTGACCATGCACCAGGCAACCTCCATCATAGATCAAAGAGGAAGGGATAAAGAGTGCATATATAGTTTGTACATAAAGGTCCTATATTAAATCATCAGCATATCCAATTATGCGCTATCAGGTCTACTTAGTCCAAAACTAGGCTGGCTCAATATAAAATAAGATGCTTTGCTTCAGATTAACTCCAACCTCAAGCAAACAAGAAATTCTCAAAGAAAATGAACTAATAATCTCTCATTTTCCCTTTTGTTCCACAGCATATATATTTTTCTCTCTCTTTGGCTGTTGTACTTGGAAATCAAGGAATTGCTTTCTCAAGTTCTGACTCTTCCTTACCACATAACATCTAATACGTATGTAGTTGGATTGCCTTGGCTTATATTATGTATTATATGAAGTCCCATGAAGTTATGAGTTCCAACAAATTACTCATTGACATAGTGCAGTTGATTTTTCATCTCACTGTCCAGTTGGCTTCTAGGACCTATTGAGGGGATACATGTGATTGCAAAAAGGGGCTCACCCTGGAGGTCAGCAGATCCCAAATGAAAGGACATCCAAAACAGCCCTGGATGGACACCTTTGACAACAACATGAAGCTGTCCTGCATTCACCCAGGCCTAGCCCACAACTGTGTCAAATGGAAGGCAAAAACAAGAATAGCAGAGCCCACCACTAAGCACAGCAAACACTAAGGAAAAGGAAAAGGAAAACAAGACATGTGGTTGCATGACTGCAAAATCAGACTGCTTCAATAAAGTGTTTCACATGCTTCTATTCCTGTGTTATAGAGCCAAAGGGTAAGGGACAACACCTAAAAGAAGTAGGTGTCATGCAGTATAGCTTCCAAAATAACCTCTACTCCTGTGCATTCTTAGCACTATATGGTCATCCCACACATATTCCATGTTGTTCACTTGCACCAATTCTCCTTCTCCTCTCTTCTTCCAAACCCTCGATCTGGTAAAACAAATAGAGGTCACTAGCTAAAAGCAATTGATTTGATTTGGCCTCAGTCATATTTAAATGAGACCCATTTCAATCAATGGGACTTAAATTAGTCTTGACTAACTTAAGTATCACTGATTTTGATTTTGAAGACTGCATCCACTCCAACTTGCTTATGTTGCCAAGGCATCAATTAAATCATGACTATATTTAAACAGTATTTAGAAGATATTTACATCTTGGATTGCAAAGGCTGTAAAATGTAAACATTCATCTCTTCCAATCAGATGTCTATCCATTCACATATTCAAGCTTATAGCACACACCAGAGGTCAAAGGGATTTTATTTTACAGCATTTTAGTGTATATTGTGCAAAAATAAAATAAAAAATGCAAACGATGACTTAATTCATAGTAATTTCTATTGCTAAAAGTAATATTTTTATGACCCAGAAAAGGGGGAAACAGCTGAGACATATTTTAATATAATGGCTTATCCAGAGAATATTTTAATGCTCTTAAAGGATAATTTTACCTTGTCACTTCTACTACACCCTGGCATGCTAATTATTAACTATAAAGAAAATATTGAAATGTAGGAACAGCAGGCACTTTAAATGGAGTCAGGAAGGCTCCTGAAACATATAATAGTTTATAACACAGTATATTTGTATGTATTTTTAGGGTACATTGCCACATTGCTTTGCTTCACTCAAACATATAAAGATTTTTTTCTATCCATAGTTCCATACCTCAAATATAGGACATGGTCTTCTTTGGGTTTTTTAAATGAAGAAACAAACACCTTACAGATAACAAATACACATCAATTAATAGTTATTAATACTAGGGATGGGCACAAAATGTAAAAAACTGTGATTTGTTTCATTTTGTTTCATTCTCCCGTGATTTGTTTCATTTAGTTAGAAACATTATTTAAAAAAATTGCATGAAACAAACCATTATTGAACTGATTTGCTTCTCTATAAAACAGGTTCCCTGGGCCCTAGAGGCACAAATTTGGTGGGTATCTTCTGTGGACTCTCCCCTCTCCCCTTTAAATTTGGAGAGATTTGGGGTTTAGAAGACTGAATTACTTAACTTCAACTGGGGTGACCCCCAGAAAAAAACATTTAGAATTGCAATGTTATTTGCTTGAAAATAATGATCCCAGGCAGCTAGCAGCATGGAAATTACAGTGGAGCTTCCTCAAGCACTTCCCTGGAAGCACCACCAATTTGGAGAGGTTTGGTACAGGGAATGGAGTTATTGAGCTCCAAAGGGGCTGCAGGAGAAAATTAATTGAAGGAGTGTGGATTTCAATGATTTTCAAGCAAATAAAACTGCAACTCCAAAAATTTGGGGGGTGTACCTAATTTAAAGTTGAATAACTCGGTCCCCTGAACCCCAAATATCTCCAAATTTGGAGGGCTTAAAGGGGAGAGTCCAAGGAAAGTTAACACCAAGTACCTGGGCGAGGCATTTTACAGAGAAATGAATTGGTTGATTTTAAATTTAAAAAATGCCAGTTCGTTTGCTTCACTGGTTTGGTTCGGTTCATTTGTTTTGTTACATAATGAACCAACAAATCAGCATTTCATTTTTCATTTGGTGCCCGTCCCTAATCAATACTATTAACAAAAGATCAGTAGCTATGGGGTGATGGCTATAACATGCTGTTGGAAGACAGTCCTACAGTTTTAAGAATTTGGATTGAAGATCAGTTTGATAATGAAAGATTAAGTGTTCACACACACCCCTGCCACCATTAGTAGACATTGGTATATTCCTATTCATTATTTAAAATTACCAAGCTCTTCCAGACTAACGTATGTCATGCATTGGAATAGATTATGATAAAGGTGGACTATGGATTGCACCAAAATTTGTTGCACTCTAGGCTTCACCAGTGTGTTATGATTAACCATAAGCATTGTGAAATATGCAGGTGGACCAAGGAATAGATCAGTTACAAATAAGGCATAGTAGATAGGCTCCATGAATGTTTTTAATACAACATTTTAGCCTTTAGATATAAAGATATTTATGGCATGATAATCAAAAGGAAGACTGTCCAATAGTCAGTAGGAGTGACTTTAATCAGCATACCATAGATCAGAAAATTTTGTTAAGGGCTGTCATGTAATAGCAGTTCTGATTTGTGAACATTTTCCCTTTTCCAGGATAAGATGTGGGGATTTGTAGACACATTTTAAAACAGATTATGAGCAAGACCCATTCCAGTCACTGTCAATCAAAGACCTGCTTAGGATGACACCATAAATTGTGGTCAAAATCCAGTTGCTAGTCCTCTAGAGGATAGATTGAGGAATAAACTGATAGATTGTAAGTCATCACATACATAGAAACATTAGAGATGGGAATGAATCGAAAAAATGATGTTTCATTTCATTTCGTTTCATTGAGAGGTCCAGTTTGTTTCATTTTGTTTTAGGCGATGTTTTGTGGAAAAATTCATTTCATTGGTTCATTAATTCATTAATTGTTTTTACCCGATTTGCGCGATTTAAAGCATTTCTGCGTGCAAGGTTGAGGTGAGAGAGTGAGCACTAGCAGGGCTCACCCTAGTCACTGGACTTGGGAGGGGGAGGGGGCGGTGAAGCCGCACTGCCTGGCTGCCTAAGTGCAGCCTTGATCTTATCAGCCTCCCGATCAGCCCTGTAGATAACGGGCCGCGGGAGGAAGGCAGGTGGACAGCGGTCTGGAGAGGAGTTGAAAAGCCTCCCCAAACAAGATGTAAACACGCACCCACCCACCCACCCACCCAGAGGTGGGATCGCCCTGAGGGGGAGGCTGGCACAATGGGCAGGTGGACGGATCCAGTGAGACTACATGGGGTCAGGGTGGGGAGGCTGGTGGTCCATCCCCAACCCATCCACCTACCCAATCATGGTGGCGGAGGCGCAGCAGGATCAGTCGCCCAGACCGGGGCCAGGCTGGCCTCCAAGGGGAGACTTACCCCAGCTGTTCCATTCCTTTCCTTGGCCATGATCGCTGGGCCAGGAGGAGCTGAGGTGGCGGCGGCACAGGAGGAGTCGGCGGTAAGGCCTGACCTTTGGAGGTGGGCTCACTGTCTGGCTGGCTAGTTGACGGCTTGGCCCGTGCCCTGCTCAGCTCCACATCTCCGGCACAAAGGCAGATCTGCTGAGGAGGAGGAGGAGGAGGGGGAGGAGGAGGAGGAAGAGTGATCAGGGCAGCACAGGTGCTACCCTTGCTCGCTGGGCTCGCTTCCTCAGGCACACATGTCTGGACAGGCTCCCCCCAGAACCAGCCGCAAGGCCAGCGCCGCCGCCCTGCTATCACAGCGTCGCACACTCCTCTGTCCCTGCTGCCCACTGCGGAGCACCTGCAGGCAGGTGGGGGACAGATCACTCTTATCAGACTTCCCAATCCCTCCACTTCCAGATTCAGGCCACGTGCTATAGCTGTAGTGCAGCTTTTTTTTGTTTTTGTCTTTTCCCCCTTTCAGCACCGACCGCATGGCCCCTGGGGCCGGTCGGTGCATTTTTAAAAAAATAATTTTTAGGGTGCTGACCAAGCCACCCTTGGTGGCCGGTTGACACTCCCCCTTTTTTAAAAAATATTTTAATTTTATTTCCCTCCCCACTTCTGGAGTCAGGCCCCACACTACAGCTGTAGCGCGGGGCTTTTTTGCTTGTTTGTTTTCCTTTCAGCGCTGACTGTGTGGCCCCTGGGGCCTGGTCAGCACTGGTTTTTTATTATTATTTATTTTAGGGTGCCAACCAGGCCACCCTTGGGGCCTGGTAGTGTTCCTTTCTTCCTTTTTTTTAAACTGTGCCAACTACATGGCCGTGCTACAGGTTAGCATGACCATCGGCTTTTTCCCCCTGGTCTTTTTCTGGTCACCATCCCAGAAGCCAGGAAGACTGGACCTCCAGACCAGCACCAGGTAGGAAATATCTCTGCCCCCCATTAATGAACCAAACTGAACCGAACCCATTTTTCTCAGTTTCGTTCAGTTAAATTTGCCTCTAGGATCATTATTCGTTTCATTACATAATGAAATGAATAATGAACAACAAAATATCTCTAAGACACATGGATTCAATGGGTGTGCTTTTGTGCTGATTTATAGATGAATTGAAAGATGGAGAGTTAGATAGATCACAAAATACTACTTTTCTGGGAGCCCACACATTTTCCCTTAAAACATGTGTAGTTGACATCCAGCTTTTATCAAATATTCTTTCTCTTATCCTTTGTTCTGGCTGTTACAAATAAACAGCCCAATAAGGATTTGGAAAAGCTTTTAACAAAACCTCAAGGTAGGTTTCTGCTGCTAACTGTGAATAAAATGTAAACTTTACCCTTCACATGCTTTGAAGTATCTTTTCATTTGGTGCATATATCCCATAGCAATCTTAAATAGTATTGTGAATGTGAAGTTGCTTAAGAATTTATAGTTATATTTCCTGGAATGCCATACCAAAAGCCCTGATGCATTATTTTTCTAAAAGCACCTTACTATTACTGTCTGCTCTGTCTCTCTGTCTCTCTCTCTCTTCCCCTCTCTTTGTATAGCTATAGCTATATCAATATCTGCACACACACACACACACACACACACACACACACACACACAGAGAGGTTTCTTATTCATACCCACTGAAAATTGTCAGCAACGTATCTTAGTTTAAGTGTTTTCAATAAAAATATAGTAATAGTAGTCCTACCATTAGTTGCCTCATTAATTAAGGTGGTATCATCACAGTCATCATCTTTAAACAGCAGGACTGGAATGGAACCATCAGGTCCAGACCCTGTCACAGTGGGGAACTGAACTTCCAAACACTGGTTCTTCAGACAGATGCCAGACCACTGAGCTATCTCAGTTTTCAGAAATGTGGCTTTAAAAACAGAACAATGTAAGGGACACAGATTGTTGTTCTGAGCAATTTTAGGAGAAGAAGCATTGCACTACAAACCTACATCTTTGTACTTGGAGTTTATTTCCTTTCAAAGAAACCTAACAGAAGCCTAACATTAACAATAGCATACAAAACTCTAAGGAGCCCCATTATTAACCTCTTTCCTTCCCTTTTGACTTTTTAAATTGATTTTTTTTTGAAATATTTTCCTCATTTTGTAATTATTATTTTTGCCTGTGACTCCTTAGGATTATGTTTTAGGCATCCCTCCATAGTTA
>JAHTLZ010000330.1:30569189-30583217 GCA_023846285.1 Phrynocephalus versicolor
GAGAGAGAGAGAGAGAGAGAGAGAGAGAGAGAGAGAGAGAGAGAGAGTCTGTCTGTCTGTCTGTCTGTCTGTCTGTCTCCCCCCTCTGTCTGTGTGTCTTTACTTCTTTGTTCTTTCTTGGGTTATTTTTGCTGCTCACTGGTCTGCGTACTAGATTCAAAGAAGATAACAGAAATTATAAAAATGGCAGGAGGAGAGACATTTCCTCATGCTCTTATAGCTTGGTTGGGATGGGAGACTTTGATTTTGCTTTTAAAAACTCCCTTTTCCCATAAACTTCCTTTTCTTGTGTTTCGGGAGGCTATTTGTATGTACTGTACTTTGGATTTTTCCCCCTCTTATGTTGGTGGGTGGGTGGAGGGTTCTTTCCCCATTTACGGTAAGTGGTTTTTGTTTTGAAATTGCTGTTTGGTTAATTTGCTGTGTAAGGATTATTTTAAAGGTATACATTTTGGGGTGTGATTTTTAGGGCCATTTTGTTTCCCTTTGTGGTGGTATGTAGGACAGGAAGATAGACTGTGCCCGTACAGAACTGAGATTTGTGGTGATATTGTTGGTTGGGCAAAGCTTCAGGTATTTCTCTCTTGTTGCTATTAGTTTTGTGTTGTTTTTTGTTTCAGTGGTGATTGAGTGCTGCCAAGAAAACACCATGGACATGGAGTCACAAGAGTCGGTCACGACTGTAATGACACCACACACATGTTCCACACAGCTAGCGCCTATCTGTCTATTTGGATAGCTACTTCCTTGCCTTTTTCCTTCCAATGCTTCCTAGGCCCAGAGTGTCAGTTGTGTTGTTTGGGTGGCACTCTGCTCATTCCATTGTTTTCTGTTTTCTAATGTTTAGATGCATTTGCTTTACCCTTGTTTTTAATTAGTTGGTTGATAAGTGACATAGTCTTTGTTCTGTGTTTAGATCTGTGGAGCTGGCTGCCTAGGTCTGAAGATAATTTTTCTTTATCATGTTATATTGCCTGCTTTTGAAATAAATTGATTCTGTGATGCCCTGCCTTTGCCTTTTTGAAGTAGTTGTTAAGGGGTTTTTTTAGAGCTTTTGTCATGCCAGAAAACACAATTAGGGAAAAACAAATGAGAAACTCTAAAAGCTTTCCCCTTTTGTGTAAAAGAAAAGGTATATACTTAAGTTTATTTAACGCAATGACATTGTTAAGGATACATTAGTGTTATTCTGGGTATAGTTTTCTGGGAGACAGAAGAGGTGGTCTTTGAGAATGGAACTGCTAGATACACCAATAATCCAGCAGCATATGAAATGGTTGAAGCTAAAGCACCTCTGAGCTGTTTCAGTGTTTTTATACTCTATGAAGACCATGTATACACTTAGTTCTATTTTGTTGAACAGTGAAATTTACAAAGGCACTGGAGAACTAAAACATCATTTGATGTTGTGTTTAAGGCTACAGTCCTAATTTGATAGCTAGCATACTTCTTACTACACATACACATTCTTTCTTTTGGCATTTTTAGAGTCAAGAAGTGGCAGAGGGCTTTAGCAATTGTTGGAATGAAAATGGTAAACATATGAAACTAGTATTGTCACCACACATTTGAATGTGGCTGATCCTCAGTGAGAATCACTATAAAATGGATGACAGACAAACCGGACTCCTAGGTATGCAGGTTTATTTTCAGAGGATCCTTTCAGAATACCTTGTGCGTAAGGGGTGCCTGAACACAGGGAAAACTTCTTGTATGGAATGTCCAGTCTTAAATACTCTTCAGCATACCGAAACAAAGAACAAACTCAGGATTGGTTACAATTTGCCGCAGTGGAAAGCATGTGACTTCATTACATGCATGTTCATTTTCCCTAATGCAACCAAACTTAAAGATCAGTGATGATACTTTCCCATCTGCATTAGCATGATTAAAGGTCACTATTTTCTTAATTTCCTGTTATTCTCTCTACCTTGTTAGCACATTGCAATAGCTGAAAAGTACATAAAGTCTATTTCTACAGAGAGAAGTAGCGAGGTGTCAGGCATGTGGCTTTGTGGTGAGTGTATCCTGTCATTCAGGGGCTTTCCATGTGTAAGCTGATTCAAAGGTCAAAAGGGAGGGGGTGCTTTACAGAGAAGATGATTTTAGGATATGGTGCACAATTTTAAGTCAAAGCCCATCTTAAAGGCAGAAGTCAAGCAGAATAAAAGAATTAAAGATAAACGTAATCTACTTGCTTACAATATATCATGCATTTTGTAGCTACATATTACTACAACCTTCCAAAGAAGAAATCCAAATAATTTCTCATTCTGAACTACTGACTGGAAAAAAAATGGAACCACCCCCACCCGCTCACCCTCTGTTCCTGGGAGCTCCAGTAAATTCCTCATCAATTTATCTCTTCTGACTGAATGTGAAGACAGGGTATAAGAAAGGACAAAGATTATTTCAGGAAAGCTGATTCAGGCCATAAAAATGTGTGGGGAAATATGTGATCTAAGCCAAATGTAGCTCTGTATATTCAACTCAGCAGTTAATTCTGTGTGCGCTCAATATTGGAAGATCTGGTTGAAAGCCCTGATGAGTGAATGGCATTCAGTTTAGTTTTATTTTCAGTTCTTGAGTTCTTTTCATCTTGAGTATGAAGACATTTTAAATTCTGGTAACAAAAGGAAGAACAATTGAACTCATCCCTAATAGGTACAGATAGTTCTTTCTTCTGTGACCACTTGTGGGCCTTTAAAATGCAACTCTTTTTGGTCCATGTTTTATAACCTACCAGATACCTTTTATTCACTCATGTCATAGCTGCTGTCTCTTGCTGCCTGACGTGCATTATTACAGTAATAACAATGTGCTGTCAAGTCAATTCTGACTTATGGTGACCCTCTGCAGGATTTTTCCAGGCAGAGAATCATCAGATGTGCTTTACCATTTCCTTCTTCTAGAGGCATTAAATTTGCCCAAGACCACACAGAGTTGCTCTACTCAAAAGAGGCAGAGTGGTGAATCCAGCTCTACAACCAGATACCTAAACCATTGAGCTATCCAGTTATCCTGATATACCTTATGCGTAGGGTAATTCCATGCATACCTCCTTATCTACTACTTCTGGGCATATTTTAAAGTCATTTGTTTTGTGAACAGTTGGATAAACTGGTCACATGAATGAGGACAAAACTATATGTAACCTGTCCTTAAAACATGATTCTTGAAGTGTTGAAGACATCTGATTGTTATAGTAAAAACTTTATAGAATGACAAACATTTGCAAGTCAGCTTCCTTTAAATTGGTGGTTTCCTAACCTTTGGTCCCCAGATGTTCTTGGACTACAACACATGGGCGTCCTGACCTGCACAGTTAGTGGTGAAGGCTTTGGAGAGTTTTAGTCCAAGACCACCTGAGGACTCAAATTTTGGCAAGCACTGGTGTAAATAAAGTCTGTTTTTGAAGAGATGACTGAGTGGCAATGTGCCAAGGGCTGGAGTGACTGACAACTTCTCCTTTGGGACATTTTATCCACTCTCAGTGCTGTAGTACAAAGACTAACTGGTAATATTCTGCCTCCCGCTGAAGTGACTTTTTTTTCTGCCAAGCTCCAGTTTAAAAATAGCAAAATATAGCAATTAAGGGATTGATAGAAGTCACTGTGGAGGTGAAAAAAACATTACTTTGTGCCTGCTTAAAAGTGATTTGCCCCTACATTTTCCCTTCCTCTTCAAAGAAACCACACATACCCCAAATGATAGGCCATTTTTTTGGATTACAGGAACCCATTGCCTGGCTGAGCCACCCCCATGTTATTCCTTTGATCTGTAGCACAGCAAGTTTCCAAGGCTGAACTTGAGCCAGGCTTCTTTTAGAAAAGGATCCTGGGAAGGCAATACATCCCCCCTTCCACTTTTTCAGTTGTGGCTCTGAAAAGCCATATGGGGGGGCTTTCATAGTTGGTGCATTGAGTCGTGCAAATAACCGCACTGGGACAGTTTAATAGTTTGTGCACTGTAAATGCAGAAACAGAATGTGACATTGAAAAGGGCTGTTGGGCAGCTTTAACTTGCATGATTAGCTTTTATTCAGGCTTTGATCTTTGCCTCATAGTGTGTCACAATGTCTCTGTTAAAAAGCAAACAAACCAACCAGCATTAGCATAGTTTGAAAACTAGAAAACACTTTTTGTTCCCCTCTAAGCATATTTGTCTTCTACTGAATATTTGACTCCTATGGTATGGAAATCCTATACAAATCTTCCACTGGGCAACATGCACTGAGTTCAAGTTATCACTGCATCCTCACTGTGGTAAAGAGGATATACATGGTGGCATGGCTTGGGCAACAGCTGTGCCTCCAAGGCATCCTCTTTACTGGGGAGATGCTGTTGTGACAAGTTCTGTCCTGCAGGACCTTAGCTACAAAATGTTATCAGATATTTCAGACCACAGGACACTGACTAAACCAAAGCAGAAGACAGCCCCTTTTACAGTTCTCTCTGTGTGTGCGCGCGCGCGTGTGCGCGTGCATGTGTGCATGCATGTGTGCAGAAATACAGACAGACAGACACACACACACACACACACACACCTGCTGTACACGGTGGTTCAGAAAGGGACTTCTGCAGCAGAAAAAGTCTAGCTACCCTTATGTTTGTGGTGTATTAGAAATAACAATTTAAGCCACGAAACAGTAATCCAATTAACTGTCAGACTTCCATGCCCACCAACACCCTCTCTTAAAGACCTGAGCATGCCTGCATTTGCAATTGCAGTTTTAATGTTAGTGATACATGAAACTGCTCATTAAAAGGGGGATTAATTCTGCTATATCACATGTATCTTCAATAGAGATGGACATGATCAGAAATATAGTGTTAGTGTTTCATTTCATTTCATTTCATTTCTTTAGTAAATTTGTTTCATTACTAGCAAGTTTTTAAAGTTGTTTGGTAATGAAACAATGAAACGAAACGAAACACTATGCTTCCCTGGGTCCTAGAAGTACCAAAATGGCAGGGGAGCTTCCTCAAGTTCTTCCCCATAAGCTCCTGAAATTTGGATAGGTTTGGGCTTCAGGAGGCTGAGATATTCAGGTCCAAAGGGGGGTCCTCCTAGAAAAAAATGTTCCTAATAGACTTGGGAAGCTGCTAATCGCTCACCTGCAGGGAGGCTACTATTGACTTTAAACTCACTTAGAAATGTTTCTTTCCCTAGGGGTTAATATTAGCATTCAGGAAGCAGCTAATTGCTCGCCTGCGGGGTGTGTGTGTGCTATTATCAACTTTTTATCTCTAGGGTGACTAACTCAGCCCCTGAACCCCAAACCTCTCTAAATGGGGGGGGGCTTACAGGGAAATCTAACCTGCCATTTTGGTGCCTCTAGAAGCCATTAAATTTCCTGATTTAATTAAATTAGGTTCATAGCCATGTATCAGCACCAAAATGGCAGAGGAGCTTCATTGGACTCTTCCCCATAAACCCCCCAAATGTGGAGATGTTTGGGGGTCAGGGGGATGAGTTATTAAGCTCCAAAGGGGGTGCCCCTAAGAAAAAATCATTCTAATTGAAGGTAGCCAAGCCACTAATCCCTCACCCACAGGGTGTGGGGAGCATTGCAGTTTCTCTATTCAATTAGAATGATTTTTTTCCGAGGGGCATTCCCGTTTGGAGCTTAATAACTCAACTCCTGACCCCCAAACCTCTCCAAATTTCAGGGGCTTACAGGAAAGAACTTGAGGAAGCTCCCCTGCCATTTTGTCTCGTCTACAACAAATTGTTTTATTCCTAGAGGGGAAAATGATGTTTCATTTTGTTTCATGAAGAAACACATCCTACAGTTTCATTACATGATGAAGAAACAACATTTCATTTTTCATTTTGTATCCATATCTAGCCTTCATAGACACCAAGGTAATTATTTCTACATAGACTGTATCTATGTTGGGTTATGACTGACTGCTAGCTTGTGACATCACAAAGCCCACCTCCAAGGAGCAATTTTATATGATGGTGCTATTTTATTTCATTTCGTTTGAAATCCAGTATAGTTACTGCCAACATCTAGGAAGAATTCAGCGGTGCACAGGCAAAAATGCCATTTTGAAGAATTATATATTTAAAAGGGATCAGCTTGCTCAAAGCAATATGCATGTGATATGAATTTATTTTTAAAGCTTCTTCAATAAGACCAGTTCCTTTTCTATGGAAAACCATTCCATTCCTGGAAAACATGATGGGAAGGTACGTGTTAAGGCTCTGATCCTTGTTTAGCCATTGCTAGTTTAAGATTTCTGCAAACATGAATAATTACATCCCTGGGAACTGGATGCAGGCTGAAATAGCTCAATCAAAATGGTGAATCTTTATCCTAAGGGAAATATGTTACAGGAGCACAGTGGCAATTGTGAGCTATAGTGGAAAAAGTGATGGACTAGGACTCAGAGGGTTCAAATTCCTGCTCAGCCATTGAAACTCAACAGGAGCGTAAAACTGGTAAATCTGCCCCTTAAACTTCTCACTTGCCTTGAAAGTCCTGTTAATCAGTCCTGCTGACAATTTTCAGCACTTTTGAGGCAGAGAATATTGAGAAGTTGAGAGCTTCATGGTACGGTAGGAGAGTGCTGTACTGCTGCTAAAACTGTGCCCACAATCTGGGGTTCAGTCCCAGGTAACCAGCTTGTGGTTGACTCAGCCTTATATCCTTCTGAGGTTGGTAAAATGAGTACCCAGTTCACTGGGGGGAGCAAAGTGTAGCCTCCACTGTGGGACTGTGTACCTTACCCCTGGCCACCCACGCAGGCTCTAGTTACAGGAGCAAAATAGGTAAATGAACTCTCAATTCAGATTCCACAGTTAGTTATGTAAACCACCCCCAAATCATTATGGTTGCTGTAAGTCTATTCTGGCTTGACAGTACAGAAGGAGGAGAAGGAGGTGGTGGTGGTGGTGACTAGAGATGGGCACGACTCAGCGAAATTTTTGTTTTCGTTTTCGTTTTTTCATTTTGTTACATAACGAAAATGAAAATGAAATTTTTTCAAAAACAAAACAGAAACGAAATGAAAAATTTTGCTGTGTTTTTCGTTTTCGTTGCGGCAAATGCATTGAACTGAAAAGAATGCTAACGAAAGCAATTTTTCGTTTTCGTTTCTGTTTTTCCATTTTGTTACGTAACAAAAATGAAAACAAAAAATTTGCGAAAACCCAACGAAAATGAAAATGAACAGAAACGGACCCCTAAACGACCAAACGACAAACGAAACACCATTTTTTTGAGTCGTGCCCATCTCTAGTGGTGACTGTGGCAAGTAGCTAATATGTTCTCCACCCCTGAATAGAATTGTGTTTGTTTCAAAAAATGTCTCAAGCCAATGAACACTTCCCATTCTCGCGTATGATGCTGAGGTTAATAAGCTGCTGTACATATATCTAGGGCATCTTCACTTAGCAGAAGGGTAGATTGAGTGCTCATGTTTTCATGCAGGTGTAGTGTTGGTGATGTCTCAGGGACCAGTAGATTTCGTGCAAACCTTTTGCGGGAGAGGGAGGCTACAGGTGGTGCAGATGCAGTTCTGTGGCCAATGCAACAAAATCAGATACTGGCTTTGTTTTTAGAAAGCAGCTTGTTCATAATATGATAGTGATCTTTCTCCCTGTGGTGGCAAAGACAGAATGCATTAGGAGCTTGAGAAGAACCCTATTCCCAAGCTGTGTTATTCCTGAGAAGCCTAGGGTCTATTATAGAGTAACTTAGTGTGACACAACAAATTGATGGTGCAGGTTTTGTAATTAATTGTTGTTTTTACACACACACACACACACACACACACACACACACACACACACACACACACACAGAGAGAGAGAGAGAGAGAGAGAGAGAGAGAGTCATGAAGCTATAGCTGAAACTGCCTCTCCTTCTGAATCCTCCTCTTTCTATCATTATTTCTGTAGGTAATTGAAATATGGGCATTTTAAAACCACTTCTCTACTGCTATTAACTTTGGATATACATTTTGAAAAATCTACCTTCTCAGCTCCATGGCCTACAACTGTCTTTGTCAGCAAAAAAATAAAAAAATGCTGCTCTACCCTGGCAAAATAAATAAATGCATTGTTTTCAAACTCCTGACTTCCTATGCTCTTGACTTTGTAAGCTATGAATTACTATCTTCATTTGCCACTTAGAAGAAATGACATTAGTAGACTTCTGCATTTTACTAGGTTGCAAGATAAGGAAAGAAAACACTATGTCAAAAATAATAGGCAAATATAGCCATCCTGTAATTTCTTAGCTATATAATAGCAGTCCAGCAATGACAGCATTTGAGGAACAAATCTGAATGTTCCTTTTGAATTGCAATTGCTAAAGTCATGGAATGATATTCTAATAGCATTGCTGAAGCTTGGGTTCTATTCATTTATGAGCTGTTATACTCTAGTGAAATAGCTAAAAGGATATTCTGAAGGAGCATTGCATTTCTAGTGGCCAGAATTCTATTGGGATTGTATGTCAGCATTATATGTTACTGTGCAAATTGCAACAACAAATCTCTTCAAATTAACAAGGTGGTGTTAGCATTTCTGATTGCATGCTAGTTGCATGACTTTCTACATAGCCAAGAATGGGAGCAGCAACCCAGTAATTAGTGACAATTCACAAAATTTACACAATTAAATTAGGTAGGCATGGAGAGGGTCCCTTTTAAAACTGACTGTAAGATTCACAATGGGTTTAAATGGCCCTCTGGTGGCCATTTATTTTAACTCACTTTGCCCCCCCCCCCCCCACAGTTCGAAATAAAGAGATGGACAACAGGCATTGGATTAAATAGGGCCACAACTTTATTGACTCCTGAATAAATGTCGTCAAACAAGGGAGCCTATGTAGTGAAAAGGTTGGGTGCAGAAAACTCATTAAGAGCCCCATCTCACAATTTACATCAGTGAGATCCCTGTTAGAAGCATGCTGCCCACCTGTTCAGCATGCCTCCAACCATAAAGGTATACATACCTTAGGGCTGCCCTCTGCCACCTTGTTAATCTTAATTTATCTCACCTATGAAAAAAAATATGAGCCTATTTACTGCAAAAGGTCTACAAAGAACCCATTGGATGCCTCCGGGATCTCAACTGTCTCTATAAGCTCTTCGCTACCCAACATATGACACCCCGAAGACCACCTTGCATCGCTTTCCCGACCTCTCGATTGACACCTTTTTGAGTACAATCAATCTTATGGGGTTCCGTGCTCCCCACCAAAACATTCATGGCAGTATTTCTGACCATAGCAACTCCACTTCAGGAAAACAATGCTTCAAGAACTGCAGGTCAGCAGTGGACTCACCCATAGATAAGTCAGTTGGTGGGGTCCCAACTGTTATTCTGCACTACGTCAGCCCCCTCTTTGAGTTATAGTTTGAAATCCCTTTGCAATATGCTTAATAAATGTGGCCCAAGTTTAACCCATCCTGTGTGTCTCGCCTTTTCATTTCACTTTGGAAGGGCAAAGACTGAGATCACTAAATTAGCCAAGAGGACAGATTTACTAACTCTGCTCTGGCATGGATTTTCATTTTTCAGAATGTCATCTTTAATTCAAACCAAACATTCTGGAAATAGTATTTGTACATTTAATTGCATTCCTCAAGCTAAAAGACTTTGAAAAAATCAGATATCATTTAAAAAGCCTTAATGTAAACATAGGTCCAGAAATGTTATTTGACAATATGAAAAACATAACATAGTGTCTCAATTTTGGAGCAGCCTGGTGAAGTTTTTGATTCTGAAAATAACAATTTTAAGGAGAGATTTTGTAGAAGAATCAGGTTTTGTATGCAGGAGCTTTAAAGTTTGCCTTTTGATCAAATGATCTGCAATTTATCTGAGTCCCAGGCATCCATGGGTACTTATGTCAAATACATGTAGCATACAAAAAATACAAAGATTTTACATAAACTTTAGGGTGTCAAGCAGGTAAAATAACAAGTATGGCTAATTCTGACAATACTTAAAACAGAAGTCCTTCAGATGAAAAGTTTTCAGAAGGCTGATGTACGGTAGGATATTAATTCTAGAAATTAATTTCTACTCAATAAATTAACTTAAGGAGTTAACTTAAATCACAAAAGTGTATATCAAATCATTGTTGTTGTTGTTCAGTCGTTCAGTCATGTCTGACTCTTCGTGACCCCATGGACCAGAGCTCGCCAGGCCTTCCTATCTTCCACTGCCTCCTGGAGTTTTGTCAAATCCATATTGGTTGCATCGATGACAACGTCCAACCATCTCATTCTCTGCCATCCTCTTTTCCTTTTGCCTTCAGTCTTTCCCAACATCAGGGACTTTTCCATGGACTCCTCTCTCCTCATGAGGTGGCCAAAATACTGGAGCCTCAGCTTCAAAATCTGTCCTTCCAGTGAACATTTGGGGTTGATTTCTTTCAGGATGAATAGGTTTGATCTGATCAAAAAAGTGTATATCAAATCATACAGGCTGTGGCAGTGGACTTGCTGAAGGATGGAAAAAGGAACAAAGTGTCATTACTCTGACAGTAGTCAGGGTGACTGCCTTCAGGGTTACTTTAGGACAAAAAAGAAATCAAGGTATATAACGTGTCTGTTTCTATATGTCATTGCCTTTGCCAGATTGGATTTGAGGGCTATGTGCCAGGTGTGCTCACATCTTAAATAAATTCCTGCCTGTTTTGAAGAACCCTGATTGAGGTTTACTGTGATTTCGTATTTTAAAACTGAATTTCTGGCACCATGTCATCAAGCCACTAGTGATAACTACCAGTTTGGCTTTCCACTGATTTTTTTTAACCAAGTGGAAAGACAAGATTTAAGCTTCTGCTTAGCTGACATAAATCTTGTCCTGGTGCTCCAGATTTACCTTTTCTAAGCTTCATGTACTTAAGGCACTTGAGTATCTTAACCAGGCTTTTGGTGACAAGGAGAGGAAAGGGAGACAGTGAACTCATACCTGTCATGTTTTTATCTGACACATCCACAGTCAGCATCTTCATTTGCCAGCAGTCTTCTTATACCTAAAATGGCCTGTACATAACGACCAGATTGGGGGGGGGGTTAACTACTTGACTTCCCCACTTTTCAGTATTTTATAACATCTTTGCATGATGAAGATGACTTGAAGATTGCAACTTTTTAGTCATCCAATCAAGAAAGTATCAACCCCAGATTTTGATTTTGCAATTTTTTTTCAATGTTCCTAATTATAACCATCAAACATTTGCTCAGAAGAATCTCAGGCAAATATATTCCATGTCAGGGCATGTGAAAGTATATGGTCATTGTCTTCCTGTAGTTCAAAACATATTTTTTCTGGTTTAAGAAAGAAAGAAAGAAAGAAAGAAAGAAGAAAGAAAGAAAGAAAGAAAGAAAGAAAAATTTTCTCCTGGTTCATCAGGGACAAAAATATAATACGTAATATTTTTATCTTCCCTTTTAGTTTCTTCTTTCTGAAAATGATCTGTCATCATCAACAACATATTAGAATTGCAGAGCTAAAAGAGACCTTGTAGAACATAAAGTCTGGCCCCTGTCAAAGATGCACAGTTGGGAATCAAACTTCCAAGTTCTGGCTCCATAGACAGAGACTTAAACCACTGAGCTCTCTAGCAAGATAGATAAATGATTGCATGCTATGTTGCTTTAATATCTGTATCATATTTATATTTTCCATCACTTATAACTTGTGGGTCAACAGAGGAAATATTTTAATAAAAATGATGTGTCACATTAAAATGGCATTTCCTAGTCATTTTTCACAAGACTGCCAACGAGGAGTGAGAAGTGTATCTCAACCACCTACTTAGGATGATCTATAATACTATTGTATACCATTAGCTCAATAGTTTAAAGATAGAGGGTGTTTATAATTGGAAACTGCTAGTAATGTATCTTGTGTGGGATGCAACTTTAGGTTACTTTATTCATTTTGATTGCTACATGGAAGCAACTTCAGTATTTATTTGTTTCTATATTTATACACAGGCTTTTCACCAAAGCAGTCCTTGCAGGGGCTTGTAGTCAAAATGAACTCACTAAAAATACAATAAGCAGTTTGCATCCTTCTGACACTGCTTTATATTGATGGTTTGAGGAAGATGGCAGAACTTAAAACACTATTGTTCCATGTTTGGATAATATAATCCAGAAACAGAATATTCTCAAGCACTGGGAATCCTGTAGGGTTCCTTTCCCTGCCAGAGTTCCCTTTCCTGTACTGAAGAGTAGACAGGAAAAGCTTTATCATGGATGCCTGCCGCATGTCACAGGGTCTGCTGCCATTAGAACTGTGAGCAAGCTGAACTTTATCATGTTGATGGTTTTGACATACAAGATGCCCCCTGTGCTATAGAACCAGGGATATCTCTTGAGGCTCAGTTATACATTGCAGATAACCCATCATTAGAAGAGGGAAGTCCTTAACTGCTGAAAGCATGTGATGTCACATCAGGGACTTAAGGCATTTATACACGACCCCTAAACTCCGGGGCAAATGGCTCCCAGCTCCAGAGCTTAAAAATGTTTCCCCACCAGCTCTGGAGTTCACAGGAAATTAAGTGCGACCACGCCCACTTTAGCGTGTCCCAGCGCACCTTTCAAGTACCTGCTCCCTGGAGGTGAAAATTCCTTGATGCGGTGTAACGATAGTGAGTGCGGGGCTCTTCTCGCTTCTGTTTGTTGTTGTTTTGGCTCCCGCCCCTTTAAGAGCTACTTAAGAGACTGGAATGTTGCTACGGCAAGAGCGAGAGGCAGAACGGAGGTGAGCCATGTTCTTTTTTCCCTGTTTTTTCTCCCTCCCCTCATGCAGACAGGAGCAAGGAAGTGCGGAGGGGTGGGGACACAGGAAGAGCGACAAGCCCCTAAGATCTCTGGTCCGAATTTAAGTGGCCAGCGGATCTTAGAGGTCGTGTGAAAAGGCTCTTATTTTGCCTCAGTTAGTTTGTTCTTCTTTTTAGTGGGGATTGCTTCACTGCAGCAAATGCAGCCTCATACAGGTTCAGTTTATTCCCAATGAGCCCACTTGTACTTGTATGCCTTTTATCTTGTATGCAAGTGAATACTCACTTATGTTTCTTTTGTGTGTGTGTGCCTTTACATGCCAGTAACTCAGCTTACACCACCCACCAGTTGCTCCATTTACTAATGAAAATCTATCTAAATTAAGTCTCTATAACAGTGATGGTGAACCTTTTGGAGACCGAGTGTCCAAACTGCATTTCAGAACCCAGTAATTTTTTTGCAAAGTGCCAATACAGTAATTTAACCTGTATACAGGTGGCTATGAAAGGGCAATGTTGTGTGCCCACAGAAAGGGCTCCAAGTGCCACCTTTGGCACCCATGCCATAGGTTCACCATCACTGCTCTATAACATCTCTATTGACAGTTTACTTGTAATGCATAGTTTGGTCCTGCATACTGTACTTAGATACACACCTGCCTCCAGATATGTATTAAGTAAGTTAAGGAACAATAGTTACTGTTAGAGATGGGCACGACCAGAAAAAATTATGTTTCGAGTTGTCGTTTTTCCGGACGGGTCCGTTTCGGGTCATTTCTGTTTGTCGTGAAATTTTTTAAAAATTTGTTGTTTCGTTTTTCGTTTGTTGTTTCTACCCGCTTTTTGCGCGATTTTAAAGCATTTCCGGGGGCTGCCAGAGCTTTTTATGCCCTCTGTGGCTTCCCGACCTGCCCAATCTGCAACCTGGGCATGCTATTGGTTGAAGTTTTCCAAGAATTTACATGATCCCATCACATGGCTTGCCTCCATGGTGTTGCTGGAGTGGCTGGTGACATCCATTTTGTCATTATCATCCTTATCGCGATGGGAGAAGACAAAACCAAATGTTTTAAGGACCCCAACCCCCTGGTAGGTAATAATTTCAAATAATTCTCGCATTATCGCTGCAGTTTAATGGATGTCCAGGGTGTTTTAATACCCAAGAAATCAATATTAGGCATCTGGGAGCCATTTTGGGTCAATGTCCCCAACTCCCCTTAAAGGAAAAAAAAATACAGTGATCTGAGAAAAGACATAAATGC
>JAHTLZ010000330.1:30584217-30618656 GCA_023846285.1 Phrynocephalus versicolor
GTACAATCTGTGGAGGCCATCCAAATGAGGTGAGGCCCTGATTTTCCAAAATTCTGACTCACATGCAGTCACCATGTGATCTCCCTGTGTAAGAGGATGGCAAAGCTGGAAACATCGGAGAACAGGTCTAGAATGTTCCCTTCTGCTTTGATACAAAGAATTTCTACACCCTTGTAACTCTGCTTGTAGTTTTGCCTTCTCAAAATAATTAAAGAAGCCATTGGGCAGCTGACCACCTCAAACCCAACTTTCATTACACCATGACAGTATTTATTCTGTAACAAACCCACTGAGAATATTAATAACTGGTAACAAGTAGCTAATGACTTTGGCCATGACATAACAGGAAAAAGTAAAAGCATAACATTTTAATTGGCAGCCACTGTGACACAGCACATGAAGCAGCAAGAACAGATGGCAATTGAAATTTCACCCTGTACTCTTGTAGGTGTGGTGCAAGCATCAGTATTTTTATCTTTGATCATACACAGTCATGTCATAATTAAATCACTACATTCTGCCTCATTGTTGACCTGAACTTTAGAATTAGACATGTGTTTGTTTTTTGTACAGTACAATAGATGGTTCAAATCTATTTAAACTCACTTCAGTCAAAACTCACACCAGTTTCCGTCTTCGCTCCTTTCCATCCTGTCTTCCTTTCTCCCCACTCCCTCGTCCCCACCAAAAGTCATGTAATCTCTTTGCCCAGCTTCCATCCTTCCATGAATCCTTCCTTACTTTGCTAGGCACTGTTGCCAATCAGTTTTTCACCTTGGTTCCTTTGAAATGAAAGCATGTTTTTCTGGATTTAAACTTCCAAAGTAACAAAAGCAATATTTAGCACTTTAAAAGCCCCAAATTCAATGAGAACATATTGGAGTTCCTCACTTTCATTAAGATCCATCTGGAAAAGGACAAATACTTCATGTTTTCTGAATAAATTCCAAATCCTAAGTGCATCCCTGTTTAAAATATACCTTTCTGTTGGAGGAGAAAGAGAACCACAGGAATGCCCTTTCTCTTTTGTCACACCAAATAAATTACACCACTTGGAGCCTCAAAATTATGTTGCTGAAAATAATTATTCCAGTTTCACACATTTCCCATTTCTTTCAAATGTATGGGTACATTATTTCAAATTTCCATATATTTTGAGGTTTATCAAATCTTTTCAGTACACCCTCTTGAAAGAGGAGATCTAACACTCCCCTTGTATTATATTGGTTCTTTTGTTTATGGAATGTGACCTCACAAAGTCAGGCAGTGTATTACTCCATGGATTGGAACCATACTCCATGGAAATTGAAGTCAGGGTTAGGATCACTATTTTTACTACAGTAATTCCTTTAGTACAAATGCAGTTGCAGGAATTAAACAAAACAGACACCCAGGGCCGGCACGTCCATTAAGGTGAACTAGGCAGTTGCCTAGGATGCCACAATTGAGAGGGGGCGCTGGCCAGCCTGCTGCCCCCCGCTCTCCCCCCGCTGGCCACCACCATCCATCCCACCGCCGCCCATCGCCGTCTGCCTGCTGCCCACTGCACCCATCGCTGACCACCCCTGTACCAGTCGCTGTCTGCCCCCATGCCCATTGCCGTCCCCCGTTATTTGCTGCCCCCGCTGCCCCCTTGCCCGCCCACCACCACCACCTGCCCATCTGCCTGCCCCCCGCCGCCCCCCGCCCGCCCCTCACCTAGGGTGCAAAAAAACCTAGTGCCAGCCCTGCAGACACCTAGTGAAGGTCCATTCTTTGGTAAGCAAAATAATTCCAGGCTTAGATTAAGTGACATGTGCCTAACAGTTATATGGATTGTAGCATTATTAATTACACATACACAGAATTTGGGGTACAATCATCTCCTGGTCCCAGGCTGCATCTCTCTCTCTGTGTGGGTGTCTCTGTGTGTGCATGTGTGTGAGAGCGAGTGTGTGAGCGTGTCTCTGTGCCATGCCTGGGACCCAAGGTTCTTTATTGGTAACAGTAAACAAGTACACAAGGGGTGGAGAGAAGCATTGACAATAGGACAGAGGAAGACAGAGGAAGGATGGTCTTTGGTCATGTATGAATTCCATTGGTGGGGGAAGTGAGTGTCCTCACATATGCACCCTTATCTAGTAGGAAATGCTGGCTAGTGAGGAATCATTGATAAGGGAGAGAGGAAGGAGCTTCAGGCTGGTCACAGACCAGATGTGCCTGATAGCCTGATATCTGGGATTGACATTAATTCCCCTGGCCTCCCGAGCTCTGCCAGCTCCAGGTCAGCTTAACCACACTGTGTTCCCTGCTGTTCTCTTGACATGTTTGTCCAGGGCTTAGGCTCCCTCAATGCTGCCAGGTTATTTTGGGGTTCAAAGCCTATTGGGGTATGGAATCCCCACAATGGCTATTAGACATGGGCACAACTCGGCGAAATCCTCATTTCCGTTTCCGTTCCTCGTTTCCATTACGTAACGGAACACAGAACGACAATTACTCCGCCAGAACTCGAACTCGAACCGAGTAAAGAAAAATTGGGTCTGATTTGTCATGGTCGTTCCTGGCATCGCAGCGATCGCGCGATGCCAAGCAGCATAGAAAAAAAGTTTTAAAATTAAAAAAACCCTGATTCCCAGCCAAAAAAGCAGGCAAAAATATGCCTGCCTGAGTGAGGGCACCTACCAGAGGGGTGGTTTCTGGGGGGGGTCCCCGGCCTCCCCCCTCTCCTGTCCTGGGCTGCTCTGGTGGGGGCATCCTCATCATCTCACCAACTCACCATGCCATGCGGTGCGGGCGGGGGATCCAAAATGGGGCGAACGCAATATTTATTTTGAAATCGTGGTCCAAAAACACACCAAAGAACCACAGAAACATGTGAAATAGCTATTTTAAAACTGCCTGAATTTTTACAGTAGCAGCAGTGGGTTTTTCTTGCAACAAAACATCTCTATGGATTTTATTTTATTTCATTTTTATTTTTATTTTTTTACACCTGCGCAATGATGGGCTGGCCATGGGAGTGGACCATGCAAATTTTTGGAGCCATTCCACCAATCGCATGGCCACTTGACCAGGTTTTGACTGAGAGCAAGCAGCTCTCCATTTTGACTTGTGACCCCCCCACTCCCCACTTTTTGTTTTCTTTGACCGGTCAGAGTGTGGGAAGAGGGAGCTCTCCCCTCCCCACACCCCAGTGTGTCAAAAAATCCTACCTGGGGGAGGGGGAGGGAGCAACAATGCAGAAGGGAGCAGGCAGCAGTAAAAACCCTGTTCCATTCTGTCTTGTCGCCCCAGCCCCCACCAACCAGTTGGTTTTCTTTTTGACAGGTTGGGGTGTGGGGAGATGGGGCATCCCCTCCCCACTGTCCTACCTGTAAAAAAAAAGCCACCTGGGAGGCGGAGCAGCAAGGGAGAATGAATCATTTCATTTCCCCAGTAAATTTATTATTTATTTATTTATTTATGTGTTTCATTTTTATACCACTCCATCTTCCATCAGGAACTCTGGGTGGTTTACATGATAAAAAACATCAAGTTAAAAATAGCAGCATGAGCAAAAAAGAGGGGGAATACCCTCAGCAAGATGCAGCAAGGAAGTACAGGGAAGAAAGGGGGGGAAGAGCAGAAATAAATAAATTAAATTAAAGGTCACCATGTGCCTCCTTAAAAAGCAGTTTTCAAAGCCTTTTTGAAGGCAGGCAGGGACTGTGCAAGGCGTAAAAGTGGTGTTTTATTTTGTTGTGCAACAAAACACTGCCATTTTGTTACATTACAAAACGTTTCATAAGCTTATGACACAATGAAACAGTGTGTCATTTTTTGTTTTGTGCCCATCTCTATTGAAGATCCATTCTGTCATTGCAACTCTTGGATTGGGGTGTTCACATCCATAAATTCTATATCAGTAGACTTAATTGCCTCCCTTTTCTGCATGCATAATGTTGCCATTTGTGTCCCACTTTTAATTGACCAAAGTCTGTAGTAGTACTTTGTGCTCATTTTGAGTGTGAAGATTTTGCTGTATATATTATATCTGAAAACCCAATAGTCCAGGAAGTGCACCAAGTACATATGTAAACCAACATTCTAGGCCTCTTCCATCTTATAATTCTGTATGTTATAGCTACTTGCTGAGAAATTGGGGGTTCTCTCTCTCTTTAAAGCAAACTTTTCTTCACAATATTTTGCAGTGGGTAGTTTTCAAATAAATTTATTGGGATTTGCTGGATGTTTCATTGTCATTTTTTTCCTGGAAAAATACTAATCTGTACAGAGCTATTATAAATTATTTTTTTAAAAACCTTCATTTTGTAAATGTGTAATATTGTGCTTCTGTATTCAAAACTGAAGACACCAGACAGTGGCCTGATACAAGTGCATAATACCAAACCCATATTACAAGAATGAAAAAAGATTCCAAACTTTTCATAGTAAAAGGTAGCCTGAATGTTGACAAAACTAATGTCAGCAGTTATAGGATGGTCTATAGGATACCCTCTTGTGCTCACTACCAGTTAAAATGATGTGAAGCAAGAGAATATCCCAGAAGCTGTTTTTTTAAAGAAAGTAATCACTTCTCACTCAAATACAAAACAATTGTCATGTTTTTCAACAGGTGTGAATTATAATGAGAACAAGAAGGTATTCTTTAGACCATCTTGACTCTTGCCATCCCTTTTCCAGCATGAATGCCTGTCAAAAAGTTAAAAGGTTAAAGAGTTAAAAAGTTATCTCCCTGAGAGACATCTTATTGGGTCCTGACTGACAATATCAAAGGTTCAAATAACATCAGCTCATTTCTCCTTTGAAGACTTGTGCCATGAGCTTGGTCTCAGAAATCCTGATATAAAGTTTATTGAACACACTCAGGGTTGTGTCAGATACGACTTCCGTGTGCTTTTGTAATACAGAAACCCTGGAGATACATAGCAAAATGTCTCTTTCTGGAATACCCTTACTCCATTTCCTTATTTAAAGCAAGCCTCTCTCTCTCTTTTGACTATTCCAAGAAAACCTGTCTTTTGACCATTTCTGTGACCTTTCATTACCCTCCAAAACATCTTTCCAACTCCACCCCTCACTCCACTTATTTTATCACACTTGCTCCTGTTCTGCTCTAAGAAGTTTGAAACACTAAGAAGGTTGTCTAAGAAGATGCTAAAGAAGCTTGTATGTATGTGTTTCACAACTGAACCAGAGGTAAGAATAACTTCTTCAATGAGCTTTGAAAAACCTGCATAATGTATGGATTTGGTCTATATGCAATTTTTTTCTATATTCTCAAAACATAGTTATAAATGATTTTAAGTCATGTTTTTATAAACCCTAAGGAAACAATACCTGTAGCAGCAAAGTAATACATTTTGTAGACAGGCAACTAGGATGCATATATTATGAAAATAAGCCATGAAACAAATTGATTACTGCAGTTCTGTTACTAGTTTCTTCAACTTGAAAGAAATATTTGTGTGAAAACATGTTACATTCACGTATCATTCTGTATATTTTCCTGGCTGGATGAGATGTTGAAATGCTACTAATCCCAAGAATATTTTGTTCTCATTTAAACATTTTTATATTTCACTTGTGCAGTACATATTTAAGAGGAGTTATTATTAGATAAATACTCAACAAACACTTTTGTCTTTTGATCCTGTTATGATAGATCACAAGCAAATAGCTTTCCCCGTCAGATATATTTGTAATTTGGTTCATATAGTACACATAGTCAACATAATCTCTGCACAAGTCTCTCATGCAACAAATCACTGTGTGATAGTTCTCCCAATACATTTATGTGGACATGTTCATTTTTGGTTTAGATGGAATTGGCCACAAATGTATTACTCTCTCTCTTACAGCAACAGAGAATATATGTCCCTATGGAGAGATGTAGGAAATAAGACTTTGATACAATTTTGATTCCTGGTGTGAATGATAGTGTTTTAGTTTAGTTCTCATGGGAAAAAGAGGAATGAAAAAGAAGAACACAAGATCAGAAATGAAGATCAGAGGATTAAACAGAACATCAATGGAACATGTTAGGAGGAGAAAGCACCTGTGTTTTCTCAAAGGCTTTCACAGCCAGGATCCAATAGGAGCTTCCCTGATCTCCTTGCCCTCTGAAGATGCCAGCCACAGAGTCTGGTGAAAAAAACTTCCAGAACATAGCCAAACAGCCTGAAAAACTCACAATAACTACCCATGTGTTTTGTTAACCAGACAGCATCTGTTTTGGAAAATGGGGAGCAGGCAACAATGGGGGAGGTAACAATTGGCACCTGAATAGTTCAAAAGATTCACATATTCAGTCTTTGAAATATGGGAACAAAGACTTTAGGAACAATTAAAGAAGGGTCTATTAGGGGATAGAGATGCAGGAGATAACAGTATGAAGATAGCAGCTTCAATTGAGGAGCGAAAGGATATGAGTTAGCTAACAACTACAATGGTAGCTAACTATGCCCTTAGGACAAAGGAGTAGGAAGGGAACTAAGGCCCCGGTCTCACTACCATTATCTGTGCATCTTAATTTGATACATACTATTTTGGGGTGTGTTCACATGACGTTTGATGCGCAGTTTCTCTGTCAAACTTACACACTTTTATATATTTTAAAAAATTATTTGCTGGTTGATTACCAGCATGCCAGCTTTCTAGCACTACTCTCTGTCCTCATGCAGAAGTGTCTGTTTTATTTCCCCATGTGTTTTGTGTTTTCTATGGGCAAATTTACATGAACAAGCAATGTTAATAACCGCCATTGGGTGACACTGCTGTTTATTGTTTTTCACGGTCTTCCAATGTGCCAGCATGCCAGTATGCCACCAATTCAGTAGCATAAACGATTATCAAGGCAGAACTACAGGAAGTGGTAGAAAAAGGGGTACAATTCAAATTGGTGCAAATTTTCTGGGGTAGCACCTCGTTTCAGGAATTAAAAAGTGTGCATCAATAACAGAAGTATTTTAACACAACCCCTAGTGGTGGTACAAAATGCTGTGGTTAAAGTGCGCTTCTGGGGGCGTGGTTGGCTGTGGTACCAAAATACTGCTCTTCGGAGTGAAGGCACAATCTTTTGTAAACCGTCAGTGACTTCCGATAAACCGGAAATCATTTCTGAGGCCTCTGACAGGCCTAGAAAGGCACTCCGAGGCCTCAGAAATGCTTTTCAGTGATCTGGAAGTTACTTCTGGTTTACAGGGAGTCCCTTTTGGGGCCTCCAGAAGGCCCAGGAAGGCCCTCACATGCCTGTTCGGGGCAGCTCCAGTCCTGGGGTAAGTATGGGAGCTTAAAACAGGACTTTCCCCCCTTACCCTAGGGCCTTTTTCATATATTGCTGGCCTGCAACATAGCGGGACCGCAGTATATGAACCATGAAAGGGCGGGGGACCACTGTAATGGCAAAAATTGTATAACAGTGTTTCTTTTGGCTGGTGTAATCAAGCCCACAGTCACCATAGCTCAGAAGTGACTTGATGGCACACTCCTTCATCTGCAATGCCCGCCTGTAAGGTCCATTTCTGCTTCCAGTGGGGTATCCTTCTGAATAAACTTGCAGAAAACCAGGCTATGTGTATGTGTACATATATATATATTTTTAAAAAATAACCCTCTGTCATATGTTTCTGAGGAAGACCCAGACAATACAATGCACACGAGAGATGGGCTATTTATGTTTGTATACCTAAGGAGACCAATATCAGCACCACAGATGCTGAGGAGATCCAGCCTTTCTCCCCTGAATCTGCTGCTTCTCCAATTGGCACAATGGTGTGATGACAACCACATGTGACAACCAGTAAGTGAACCAGCTGGTTTTGGGGGAAGAGCTGGATCTCAGCACACACACACACACACACACACACACAATTCGCTAAAGTAGTCTATTTTCAATAGCCTGCTTGCGCTGTCCTTCTTTTCAGTCTTTTCCCCCCCTTCTTATTGTGGCCAACTTTCTTCAATATTTTCCTTGTTTCCAGAACAAAGATAGGGATATTAACTGCCTGAAGCTTATTCGATGTTCAGCTGATGAGATTTTGTGGAGCTTAAGTTTTTGCTGGCTGCCTTTTTCAGGTGTTACCATAGCAGTAAAACTGGAATAATTAGACCTACTGTGCAGGCAACTCAATATAAAGGGAGTTGCTCCCCACCACCACCCTTTTTTGTCCTTTTAGAAATGAAGATTCTTCCAGAGAGAGACAGACAGAAGCACATTCAACCACTCTTCTTAGCACAGTATCATTACAATATTAATACTGTTGTTGATATTTGCTGTCAAAGCACCTCTTGACTTATGTTGGCCCCATGAGTCAGTTATCTCTAAAATGTCCAGTACTCAGCAGTAGAGATGGGCACGACTCAAAAAATGGTGTTTCGTTTGTCGTTTGGTCGTTTAGGGGTGCATTTCAGTTTGTTTTCGTTTTCGTTGGGCTTTTTGCAAATTATTCATTTTTGTTTTCGTTACGTAACAAAATGAAAAAACGAAAATGAAAACGAAAAATTGCTGTTTCGTTAGCATTCTTTTCAGTTCAATGTATTTGCCTCAATGAAAACGAAAAACACGGCAAAATTTTTCATTTTCGTTTCCGTTTCTGTTTTGTTTTGAAAATTTTTCATTTTTGTTTTCGTTGCGTAACAAAACAAAAAAACAAAAACAAAAACAAAAAATTGCTCGTTTTGTGCCCATCTCTACTCAGCAGTCCTGTTTAGCTTTTGTAAACTCAAGGGTGTGACTTACTTTATAGGGAGTAAATCCATCTCATATTTGGTCTTCCTTTTTTCCTGCAGAAACAAATGCTGTTTGAAAATTTTAGTCGAGGGGTTAAAAACGAAGCAGGAGAGTGGAAGACTGAGTTCTGTGAAGCCACACATCTGTTTATCACAAATGGATGCTTCAAATAACCAAATGGATTACATGCATGTGGATGTCACACGGTGGCCAATATGAAAATCTTATAGACCACATGATTGGAATAAGGGCACAGAAAAACTGGATTTTCTTTTCCAAAGCAAGATCAGGAGAGGGATGTGATAATATTCATGAACTATAAATATTAATATAAATATAACTTCAGAGTAAAACTGAAAAAGAATACTAAAAGAATCCTAGTGCCAAAACAAAATTTCAACAACACTGTTAATTAATTTAACTCTAAAGTTACTATAAAGAACATGCCACAGTATCAAAATTTGAATGTTCCAATGATTATTAAAATAATTAAGAAGCATGTAGAAAAAGCAGCCCTTAAATATACACAGTATTTTAAAAATGAGGTTTGGAGAGCAGCTTGCTACAAGTTACTGAAATGGATTCACAGCTAAATTCGTAAGAATATTTTTCACACCTGATAGCTGAATGTATATAGAACTGATTGCCCAAAGAAAGAAGTGAATTAAAAGAGTATTGAAATAATTGGTTTAGATTATGTAAAACATCATCACGTTTTAACCTGAGTGGCAGTTTTGCCAATCTAGTAAATTAGAATCAAAGCAATTTATACCCGGTATAATCTGCTGATTTAGGAAGTGTGAATTGTGAGCCAAGATAATGGTGGCTCCAGAAGGCTTGTACGAACCTGGGGATGCTTTGCAGTCCCATCCTACACAAACGGCGGGAAAATGTTCCTATGTGATTAATTGAAATGTCTGGACTTTGCAGAGTTGCAAAGGTTTCTGTCCTCTTGGCTGTTTGGCAGAGCTCATCTGTAATAGTGACCCTAATAAGTTTTTCAAGGTGAGATATTTTAGAGGGTCGTTTTACCATTTCCGTTCCCTCAGTCAGTTTTCATGGCTGAAATGGAATTTGAAGCCTGTTCTCCAGAGTCCTGGTCTCTTACTCTACCCACTATACGACACTAGGAACTCTAGTCTTGGTCACTTGTGAAAAAAGCTGACCTACAATTAATTCCAAATCTCTCTGTGTCTGCATTATTGCAGTATATTTGTGTTATCTCTTGTCTCTTGCAGAATCTTGCCTTCAAGGTCAGGATGACACTGAAAATTCCCTCAGTGCCTACTTGCTTCATGTATCTTTTTGCATCCTGATTTACCAGCCTTGCTTCCCTACAGTATGTTGCCTCTGCTATATTTGGCAGCATTTTTAATCTGGGTGAAACTATAAAGAAAAAAAGGAAGAAGTTTTTGGGCAATTTGATTGCATTTGCCTACATATACAATATTCCCTAGGTGCACTAATTGGTAAAGTGCTACTATGTTCCAGATAATTTATTTTCACTAAGTAACACCCAAATATCTATAGCTGTTCAGTAGAGACTAGAAATGGGCACGAATAAAAAAAATGACATTTCAGATTTTCATTTCTTGTTGCAGGTCCATTTCGGTTCATTTTCATTTTTTGTGAATTTTTTGAAAAAAAATCATTTAATTTTTTCATTTTTCATTTTTCATTTTTATCCACTTTTTGCGTGACTTAAAGCATTTCCGTGCACAGACCTCCCTCAGCGCCCCAGACCAGAGGGAAAACACACAAAAAATTATGCTGGCAGAGACACAGTATAGACTATGTACACAGGGAGGCTGCAAAGGCAGCGGTGGGCATTGCCCAGGGTGTAAGGCAGCCACAGAGTGACTGCACTGTGGGGCAGGGGAGGGTACTCACCAAGAGGTACGCAAGCACACAGGGAGGCTGCAAGAGAAATCTCTTCTTTCTCTCCCCTAAGAGCCAGGCTGCAGCCAGCATGAACACAGAGACACACACCTGCCTGGCTGGCCTAAAGTAACAAGTCGCAGAGACAGCAATCCCACCCTAACTCCCACCGCAGACTGCAAGGAGGACGGGGACTGCCAAAGCTTTTTATGCCCTCTGTGGCTGTAACACCTACCCAGTCTGCAACCTGGGAATGCTATTGGTTGAAATTGTCCAAGAATTTACATGATCCCTTCACATGGCTTGCATCCATCTTGTGGCTGGAATCCATTTTGTGTCACCCTAAAAGGGAAAAGAAAAAATACATCACGATGGGAGAAAGACAAAATCAAACGTTTTAAAGACCACAATCCCCTGTTAGGTAATAATTTCAAATAATTATAACTGTGTTTTTACGGATGTCCAGGGTGTTTTAATACCCAAGAAATCAATATTAGACATCTGGGAGCCATTTTGGGTCGATGTCCCCTAAATCGTTAAAGGGAAAAAAAACAGCGATTGAGAAAAGACATAAATGCACATTTTAAGGACCCCAACCCCCTGGTAGGTATTATCAGGCAGAATAAATAATTATCGCTGGGTTTTTACAGATATTCAGAATGTCTTTTAACATTTTAAAATGGCTCATTTCATTGCGTGTCGCCATTAACAAAAACAAAACGTAACAAACCTAATTTTCGTGGTTCTGTTCAGTTTGTTCCAATTTTGTTATTTGTTTCGTTATGTAATGAAATGAATAACAGAACATTTTTTTTCATTCCGTGCCCATCTCCAGTGGAGACTACAGTCATTGCATTTTCTTGGTCCTACTGGATTGTCATCATCTTTTATGTTTTATATTTTAATAAATATTATTTGTTGAACCTCTTTGTTTTTATTTTCTGTTTTCTGTTTTTGTTTATATATTGTCATGGATTGTCAGATTGGGGACTGGAGTGGGCTGGGTTAATCCTGGGTTGTACAGCCACCCTGAGTAGTGAATGCTCTCTAAGTGACATGGTAAAAAAATGTAATAAATAAATACACTTTGAAGGAATTCGACGGGTAAGATTTTCACTTTCCTCATGACATTTCTCCCTCCATAATAGAGATACATGTTCCCACCCCCCAGACAAATGTGAAAATCAGACCTAATGAAGGGCATTAATACAGTTCTGATGAAACCAAGAGGCAGAACATGGAGATACCATTAGAACAGAGATCTTTCACATCCTTGTCAGCATTCACAGAGTTAAAAATGTGATGTGTTCTTTGGGCTGAGGAGAATGGAAGTTGAAAACAATACAGTCAGCTGAGCATCTGACAGCAAAAGTTTCAGATACAGCTTAACTCCCTAAATAAAGCCCAAAATTATTTGTAATTGTCTTAATTGTAAGGACTGTATAGTCTCTCCTTATTTTAAGCTTCCATGGATCATTTTCCAAGGAGAAAGCCAACGTAAAAGTGCTAAATAAATAAATAAGTAAAATATTTCTTTTACATTCCAACCTTTGAAGCCATAGGGAGGAATTAGGCTGAGACTGTCATGCAATATGGATATTGAGTGAAGCTGATCCATGCATACAGAGCTGTAGGGCAAAGTGAAAGACTTCTGTCACTATGATCCTGGGCTAGTCTCACTGAACTTAGTTCACTAAACTTTACCAAAATGCTAGTACTGTATGCCATTACAACTGAATGTGCATAGTGTGTGGATGTATGGTTGGTGTGTGTGCTTTGAGTGGATAGGTCACACACTTTGGGTGCTGCAGGACCCCTCTGGTCATTATTCTTTGTGTTTCTTTCCTGCCATTTGCAAAGCAAAGCACAACAGTTATCGCTAAGCAGCTTTCAGGGGATACAGGAAGATCAGTTTGGTTACTTTTGTGTGAACAGAAGGATTCAGCAGAAGTGCACCACCAGATATTGTACCAACAATGGTGCGAAACAGAATTATCACTCTACAACGGTTATACACGTAAACACCAATAGAATCTAAGAACTGTAGACCTGGGTTGAATGCAAGGGTCATCAAGTCCAACTACCTGATGAAGCAGAAAGTCTACAGAAGAGATGGGCACCAAACAAAAAATGAAACACTGTTTCAACATTTCATTATGTAACAAATTAATTCATTACAAAATGAAAGGGTAGAACACATTTTGTGAAAAAATGAATCAAACCAACATTTTTTGCTCTAAAAATGAAATGATTTGTCCCAGAGGCACCCAATTTGGTGAGTAGCTTCCTTGGACTCTTCCCTTTAAGCTTTACAAATTGGGAGAGGTTTGGAATTCAGGAGGCTGAGTCATTCAAGTATAAAAAATCATTTGTAATTATAAATATGTACTCGAAAATACTGATCTAGAAAGAAAAACCAAACCAAAACCAAACCTCTCCTTAATTTTTTTAAATCTTATTTTTTGTCTTATGGATTCCCAAGGGGCCGATTTTGGAGTTTAATAACTTGGCCCCCTGAACCTCAAACATCTCCACATTTTGGAGGCTTATAGCAAAGAGCTTGAGGAAGGTCCTTTGTAATTTCCATGCTGCTAGATGCCTGGGATCACTATTTTCGAGTACATAACTTTCCAATTACAAATGATTTTTTTCCTGAGGGGATCCATTTTGGAGTTGAATAACTCACCAGCTGAATCCCAAACCTCACCAAATTTGGAGGGCTTAAAGGGAAGAGCCCAAGGAAACTACTTACCACATTGGGTGCCTCTAGGACCCAGGGGAGCCATTCTATATCATTTCATTTTGGCTGATTTCATTTTGGAAATTCTTTTTAAAATTTGTCAATAATGAAACAAAGCAAAATTAAACACTATATTTTGTTTTGTACCCATCTCTAATTTATAGCTAAATTATCCCTGACAAATGTAACCTAACTTCTGTTGAAAACCCTCCAAAGAAAAAGGCAGTCTATCCCATTGCCAAACAGCTCTTACTGTCAAGAAACACACATCTTTACAAGAAATCTTTCTCCAAATTTCATTTAATTTATTTGGGTCTTACCCTTTACAACTACATAAAATAAGCTTGCTCCATCTTCCACATGACAGTGTACTACTGCCTCTAGATCCTTTTCACATGTAGTTCAGCCGGGCCAGCTGTCATTCATCCTGTATGTGTGCTAATGATTTTTCTTGGCTAAATGTAGAACATTATATTTTCCCCTGCTGAAACTCATTTTGTGTCTTTTGTCTTAGCTCTTGAATGCATTAAGGTCATCTTGAATCCTGTATCTGTCATCTGATGTAATGCCTAGTTTTTCCAGGTTTTTTTTTTTTTTTTTTTTTTTTTTGCAAATCTGGTGAGCACCCCAGTTTGAACCACTTCATTTAGCGCATTCCAGCACAGATTCTTCTTCATAAAAACACAATTTATGATATTTACCTTAATTTACCTTAATTTTTAGTAAATATTTTTGTCTCTCTAGTGGCTTCCATTACTCTTGTCCTTTCTCAGTCCTGTGTTTAGAATTAGTGAATCACAACAAAATATATAAGGAATTGCCTAAGCCCCTTAGCTGATTACAAGTAACATCCATGGCATTAATGGATTAGATGTATTACTATAATTGTTAGTGCTCATTTTCTTTATTGGCTTCTCTCTGTGGTAACAGAAGAGAACTATTTTTATGTTCTCAGCTTGAGCTATTTATTTAGCTCAAGACAATAAGTGAAGCACTCTGTATTGGAGTAGTTTTGCAACTTTCAAAGACAAGCAATAATGCTCTTACTAAAATAATTTATGACTTGTATCCCAGCAGTGGTTGCAATATATTTGAAGCTGTCTATACACGGGCTTCATCTAAAAGGGGAGGTAAAGACAACAAATCCACGCAGATAGTTCACAAGCCTATTTCCAGGGAAAATAGTCACTGTGATTAAATTCTAATTGGATCTAAAAGTTCACAACAAATGATGAGTAAAAGCTTAGCAATGTTAGAGCATCTTCTACAAAATAAGTATGTAAGAGTACTCCAAGACATTTTAACACAAATAGTAATGTAACATTTGTGGAAGTGCCAAAGTGAAGCTAATATTTTAGAGTTGAAAAGCACTAACCTGGAGACGGTGTAATAAGAAAAGCTCTATTATAGGTTCCAAAATAGTGTCCGAAAGGGTGTTTGACTACCCCCCCCCAATTGCTTGAAGTTCCAGTGATAGAAAAATATAATTGCCATGGAAACAATAAAGCTACTCTTACACAGATGGCTAGTGAATGGGAAATGGTATCTTTCTGTCTTCATGAATCCATGTTCTATGGTGACATCAAACTTGAACATTCTATTTGAACTCCATATTATTCAAGATTTTAATTTGCTGTTAGAGTTTAGCTCTCTGTTTTAAAACACAGCATTCCAAGCCAAACCTTTGGATCTTAATGTGATGGCAACAGCATATGTATGCTGCAAGCCAGTTATAGTGGAACATAAATGGGAACACATCTGGAAATGGAGATGGTGGTGTGGTGTAGGATAAAAATTTCTATTTATTCTAATACAAAAAAGGGGGTCAGTATTTTGGGGGTGCATTGAAGAGTGGACTGCTCTCCAGTTTGGTACACTGAAATTGTTTTAGAAATAAATCACACTGTGAATTAATTGGCCTTGTCTTTCAGGTTTTGGAAACTATAGATAAAGAAAGACCCTTGCCGTCCCAGCCTGAAAATAAAGTGGAAGACACATTTGTGGGATTAGAATTGGGCCACAATTGATATGAATTTCACTCCATTCAATTGTTAAGCATCCCTTAAACAAGGGGGGCTGACTGTAATGCAAGTGAATCAGTTAATGATTCTCAATAGAGATGGGCATGAAATGGAAATATAGCACTTCATTTTGTTTCATTTCATTTCTAGAGTTGTTTTGTTTTGTTTTCTTTGTAATGAAATTTTGTAGTAGTTTTATTATGAAATGAAATGAAATGCTATGCTCCCCTGGGTCCTATTGGATCAAAGTGGCAACGGTACCTTCCTCAAGTGATTCTAGGTAACACCTTGAAATTTAGAAATGTTTGGGGGTCAGGGAGCTGAGTTATGAAGCTTCAAATGGGATGCCCCTAGGAAAAATATTTCTATTGGAGTCTGTAGTGATGAATCAGCACCAAAATTGTTGGGGACCAAGTTTGGCCTCTTCCCTATAAACCCCTGGAATTTGGAAAGGTTTGGGGCTCAGGGGACTGAGTTATTAAACATCAAAGGGGGTGCCCCAGGAAAAAAATCTTTCTAATTGGAATCAACCTTTGGGGTGCACACACACTCAAAAATATTGATCCCAGCTATGTTTCCACATCAAAGTGGCAGGTGTACCTTACTCAAATGATTCTAGGAAACCCCCTGAAATTTGGAAAGGTTTGGGTTCAGGGAGCTGAGTTATGAAGTGCCAAAGGGGGTCTAGGTAGTTAACTGAGAGAGTGTGTGGCACATGTTCCAGCAGTTTAGGCATTAACAGGAGTTAAGCTAGTGGCTAGATTAATGCCTAAATTGCTGGCACTTGTGCTTTACACTCGCTCAATTAACTACCCGGACCCCCTTTGGAGCCAATTGTGACCTTAGCCTTAAAAAGAATGGGATGGATGAAAACACACTGCCACTCTAGTCCAATTTGAGTAGCAGCCAAAAATTCCCATCTGGCCCTTACGTGACCAGCTACTCTCATTCTCTCAACTGGGAGGGAGGTAGAAAGATAGCTAGATCACAACAGAGGCCTCTTGCTACGTGGCAAGGCCTTATGAAGATTCTGGCCCCTACTATGCAGCCCCTAGGCTGCACAAACGTGATACTAGCCAGGCAGGAGGCTAAGTGGCCCCACTCAGCACTATAGCTGTTTGGAGTATCCATTATATATAGGATCCCTGTGACATACACATGTTCATTAGAACATCTGTAGACTGTCCTACAGGCAGAAAAAGTTTGTGTGTGGGGGGGAGGCAAACAATCAGCAAATGAGATCCACACAAGAAGTCATGTTTGATCCATAGGTTCTTTTGTTGGAAGTCAGACTATGCATGCATGATTGATGGACAAGCCTGTTACTATTTTCTTACTATACAAAGAAAATCATAATATGATTGAGCCAATAATGCTGAAGACTTCAAATAATGCTTTTTATAACTATCTAATTTAACATCCAGAGTGTCTTAGCAGGACTCCAGAGACCTAGGCTTAAATCTTAGTTTATTCATGGAAAGTTACTAAGGCAAACAATGGCACATCTTGAACATCTCACATTCCTCAAAACCCCATTTGTGATTGTCACAAGTCAGAAGTGGCTTAATGGGATCAAACAACAACAACTGACACAAAGCATTTGCTTTCCTCCCCTAATATGGAGCAAAGACCAAACATAATGCTTCTCTAAAGTCAGCAGTTCATCAAAACTAGCAAAGAGAGAAATTAAAATGCAATTTACAAATAGTACTGTATGATTTTCTTTGAAAGCCATCAGAATGATTATAATGTTTTCTTATATTGAACTTAAATTAACATCATTTTTTTGCCTCATATAAAGTTCAAGGTCAGAGCACTTAAATATGATATATATGTTATCTCTAAACAACTGGCACTTTGCAAATGCTTGTTAAATTTGTAGCCTTGATTAATATATGAAAACAATAACATATAAGTGATGATCATATGCATCTATTATAATCCCTTTTTAAAAAACACTGTGACCTTCTCTACCTCAAGGTCTTCTGTATAAAGCAAAAGAGTTTTTTACAATATGAAATTAGACCCTATGGACGTTTCCAGTGGAGGAATATGATTGGATTTTGTACAGGGGTTGCATGGAAGGTAATGGAGCTATGCCGGAGGATTGCAATCCACCATTGAAAGGGTTTTTTACCCCCAGCTTTGAAGCTTTTCTCACTCTCTAAATTATATTACTGAAAAAGAATAGGCTGTCGTTTTAGGGAGTGCAGTATTGCATCAGAGAACAGTGTGCAAGGCCAAAAACAGATATTATGGACAGCCATCATTAGAGCTGAAAGCATGTTAGCATCACTGAGGTAGTATTTTGTATTGTGAAAACCAAAATTCAGAACAGTCTCATTCTTTGACACTGAAGACAACACATAAAACAAAGTAAGCTAATTTGCAGACATTGAGAGGAAAGAAAAGCTCCTGATGTGACAATCAGACACAAACACCATTTAGGAATGTCTTCTAGTGATGGACTGTTTCTGTTCTGAGAGGCTTTGGAAAATCACTCTTGCCAAATCCTGACATTGATGTCCATCCTCCTTCCGTAGTTTAGTGATGTCAGCAAATTAGAATGGACAAACCTGGTCATAATGTGAGCCAGTTAAGAATCCCCCCACCTGTTAGTGAACATATTGTATCAGAGGATTTATGGATAGGTCTCAAATTTTGACATTGAATTCCTGTACCATCTGGCCAAAAGATTGCCTTGGGGACTCTTGCTTGGACTCCAACAGCCCACCTGTATAAATTTCAGTTTGAGTTTGTGAATTTCTTGAAGATATTTTTTTTTTTTACATTTGTGCATTGTAGCATAAATCTTTGCCATTGACCTCCTGGCAGTACATGAGTTTTGGAATGGCCTTGCTGTGTGTGTCTTGGTCTTTCTATGCTTGCTTGCTATTTCTACTGGATTACCTTGACTTTAGATTGTTCTTGTTTTCGGCTTTGAATATACAGTCCTAAACCTGGTTAACCCGACTTTTTGGTGAAACTGTGTTTGTTAGATCTTGGTTTTACCTTATGACCTTGACTCTGAACTCCCTTGACTGCATCTGACTATTTCTATTCGTGCCTCAGCCTAGTAAACTCATCTCTATATTCAACACTTCAAGGTCTTGAGGCAACAGAAAAGAGCTAGCAGAATAAAAGGAAAATGCCACAACTAGAACAGATTATAACAAATGTCTATCTGAACAGCTAAAATATGTCACAGTACAGGGGTGCTTATGGGTAATAGATTTTTTTTTAGTTATGAATGCAAATTGTCACTTATTTTATTCACACAAATGACAAAACAAATTTTACCTTCCAGGATGAAAGTGAGAGATGTTCTAGACTTTTGATTATTGTGGGCTGGACCTCCCAGAATTCTGCCTGGGGAATACCCCCATCCATCTTCACCTAACAACCCATAATAAATTCATTCTTTTTTTTATTTTAGAGTATTTTTGCCTCACCTTTATCCTTGGAAAAGGACCCAATGTGGCTTACAATAATGAGGGACAATATACAGCCCAGAAAATTTAAGACATAATCAATTTAAGAACAGGGGATTAGAAGAGGCATCTTACAACATGACAAGGTAACATTAAACCTACAAAGTAGAGATGGGCACGACTAGGGAAAATGACGTTTTCGAGTTGTCGTGTGTCGGAGGCAGCCCGTGTCGGCTAGTTTCCGTTTTTCGCGAAACTTCGCAAAAAAATTTCATTTCATTTTTCATTTTTTCGTCTGTTGTTATACTGGTTTGGGGGGGGGTAGCAGGCTCCTGGAGGCACCTCTGTGGGGTGGGTGCCTCCTCTGGCCCGCTATGAAGGGAAGCGGGCTCCTGGAGGCACCTCTTTTTGGGGTGGGTGGGTGCCTCCTATCCTCACCCACTAGGAAGGGAAAGCAGGCTCCTGGAGACCCCCCATGGCATGGGGGTCTCCTCTCCTCACCTGCTGCAAAAGGGCATGCATAGCCATATGGATATGCATACCAAGTTGCAGACACAGCAGACTGGCAGAGGCACCCCTCTTTTTGGGGTACCTTCCCTGCATCAGTCAGGCCTCGGGGGCATGGTTTGCATAGCATACATGCTGCCGAGCCGAGCCTGCAGGAGTCAGCCAGAGCCACAAGTGACGAACTGGCAGACTGTCTGCATCCGCTGTGTCTCACCAAGAAGGGAATTGTACTTGCATGTAGTGCAATGCAAGTACAGATCTGGCTTAGGCAACAGGGTTAGCACAAGGGCTAGGGTTGGCTAGTTACTGGTGAGGTTAGGGTGAGTTTTGGGGTGTACCTCTGGGTGCCTCTCTGACCCACTAAGAGGACAGTGTACTGTGGCGTATGGGTAAGGAACCAAGGATTAGGGTTAGGGTTAGGGGGCTAGGGCAGGGTTTAGTGGGCTTTTTGGCACATCCCAGAAGTCTCAGTGGCCAAGTGGCCATGCGATTGATGGAATGGCTCCAAAAATTTGCATGGTCCACTCCCACATGGCCACTTGGCCAGCCCATCATTGTGCAGGTGTAAAAAAATAAAATAAAATAAAATAAAATAAAATCAATGGAGAGAGGACAGAGAGGAGATATTTTGTTGCAAGAAAAACTCACTGCTACTGTAAAAATTCTGGCAGTTTTAAAATAGCAATTTTTGCATGGTTCTGTGGTGCTTGTGTGTTTTTGGACCACTCCACGATTTCAAAAAAAATATTGTGGTCGCCGCCCCATTTTGGATCCCCCACCCGCACCACATGGCATTGGCAACTCGAGTCCGGCTGCCCAGGACAGGAGAGAGGGGGAGGCCGGGACCCCCCCCAGAAACCACCCCTCTGGTAGGTGCACTCAGGCAGGCATATTTTTGCCTGCTTTTTGGCCCGGGAATCAGGGGGGGTTAAAACTTTTTTTCTGTGCCACTTGAATTGCGGCGGCCGGCGGCAAGTCCGGCTTGTTGCTGCGAGCCTGCGGCGAGTCCCACCACCAGAGCAGCCCAGGACAGGATAGGAGAGGGAGGAGGCCGGGGACCCCCCCCAGAAACCACCCCTCTGGTAGGTGCACTCTGCAGGCATATTTTCGCCTGCTTTTCGGCCCGGGAATCGGGGGTTTTAAAACTTTTTTTCTGTGCCGCTTCCGCTTGAATTTTGGCCGGCGGCCGGCGGCGACTTTGGCGGGACGATGAGGATGCCCGCCCCCACAGCACAGCCCAGGGCCAGGAAGGACAGGAGGAGAGGGGGGAGGCTGGGGACCCCCCCCAGAAACCACCCATCTGGTAGGTGCCCTGAGCCCTCACTCAGGCAGGCGTATTTTCGCCTGCTTTTTGGCCGGGAATCGGGGTTTTTTTTAACTTTTAAATACTTTTTTTCTGTGCCACTTGGCATCACGGGATCGCCGTGATGCCAGGAACGACAACGACAAATCAGACCCAATTATTCTTTAGTCGGTTCGAGTTCGAGTTCTGGTGGAGTAATTCCCGTTACCGTTTCCGTTGCGTAACGGAAACGAGTAACGGAAATGGAAACGGGAATTTGGCTAAGTCGTGCCCATGTCTACTACAAAGAGCACAGAAAAAGAAAAAAAAACAATTTTGAGTGGTGGAAACTAACATGGAAAAACTGGTGTTCTTATGAAATCAGTCAATGTAATCAGGTATGGCAAGCCATATAAAAGTCACCTAGTATTTCTGGAAGGTGAGTCATGGCAACTGGACTTCTGAAAAAGAAGTCCAGTTGCCATTACTCAACTTCCAGATAAACTTACCTGGATGACTGAGAATCTTCACAGACATAAAGTCACATAGTAGGTACTCCATCACTCAGGGAAAGCTTGCCTGAAGAGGAAGGTTTTTGCCTGCTTCCTGAAAGACAGCAGAGATGGGACAGTCCTGGCCTCCAGCGGGAGGGAGTTTCAAAGCTACTTCATCTGTGAGTGGGTGTACAAAAGGCCAAAAGTATATATTTTATTTATTTGATTATCATAGAGATGTCTAAAGAGTTCCAGACCACTGTGACTTTTTTATTTACTTATATATATTTGGCACATGCTTCCAGAGTTGTACCAATTTAAAGGAATTATAGGCCCTTTGTAGAGACATTTTCCTTCTTATTCTAGGTTATTATTGGAAGGAACTAAGTGAAGCCATCTCTGTCATCATCACTATCAGACCATTGTGACAAAGGATGGGCTATTTTAAATTGAATGAACGAATGTGCCAGCTACAAATTTTCTGTAGCAATCATTTATAAGAGAGGCAAACAGAAGCTTTTTTTCTCCTCTCACCATGACCAAACAAATGATCAAACAGTTATCCTAAACTGTAGCAACAGCAACAGCAAACATTGAAGTCCTTTGACAATCCAAACTTAATGTGATCTCCATTAAATTAAGCTTTCCATGCAAAGCTTACAAGTGCCTTCATGTATATGAAGGGTCCTGAATACCTGTCGGAGTGTATCTCCCAGAGGACAACTGAGGTCAGGCCCACTCAAATGTCGCAGGCACGCTCACTTAGGGTGGCCACTCCTAGGGATACGCGGAAGTCATTTACATGCTGCCGTGCCTTCTCAGTTGTGGGCTCCTCGCTGTGGAACCATCTACCAAGTGAGCTGCTCCTTGCACAGTCCCTGCCTGCCTTCAAAAAGACTTTGAAAACCTTGCTGTTTAAGGAGGCATATGGCAACCTTTAATTTTATTTATTTATTTCTGTTCTCACTTTTTTTCCTAGTATGTCCTGCTGCATCTTGCTGAGGGTATTTCCCCTCTTCCTTTCTTATATTGTTATTTTAACTTAATGTTTATAACGTTTTTATTCTGTAAACCGCCTAGAGTTCCTGAAGGAAAATGGTGCAGCATAAAAATGAAACAAACAAACAAATAATAAATAAGTAAATAATATAATCTCTCCAAATCAAAATATTTATGAGCAGGTTGGCCCACACCAGTCCCACTTCATGTTTTGATTTTAACACCTTCTGCTTTTTGCTTGGGTATATGTGACAATTTGAAATGCAATGAGTTTCTTATTTGCAGTTGTGTAAACCACCCAGAGTCCCTTCTGGGAAACTGGTGTGGTATAAAAATGCATATAAATAAATAAATAAATAAATAAATTTCATAGTTTACTTTTTAATGTATAATTTGTTGTGTTTTAATTTTATTGTTTTTAATACTGCTAGTTGCCTTGAGTCCCCTGATTGGGAGAGAGGCAGCCTGTAAACAAAACAAACAAAGAGTTCATTCAAATATTTATTTCTGGCTTATTATTTATATTTTTCCAACTTAAGAGTAGCTTTCAGGTCTTTACTTAATGGTGGAATTCTGTATATCTCTGCTTCAAGTGGCTTCCAGATGCTGAACTGTTACTCCCTCTGTGGTGAACCATTGGCCATACTGTCTAGGACTGATTGGAACTGCATTCAACAACATCTGGAGGAATAACAATTTTTCCAGTGCTGGTTTACTCAAAAGACCTGTGATCAGATTGAACTATCTCACTACAGAATACCAAATATTCACAATAGGTTTAATTAATAAAAGCAATAATAGTGACACTGATTTGATGTGCAGCCAAGTTCATTCTAGATTCTACTCATGCAAAATGAAGCACTAATGTCTTGACTATGATTAATTTGTCCATGCTATAAGAACTAGTTATGTCATTAGTGTTTTCACCATGGTCTAATGCAGAAATGCACAATCAGTTCCATCCCCACGGGGTGATGGCTGGCGACATATGTACACTCAGGGACAGAATCATTAGGGAAGGCTCAAAATTGTTGGGGAATTGGAAGGATTTTTTCTTAACTTTGTCCCCATCCCAAAGAACTCTGAGTTCAAGGCTGCAATGATAAACATAAAGCCTCTGTTCTCAGGGGCTGTTAGAGATCACAGCATCTGTGTCACCATTACTGGCATTGAATGAAAAAGTAACCTGATCCTTAAAGCTTCTTCCTGCAACCCTGATTAAGATGGTTCCTTCAGGTCTGCAGAGAGGAAGGACTAGAGACGTGAAGGCCTGGGAAAATACCGAAAAAAATTGAAAAAAAAAATCCCTGTTTGTTTTCTGTTTTTTTCTGAAGCCTTTTTTGTTTTTGCTTTTCTGAAAAACTGAAAAGAAAGAAAAAGAAAGAAAGAAAAACCATTATGGAATTGTTTATTTTAACATGATGAATAAAATATTTTAAGACAGGTTGTTCAAATGTTTTCCAAATCAATTCCAAAAATATCATCGAACAGTCATATATTATGTTCCTAAAGTAACATAATGACTTTCAAGCTGTTAAAAAAGAAGGAAGAGTGCTAACACAGCATTTTTTCAAATTTTTTAATTTTTTTTTCACAGAAGGGGATGGGTGGGTTTTTTCCTGAGCTTCAAAATTTTCAGAAATGTTACATCTCTAGGAAGGGCACCAATCCTCAGTTCAAAGGAAGAAAACAAGTGAGATGTGTGGAAGCTACGTATCAGGCCTTGGGTGGGTGTCCAGGGCCACATAAAGACCCTTAGAGGCTGTAAGCACTTAAAATATTTTGGTGCCCCCTCCATATATATGTAATTCAAAATATAAACAATAATAAACCAGCTACTTGCACCCCTGCACAGTCTCATTCTCAGTGGACAACTGACTGCATACAAAGTTCCCCCTGCTTTCATTTATGTGGGGGGAGGATTCCCCCCCTCTGATTTCATAACCCTTGGTGGTCGGATTGCTCTTCTTCTTATCATAACTATCTGTATGTAATGTTTTCATTTGATGCGGAGACCCCATTTTGCGTATTCTGGCTCAGCTGCACCATTTGCAGTATTGCACCATCTGGCCCATGGACTAACCATAAATTCAGCTATGAAAAATGTCTGTGGTGCCCCCTCGTCCCTTAATGCCCCTAAGCACATGCTTATTGTGCTTAATGATTAATCCACCCCTGTGTGTGTCACATGTAGTCTATAGGCCACCAGTTGTGTACTCCCTTGAATGACATTGGCTTTAGCGTATGTACATCAATGGAGTAGTAACAAGTAGTAACACATTGTGGACAAAGTCTAAATTTTTTCAGTTGCTTGATTTTGCCTACTGAATTGTAGTGCATTTATTCTGCACCAATAATGTGGTCATTGGTGACAGTTTTCTGCACAAGGAATGCCTTAGTTAAAATATGGTTAATGATAAAAAACAATTTTACCCTAAAGCACCAATGTGGCTATCCCCGTTGGGAGCGGTTACTAGCCACCATACAAGTGCAAGCCCCAATTTTCCAACTTATAGACAACTTCTGAATGCTGACCTCTCCCTGAAGTCACTAGAAAAATTAGTATTAGAAGGTTATAAGTTAGACTGATGGAAGTACCAACAAATATATTCACACTTTACAAATCTCATTAAAGAGGGGGGATTTATGACTAATGATACTCCATTTGACAAAATACTATCCTCTGGCGATTCAAAGCTTCTCAGTAAATTTTATAGTATTTTGTTAAATGAAAAAATGATCGACACACTGGTTAAAGATACTATGATAAGATGGGCAGAAAATTTTGGTTATTCTATTCATCTAAACAAATGGGACTCTCTGTGGAATACAGCCAAACTTTTTAAATCTATAGCCTTTAAGGAAAACTGTTATAAGATGTTCTATAGATGGCATTTCCCCACCACCACCACTGTTTATCTAAGATGTATAACTGTTCACCCAAATGTTGGAAATGTAAACATGATAGTGGCACCTTACATGTGGTGGACATGTAAAGAGGCAAAGGCATATTGGACAATGGTAAAATTATTTCTAGAAAGATTCCTGAAGATTAAGTTAGAGCTTAGACCAGAATTTTTTCTATTAAATATAGTAGATCTTAATATCTCATATGACCAAAAATATGTACTTCATCATGTAATAGTTGCTGCAAGGATATTGTATGCGAACTCCTGGAAACAACCAGAAGTGCCAACAGAGAGAAGTTTCCACGAAAAGATAAGAGAATGCATTGAAATCGACAGACTCTCCGGCTTTCTAAAGGGAGATTACGATGAGATTTCTCGGAAAAGATGGCAAGAAGTAACAAACCTACTAGTATTGTGATATTATGTGGTGATTTGTAAATATGTCAAATCGTTACTTTTGGCTTGATATATCCAATGAAATTTTATACTGTATCCCCCCCCTTTTCCATATCTTCCCCTTTCCATTCCCCCTTCAAAAACCAAATAAAATTAATAAATTCAAAGACAGTTTTCTGCACAATATCAGGGCTATATCATCATCATCATCATTATCATCATCATCATCATCATCATCAACAACAACAACAACAACAACAACAACAACAACAACAACAACATCAACAACAACAACATCATCAGGAGCAGGAGGAGGTGGTGGTGGAGGAGAAGGTGTTCACTAGATTCCAGGTTAAGGTAACCTTTTTCATCATTTTCTAAGTAGATTATACACTGATGTGGTTTACCATTTTTTTTCTTTTGGAGGTGCCCTAGGACTGTGCAGCTTGCTCAAGGCCATATAGGATGGCTCTTTTCCCATGAGACACAGTAGGGAATTGAAAGCAAAACCTCTCTTACTCAGGCTCCACTCCCAGTTAACCTAAAACCCTAAGTCACAATTCTTTCTTAAAACAAACAGCTGTATATCTTAGTATGCTTGCACATATGACCAATGTGATGGTGCATTAGAAAAACCTGGACTGTTTAATACTTCCACTACAAACAAACACAAATCTGCCCAGAGACAAATCTGTTTTTATATGGAACTTTTGAGTGTTTACTTTATCTCTGTCTAATTTGTTCTCTCACTGATGTCCATTTTCACCTCCTTTCACCTCCATGGACTGACTTAAGGCAGTGACTTCTTTAGAGCATCCTTGTTTTCCTGTGATCTCAGGAACAAAGGTGTGCATTTATTAGCTTTTCTTCACACCACAGAGGCTTAAAACTAAGTCTCAGTTGCTAGGAAATAAGGTAAATGACAGTCTCTTGATGGAAATCCTATGTTCAAAAATATGCTGGTTTTTTTTTTATCAGTTTAGCAGTGTTGCTCAAATAGTGTTAATTGCTGAAGAGGTACATAATGAAAAGGTGCATTAATTGGAACTTCTTGCCTCTCCACAGGTGACTTTTGGTTTAATTTTAGGAGTCCCTTTGGTCTAGCAGTTCAAAGGAGCTAACTAGAGGTGATAGAGGAAATTAAAAAAAATCCCTTCTAGCTGGCACAAATTCTGACTTCATGCTTTAGGGTGGAAATCTTTTGTACTACACTGGAGTCCAGGGCAAAATTGTATCTACCGCACTAAAGGCTATCCAGAATTTCTCCAAAGACATTGTTGCTAAGAACATGTTTCCTATCCATTACCTGCTAGCAAAAGAACAGCCCCTTGACTGAAATTACTCCAAACCATATCTGCTTTTTTGGGATGGCAATGAGAATTCCCACCCCTTCTTCTGGAATCTCATCTGCAGTGGGGCACTGTGGAAGGTGCAATAAGGTACGTAGAGAAGGTGCATAGAGAGAAAAGCTTGGCAATTTAATTTAAGGAAAACAAGTGCAATTATGAGGTGAGTCCTATAACTGAGCAGGAGCAGGAACAGAATCATGCTCTGGGGCAATAGCACCCTCACATCACTTCTTGACTATGTGTGATTTTATCACATCATTAATTCATTTGGAGAGTCTTGTGGACAGTGTGTGTAGGGGGAGGGGTACAAAACCCAAACAAAGCCTTAGTTGGACTAGTAGGAAGGGCCAAAGAGTTCTACACTTTGAATAATCTAAGAACTTCAGTAGAAATCATTGAATCCAACCCTTGTCTAGGAGACACAGTGGGGTACTGAACTCCCAACCTCAAGCTCCACATCCAGAAACCTAAACTACTGGGTAGAGATGGGCACAAATTGAAAAAAATGATGTTTAGTTTCGTTTTGTTTTGCTGAGGGGCTCAGTTTGGTTTGTTTTCATTTTCATGAATTTTCACAAAAAATCATTTTGTTGGTTCGTTAGTTTGTTATTTGTTTTTACCCACTTTGTGCGATTTTTAAAGCATTTCCGTGTGCGGGTGTCCCCCAACACCCCAGATGAGAGAGAAAACACTAAAAAGAATTGATGCTAGCAGAGACACAGTATAGACTAGGTACGCATGGAGGCTGCAAGGCAGCGGAGGGCATTGCCCAGGGCGCAAGGCAGCCGCAGATGAGTGACTGCGGGACAGGGGAGGGTACTCACTGAGAGTACACAGTATGCATGCAGGGAGGCTGCAAGACTGAAGCTAGAGAGAAATCTCTTTTTTCTCTCCCCTAAGAGCTAGGCTGCAGCCAGCAGGAACACACCTGCCTGGCTGGCCTAAAGTAAATAACGAGTTGCAGAGACAGCAATCCCACCCCAACCTAACTCCCACCACAGACTGAAAGGAGGATGGGGGCTGCCAGAGCTTTTTATGCCCTCTGTGCCTGCCAGACCTGCCCAGTCTGCAACCTGGGCATGCTATTGGTTGAAGTTGTCCAAGAATTTACATGATACCATCACATGGCTTGCAGCCATTTTTTGGCTGGCATCCATTTTATGTCATCCTTAAAGGGAAAAGAAAAATACATCACAATGGAAGAAAGACAAAAACAAACGTTTTAAGGACCCCAACCCCTGGTAGGTATTATCAGGAAGAATAAATAATTATTGCTGCATTTTTACAGATGTCCAGGGCATTGTAATACCGAAGAAAGCAATATTAGGCATCTGGCAGCCATTTTGGGTCGATGTCCCCTAACTCCCCTTAAATGAAAAAAAAAAAAAAATACAGTGATCTGAGAAAACACATAAATGCACATTTTAAGGACCCATACCCCCCTGGTAGGTATTATCAGGCAGAATAAATAATGATAGCTGGGTTTTTATGGATATTCAGGACATTTTTTAACATTTAAAACAGCTCTTTTCATCGTGTGTCGCCATTAACAAAAACAAAATGTAACAAACCTAATTTTCTTGGTTTGGTTTGGTTCATTCCAATTTCCCTGTCAGGTTCATTATTCGTTTCATTACATAACAAATGAATAACAAATAACAAATAACAGAACAAAAAAAAATCATTTCATGCCCATCTCTACTACTGGGTTATCCAGCAGTTCATGAACATATATTCCCCGCTTATGTTCCAGTACACTTCCAATTCACCTTTTACAGACTCATTCTTCACCTATGTTTAGCACTTGTACTACTGTGTCTGTGAAGATTCTCAGACATCCTTGTGAGTTCATCTGGAAGTTGAGTCATGGCGACTGGACTTCTTTTCTTGAGAGACTGAAACATTTCACTACTGACCCAAACAACTTTATCAGTTCACTGTACCGCTGTATTTTAAGTTGATCTGATTAATAGATTAAGTCATGCTGAAATTCTTCTCCTGTTCTTGTCTTAGGATCTGTGCTGTGCCCTAGAATGGTGTGCTTTTCCTTCTGTAAAGTTAATTGCTTCTATAGAGTTAATTGCTTTTACTGTCTCTTCTTTTCTCATCTCTACAAAATGCTTAGCTCCTTTTAGATGCTGCACTGATTACTATATTCCAGCCTGGTAATTACTTGGTTAGGTTATCATTCTGTCAATGAGCAAAGCAAGTTCATTTCAGAGTTTTGTTCATCTCACGAGACTACCTAGCAATTTTTGTTGTTCTTGAGAACTTTACCATGAGGTTTCTTATGTTTAATGGTGAGCACAAATAAAGGTATAATCAGCATCTCTGGGAAGTAATTTTTATTGGAAAGGGTAGGAAGGAAGGTTACAAGGTGTTCAGTACAGTGTAGCATTTCTGTAGTGTCATTTCAGTTCATATAGATACACTCTTTCTGAAATAATGTTACTGAATTTAATGATCCTTAAGACAGACTTTTGTGAGAGACTACACAAAGCTGCTGCTGAAAATGGCATCTCAGCATAAGGTTCCTCCCACTCTCCTTCTAACATTCAGGCCTGCTTTTCAGTGCTGTTCCATTGGCCCTGGTAGAGGTAGCAACAAAGTGGAACAAAATAAAGCCAAGAAGTATTCCTGTCACAATGCTGTTAAACTATTCAAAATGAGAGAAGATAAAAAATGAGGTCTCTACCGCGACGTGCCATGTGCTATGGGAGCCAATTTGCCCCCCCACCCGGGGGAGGTGAATACGCGAGCCCGACGGTGGCTCAGAGAGGCCAGCCCAAAGCTTACCTTAAAAGGGGGCTCCCAACAGTTGGCTGGCCTCTTTTGCACTGCGGAGCAGCGTCCCACCCACCCATCCTGAATTAAGAGAGAGTTATACTGGTCGCTAAGGGGCCAGATGGGAATTTTTGACCTGCCCCTGATTGGCTGGAAAAGGAGGAGGTGTGTTTTCACCCATCCTGCTCTTGATATTGTTTACTGGGTCTGGCGTGGTTTTCTTTGCAGGATTTGGTCACAGAGGTGGTGGGTACGGTCGGAAGGCAGGTAAGGTATGGAGCCAAGGACACCTGATAGGGGTGGTTGCCGGCCCACCCCTCGGTGCCGAAGGCCCTGAGGACTCGACGCCAGGGGGGAGGCAAGGGGCTGGGTCCCACGGGTGGCAATTACCCAGAGACGGAAGCCTCAGGTGGTTGGACCTGCTGAGTTGCCCATAATTTGATGGCAGCTTCTACTGGGGTCCATGTGGGGCAGGGCTGGCCTCAGACGGATCAGCCTTCCACCCTACGGGTGGCCCCCAGTTTTCTTCTGAGTTTGTTGGTTGCTGAGTTAATAAAGTGTGGTCTGATTTACCCAAACCTTGTGTCTTGGCCTCTTATCTCCGGGCTTGGGGGGCAATGTATGATGCCAAGTTTTGATAGTAGTATGTGGCAGCAAACATTAGTCCTATGAGAAATTCCAACCATTCTCTTGCAATTTTGTAGAACAGAACTTCTCTTCAAAAGAAATAATACAAATAAACAGAAATCAAAGGAGAAGAAATTTCAGAGAAACACCCACAGGTGTGGCTGTTGCTAGAAGTGCATGGCTTGTTCTTAACTGAGAAACCATGTCTACTCCTCCAACCATACTATTTGGAAGGCAGGGGAAGAATGGATGCTAAATAATTCAATGTGTCAAACCAGCATTCACAGAACAACTATGTCTATATATTCTGGGAAATGTTTTGAGAAGTGGCTTGAAATAGTTACTTTTACAATTTCCACCCTATTTTAGGGGATAGCTGCTTCCCTGTCACGAACTGGAAACATCAGCTGGTTCAGAAGGCTTCAGCCCAATGTCAGTCTCCAGTGACAAGATCAAAGCGTTAGTTATAATTATGATTATAATCATCTCAGAATTGCAGAACTAGAAGGGACCTTCTGGATCTTCAGGCCCAAGCCCTGTCAGCAGGCACATTGGGAAATCAAACTCCCAAGTCAGATACCTAAACCACTGCACTATCCATCACTTACATATAAAGCCATATACAGTATAGATCCAGGCTACTTGAAGAATCACATAATCTTACATGTCCCTTCTTGGTCTTTAAGCTCTTCTGGGGAAGCGCTTCTCAGTCCCATCAACTTATCTGATCAGAACATGAGAGAGGGTCTTCTCAATGGTTGCTTCGAGGGATTGGGCCAGTGCACTACCCTGATAAGCCTTTTTGGCCCATTCCCTCCCCCCTCACCCACATACACACATCCCTAACATTAGGAAGTGATAAATACTGGTACAAATTGAACTAGTTGCAATAGACGTTGATTATCCATTTGGAAATCAGATGATCTTCATGGTGATTGCATTTTGTCTTTGGTAAATCCTGCCTTTGGTTATTGGACACATAGGCAATACTATCATTTTGCCAGATGCTAAAAAAAAACTCTGATCCAAGAGGCATTTCAACGGTTATTGAAAATGCCAGCATAAACTACAGATTGGAGGGTACATCTGTAATGAATTACTTGATTTGTATGTTCTACTAACTGTGTTGAGTTGTGAATTATTTTAACTTATCCTTTGGGGGTACTTCTTAATCTAAGTTGACATGGACATTATAAAAAACAAACAAACAAATAGTTCAGATCCTATATTCATCAGACTGAACCTGTCATCCAAAAAATGTTTGGTAGGTCTTATTTCTCAAAAAGCTTGTGCGGGATGTGCTGACCATTAAGCTGAGACAAGGAAAAGACAGTGAAATACATTTTCAGTGACATAAACACATAACTGCACCTAAGACAGAGGGACTGAATTGCTTATCCTGGATTCAGTGCTGCAAGTTGTTTATATAGATTGCCGAATGGCCTTTGACCCCCTGCAACTATAACAAATGTTTGAACCCACTCACTGATACATTTAACATGGCAAAGGTCTTCAAAGCCAGGACACTGGAGAATTGTTTGTGTGAGAGAGGAGAAAGATAGAGAGATGAGGAGAGGAGGGAGGGAGGAGAAAGAGATACAGACTTGCAGACAGATAGAAGAAGAAGAGAGTACACCAAAGGTATACTCCAAACAAATCAAATCATGAAAAAGAAAGGGAGGCAGTTGACGACTGAGTAAAAACCTCATGAGGAAATGACGTTTAAATGAGAAGCTGTATAATTTATTACCGAAGGTCTGTACCATGCCTTAGGCAAAGTCTTCTGGAAGTGGTGAGAAATATATTGTAGCATTCAGAGAATAATCTTGGAGACAGCCTTCTGAAGTACATTTTCTCTTAATCTGCTTTCATCTCTTGAAGTGTAATGGCAATTTGCAGCCGTGTTATTCCTGCAGTTACAATGGTTCTCCCAAAGGGTCTAGTGAGAGGAGGTAGGTGAGACTTGTCACCGCTGAGCCCTTTTAACATCATGTTTGCAGATATATTGATCAAACTGGAACTTAGGGCAGTTCACATGGAACCCTCTGCTGCAGAGAAAAACATCATCAGCTAAACTGCCCTAGCTACTGTAAATGTCAAAAAAAAAAACAAAAAAAAAAAACCCTGGCATCTGAGCTTGAATATAGCCACAACCTCATTGATTATTTGTAATTAACAGATTCTAAATGAGGGTAAGTGGATATAGCGTGGAGAATGGGGAGAGAGATCTTCTTTCTACTTAACTTTACGTGAGGAATTTGTTTGACTATTTATGCCACAAATGTCCTCAGGGTGCCCTGCCTACGGAGATGAAAATGTCAGTTTTGCTTTCACTGAATTGTTCGCAATCCCTCTGACAGTTTATGTCCATCCTGTTTCTGTATTAGGTAGTGAAATGTTTTTCTTCTTTTTGCATGGAAAATACAAGCGTTTTTCTGTGCATCTTTTTTCACACCAAAATGAACAGTTCTAATATGTATGTTTTTACATGTATTGAGCATATGTCTTCCCTGTTGCATGGATTTTAGTCATAGACATTTCAAGAATCTATGCTGGGCTTCATGTTTATTGGATTACTTGCCAAAAGTATTGCAAGTCCCAGGAATGCATACTTTTCTAAGTCTAGATGTCTTCTAATCCACCTGTGATCTAAAATGACACAAACTGGAGATTTCCACAGGGAAGGACACATAATGGCTTCTACAATTTATCCCAGAGGTAAGCTATGCTGCTTATTTGTTTGGCTTGCAGAGTCAGAATGTACTGCAGATATTTAGGCCAGGGATTTTAACTAGAATTCAGTGAAAATTGCTTTGCTAGACTGGAGGTCTTTAGGGATATACTATAACAAGATAACAGAAGCCATTTTGGATCTGACGTTCAACCTATTTAGCCCTGCATCCTTTTCTCTATAGTAGCCCACCTATGCCAATCCTACAAAGGTAAGGCTAATTGCTATCTTCCACTTTGGTTCAGAAGCTGTTAAGTTAAGGGCCCTTGAAACCATTGCTAAGATTTATTTTTCCATAGATTTATTTAATTTCCCAACTCACTTAAAGTAGCAGCTATCACCACATTTCATCTCATGGAAGTCAATCTCAAATTTCAGATATCTGGTTTGTGAAGAAGTGCTTCCCCAAATGTATGATCTTCCCTTCTTCATCTCCCTTCTTCATCTTCTAGTAGCCAAACACCTACCTCCTGGAAAGATGCTTGGGTGGTCCTTCTCTCATCCTGAAGCTCTATGGTTCACCAAGAGCAGAACATTTTAGTTCATTGGAATAGAGAGTTTGTCAATTGTAATGAAGAAAAATATTTACTGCATAATAAAGAATTCAGTTACATTTTGGATTGATATTCCTTAAAACTATAGATAGATGATTAGCTACATCTTTCTCTGCTCAAAAGCAAGCATTTCATTTCATTTCTGTTGCATCATTTTGAAGTAAGAAATAAGACCCCTTAATTATGTCCTTCTTGTGGGACCCATAAATTATCTGATGTAAAGAAAATAATCTTATACTTAACACCAAAAAAACTAAAGAACTTATAATTGATTTTAGGAGGAAGAAAGATGTACATTTACCATTGTACATAAATGTTGAGGAGGTGGAGAGGGTTGGTAGCTTTAAATATCTGGGCACTTACATCTCAGAGGACCTCTCATGGACTGCAAACACCAATATGGTTGCGAAGAAGGCACAGAAGAGGCTGTATTTCCTGAGAATGCTCAGGAAGATGAATTTATCTCAGCATCTACTTCTGTCCTACTATCATAGCACCATTCAGAGTGTCCTAACTTAGGGCATGCTATCATGGTATGGGAGCAGCTCTGTAGCGGACAAAAAGCTCTACAGAGAATAATTAAAATTGCCCAGAATGTTACCGGGCTGCAACTACCAACCCTGGATGACATATTCACATCTCGCTGTTTGAGGAAGTCACACAACATTCTGAGATACTCTACTCATCCTGCTCACAATTTCTTCGAACGGTTGCCTTCTGGCAGAAGATACAGAACAATTAAAACTCGGACCACACGTTTTCTGAACAGTTTTTATCCCTGAGCTATAATTGAACTTAATAATGAACTCCAGGACCACCAGCAGTAAGCACTTGGACAGGATTACCTAGCCTGTTGTGTAGATGCTTGTGGTTTTTTGGGGTGTGTGGTGTGGTTGGTGGGTGGGGCAGTGTTCGGGGATTTTTTATGTGTGTGTGTTGAAGGGTTTTTTTTAATGTGTGTGAGAGTGTTTGGGGATTGTGTGTGTGTGTGTGTGTGTGTGTGTGTGTGTGTGTGTGTGTGTGT
>JAHTLZ010000330.1:30618666-30637717 GCA_023846285.1 Phrynocephalus versicolor
TGTGTGTGTGTGTGTGTGTGTGTGTGTGTGTGTGTGTGTGTGTGTGTTGAATCTGGTCTCTGGGTGTCTGAATTTCGTTGTATGTGTATACTGTGTATATACACACAATGACAATAAATTATTATTATTATTATTATTATTATTATTATTATTATTATTATTATTATTATTATTATTATTATTATTATTATTATTATTATTATAGACATTGTATCTAGAGCATGTTGGGGTTCCTTTGGAAAACAGATTGACCAGAAATTGGAAGGCTTAATTCTCATTGAATGAAAGCACTAATGTTCCAAATCTTATTTTATTCTCATATTTGTGTGTCAACAGACTCAGAATCCATTGGATTAAAAGAATATCCATACTTGTTGCAAAATAGCAATGGCAATGCTTTGTGTTTGGGTGAGCAGTTTTTAACTGATGGAAAAAAGTGTCAACTTCTTGAACCTTCTCTTGTGTGGTGACACTTTGTGAAGGGTAGTGAGAAAAGTAGAGTATCCTGTAGACCACCATCTTAACGCCACGAATGTTATCAACATTCAAGTTGCCCTTTGCTATGTAAAGCTTAGTATACTTTTCCTGCGGGCAATGCAAACATGATATTGTGCAGTAACATTTGGCCATTTCCTGGTGTTTTGACTCATGGATACAGAAGCACCATGTCCCATATTCATAAACTGGATGTTATTTTTTGTTTGTTTGTTTGAAGAAACAAATCAATTTGAAAGAATTCTTTCTTCACCTGAAATGATGGTGGTCTTTTGATGAATCCCCAAGGATCACTTATGTCTGGTAAGTGGAGAATGCTTTTGCCCTTTAAGCACAATGGTAAGGTCTATGTACTGATCTTTTCCAAAGGTTGCTTTATGATCTATTGTTCAGTGATTTCCCGGAGTTTATAACTTTATACTACTATGAAGAAAAGGAGAGGGTGGGAAAACTAATGGCTCTTTCATAATGAATCATTAAACATACAATTTCTTCTTCTAGGGTCCCTAGTTTTGCAAAGAACTACCTTTTACTTATTTTTTTTTTAAAAAGAGGATTCCACTGTATATCTGAAAAGTAGCCTTCTTTGCAGCATTTAATAGGATTAGCCTATTGATTCCATCTTTACAGTACTAGCTAGCAGCTCATACTTCCGAACTGCAGACTATTATGTGGCTGAACATAAGGGAAGGAGGATTAGTTTGTAAAAGAATAAGCTGCTTTTCCTTAAACTCCCTTGAACCAAGCCTACATACCAACCAACCTTATAGCAACTCTCTGTTAGTAAATGCCAACCAAATCAAAACACCATTCTGCCAGCATTGTGTTGATGCTCTACAACTTAAGTGTATTCTTCAGCGAACTATTTTAGAATCATGTGCACTCAAAGTGGGAAGCAATTTCAATGAGGCTTGCTGAGTGGCATAAATTGCTGGAAAATACATTGCTCTAATTCATCACAACTGTCCACTGATAGCAGAATCTCCACATAAAGGGAATAAATGATGGCTCAGAGTGGAAACATAAATTACACAGATTATATTAGATGAGAGAAAGTTTGGTGGCATCTCAGCAAGTAGCTCATATTGTGGGAGGAACTGTTCCAGGCAACACTGACTTTGTCAGATGCACAAAGTGGGTTCAAGAAAGGTCTATGTAATGAATGTTCACTAGAAGGGCAAACATCTTAAGTAGGCAATGAAGTAGAGTAAGAACATGGAAAAAGCTGGGAGGTCAGCTTGTCTAGCTGTGGCATGCTTTAAATCTCTCCCAAGTTTAAAGAGCTCTGTGCAAAATGTAAGGTTTGCTGATTTTTATTATTGTAGTAACTACGAAAAGTAGGTTGGAAGTGAGTAAATAGACTAAGCTCACACATCATGTTTCATGGAAAGTTGTGTTTTGAGCTGGGTTCTTCCTGTACCTAGGAAGGTACTCTAACAAGGGCGGATTAGATTCAAGGTCCTGGTTTTTATAAAACCCTTCATGGCTTGGGACCGGACTACCTGTCAGAGCGTATTGTCCAGCGATCAACCTCGGCCCGACCTGTTCAGTAGTCGCGAGCGCACTCGTTCCGGGTCGCCACCCCTCGAGAGGCCCGGAAGACGCTCACACGTAACTGGGCCTTCTCGGTGGCGGCCCCCTCACTTTGGAAGATTCCCTGCTGGCCTTTCGCAAAGCCTTGAAAACGCTTCTTTTCCGCGAGGCCTTTGGCGAGGGTTAATTTTAATTTTTTTTTTTGGGCCGCCATCAACTTTCGGTCCTAAGTAACTTGCCTCCCCTTAGTCGGCGATGCTGGGGCGCCTGTGCCTGTTTTTAAAACTGTTTTATTTCTTTATTGTTCTTTTCTGTTTAGTTGTGCTTGTCATATTGTATTTTGAATATTGCGCTCTGTCGCCATTCTGTAAGCCGCCCAGAGTTCCTTCAGGAAGATGGGTGGGATATAAATGCAATAAATAAATAAATAAATAAATAAATAAATAAATAAATAAATAAATAAATAAATCCTTGTTTGTCTTATCTTCTCACTCAAGGAAACACAATGTTCTTTTCACAAGTGAAGAAATCCTAAGTAGAGATATAACATTTGTATCAAATAGGGATGGGCACCAATGAAACACTGATTCATTGGTTCATTACATAACGAAATGAACCAGCAGGTTTTGTTTTTTTTACTTTAAAATGAACCAACTGAAGGACAGGAGTCGGCCGGGGTGGGAGAAGACGGGCAGTTGGTCACTTCTGGTGATGTGCCTGTAGTGGAAGTGGAGGCAAACAGCTCGGAGCCAGGGGTGGCTGAAGCAGATATGGCCAGGAGAGACAGTGTGGACACACCACAGGCAGTGACAGCTGGCAGTCCCGAGGTAGCAGGCATGAGTGCAAGCATAGGATCCTTGGTGCTTGCAGGTAAACCAGGCGAGTCAGCCTCCACACACAGCAGTTCACTGGGGGTGGCATTTGGCTGTGAGAACCTACCAGCCTGGTCTGTTGGGATTTTAATTCAAATGGGCCTGTTATTGAAAACCCTGCAGCTACTGGCATCAGTGTAGTTTATGCACCAGGAACCATCCAGCAGCGCAGTGTGTCAGGGGGCGAACTGGTGCAGTTGGAAGTAAGGAGCAAGGAGGCAGACACAGGTCTTCTCCTAATATACCAAATACACCAAAAGGCACCCAGCCCAATTAAGGTGTCTGTTTTGGACAGATGGCTTCAGTAATACCTGGAGAGGGAGGCAGCAGAGTATCTGTGGTAGGCTTTTAGTTGTGGGTTTTGTATTTCTATGTTAGGGGCCAAGATGTCCATGCTGTCTAGGAATTTGAAGTTGGTTATTTGGATAGAGCAAGTGGTTAGATGCAAAATTTCAAAGGAGGTTAAGAAAGATTGGGTTTTTTTGGTCTGTTTCGGGACCCTCCAGTACCAACATTTCAGCTGTCACCACTTGGGATGGTGGATGAATTTCAGTTAATTCACCACCTGTCTTTTCTGAACGGATACTTTGTTAATGATGGAATCCCACTGGAATGGTGCTGTATATGTTACACCACATTTGATTAGATGATGTGCATGGTGCGCAGGTGTGACATTGGGGCTCTTATGGCCAAATGCAACATCAAATCCACATTTAGGCACCTCTCAGTTCATCCGGACAATTTTTGTTTACTGGGTTTCTCATTTGATGGCACATTCTACATGAATAGGGTGTTCCCTATGGGATGCTCTATTTCATGTGATGCGTTTGCATGTTTTAGTACTTTGTTAGAGCGGCAGATGAAACAGAACTAAGCTGTATATGGTTGTCCAATACTTAGATGGTTTTTTATTTTGTGGGAGATTGGGGTCCCAGCAGTGCGAGGTTTTATTGAGGGAATTTCAGGCCATGATGGACAAGCTTGGGGTCCCTTTAGCGGTATAAAAAATGGATGGGCCAAGTAACACAGTGATGTTTTTGGGCATTGAGCTTGATACTCATGGACAATGAAGCCGATTGCCAGAGGAGAAGTTGAGGTCTCTTAGGGAGCTGATTTTAAGTTTGTTGGTTAGGCATAAAGTTTCCTTGAGGGAGTTACAGGAAATTGTTGGGCATCAATATGAATTGATGTTATAGTGATTTTTGAATGCATTTTGCAATGTTTTTTTTTTTGGTGCACATCTCTAGTAATGACAAAGGCAAGCAATCAAGCTATCTATATGGAATTGTTAGAGAGTGTAATTAGTAATCTTCTGTGTTGGCCTTTCTCCACAAAAAGGTCAATAGATCCAACTTCTCCCATTGTGATAGTTAGCTAGTTCCCCTACTGTAGTTAGAGCTGTTTGTGGGAGAACAAATGAGGCTACCAAAGTCCCCTGACTTTTGGTAGAGGCTGTAAATTCCCTAGAAGAACATGAGGAAGACATTCAGGGCAGGGAATGCCATCTTATTCCCTAGCTAAACCACACTGTACACCAACAACATCTATGTTCTTCTTCTGGTGTAAATTTGTTTCATGTGGACGAGGAGATCTAGGAAGAGTAAAGGCAAAAGACAGCCATTGTCACATAATAAGCCTCCCAGGGTGTCTTGGATGTTCTCTATGCTCCTGAACTCCAACCACCCAAATACTTTGAATGCTGAGTACAGTGTTTTGGGCCCCAAATCAGGTTTTGAGAAAACAGAAGTGACCTTTTGAGAATCTGAAATATCATGTCTTCAACGAATGCCTTATGGAGTTAGCCTATGTTCCTGAAAGTAGCTAATGCAGTGGTTCCCCCGCCCTTTCGCGGTTCATATACTGCAGTCCAGCTATATTGCGGGACAGTAGTATATGAAAAAAGACCCCCTGGGGTAACGGGCAAAGGCTTGTTTTAGGGCTCCCATACTTACCCCAGGACCGGGGCTGCTCTGAACGGGCCTGTAAGGGCCTCCCCAGGCCCGTTCAGAGCAGCACAGGCTGGGGGCAAGTACAAGAGCACCCAGTTAGACCCCCCAAGGCCCAACCCAACCTGCATCCACATATTGTGGATTTTCAATTATCGCGGGTCAAGTCGGGTCCCTAAGCCTCACAATTGGTGGGGGAATCACTGTAGTGTCACTGGTACCTTTAGAAACTGTGCTACTTGGAGTGCTTAGCACTCACATGTTTTAAATAGTGGGAAGTAGAGATGGTCACGAATCAAAAAATGGCATTTCATTTGTCGTTTGTCATTTGGAGGGTCCGTTTCGGTTCATTTCTGTTTTTTGCGAATTTTTGCAAAAAAAAATCATTTTCATTTTCATTCATTTCGTTACCATTTCGTTACCATTTATTTCATTTTTTGTGATTTTTTTAAAGGATTTTAAGCAATTCACTCATATTGCAGTAACGGAAACGAAACACACAACAAAATTTCCGGTGTTTCTGTTCATTTCGTTTCATTTTAGAGACAAAATTCTTTTGTCATTTCATTACGTAACAAAATGAAAAAACAAAAACGGAAATGAAAAATTGTTCGTTTCGTGCCCATCTCTGGTGGGAAGGGTTATGGTACTAGGTGGAAAGGAGTTAGCTGTGCCAGTGTGATAATTGGCACAGAATCCTATTCATCATTTTGACTTGCATTCTGAATCTGTTTGCCTGAAAAGGTAAACATGGGCACAAGGCATGGATTTGAAAAAGTCATGCATCAGGAAAAGTTCATAGCAATGTATGTGTAAATTACTGAGTGAAAAGAACTTTCAACTTTCAACTTGACATCAAGTTTAGGGAAGCTGAGAAATATGACCAAAATGAAACAGTTTTTCATATTTCTGCTTAGCTCTTCCATTCTTATCCTGCCAAATGTTAAGAATTATTCACCACTCGCATCTGCCTATAATCAGAAATCTGGGGCAGGACTGGTGAATACAGTAATATGAAAAGAAAAATATCAGCATTTGGCAAGGTGTTGTTTTTGCTACAGTTTATTTACAGAACTGCATAAACATTTCAATTACATATTAAGCAAACAAACAAGTGTAACTTGGCTGAAACATAGATCTAAAAATATTTAAGACAATGGAAGTGATTGACTTACATGGAGAGCTTTGAACATTTCTTTTTAGGTGAACAAATATACATGAATGAGTAGTCAGACATTGCTCAAGGTCTTAATCTTATAATATTTTTCATTTTCAGTAACTATATACATGCTTCCTAAAAGTAAATATGGAAAATCAAGCCCTGATTAATGGATGCCTATGTTGGAACCATGTGCAATTGTATGCATAGCTACAAATGCCTTTGAATTTTTGACTAAAAATGTCCCTGTCGCCTGAAAAACACGCTCATTTTAGACTCAAAAGTGACTCTTGTTTGCCTGTGGCTGCAGAAGAAACTTCAAAGGACTTAAGTTCTTACAACAGCTGCAAACCCTGCCCTCTCCACACACTTCCTATTGTATTCAGCCAAAAAGCAAAAGTCAACACATTGTAGATTCATAGAAAAGCTAAAGCTTTTATTCTGTCAGTTTTGGATTTGACAAACAATATAAAAAAGCTAAACAGTAATATATTACACTACAGCCTATGCACACTAACTATGAAATAGGTCTACCAAGGTCTGGTGCTAAAGTTCAGGGAAGAATTTCCTAACTTTGGGTAACCCAGGAATCATAGAATCATGGGGTTGGAAGAGACCTAAAAGACCATCCAGTCCAACCCTCTGCCATGCAGGAACCTCCATCACAGTACTCCTGACAAATGGCCATCCAGCCTCTGCTTAAAAATCTCCAAAGAAGGAGAACCCACCACACTCCATAGCAGCATATTCCACTGCCAAACAGCTCTAGCCATAAGTTCTCCCTGATGTTTAATTTGAATCTCTTTTTCTGTCATTTGAAACCACTGCCTGGAGTCCTAGTCTCTGAAGCCATGGAAAACAAACCGCTTCCCTCTTCAATATGACATCCTTTCAAATGTTTAAAAATAGCTATCATATCCCCTCTCAGCCTTCTTTTTGTAAGGCTAAACTTTCCCAGCTCCTTAAGGCTCTCCTTGTAAGACATTTCTTCCAGACCTTTAAACATCCTGGTCACCCTCCTCTGGACCCGTTCAAGGTTGTCAACATCTTTTTTAAATTGAGATGTGCAAAATGGATACAGTGCTTCAGGTGGGGTCTGACCAGAGCAGAACAGAGTGGTACTATCACTTCCCTTGACCTAGACACTATGCTTCTGTTGATGTAACCAAGAATCACATTGGCTTTCTTTGCTGCCATGTCATACTGCTGACTCATGTTCAATTTGTGGTCCACCCAGACTCCCAGATCCCTTTCACATGTACTATTTCCCAGCCATCCTATATCTGTGAAATTCATTTCTTTTTAACCTAGATGTGGGACCCTACATTTCCCTCTGTTGAACCCCATTCTGTTAGCTTTGGCTCAGTACTCTAATCTGTCAAGGATGTTTTGGAAATTCATCCAAAACGTTGTTGGACTACAACTTCCAGAAACCCTAGGCAGCACAGGTGGTGGTGAAGACTTTGATGAACTACAGTCCAAGAACATGTAGGTTGATTAAGGTTGAGAACCACAGGTGATTGCTCCAGAGCTCCCTAGCAAAGAATTCTATATACCTCAACTATAAATTCTAAAATCCCACAGGATAGCACTATGGCTGTTAAAGCAGTATTGAGCTGATATAACTGGGCTATGTGGGACACATCCTTCGACCAGGATCCTGTGATGTCAACTGCCTGTCCAAGAAATGATAACACAAATGGTGGGCATCGTTGGACAAATGAAAGTTATATTTTCCTGATGGAGATCATCTCCCATGTGACACCTGCAGTGGACAACCATGTTACTATGCCAGGGACTTTCATTCTGCTAATGATGGATAGGTTGAAGCCTATTCATCATTAGCAGGTACAGAATTTAAGGATGTCCTGTCCATTGTATATGCCATGAAAACTAAATTATATATTAAGGAATAATTCATCCTAGGTAGTTCAGACTCTTCCTTTTTATCTATCCAATTATCATAACTGAATCTCCCACTTATTTAACTTAACATGATTGGAAGTCATAAAATTAAAATTCACCACTGAGTCTCTTTGTATTGCCATCCTTCCTTGTACTTAATCACAACACAAATAATTATGTGCAAATTAAAATTTAAAATATATCACCAAAAGCAGCAGGAACAGCAAAAAATCATCAAAACACCTGTGTGGCATTTTGCTTCCCCTAGCCACCCCCAATAAAGCCACTTGTGGCTTCTGGACTTTTTCCCATCTCATGGACTATCACAATTACCTTTTTAAAAATATCCTTTTGAAAAAGCAACACAATTACCAATTTGGGGGTTGATTGTATCACTAGAAGAGGAAGATTCTCCACCATCTGAAGGAAGACATTTCATTTCCCCCAGGTTCCAGGTAATAATTCTTTTTGGCCTCAATTGCCTTTTTGACTTAGCACATCATGCTAAATTAATCCCTGACTTTGCTATTATAAAGAGACTGCTCTTTAATTTTACTCTTTCCCTGTTAAGAAACCTGGACATTTTGCTTAAGGCAAGAGAAAGATCTAATTTGAAGGTGGCCGTAACCCATAATTTTTTCTCTCTCAAGGTGCATTTCTACATATAATCTGATACCTGCAACACTTTCTAGTGACAGATCTGATTGTTACACATTTTTATACATTTATCCTCTCAAAAATTAATTCCTGTCAGATTAAGGGAAGCTTCTTTGTCATTTTCATGATCTGAGCTGTCTTCAGTTTCAGTCTGAGTCTAAACTGCAGACCTAAGGGCAAAAATCACTGGCTTAAATTTTTGAAATGTTCTGTTTCTTTCTTCATCCACCTAACTCAAGCAAGAGTCCTCAGGGAACTCAAGGGAGGCTCCAAAAGGCTGAAGTGCTGAGGGGGGGGCGCTTTGCCCACATGTCTGGCAAGTGATACTGTTGGAAGGGGCCATGTGATGCAACAAGCACCAGAGATGTTAAATAGGTTCATCTTCTCCAGTGCAGCTTCTTCCCAGCTGGTTGCCTTTGTGCCCTCTCACCCTAAGAGAAAAATGATATTAGCCAGTTGCATAAAGGCCGGATGGGAATTTTTGACTGTCACACAGATTGGCCTGGAATTGATGGTGAGTATTCACCCATCTCATTTTCTTCTGGGGTTTTAGGGGGCATTGTTTAACTCTGGTCACAATTGGGGGCAGTGCAAGTGGTAATCAAAGTTAGACTAAAGGTATTTAGGAATAAGATGCTTAGTCCAGCAGCCCTCAATTATAATTAGGATTGGAGGAATTGCTGAAGATTAGATGAGTAGGCCCGAGGATAATATTTTGTCCCTGAGTGATAGATGAGGGCTGCTCAGTCCATTATATTTTTGGCAGCACTCTGATCAAGGGAGCAGCATCTTGCTAATAATAATCAGCAATTGAACTGGGCCACTTGCACTTTTCTGGCCTTGTTTTGAGGATTCAAATAGTTAAATACAGTTATTTCATTCAATAAATTGTGACCCAATTTCAACCCATCAAATGTCACTTGCCTCTTTATTTCCGGACTGGGTGGGCAGAAAGCCTGTAGACATTTGTAGCATGTATTTATTCCTAACAATTCATTTGGTGAGCACAGGGTTGTTTGTTTCTGTCCTCTTCCTGGTCATAACCCTGGGTTCATCACAGTTAAAATTTACTCCAATAAAGGAGTAAATCCAGAATTAAAGCAATTGATAACCAACAATCAGAGTGAATAAAAATGGGTACAAACACCCAGTTTGGTAGTTTTTGCTAGCTTATTTTTTAGCTAACCAGGTGTTTGGCACTTTTCAACCCCCCCCCCAGCAATTTCATATTTTAATATCCAACATAAATAACTCTGTTCATTCTAAGATACTTTCAATTCAACCTGTAGTTTCCTTCCACACTAAACTGGCAGACATGAATGAAACTCTCCAATGGAAAATTATCATATAATGACCTTGTTCTCAGGCTTGCTAGACAGTGGATGGTTGCACTTTAATTTTCAGTACAATTTTTTGTGCACTTCTCTTCAAATATTGACAACACTTTCTTTTTCGAGAAAGAGCAGATTCTGACTATATACTGTAGTACTGCACTATCAACCAAGATTTGGGGAAGAAATCCTTTAAACATCTACATGATCTATTAGTTTTTTGTTTTTGTTTTTTTAAATAGTGATTTCAATAGTATCTGGGGTGGGGTGGGGTTATACATCTGAAGTCACTGCTGTTTCAGTGGGTTACAGAGCTTCAGACAAAGGAAGCTACATATAAATCAAAACTCTGTGTCTCCTTGTGTTCTGTTTGTGTATACATATACTGATGCAAAGCAAAGGAACTGGTCCATCCACAGAAGTCAAAATACGAATGGGAGATAGAGTCTCAGGATGTATAAAAGTAGAAAAGACCTTTATTCTCTCTTAAATCATCCTTAAAAAGCTCTGGATCGACGCATTTCAGCGGAGCCTTCTTCAGGAGATGAGCAAAACAAAATTAAAATTATAAAATTACATATTAAATATCCTTGTGTAAAAGAAATACATGGCTTAGGGTTTGTAGACATACTGTAGTACAAACCAACTGACAAAATGCATAAAAAGACATTGGCACACCTTAGAAGAACTTGAAGGGTATAAAGAGGGAATACAGATTCTGAAAGATGTACTGGTTAAAAGCGAATTTAAAGGGAGACCACCACCAGTTCCCAGCTTTCTACCTGTAGTTTCCCCTTTTAGCCACAGCTGTAACACTTCAGAGACCTATGTAATTAAAAATGCATTCACATGTTGATGTTGATGAGATTTATATTGCCAATTATTGCTAAATTGAGAATTGTGTGTTCAAATTCTTTCTTCCCTACTGATAAATGGATAAGAAACTAGCTTGTTAGAAGCAAAGACAAAAGCTTCTTCTTAAGGACCCTTCAATTGTGTATGCATGTTAGATGTGATATCAATCCCAACTGTAATATATTTCAAACAACAAAAATCCCGAGTGTGTGTTTGTGAACTCAGAAATGAGATCACTAAGCGTATCCTATTCTTTGTACCACTCAGGGAGCACACACTAAATTTGTAGGTGGTGGTGTTGAATAGAAAAAAAAATCACAAGATTTATAGTTGAGACAATAGCTGCAGAGGTTCAGCCCCATTCTATTTATTGATGGCATTGTTGAGCTCCTGGCATCCTTTGATTAACTGCCATCAAAGGCATATTTTGTAACAAGAGCTGTGGTACAGCTCTGTTTGTCATTGTATTTCATAAAGTTCACCTAGGCCTTTAGGGAGGCAGAGCACCAAAACATCCACTTAACAACAGGTGTACGGACAAGTACTAAATGTAATGACTAATCGGCTGCCATTGGGGATTTATTTCTAAATCGCTTGACTTTTGGCCTTCTTCATGTAATGATGAATGATGGCTTCCCCATTCACCTGCCTGCATCTTGCTGAAAGGGAGCTTTTAGAGAAAACATCATAGAAATCATGAAATACATGTTCAGTTAAAAAGAGGGAAAACACTACAGTCTGCTCTATATCACCAAGGTTATCTGACGTTCCCCAATCTTCAGTCTTCACAGCCCGCAGATGCATGCTTAATTTTACAGAATTTGTTGGCATTTTTACAATGTTGTATGTTACTTGTGGTTGTAGTGACTGGGCTAGGGTGAATGTCAATCAATCAACCACTAACCAACTGTTCTTTCCTGATTCTAAATTCAAGGAGAGCCCTGCCTCTCGGCCGAGTGTTTTTCCCATCTCTTTCATCTTCTGCAAATCAGCTAGCAGTTTGTTTAGTTTGCTTCTCCTTAGTTCACAATTGTAATGAAACATTTTATTCTTTCCGCTGTTAACTTTATAAAGTGAATTATTGAGTTTGTAAGTGCCAGGTCGTTAGAAAGGGGTAGACTCTTTTGGGAAACCTGAAACTCTCCTCACCCACCTACCAGTTGGAGCTTTTTGACAGGTTGGGTTTTGGAGAGAGGATGCATCCTTCCCCCACCTCAACTTGTCAAAAAGCCCCAGCTGGGAGGTGGGGAGGGGGGTAAAAGGCAGAATGGAGCATCAAGGTGAAAAGCCTGCTCTGTTCTGTCTTTCACCCTTCCCCCGCCTACCAGCTGGGGCTTTATGACAGATCAGTGTGTGTGTGTGGGGGGGAATTTTAGGGAACCCCTGAAATCTGTAATGATTTGGGGATAAGGGGACTTAGTTATGAAGCTGTAAAGGGGCTGGTGGAAGTAAATTGGCAATGTGTGTTGGGAGCATGCAGGCAATTAGGGAGTTACTACCATAGAGCTGCCTAGATGCCCTAAGCACATCAGATCTCACTTGAGTTCGGAAGCTAAGCAGGGTCGGCCCTGGTTAGTACTTGGATGGGCGACCACCAGGGAATACCAGGTGCTGTAGGTGCCTGGAGATGGAACTGGCAAGCCACTCCAGTACTCCTGCCAAGAAAACTCCATGGACATGGAGTCACATAGAGTCGGTCACGACTGTAACAACGCAACACACACACACCATAGACTTACCTCCCTGATTTGCCTCTACGCTGCCAAGACACTCTGCCAATTAAGTACCCTCAGACCATTTTAAACCTTCATTACTATGCCCCATTACTCCTAAATCTTTCCAGCTTTCAAAGAGTTTGCTAAAATTGCTACGGGAAGCTACCCTTGCTACTTTGGAGCCCAAAGGTGAGTAAATCTTGATTGCAGTTTTTTTTAAAAAAATAATAATTTTCAAGTGCATATTTTTTAAAAACTATGCACTTTAAAAAAAAACTATGCACTCAAAATTAGTTACCTTGGGGCACCAAAGCAGCAGCAGTAACTTCAGAAAGCAATTTTAGGGAACCCCCTGAAATTTGGAAATATTTGGGGCAAGGGGGGCTGAGTTATGAAGCTCCAGAGGGGGTCCCCTTCAGAAAAAAAAATCTTCTAATTGGAGTCATATGGGAAGTGGAGGCAGCACTATCACTCACCCGATCAGCTTCCAATTCTAATTAGAAGGTATTTTCCTAAGGGTACCCCCTTTGGAGCTTCATAACTCATCTCCCTGAACTCCAAACCTTTCCAAATTTCATGGAGTAGGCTGGAATCACTTTCTGAAGGTACCCCCTATCATTTCCTCTAGAACAAATCATTCTAGAGGGAAAAATGGTGTTTCATTTCATTTGTAACAAAACACTGCTTCCCCATTTCATTTCATTAGCTAACAAAATGACAAAACAGCAATTTATTTTTATTAGCTGTCCATCCCTAGTCCAGATCCCAGACACATAGTAGAATGAGATAATAGAAGACTAAGTCTAAATATTGCTTGTAGGTTTAGACCCACCACAAAAATACAACAGATGCTCTGATCAGCACAGGACAAGGGGAACCTGCTCACCACTACCGGATACCTTGTAGTTGTGGCCAGGTATATTTTGGGATGACAAAGTGCAGCATCCAGACCAGAATCAAAGAACATGAAAGACACTGCAGACTAAAACAACAAGGAAAAATCATCAGTAGCTGAACACACCCTGAAACAAACTGAACATGAAATCCTCTTCCAGGACACAGAGGTACTGGGCAACACTACCGGTCACTATGTCAGACTACACAGGGAAGCCACTGAACTCCATAAACTTAAACACAGTTTCAACCAAAAAGAAGAAAGTCTAAAAATCAACAAAGCCTGTCTTCCAGTACTGAAAAGTACAGCCTGCAAAAGATCAAAGTTCAATGAGTCCCAGCCAACCACAAGCACAGGAGATCAGTTCACATAATAGAACAGCTAACAACACCCATCAACTACAGAGAAGGATCACTGTCCCCCTGATTGCAGTGAAACTTCTTCATTCCCCCATCATAGCACAATGACTAACATCTATTTTCCTGCATAGGACAAGTTTCCTCTTTCCTACAACTTTAAAACCATGCAGTCTCACTCACTCTATACCCCAGAGCACAGGGAGAACTCCTAGTTCCCTAAGCTCCTTGTCCTCTGAAGATGCCGGCCACAGACTCTGGGAAGAAAATCTTCCAGAACATGGCCAAACAGTCCAAAAAACTCATAACAGCTGCCAGATCCTTGCCATGAAAGCCTTTGAGAATACATACTTCTGCTGCATTGCCATCACTGAAGTATGGTTAATGTAGAAATGGCTGAGATATCTCTGGAGGACCAATGAACCTATATCTGGAAAAAAGTTTAGACTTGCTGTTCCTTGGACTTCTGAGGAAAGTAAATATTTAATGCTAATGATCAATGGAGTTCCTGTCAGCTACAGGTACTGAAGAAGGTCCCTGTCAGTGTTTGCAAATCAATCATCCCTAGATTATATAATCCAAACTTTCCTTGCAGATCTTTGTTCTCCAGTTTTGATAGTTCAGCCTAGAAGAGGGAAATTGAGATTTGCTTTTCTGTCTTGGGTAGTTTCGAGTAATTCTCTGTGTACAACTACCTCTGCATCTTGAAGTAAATGGAACAATGTAGTACCATTACAGTATTTTATTTATCTTCCAGTTTACTAGAAATGAATGCTGAGTGTGATTTGTGTTTTTGTTGCTTCAAAAACTCTCAGGGGATTTAGTGAACACATTGTGACAACAAGACATGAAAAGCCTGTGGGAGGGGGGGGGGCCTCGTCATCATTGCCAGGGATCTAAAATATAATATATGAGGTGGGGTGGGGAAAACAGGGTGAGCAGTGATTATGTGCTTAGGGAGAGAAAAGCATTTTCTTAGTTAATTTTTCTTTCTTTCCGAGTTCGAGTGTTGCAAGCCTCTGCACATACTATGAAGACAAGGGTCCATAAGCAAAATAATATGGTGACTATTTGTAGGAAAATAAATAACTGAGGGACAAGTATTTCCTGCCAACCTCCCCCATTCCATAGACACAGTCAGGTGGCAAGAGAACAACCTTGCAGATCTGAAGAGGTGGCACAGTGTTTCCAGGAAGCCTAAGTAAAAGGGTGAACATGAGAAAGGAAGCTTCACAGCTGAAGTGGGAATTATGGATACAGAAGCAGAACATAGATTGTCTGGAAGTCTCTAGGCTCTGGAATATTTGGCTGCACAGCAAACATGCATGAGAATGTCACTATCAACTTACACACTTCTAAAGGAACTGTTGTTGTTTTAGATATTGTGTGTGTGTGTGTGTGTTGTGTCGTTACAGTCATGACCGACTCTACATGACTCCATGTCCATGGAGTTTTCTTGGCAGGAGTACTGGAGTGGTTTGCCAGTTCCTACTCCAGGCACCTACAGCACCTGGTATTCCCTGGTGGTCTCCCATCCAAGTACTAACCCGGGCTGACCCTGCTTAGCCAACTGGCTTTCTCCACAAAGGTCTGCATTAGATTATTTCAAATTCCACTATTAGTGGAGCAAGAGGAAAATAAAAGAAAATATCCTCTAGCAATGTACAACGAGGCCATGATATTTTTAAAAACGTTAATATTAAATGATCCATTGTGTTCACTGGGGTCAACATGTTTCTGTGTGGTGCAGGATTTCACATAATGTATTTTGTTCAACACCAAAGTCTATTGTGCAGTCAGTTATTCTGGGCAACCCTCTTTATTCCACTGTTTTTGGAAAGACAAACTGTTTAGTTCTTTCTGTAAGAAACAGACAGAATGTAAGCAGCTGATCAAGCTTAACAGGTTTGCAAGGCCTCAGGATATCAGATGAAGTTTCTGGGAATTGTTAGCCAAGATAGCCACCTTGGGTCCTTGGGGGAGAAGGTGACATAGAAATGAATGAATGAATGAATGAACGAACGAATGAACGAATAAACGTAGGTCGACAACACTTCTTGCAGTCTGGCAATCCCAGAAGCAATGCTCCTCACATTCCACACAGCACATCCGATCTAGGTAAGACCACTCAACATTTGAATATGCATACCAAGTTGAGTGGCAGAGGCACCTCTCTTTTGGGTGCCTCTCTGTTGACCACAAGCCCACTGCTGATATTGCATCTGGGCACTCTGTGGTCCACTAAGAAGGGAACTGTACTTGTGTGTGTATAGTGCAATGCGAGTACAGATTTGGCTTAGGGTTAGGATTAGCGCAAGGGCTAGGCTTAGGGTTACGGGTAAGGTTAGGGTGAGTTCGTGGGGTGCACCTCTGGGTGCCTCTCTGACCCACTAAGAAGGACAGTGTACTGGCGTATGGGTTAGGGTTAGGGTTAGGGTTCAGGTTCGGGCTACGGTTAGTGGGCTTTTTATGCCCGAATGGCACATCCCAGAAGTCTTGGTCAAAACATGGTCAAATGGCCTTGCAATTGGTGGAATGGCTCCAAAAATTTGCATGGTCCACTCCCATGGCCAGCCCATCATTGCGCACTGCACAGGTGTAAAAAAATAAAAATAAAATAAAATAAAATAAAATCAATGGAATTGGAGACGTTTTGTTGCAAGAAAAACCCACTGCTGCTACTGTAAGAATTCAGGCAGTTTTAAAATAGCTATTTTCGCATGTTTCTGTGGTGCTTTGGTGTGTTTTTGGACCACCACGATTTCAAAATAAATATTGCTTGTGGTCGCCCCATTTTGGATCCCCCGCCCACACCACATGGCATGGCGAGTTGGCGAGACGACGAGGATGCGCAGCCCAGGAGAGGAGAGGGGGGAGGCTGGGGACCCCCCCCCAGAAACCACCCTTCTGGTAGGTGCCCTCACTCAGGCAGGCATATCTTCGCCTGCTTTTTTGGCCGGGAATCGGGTTTTTTTAATTTTTAAAACTTTTTTCTGTGCCGCGCCGCTTGGCGAGTTGGCAAGATGACGAGGATGCGCAGCCCAGGAGAGGAGGGGGGAGGCCGGGGACCCCCCCCAGAAACCACCCCTCTGGTAGGTGCCCTCACTCAGGCAGGCATATTTTCGCCTGCTTTTTTGGCCGGGAATTGTTTTTTTTTTTTACTTTGAAAAACTTTTTTTCTGTGCCGCTTGGCATCGCGCGATCGCTGCGATGCCAGGAACGACCACGACAAATCAGACCCAATTTTTCTTTAGTCGGTTCGAGTTCGAGTTCTGGAGGAGTAATTGTCGTTCTTCATTCCGTTACGTAACGGAAACGAGGATTTTGCCGAGTCGTGCCCATGTCTAACCACGACCTTTCCCTTTTATGATCTTGAATTTGTCCATGTTTTGATGGCTCCTCATCCCCACCAAACCTTGTTCTGGTGGTAAATTGCAATTCTTTTTCATTAAGCTGAAGGTGAGAACTTCTGGAACCATCTTCCTCAAGGCTAGCAGAGACAAAGGAACAACTACTGCCTATGGTTTATTAAACAAATGATTTCCATGAAATGGTGCTGCACAGATATGTTCATTCAATGAAATGTGCAGACGTTTATTTAATCTCTCCCCTCTCCCCAATTTTATAAGCATTGGCTGAGGGACTCTTTATTCAATAAAGATAGCACAGTTTAACCTTGATCTTCATATGTATAAGTCATTCTGAAATAGGCCCATTAGTTGCATGTTAGTGGTGGATGGGGAATGGATTTAATAATTAGTCATTTGGCTGCAATTTAACAGAAATCCTTTGAAATCATTAAAGTGACCAACTAGGTTTTTGGATTTTTTTTTCAATTATAGGGCAATATCATTTGTGTATGTATCTTGGGGGACATTAAATTTATCTGCAGTAGAGGAAACACAAATGCAATGATATTAAGTAATTGAAAGATACATAGCATTTCCAATCAGTAAGCGGATGGATGATCTGGATAATGATTTTTCTGTAATTACAGAAAAGCAATTACATTCTTTCTTATCTGGTGCTAATAATAAAATATTAGGTTGAACTTCTTAAAACATGTACACTCAAATCACCCCATATTCATTGTTACCACTGTTTTGCTATCTCAACACACAGAGAGATGGATAAAAGTTACACCAAAAACACTGGCTACTAAATCAGCTGATCTGCATAGTCTATAATTACTGAAATGAGAATTAATAGAATAGTGCATGCATATGAAGTTGACTATTTAGAGAAAACATTATTTGTCACTGGGTACCGTTTTCCAAAGCAGTGGTTAGAATTTGGCCACCAGGCTGATGGTGCATAAATTCAACCAAATCTTCCCAGTCCTAGCACACCTGATATGGCTGCATGTTGCCTCCCAGATCAAGATCAAAGTCTTGATGTTCACTAGACTTGAGCACTTCATGCTTCATACATATTCATATGAAGCATGACCGTGGTACCATAGGTGCTGTAGAGCCCCATCCCCTACCTCCATCCCGGCTGCCTGTCCACATACTTTGGTACCTTGTACAAAGGAATTAATTCGTTCCTAATGAAATTGTTAAGCAAATTTTCCTTTATACAAATTTCCCGTAAGAATGCACTGAAAACAGAGTGATCCCATTATGTTGTACAGATTCGCCCCATAGGCAATTATGTTAAGCAAATTTCCCCTATCTCCAGAATTTTTTATGTTGTACAAATTTTATGTTATACAAACCGTTTGTTATAGAAGGGTCCGCTGCCCTGGATTTTGTGTATGGCTGGGGTCCATCTCTGGGCCAATGCACAGATTCAGGGAGGAGCCCAGCCATGGCTTCTTTGCCTCCCCAGGCAGCTGGCTACTCACTGGAGACTCTTGATCCTGTCTCTGCACTTGAGTGGTTCAACTGTCTGAGGAAGTAAGGAAAAGGTGGAGGCAGGGAAGGACTATTGTTGGTGCTTAATTTCCCAAAGTCATCTTCTCCCACCAAAGGAGGCCAGAAAAATCTTCAGTAAGCAGAGGAGCCTTCTTGGTAGTAGCATCCTTTTTCTGGAATCAGCTCTGGGTCGAGTTCCCTCCCTGCTTTTAAGATGCTGAAGACCTCTCTATTTTGAGAGGTCTTCGCACACAGCCTGATTTGAATGTTTGCTTCTTGTCCTGCTGCCATCTTATTGTGCTTGTTTGTCCTTTTTTGTCTATTATACTATTCCTTTATGTTGTTATATTCTGTTGGGTTGTATATGTACACTGCCCAGAACAGTGCTTCACATTAATGGGGCTGGCTGGCTGGCTGGCTGGCTGGCTGGATAGATAGATAGATAGATAGATAGATAGATAGATAGATAGATAGAT
>JAHTLZ010000330.1:30637727-30656192 GCA_023846285.1 Phrynocephalus versicolor
AGATAGATAGATAGATAGATAGATAGATAGATAGATAGATAGATAGAATCTGCAAGTAGCTTTGAAATAAACTTAACAGCACAATATCAGATAGCGTGAATATTCACCATAAAACATAATCAGTCTTGAAAGGGTAATGTTCAGATCATCCCAATTTTTCCAAATACATGGTCTTCTTTATGCCCTTTCTTCATCTCTTGTTTCCCTCTCCCACCGTCAATTTCACACCCCAGCCCTTTCAGGGGGAAAAAAGCAATGGCAGTTGAGCTGTAAAATCTGCTTCAGAGATTGGGAAACCAGCTGCTTGTCCAATTTGACAATCACTGCTCTGTCAGTTCACTTCATTAACGTTGATTCATATAACAGTTAGCATGAACCTCAGCTTCTGTCAAAACATATCTGACCTATTCTCCATCACGGAAGTCTACCATCATCCCAATGCTTTTTGTTCCTCAGTTTAAGTGCTAGCACTTCAGAAATAAATCTACGGCTTATTTTGCTTGGTTTGGCTTCCATTGAACTCACCCTGCCGTGCCTCTGAACAAACATTTTCTCAGCTAGATCTTTTCTTTATTATGTCACTCCTGCATGTCACAGCCAAGCTAGTGCGGTGGGACAGGAGGCAGAATGATGTGAGTGCATAAAACTCTCTGATCTTGCAGGCTAGTTGTGGCGTTTAGCATCCTTCCCAGTTTGAATTCATGCTATTGCAACTGAATGGCTAGGACAATGCAGGTAAATTATTGCCAAGTGGTATGCTCAAATGTTGCCGTTCCTGAAACAGGCAAGGGGGGGGGACATCTTTAGAAAATATGCACACAGCATGTTTGTATATAGTTTTTCGCCTCAGGTTGCCTACCCAAGGGAAGGGTTTGTCCTGGTAGAAGTAATATTTGATAATGAAGGAGAAATGATATGTATGACTAAAATTTGTTTGTATTTTGGAATTTCATGTTGCATTGCAATGTACCATGATATATCACTGTACTGAGTTGTAGTTGGGCAGTTGCTGTTTGGTGATGTGTTGTACACCGCCCAGAGTTCCCTATGGGAAAATCGGGTGGTCAATAAGTACAAACAATAAATAAATAAATAAATAAATAAATAAATAATAAATAAATAAATAAACAAATAAATAAAGCAAACACAGCAAGGGACATGAAAGAATAGCTAGAATAGTCAGTTAATCCAGATTTCTGAGGTAGAGTTATAATCAAGCTGATGTTTCTCTTTCTCCTTTGCCTCCTCAGAAATGATTACAAACATGAAAACAACTCTGTAGAAATACCACACTGAGAAAGTTCAAGCTACATTCCTAAATTCTGTGCAAATGTCCTATAACTATCTTGGAATCCATCACTTTATTATAGATGGCATCCTCTGGCTTTAGTGGGGTGTAGCCTAGTCTTGTTTTAACAAAGCTAGAAGGTCACCACTGAACAGACCTTTTCAAATTGAATAGGAATTTAAGCTTTAGCTGCAGTGGGAATAGGATCAGAGTATCTTTATCAATGGCAATTGGAATGTTTTTTCTCTTCTGCTTAATGGCCCTATTGAAAATTTTTGTATTAGCAAAAGTGCTATCCACTTCAGTAGATAAGAGTTTTTCCTCAATGAGGCATGCATTAACATTGTGCCTTGGTGATGTGAGTAGCTGTTCTTATGACTGTTCTAGAACTCCATGTTAGTAAATGCCAGGTTGGCTTCTAGAATAAGCTTCTCCATCAGTGGAACAAGATTTGGAGACATATTTAACCACCTTTAAGAAGCTACGTGTAATTTATAAGGGGCGTTTATTTATCCCTTCATTGACTGAAAGTAATATGCAGCTGCTACTGCTGTTGATGTCGTTGTCTTTTAACAGAAAGAAAACAAAAAGCATTCGGTATTTTATTTAGTATTTCAAAATTACTTTTCTGTCCATAAGAGCCCCAAAGTGGGGTAAAATACAGACAGGGCAGGAAGAAAGCATCCTTGATGAAGAAAAAACTATTTAAAGCAGGCATGTCCAAAGTCTGGCCCAGGAGCCAAATGCGGCCCATTTTCAAATTTCAAGTTGCCTGCGGCCTCTTCTCCCTGCCTGCTCAGCCTGTCATGCATCCCCAGCAGCTGGCCCCTCTCCATTCTGGATGGAGATGTCAGCTTGCACTTTTATGTTTCGCCTGCCCACCCTGCCTCTGTCAGTCCCCCCAGCCACCTCCCCAGCCTACCCGCCCCCAGCTCTGTTGCTGCAGCATTCTCCCCACCTCCTTGCATGCCCTAGAGGCTAGTCCAAAGTCTATCCTGGGGGCCAAATGCAGCTGAATGGTCGGCCCCCACACATTCTCACCCCACCAAATCTGGCCCTTCTTGCAAAAAGTTTGCACAGCCCTGATTTAAAGCATCAACAAAATAATAGGGTTTTGAGAGATAGGGCTAGAGATCTAATAAGGATTTACCTTGAAAGAGTGTTCCACGATCAAGATAGTTCTACACAAAAAGGTTCTGCTTTGTATATTTAGCCGCCTAAATTCATGGGGAATTTGAACATGCCACAGGGTCTTCACTGGATATCTCAGCAAATCTGGGTAGATTAACAAGAGAAGCAGCTTTCAGCTATCCTGTCCTCAAGTTGATGAAGGCTCTGGAAGTCAACCATCACTTCTGAGTTGAGAGAAAACATAGAAACTAATGTAGTTTATGTCCGGTGATGGATCTCTTGTGTAGAGATGGGCACGAAACGAACAATTTTTCATTTCCATTTTTGTTTTTTGTTTCGTTACATAACAAAATGACAAACAAATTTTGTCTCTAAAATAAAACTGAAACACCGGAAATTTTGTCATGCATTTCATTTTCGTTACGGCAATACAAGTGATCTGCTTTAAATGCTAAAAAAAATCACAAAAAATTGAAATAAATGGTAACGAAATGGTAATGAAACAAACGAAAATGAAAACAATTTTTTTTGCAAAAATTCATGAAAAATGGAAACGAACCGAAATGGACCCCTAAACGACAAACGACAAACGAAACACCATTTTTTTGATTCGTGCCCATCTCTACTCTTGTGTGTTCATAAGCAACAGCTAGCAGCACTTTTTGCATAAACTTTAGTTTTAAAGGGTCACACACCATGTCAAGTGCATTATAGTAGCCTGAGAGATAAATAAAACAGGGATTGATGTAGCCAAATCCACCTTCCTTAAGAAAGTGTGCAATTGGCATGTTGTCCAATGTGCAGACATTCCTGGCCAGAGCCATAACCTGGCTTCCCAGGAGCAATTCAGGCTACAAGGGCAACCATAAGGCATAAATCTGGTACTCTTAGAGAGTGCAGTTCCACTTAAAACATGTTTCAAACCTCATCTGAGTTTGACAGCTTCACTGTTCTATGATTCCTATTATTCTGTGTATGCCGAACAACATTTCTTTCTTGCCTGACTAAGCCACTATTGGTTCATCCATGCTCAATATCTTATTTTATCGAGTCAGCCATTCAGGAGTTTCAAAGCCCTGACACCAGTTGAGAAAGAAACAGAGAACTAGGTAGAATCAGCAGGTACTGAGGATCATCATGTTCAAATGACAGTGTGGATTAACTCCAAAACTGTGAGCATCTCCCTCATTGGATTTCTGTAAGTATTAAAAAGCACTGGTGACAACAATGAATGGTGATAACCCCTAAATTGAAGAATGTGGAGTACACTATCTTCTCAGCCTTTCATTTGTAGGATTTTAAATGGGCAATAGTAAGTACAAGGCTTTCCAGTGAGGTGTAGTGGATGGAGTATGCTTGTCTCCTGGGCATTGTCATGGAAATCCATGGGATATGGTTTAAAGTTAAACTGGCAAAATCGCTCCTTAAACACCACACTTAACAATGGTTCACTATAACTGATTTCTGAGTTGACAACACATAGCATGTTAGTACAATTATAAGTTCTGGTAGATTAAATCAAAGATCTAGCCAGCCTAGTGTTCTGCTTCCTGCAAGTTGCCACTAAAAAACTCCAAAGCAAAAGACAAGATCTCATCTGAGATCTACTGGTGTTGTGGCTCTGATTGTGGCTGACGCATCCATTAAGGTGAACTAGGCGGTTGCCTAAGGTGCCAAAATGGAGAGGGGGCGCTGGCCAGCCTGCCCCCTGCCCCCCTGCTGGCCACTGCCATCCATCCCCCTGCCACCCGTCGCCGTCCACCATCCACCCCCCGCGCCCATCGCTGCCCACCCCCATGACTGCCGATGTCCCCCGTCATCCGCCACCCCCTGCTGCTGCCACCGTCGCCCGCCCACTGCCCTGCCCCCACTGCCACTCTCCGCCCTGTCGCCTGTCTCCGCCACCCCACCGCCCACCCCCACCCTGCCCCCTCGCCTAGGGTGCAAAAAAACCTAGCACCGGCCCTGGCTCTGATAGTAACTGCTTCTGAAATAAGAGAAATCATATAACCATCCTATGAGCCACCCCGGGCCATCATGACTAGGAGCCAGAAGGGATGTAAAGCTTCTCTTTCACTATCCTCCATGTGAGAATGATTCACCACATTTTCTCCTTTTCATCTCTATAGAGAGTGGGATATCTTTGAATAGTTGTGAGAACAGAACAAGACTGTGTGTATATATATCTTCATGTAAATAAAGCAAATATGTGTAGAAGAGGAGTTGTCTATATCTTTTTTAATCAGTCACCCAATTTTTGTTTGCTTTCTCTCTCTTTCTCTTTCTCTGCTGTTTTGGTTTTAAGGAGATGAACACTAATTTTGTGCAGAGATAGTTTGCAGAAATTATGTAGATCAAGTTGAGAAAAAATAGTGTCCCTTTTGTTGCTTGTACTTGGAAGTGAAAAATCTCATAGGCTTGAAAAGATATTTGTTGAGGTATCCTATAGTCACAGCCTCACCTGAGTATGAAGAACTCAGTGAGCATTCTTTCCCTAGCTAACATCTTCCAATTAGAGATGGGCACGACTTAGCGGTATTTTCGTTTTTGTTTTCGTTTTTTCGTTTTCATTATGTAACAAAACGAAAACAAAAAACGGTTCAAAAATGGACCGAAAACGGAAATGAAACGACTAATTTTGAGCCAATTTTCGTTTTTCGTTACTGAAAAAACACATAATGGAGCTAAATGAGGGAAACGAAAAAATTTTTGTTTTCGTTTTCGTTTTTTCGTTTTTGTTATGTAACGAAACGAAAATGAAAAATTTTGAAATTAGCTCACGAAAACGGAAACGAAACGAAACGGACCCTAGCCGAAAACGAAAACGAAAACGAAAATTTTTTTCTGAGTCGTGCCCATCTCTACTTCCAATAGATTTTAATTCTCTGTTTGTGTTTTGCTTTTCATTTGAGAACATCTAAACTACTGGCAGTGCATTCTACATGTTAGGTTTGTGTATATGTCCTGCATGGAGAAACAATTCTCTTTTAATTTTAGCTAGACGGGGAGTTGTCTTTTCCTTATGTCTCAGTTGTTTATGTTGTTTATCTACACTGCGGTTTGAAGTTTTACCTGCATTGCAGTAGAATCATTTTTAATATTACTTACACAATGTTTAAAAATATTACACAATAATAATAATATTAATATTAAACAATAATTAAAAATAAATCAATTCATAAATATTGTCTCTTATCATTTCCTCTCCCCATCACCTTTATTGAATTACTCTGGCTTTGAATCGTATATGTATAAAAATATATCTCTCTACACATTTTCTCCATGCCACAGACCATTTCATAACCTTTGGACTTCCCTCATATTACTTGTCTTTTTTCCTAAATTAAAAAGCTTCAAATGTTGTAACCTTTTGTCACAGGTTAGTGGAAACTGGGAGGATGGTGATGATACTATATCAACACTATATGTGGCCTTTCCCTTTTTATCAAGCAAACTGCTGTTAAAATAAACAATAGCATTGCCATTCCTCTATGCTATCTGTGTTTCAATTTATATGGCAAAGATTGTGCAGAGAAGTAGAAATGTGGGAGTTTTATGAGTAAACATGGCTTTCATTCTCCATCCGAAAGCACTTGAAACTGCAGTCTGTGGATGGAAGAAACTACACTAATATCTCTAGAGTCCTGAAAAGTGTCCTTGATGGTTCCATAGTGATTTAAAGCTATTGCCATTTGTATCTCGAAGTCTCTCCAATAATTCTCTGAAAAGCACAAGTGGGATATTTCAGCAGTACAGGTCTCAGGGAGATGTCATTATTGTTACACGAGGGTGCAGCAATGATCTTGTGTTGGCAGATCAAATCACATTCTATAAGACACTTCTAAAAGTGGGAGTAGCTCAAAGAGGGCAGGGGGAAGCTATAAATTTTAAACTGGGTTTCAGATCAGCACAAATTTTAGCACAGAGGAAGCTGGAAGCCTGCTCTTGATGTTAGCCAATGTTGGGGTCATTTGTCGAAAGGTTTTTCAAGATATGATTTTAGAAAAACTTTTTTTTTTGCTCCTCATTCAGATAAACTTTTTTTGCTCCTCATAAACATCATCAAATTTAAAATAGTTCTACCTTTAAAAGTCCTCTCTTGCTTGTCTTGGGAAAAAAAGTGGTTGGTTCCACCAGCTTTATTATTTAGAACAATTATAGGCTGGAAGGGTTGAAATATTAGTCTTCAAGGAGAACTTTCAAAAGGGAGAAACAATGATTTCTTATCACACTTAGGTTTCTAATATCCCAGAAATTTACTCCTTCCACCACCTTTCTCACACAAAGTAATTGTCAGTGCTATTTTGTTTCTTTTTTGGTTTTAACAAAAAAGTTGGTGCCTACTTCTCATCACTGGTGTAATGCACATCCTCCCCCAACTATATTGAGGAGGATAGGAACTTTTTATAGAATAGATAACCTATTTGTTAATTGGCAGTTTGACCCTCTGAATTTCACTTATTTCCAACAGCTGTGCAACTATTACTTGTATTTTGCAACTCTGTAGTTTGATGATATTTAGAAATTTAGACAGTAATAATATGTGGTGAGTTTATTAGAGGCTCTTTTGAACCTTCTGCTGCAACTTCATTTACATATTCTCTACATCTGACCTTATAAGAAACTCAGATATTTGTCTAGAGGCCTATACAATAAATGTTAAGCAGAGATTTATGCCAATACAGACATTAGATAGTAAGCTAAATGTTAAGCAATGGTTCAAAAACAAAATCAATAGTAAATATTCTGATGGGCCCGCTGAATAGATATATAGTGTGTTATACATGAGATTTCCTACATAACGGTTGCAAAGTTTGAATTTCTGGTAAAATTCATTTTGCTATGCAGTATAAATACAGCGGTCTGCAGAGGAGAATAGTTGCAAATTGTTCAGAGTCCTTCCCTGTCTAATTAACTGCCACTTAAGTCTCAGTAACTCACTTTGAGACATTTGCAGGAGAAACAATTTAAAAAAGTTCCCTTACAGTTCCTTGAAGATACTGTCTTTTGTATACGTCTTCCTTTACTGCACATATATCAACTAAACAGATCAACAGCAAACTGCCCCTAATCAGGAACACTCTGTAAAAAAGGTGGGACTATCTTCAATTTCAAAGACTGGAAGGAAAAATTGGTTAGCTCTGTAGAGATGAACAACCACTCCAGCCCAGAAAAGTACCTACAAGTCACAAAAATCACAGACAGATTAAATTTGCAAATAAAGCAAATAAACAATAATTAAACCAGAAAGCCATGAAAGCAGGTAGTCTGCTCTGTCTTTGAGTACACATCTAAATGTAAAAAGTCTGGCTCCTCGCTTGTGTGTGCTTCTCTATATGAGTAACGAACTTCATTCCTTCCACTTTTTAAAAATGTATTATCCTAATATTCAGACCAAATGGCAAATAAATGGTTTTCTCTCCCTCCCCACCCCGCATAAATTATTTAAGTTCTCTTTTAAAATGTAGAATGAAGTTGGAGCCTTTTATCCACAGGGAATCAGTACCAAGCCTGCCCCACAAACACCCCCACAAAAACATGGAGGTAATAAACACTATAGATAATATTATCTCCCACTCCCTCTAGTGGCGAATTCTGGCAAATACATCATAGAAATATGTATGCATATGCCTTTCTGTGTTGTTTAGTTTAATATTTTCAGGCAGCGGATAAGTAAATCTGTGATACTGAGCCAGTGGATGGGTGGTGGTGGTGCCTAATATACTGATACACTGATGTCATGAGGAATTCATAGTCACAGGCATTGACCTGAACAGTCTTCTCTTTACTGGTGGGTAATACATTTTATGGTCTTGCTTGAGCTACTTTCTAGTTTTGATTTTTTTTTGTTCTATTTGGTTTTGTAAGTTGTTTTGGTCCTTTTAAAAAGAGCAGTAAGAAATAACTAAGTCACTAAGTAAATGGCAGTGTTTACCCGAAGACATTTCTAAGACCAGAAGTTCAGTTATCCAGCAATACTTATCTTTTGGGGTCCTTCATTGCCAGTTTATTGCACTGATCAGCATGAAACAGTTGCCATACAGCATAATTTTATATTCATTCATAGCACATACATTTTTGCATGAGTAGCCTTGGTAAACAGATGCCTACTAAACACATTGGGTGTGCAAGGGTATTATGCTACTGTACATTTTCAGATATGGCTGACTTTCCACTTTCACTTATCTGGCACAAATAGTGAAGCAGACCAGCGATGAGATACTGACTTAGTGTCAAACCATAAATGTGTGCCATCAAGTGAGTTGTGACCTACATCAACTATCTCAGAGTTTCCTAGAATAAAGTACTCATAAGTTGCTTATCGGTCTTCCATCTGGTGGTGCTCTGGGAACATGCAGGTTGCCAAAAGCCCCATAACACAGCAGTTAAACCGCAGTACTGCAGAAAAGTATCTGCTCATAACTTGAGTTTGATCTCATCAGATTCAGGTAGCTGGCTCAAGGCTAACATGGCCTTCCATCTTTCCAAATTTACTAAAATTATACCCAGCTTGCTGAGGACTGTCAATTTGTTGTTTGGCTAATTATGTTGCAAACCACACAGAAAATGCTCCAGGCACTATGAAGTGGTATATAAGCAAGAACAACATCAGCAGTGAGGAGGTGGAGGAGGGAGTGGCTCCTTGGATGCTCCCTTGTAGGTTGCCCAAGGGGTCAGCGATCTCCCCCATGCTGTTCAATATCTACATGAGGCAACTGGCTGAGTTCATTAGGGGATTTAGAGTCTGCTGTCATCAGTATGCAGATAACACACAGCTGTATCTCTCCTTTTCCACCTCTGTAGTGGAGGCAGTCCAGACCCTTGACTTGTGCCTGGATGTGATCATGGAATGGACAGGAGCTAACAGGCTTATACTCAACCCAGAGAAGAATGAGGTTCTGCTCTTTGGGGCATCCTCTGTTGGTAACAGTGGCCATCTCCCCAGTCTGGTGGGCACTACCCTCCAGCTGGCAGGTAGAGTCGGGAATCTAAATAAATAAAAGAACAGCCACCCATGCTCTGGGTGATTTTAGCTACCCCCTCATCCAGGAACCATACTAGTCCCTAGGTGTAGATCTGGGCTCTAGCTTTTTAGCCACATATTCTAGTCCACTGAGCCATGAGAGCACTTTATGTTTCATGTACGCTGGCTATTAATTATGAGTTTTCAGATGTCATTATTTGTGTGTCTCTGTGTGTGCTGACACTTATCCTCGAGCATATTTTTACCTCCTCTTCACATTTGATTAGCTACATTATAGATATTTCAAAATAAAATATAATAAACCTCTACCAGATCAGTCTGAAATGCAGGGATATTATGTTTAATAGCTACATTATAAAGTCTATTATGCAGAGAAGCATTAATAAGCAAAATAGCTGAGATGGTTTTGTTTGTTTGTTTGTTTGTTTGTTTGTTTGTTTGTTTGTTTGTTTGTTTGTTTGTTTGTTTGTTTGTTTGTTTGTTTGTTTGTTTTTGCTTTTAGGCTATCTTACTGTTTCTAAAATGCATTCTCTCTCTCTCTTTGATGATTGAAGATGGCTGTATGAAACCCAACTGTGCATGCAGAGAGTTGAATAATGGAAAACAATTAGAGTTGACCAGAGTAGTAGGGGAAGTTCACTCATGACTGTCCACTTCTAATAATACAGGATATGTTTTTGGATGATGGGTGAAAGGCACATGTTCACAAAATATACTATATTCCTTTGTGGCCACAACTATCACATCATTTAGAATCTTCTAGTTGAGAAGTCATTAATGATATTAAGTTATGGCTATTGTCTCTATGTAAAAATCTGCAAATGAAGGAAAAGCAACGGTTTTATTGCCTATCTTTCCTTTTGTATGAGGTTTTTTTTTTTTGAAAAAAGCTCCAGATATAAAAAGCAGAATTTGTTCTAAATGAAGCATGATAATATTCCCCATGTGATCTATGAACATATGTGAAATGTGTTGCTTTGTTTCCATAGTTTTTGTGCTTCATTTGGATCATGACACTTTAAAGTACCGATTGCTAGCCTGTGTATTCAAAATTATTGAGCAGAGTCCAAAGGTAATCACTTCTGCTATTGAACAGCTCTTATCCTCAGAGAATTCAATCTCATGTTTTAAATACAATCTCTTTTCTCATCCTTTTACTCTATGTTCAACAACATTTGTTACCCATGGTCAAGTAGCAAAATATTCTACCCTCATAAGTCAACACTAGCAATTATGAAAATCCATCTCTCTGCTTTGTTAGTTCTTCAAAGGTATGGCATATGTGTGACACTAGGGAGAGATCATTCCTCCTCCTCTCTCCTGCCTTCTTCCTAGGTTGAGATTTTCAGGTGCTACCTTGTCAACATCTTACACCATTGTATCATTGATACAGAAGAGATATACTTTGGTAATTCCTTAAATATAAATAAGCAAAATATATTGATGCTGTGTTGGGCAACCAGGTGGGGCTGTTTTCTTCATATTTGGCTGCTTTCATGTCAGAATCTGACCTTTCAAGTAAAATGAAATCTGTGTTGTAGATTTTAAGGCCATACACAATTAAAGCTTTTAAGCCGTTCATAACTTTCTCCCGCCTTTCTCTTCAAAACAGCATTAGAAGACATTTTTGCTCATTTTTATGAAATCTCTATTTTATCTTGCAGGCACACCCTAACTGTCTTCTGCTATGTACCTCACCTCATTATATTCACATTCCAAGCATTTTCTTATCAACTGATCTTAGAGAATAATTGTATGAAAGCAACATGTGCTTCTTATACACCACCCCACAGTGCTCAAAGCATTCTCTGGACAGTTTGCAAGTTATTTATGTAGATTAGACATTCAACCCCATGATCTGGGTTCTCATTTAATGAAGTTTAGAAAGATAGAAAGCTGAGTGGATCTTGAGCTGGCTACCTGGGATTGAACTCTCAGTTGCGAGCACAATTTTGACTGTAGTACAGTGGTTTAACCACTGTGCCACAGTAGAGGGGAGTCATGGGATGCTTTATTCCAACTTTAGTGTATTTTGGTAGATTGGGGAACATTTTATAGCCCAAAGAATTAACAAATCAAAAATCACTTAAATTTCAATTTATATTCATTGGGGGACTTCATTTATGATTAGAGTAGTCCTCTGCCACATTGTGGTTAATATATTGCAATCCCAGTATATCATGAATTTTTATTAAAGAAGAGACCCAGCAGGAGTAGGTAGGGTGATGGGGTGATATTCACACCACATAGCTTTCACCCCCTTTGCACCTTGGAGACCCGCCCTGTGGGAATGGATAAGTCGCCAAGGTGCCCAGCAGGAGTAGGTAACATTTGCACTTACCCGCTCCTGCTGGGCAGGTATGGTATGGCTTTCACCCCCTTGGCATTTGCACTTACTAATTCTCACTGGGCAGGTCACCGAGGTTCTGGGAGTGTGAAAGCTGAACTGCACAGCTTTGACCCCCATGGCACTTGCACGTACTGACTCCTGTAGGACAGGTTCAAAATGTAATACAACATTGGCCATGAAGTCATTATAATAACTGTAGCCTTGAAACATGGTTTATTACATTTCAACATAAAGGAGATTAGAGCCTAACCATAACACACACATGGAACAGATATTTTATGTCTCAAAGTAACTTGAACTGATGTTTAGTCATCCTAAAAGTCTAATAAGTGGTTTTATTTCTTGTTACATTTTAATTCAATACGGATTTAGGCCAGAAATGATGTTAGAACTAGTCTGTATTTCAGCTGAAAAGCATATTGTATTGATATTGGAGAAAGCTGATGGAGGCAGTCCTTTCATGTTTGTGAAATCAGACTTCAAAGGAATCCAATGCTTCACTCCTGACAACAATCACCAAGCAGCACAAGCTGATTTTCACAGTCCTGGGGGTAACAGAAGTTCCTACTGTGGCAGTCAAATGCTCATAGTAGTTAAGAATTTCTGTCTTCTAGTCATGGACCATCTCTAATGTCTGTTCCTGGCTCAAGATGAAGAGATTGCGGTAAGGGGGACTGCCCAAAGAATAAGACACACTTTGAAGTCATCTTTTTGCTACTTATGGTAGAAGGCTACATTTCATGGACACAGCAGTAGCCTTTATTTATGTTATGTGGGAAATATCAAGATTGCTGGCCAAGGAAGAAAGATCTGAGCAACTTGTACTCTTTGCAGCTGTACCTTTTGCATTCCTTGCTGACAAAAAAAGGGGGGGGGGAATCACCAAACAGTCCACAAAAGAGTAGAATTCTCATTGGTCCTAAATGTTATGTATATGACTATTCATCTGCAAAGCTACTTATATCCGATGTCTCTCCAGGGATATTTTTTTAATTGCAGTGGAATTCTTTCATACTAATTATAAAACATAACTAAATGTATTGTTCAAAGTATATTTGCATTGATTTTACTTGCCTAATCAGCTCAATATATTTCATTTTAATAGCTTACTTACCCCTATATTAGCAGTGCTAGCAATGCTTCTGTGGCTTTCTGTCCCTTTAGTTCAGCATTACTTGATGGACATTTTGCTTGAAATCATTTAGAGTGGATCACTTTTGCAACTTCTGCCATTATGAATTCATTTTTACTGATTTGCATGAGTTTGTTCTAATCTAATGCATTAGCCATCTGTGAATATTTTACAATCAAAAGGTCATTGATTCTTATTTTAAATGGTTACAAAGAAAACAATTTCTCTCTATCCGGTTGGAATGATCATAGGATTATTAATCATGTTGCTTAATTTAAACTGTTACTGAGAACCTAACTCAATAAACAAAATCTGCACAAAGTTACATGTGTATTTTAAGAAGGGAAAATGTTCTCTAATAAGCCACTAATAGTTTGAACAGAAAGTCAAACTTAGGCTTTATCCTATTTTTGTATCTTTTTAAATATGTATCCTTTTCTAAATTGTAATGCATGTAGCTAATACCTATGTATTCATTTTGCTGTTTTTATCTTATTTCCCTTTAATTATTATACTGTGACCCTCCACCTATTGTGGGGGTTAGGGACCCAACCCGACCCATGATAATTGAAATTCCGCAATATGCGGATGCAGGATGGGTCGACCTGGGTGGGCATAGCTGGGGGCTCTTGTATTTACCGACAGCCTGGCGCTGCCCCGGGCAGGCCTTTGAGGGACTTCCCAGGCCTTCTGGAGACCCCAAAAAGTTTACCAGAAGTCACTTCCCATTCACAGGGAGGCCCTTTTGGGGCCTCCAGAAGGCCCAGGAAGGCCCTCGCAGACCCATTTGGGATAGCGCCAATCCTGGGGTAAGTACAGGAGGCCTGAAACAGGCCTTTTCCCCCTTACCCCAAGGAGGCTTTTTTCATAAACAGCGGTCCCGCGATATAGCGGGACCGCAGTATATGAACCACAAAAGGGCAGGGGACCACTCTATTGTTTGATTTATTGTGAGGTTTTGTGTTTGTTTTGGACAAATTGTTTATGGGATAATTTGCTGTACACTGCCCAGAGTTCCCAAGGAAAATTTGGGGGGTTAATAACTAACTAACTAAGAAAATAAATGCACAGTAAAAAATATTCAGAGTAGTTGTATCATAGCATGTAATTATATACAGGTATTTCCAAAGAAGTAGCCATGTTCATTTGTCTCAGCATGTTGCCAAAAATAAACACAAGTCAAATACATGTCACCTACACAGTATTTATCCCTATGCTGTTGAGAACCATGCCGGTGAGAGTACAGACAATGGGCAAAGGCTGTTGTTTAGCCTAGAAAATATCACCAGGGTAGGGTTTTTGAATCAGTGGGGATTTGGAACCATATTCTATTGATTCAAATGGACTGATTCTGGTTGTGGCTTAATCTAGCACAATAAAACATGGCTAAGAGCAAGACCATTGAATCAATGGAACTTTTGGAGGAACTGACTCACTAAATCCCTGTTGATCCAATGGGACTACACTACCACAATTTGCTACATTAAGCAATAGGATTTGGCCAAAGTGGCAATGTTTCCTTCACACAGAGATCAACCTATGAAGCTGTTTATTGGCAAATCCTAGCCAGGCTGTTTGTCATGAAGACTTGGGTCTGATTTACACATTCCTTTTACTTTTCCTTCCTTTAAAAATACCTTCTTTCAAATGACAGAGGTACAAGAAAGCATTTCAGAGAAAGCATTCATCTTTCTATCATACATACAATGTTTATGTTTCACTTAAGAAATCCATCTGTCAAAAAAGGGAAAGGTTTATCAAAATACAGAATAATTGGGCACCAATTTAGCATGCAAAGTTTAAAATATGCATTCAACAAATACTGCTGTCTCATAATCAAATTGAGAAATGTGCAGTGAATATATTTTGACTAAAAGTATATATATACATAATGACATATACTTCAAGTTGGTGGTGTACAATCTAAAAACCAAAATTAAATCAGAATTTCTACTTGTAGCTTAATTCAGAGAAAGGAAGAAATGATACCAAAATCTAAGCCACCAGGTGCCTTGAGCTTGTATTGCACTTTCTGTGTCATAAGAGAGGAGAGTATGAGGTAAGCTCATGGGTCTGACGGTCTGGTTATTCTCTAACAGACACAAACAAAAAATGAACAGTTTTAGAGGGATACTGTTAAGGCCCAAAACAACACACTATAAGTGGGCAATCAAACAAGCAACTTGCCTGCTCTTCCAGCTAGTTAGAGCATTTCTCAGCTTCCTTAGGTAATCAAAGAATTGTGTACCTACATGCTGCTCTTGTTTCTGTAAAGGGCTGGCAATACGAGAAGGAAACAACTGCAATTGTCCTTTCACAAATGATTTTTTCCCCATAAGGATTTTGGCTATATTGGATAATATATGTCTCAAATATTCTGGGCTGTATATTGTCCCTCATTCTTGTAAGTCACCTTGAGTCCTTTTCCAAGGAGAATTGGTGGGGTAAAAATATTCAAAATAAATAAAATAAACAAATAAAACAGTGATGACTCCAAAGCTCTTAAATCTAGGCTCCTACTAATCACATGACATTGCTTTGTATGGAGGCAGACTTTGGTTTACTTAGCTTACTGACAAAGATGAATTATTGAGAGTGTCAAGTATATTTCCTGTCTTTTACCTGAGGTGGAATCAGAAATTGATTTCTTGTTTTGAAACACAGCCCTAACTTTTTGTCCTTTATAATATGACCACTAAGTATTTAAGAAACAAGGAAAAATTCTGAATTCTTCAGACTTTTAGCCATTGCTCATGTATTACCTGTAAAATAGTCTGTCTAGGAACTAACTATCTAAGTCATTTTCACTCTTAGAAATTCATTTCAGTTTTATTTCTGCTTTCTTCTCATGTGATAGTCCTCACAATAAGAGATATTTTAAAGAAATGGCAGAGTATATTTTTTGCATATATTTTTTTCACCTCACAAAGACATCAGTTACATACAGATGATGAAGAGGATAAATCAGACTTAAGAAATTTATGAATTTTGCAGCTTTGAATTAAGTTTGATTCAACTTGCTTTTTTAAAAATGGCAAAAAGTTGCACTGAAATAACTGGATTAGAATGCAGTGTCAATGTTTGCAACAACAGAAAGTCATAATAATAATAAAGTGCTGGGCAGTGCAATAAAAACAAATGAAGTGGAAAATAAAATAATAGAAGTACATGACAAGCTAAATGCTTTCTGCAATGCAGTGTTCTTGGAACTGAGCACATCATAAACAAAGAGTCCCTTTCGTGTTTTCTAATTTCACACTGGAAATAGATCTAGTCTGTCAGTTACCTGTTTAATAATATTTTTCTGGTTTAATGCATATTCCTTCTATGCTTAAGCTTCAGGTTTCTTAACCAAGTAGTCTGCACTGATGTGTAACAATCCAGAAGAAAGCAATCCAGAGAAACATGTGCAAATAGAAACATGTTTTGAATGTCTCTTTTTGCAGTACAGAATAAGGCTGAATGGTTTTCCCTCTACAGGTAGTCCTATTCTTCTAAGGTTGTAATTAGAGATGGGCACGACTCAAAAAAATTGTGTTTCGTTTGTCGTTTGGTCGTTTAGGGGTCCGTTTCAGTTCGTTTCCGTTTTTGTGAGGTTTTTTGCAAAAAAAATGTTTTCATTTCGTTACATAACGAAACAAAAAATGAAAACAAAAACGAAAAATTGCTGTTTCGTTACCATTTAGCACAATTCAATGCATTTGCCGTAACAAAAACGAAGCGGTCGACAAAATTTTTCATGTTTCAGGTCGTTTCGTTTCATTTTGGAGTCAAAATTCGTTTTTCATTTCGTTACATAATGAAACAAAAAAAACAAAAACAAAAATGAAAATTTCGCTGAGTCGTGGCCATCTCTAGTTGTAATCCTCAACAGGATTGATGGGGGGGTGTCTGAAAATTTGCAGGTAATTAAGAAGTCGGTCAAGACTGTAATGACACAACACACGCACAACACAAGAAGCAGAATAAAGTTACCAGCTAAAGAAAGGACTGTGTTAAGGATGAAAGCAGAATGCACTTCTCTGATTTATATCAAACTGGGATTCAAGCTTAAGGCTGCTGCCTTCTACCCACTATGTATATGAATGCACCAGCCCTTCTGGTGCAGGCTGGTATGGTCAAAATAGGATTGCTTGAGGTCATGAAGAGGACTGATACACCATTTGCCACAATCCTTGAATCCAAATTTCATATTGACCTCAAGTGACTATTTATTTATTTATTTATTTATTTATTTATTTATTTATTTATTTATTTATTGAATTTATTGAATTTATATCCCACCCATCTTCCCACAGGAAACTCTGGGTGGCTTACAAGGCTGAACACGTCAGCAAACCATACAAACTGAGACAATTTAAAACAGTTTAAAAACAGCATAATAGACAACTTGGGCATCATAAAACAAACGAAAGCTCTGCGACAATGCATAGTCAGTTGAGCAGTACAGACGGCGAGGGAAAAAAAATTAAGCTAAATCGCCAAAAGCCTCGCTAAAGAGCAGGGTTTTTAGTGCTCGGCGAAAAGCTAGCAGAGACTCTGCAGCGCGCCCTTCGCTCGGTAAGCTGTTCCATAAGGAAGGGCCAGCCACCGAGAAGGCCCGATTATGGGTAGATGTTTTCCTGGCTTCTGTAGAGGTGGCAACCCTGACTGAGTGTGCTCACGACTGCCGAACTGGACGGGCCGAAGTTGATCGCTGGACGATTTGCTCTGACAGGTAGTCCGGGCCCAAGCCATGGAGGGTTTTATAAACTAAAAACAAGACCTTGAATCTGATCCGGGATGCAACGGGCAGCCAATGCTGGCGAGCCAGGACTGGGGTGATGTGGTCATAACGACGCACACCCACCACCAGCCTGGCTGCCGCATTTTGTACCCGCTGCAAACACCGGAGGAGAGTCAAGGGCAACCCCATGTAAAGAGCGTTGCAGTAGTCCAGCCTCGAGATCACCAGCGCTTGCACCACTGTTCTCAGAGAGTCCCCATCTAGATACGGACAGATCTGGCCAATTTGGCGAAGGTGGTAGAAAGCAGATCTGGGCACGGCAGCCACCTGGGCTTCCAAGGTGAGTGCTGGGTCCACAACCACACCCAGATTCTGGACCGTGGTCACCAGTTGGAGGGAAACCCCATTCAAACTGGGAAGAGGGCCTCCGTACCCAGATGGGGACGGTATGAAGAACATCACCTCTGTCTTCTTGGGGTTGAGCCTGAGCCTGTTGGCCCTGGTCCATGTCAAAACCGCATCCAGGCACTGGTCGAGGGTCCAGACAGCTTCCACTGCAGAGGTGGAAAAGGAGAGATAGAGCTGTGTGTCATCAGCGTACTGATGACAGCAGACTCCAAATCTCCTTATGACCCCAGCCAGCAGCCTCACATAGATGTTGAACAGCATGGGGGAGAGAGATGACCCCTGTGGAACCCGACAACTCTCCATCATGCTGAACCTGCTGTGTATTCTGCATTTGTACCAGTGACTAAAAATGTATCACCAAGACCTTACTCCCTTCATATTGTTTACATTTACATACACCCTTTATTCTTCTTCTTCTTCTTCTTCTTCTTCTTCTTCTTCTTCT
>JAHTLZ010000330.1:30669419-30710121 GCA_023846285.1 Phrynocephalus versicolor
AAAAAAACACACCACATATTTCTGGGCAGTTTAACAAGTATATAATGGTATCTAAATGGTAGGATTTCTGAGGAGAAAGCAGTTTTCCTGAACAGCTTCCCTATCTATAGTTGTAAATGTAGAGGACTATGGAATAAATACAGTATATGTATCATGAAGAAGCCCTACAGGATGCTTTTAAATCTCCCCTTCCAAGCTACCTCAAAATTATAATGGTGTTGCTGGAACTGCTTGCTGAGAGTCTAACCCCCCACCCCTTCAGAGCTGGAGTTGGCATGCTGAACTATTTGCTCTTTTCCCTCATGACACACATCATCAGAGACTGACGGAATTAAGACAAGTTGCAATCACACCAAAAAGGGGATTGACATAAACCCCCATTACCCTTCAATTAAGATGTAAAGCAGTTGTATCATTGTCACTGGGGAAAATGTATGACATGTACCTGTTTACAGTAGCCCTGAGCAAGACATGATTTATTATACAGTATATTTATCAAAACATTGACAGATGGATTGGAGGGAGGAGAGGTTAAGATCTAGGAAAAAGGAAATAAAATGTGTCTGTCAATAGAGGGTGTGGCATTTTCCCTTTTCATGGCTAATGCGGCTATACAGGAGGGTGTAAAGCAGTGGTTCCCAAAGTGGTCTATACAGACCCCCCAGGGGTCTATTTCGACTTGCAGGGAGTCTATGACAGTGATAAAAAGTGGGGCCACAAAATGTAAATGGGGGCCCATGTGAGCAGACCCCATTTTGGCAGATCATCATCAACATTTAGGCATTCTGTCAATGTCTTACACCTAACACAAATTGTTTTGCAAACATTTTTGAAAGTTTTTGCAGCAATTTTCAAACTTTAAACTTTTTGGTGCATTTCTCAAGTGGTGCAAAGGTAGGGACCTGATCCTTGTGGTATACATACCTTTAACGTCAATTTTGCGTTGTGTGTGCAGGCTGGGGGTATTGCATCATTTTTGGAACTTGATCCTCTCCATGTGCATGTTTTTGAAGTGAGTTTTGCAAAGGTTGGGGACTTGTATTTTGCAGGCACATGACAGATATTTGTACCCGAATCATGGCCGTTTGAAATTTAAAATATTTGTATGCTGTCTGGGCAGGAATCAAGTTTGAATTTCTGTGTCTTATCATATTTAAATAGCTTTATTTTGTCAACAGATAACTACTCAACGTGGCTGAGGCTAAAAAGAAATGTTGGCAGTATAGCATTGCTTATATGAAGTTTGGCTTCATTACATCCCTGTCGGACAAATGTCTGCCCATGTGCCTTTTGTGCAACAGAGTTTTACACAATGATGCTATGAAAACATGCAAGCTGGAGGATCATCTGAGGTGTACACCTGTTAAAACAGATAAAGATTTGACATACTTTGAGACACTGAAAGAAAAACTTCAGAAGAGAAACATGGTGGACAGTATGTTTGCTTCAACATCAAAAAGAGACTATATTGGTTTGTGGGTGTCTTACAATATCTCACGACTCATAGCAAAATTACAAATACATCATACTATTGGGTAAGAGCTTATTTTACCAGCCATTGAAGAGGTTTAAAAAAACTGTTCTACACAAGACTGCATATGGTATACTGAAAAGTATTCCTTTGAGCAACAACACTGTCAGATATTAGCATAATGAAGTTTGGCTGATGCAAGGGGCTGCAATAGCTATGAGGTAATGTCATTCATGATTGGACAGAGACCTGTATAAAAATGTTCTGTAAATCATAGTTCATTGGGCCTTCTGTGAGTAAGGCACCCACTTTGTCTCTCTGCCATATATTCTGTTATATGTACTGAATACTGTTATGCTGTTATGCTGTTGAACTTTGTATAAGTTCTGTGATGCTGTGATATATTTTTGTTCATATGTAACATAGATGTTTTGGTTTTAAGAAAACTCTGTCTCTGGCTCACTGTTTACTCTATAAGTATTGCTTCCGCTGGCTGATTAAATAGCACAAAACTCTGACAAACACAGTTCAAAGACATATTGATGAAATGAGTCATGATGTTGAAAGCTTCTTTAGTAATTATCTGAAAATGAACCACTTCTTTATTCAACTGGCTGAGTCAACTATACCTGGTAATGAAGCACTATTATTGGCATATATTCATTTTTATGGACCAAGAAATTCCTGAAGAACTTGTCTTTGTGAGAACTTTGACAACAGACACTAAAGGTGAAACAATATTCAGTGTTTTGAAAGATTACTTTATGTAAAAAGTAATCCCTTTATCAAATATAATATCATCAGCAGCAGATGGAGCAATAGCCATGTTTGGATGCTCTCGTGGTTTTATAAGCCGGTGTGTCTGCAATTCACTTTGTCATTCATTGACATTTAGTAGCTAAAAATCTGAGTGCCAGATTGCATCAATCTCTTCAATTTGTCATAATGGCAGTAAACAAGATCCATATCAATGTGTTAAATTATAGGTTATTTACACAGTTGTGTGAAGAAAATGATGAGGACTTTCATTCATTACTCCTTCACACTGAAGTATGCTGGTTCTTGAAAGGCTTATGTTTGGCAAGATTTTTTTTAACTTTTTGAGATAGTTTTAGAGTTTTTGGATGCCAAAGAAAGAAAATTTAATCAAATGGAAACCAGACATTGTTATAAAATATTTGTTTACTAAATTTAATGAGATTAACTTTCAGTTACAAGGTAACAGTCTGAATTAAAAAAAAAAACAAAGTCCATCATTGCAGCTTTTCTTGCCAGAATTAATCTAATGAAGCAACACATTGGATGGTGTGCATTTTCCCAGTCCCCCAACTTGTCATTGACAAATGTTCAGGATGATGATGTTTTGGTCCACATTCAACATTTAAGTGTCCTTCACACAGACCTTAAAAGCAGATTTGAGGATGTTTTGACTATGGAAAATTCCACAGTGGATTATCAATCCATATGGTGACATTGAAGAATTGGATGTCACATTATAAGAAGAACTGATTAGAATAAGCACTAACAAAGAACTTAAAGTGTAGTTCAGAATGGGGTATCAGCAGTTCTGGCTTCAGAAAGATATACCTGTTGCTTATCCTACATTATGGACCATCACAAGAAAGTTTTTGATAGTTTTTCCATCTTCATACCTTGTGGAGAGGGAGTTTAATGTGGTTACTAATCTTCTTATGAAAAAGAAAAGAAAATTGATTGCAAATCACTGAACGTGGAGATTTAAGATTATACCTCACTAATTTGAATCCAAATATTGAACATCAGGCTCATCCCTCCCATTAGCAGCATTATTTGTGTATTAATTTTATGTAGGAATTTTACTAAGTTCTTATTTGTTTCATTCAAAGTCCAAATATTGACTTGTATTTTGTGTATTTTCAATAAATGTATGAATAGGAAATGTATATGTTTTTCTTTTTTTTACAATTGTCCATGCTGCAAAAGCCCCTATCAAAGTGAGCAGCATTGTATCAGCTGTCAAAAACACATTTGACGTTAATAAATTTAGGAAAATTCAATATTAGTCAGGCAGGGGTCTACAGAAAACAAAAAAAAAAGGCAAATGATCTACAGGGCAACTTTTTTGGGGGAATCTCTAGTGTAAAGGTTTAACACTTGTGATCAAATAAGGAGTGTGGAGGTGGAGCCCAAGTGCTTAAAAGGCTCAGCCTGAGGTTTGTGAAATGAGAGAGGGAAACGTTATGAGACAAAGAGTTAAGAGATAGTGAACGTTAAGATATGAGACAGATGAGAGAGGTTTGAGGAAAGCAACGGACAGAACTTGAGTGTAACCATTTAGACTAACTTTTAATTAAGTGTGCACATGGAAATCTTGTAATTGAAACAACTTACTGTATTCAATAAACATTATTTTTATTTTATTCATGCTAAAACTCAACTGGGTCTCATTTATTTAAACTGGGTTACCCCGAATGGTGGCAGTGATAATAAAAGAAGGTGTGTACAGGCCAATGATTTGTGAAACAACTGTGGGCTCTGTATGGTAAAAAAACCCAAAAAACAACTTGTGTGTGTGTGTGTGTTGCATCGTTACAGTCGTGACTGACTCTTCGTGACACCATGTCCATGGAGTTTTCTTGGCAGGCATACTGGAGTGGCTTGCCAGTTCCTACTCCACATGGGGGTATAAGATATCTACAAATTCAGATCAAACACCAGGAAAGGGAACCGCTCTATTGCCAAACTGAGGATCAATATCGAACCTTGTAAGAGCAGGAGCAAGATAGAACTTATGTTCCAACAGTGGTGAACCACCTTCTTCTTGCCCACACAATCATGTTTGAGTTGAGTAACATGTTTCATCTTGTTGAAGCAACACCAAGAACGTTGTACCTGTAAACCTGATCTTTTTGTTGGCAGAACAACTGATAGGATTGGGCTGTAACTGAATTTCTTGAAAGATGAAAGCTTGTAGAGAGCCTTTGTGTATGAAAAACAGAACAATTACATATCAGATTATTTAGTAAAGATTAGCTTTCTTTTTTCAAAGCTATAGTTTTCTGATTAGTCAAAGTAACTGTAAGATGAAATATGATCAAGGGTGTTTATATCAGAAAACCTACTGAATACACATGGCTTTGATTTATAATGGATGCTCTACGTGCATTTCTTTTCTGCTGCTAAATATCAAGTTGTTGGAGAAATGTGTTAGTTTATGCACGAGCAGGCAGAAATAAGTAATGAAAAAAAACCTATAGTTTTAGTTTTTTATTCTGCCAAGTGATCCATATGGTGAACTTCTATGCAGCGTTTTTAGGTTCACTTCAGCCTTAAACATGAAAGTTTGAAAAAATTGATTGAAAAAGTTACAGTTTGGTTTTGTGCTTCTTATTCTTATTCAGTGGACAAAAGGCCACACAAGGAACAATCAAGTAACATGAAATTGAATTTCGGCTCCTCTCCCTTCTCCTTGCTGTTAACAGGCAAATGCACTCCAACAGAGTAGTTCATGAGCCGAAAGCCATGGATGTGCTGCTGGTACAGTGTTTGTGAGGGGATTATGTATTTGAAATTATTATGTCTGATTTGCATCTCACCTATAGTAAATAGCTTAACAGCAGATGGCACTCAATAATATGTTTGCAAATCCCAATTTTTGACAATCCAAGAGGTTATTTTGTATAATAGGTACTAGTATCAAAATGATGGTGGAACATGAAGTTTGCATTATGTACATACAAATATTTTTGCCTTTTTATTCTGACACTTCAAAGTCAGAATGTGGCTTAAACCTAAGCTCATTATAGAAGGTTCATAAAAGAAACAGGCAGGAATTCCTGGCATTTTATGGATGTTAAGAATAGAGGAAGAGAAAACAGAATGGCCAAGATGCAAATTTTAGGAGAGATCTGGGAGAATAATCATCACACAAGGAAGGAATAGGCCATGTCTGCAGAAAGAGTGATATTAAAATACAAAGAACATGCCAAATATAGGTGGCTTTTGGTCTAAGAAATGTTGGCTTACCAAAATGGGGATTCATTAGTAGTAGACAGTTGGACTAGAAGCGAAGGAAGGAACATTCATAAATGACCTGGAGACAGGGATAAGCAGTGAGGTGGCCAAGTTTGCGGATGGCACAAAACTTTTCCATGTGGTAAAAACCAGAGAAGATTGTGAAGAGCTCCAGAAGGATCTCTCCAAACTGGGGGAATGGGCTGCGAAATGGCAAATGTGTTTCAGTGTAGCAAAATGTAAAGTAATGCATATTGGGGCAAAAAAATCTAAACTTTATCTATCAACTCATGGGATCTAAGCTATTCGTGATGGATCAGGAAACAGATCTTGGTGTGTTGGTTGATAGCTCCATGAAGGTATGGGTAGAAGCGAAGAAGGCCAATTCCATGCTAGGGATTATCAAAAAGGTGATTGAAAATAAAACAGCCAACATTAGAATGCCATTGTACAAAATGATAGTAAGGCCACACCTGGAGTATTGTGTACAATTCTGGTCACCGCATCTCAAAAACGGCATAGTGGAACTGTAAAAGGTGCAGAAGAGAGCGACTAAAATGATTACTGGCCACCTCCCTTATGATGAAAGGCTAAAACATTTGGGGCTCTTTAGTCTGGATAAAAGGTACCTGAGGGGGGATATGATTGAGACATGCAAAATAATGCAGGGCATGAATAAAGTGGATAGAGGGACACACTTCTCCCTCTCACAAAATACCAAAACTAGGGGACATCCACTCAAACTGTGGGTTGGATGACTGAGAACAGACAAAAGAAAATATTTTTTACCCAATGTGTTGTTAGTCTGTGGAACTCCCTGCCACAAGATGTGGTGATGGCATCTGGCCTGGATGCCTTCAAAAGAGCATTGGACAGATTCCTGGAGGAGAAGTCCATCACATGTTACAAACCATGATGGAAATGTGTAATCTCCAGGCTTAAAACCAGGGTACTTCAAGGGCCAGATGCAGGGGAGTGGTATCAGGAGACAGATATCTAGTCTCATGCACTCCCAGAGGCATTTGGTGGGGCCACTGTGAGATACAGGAAGCTGGACTAGATGGGCCTTTGGCCTGATCCAGCATGGCTCTTCTTATGTTCTTATTAGACATGGGCACGACTCAGCGAAATTTTCATTTTTGTTTTCATTTTTCGTTTCGTTACGCAACGAAAATGAAAAAAAAAAATTTTCAAAACAAAACGGAAACGGAAACGGAAACGAAAAAATTTGCTGTGTTTTTCATTTTCGTTGCGGCAAATACATTGAACTGAAAAGAATGCTAATGAAACATAAATTTTTCATTTTCGTTTTCGTGTTTTCATTTTGTTACACAACGAAAATGAAAATGAAAAATTTGCAAAAAAAACAACGAACACAAAAACGAACCAAAACGGACCCCTCAACGACCAAACGACAAACGAAACACCATTTTTTTGAGTCGTGCCCATCTCTAGATGTTATGTAAGGAAAGAAGGAAGGAAGCAAGGCATATTTCATTTCAGAACATTATGTGAGGAAAAAACAAGGAACTAGGCTGGTCCACTTTTTTTCTGTCCCAATTAATTTCTCAAATGCTGCCTAACACATAAGGTCTTTAATTATAGCAACCTGATCTTCTGAAGGAAGGCTTTCAACAACCTGTGAATATCTACTGAAAATGAATATCTTCTCTTGCCTCCTCACCAACTGTGCCTGTGAAGGTGGTGGAATCAAGAAAAAGGCCTGCTGGAAGATCTTAAAACCCAGGCTGGCTCATATCCCTAAAATGGGAAACCGTTCTTCAGATTCCATAGATCCAAGCTTACAGGTCTTCACCAAGACTTTGAATGGGCCTGGAAATGAACCTTCAGCCATTACATTTGTGTGTGTGTGACCTGAGCTGACTAGCAGTCTCATTGCTGCATTTTGAGTGCCAAGTGTCTTCTATGGCAGAAGCCCAGTGATCTAGAATCACATTTAGGGAGGGGAAGAACACTTCTGATCTTCTCCACTACTATGATCAATAAAGAGATGGACAAAGAATATGTTTATTTTCAGTACCTTGGTGAGGTTCAGAAGCTGATATTTTATATATGCAACATTAGGCAAGCCTACACCCCATTTGGTGGCTTCCTATGGATACAGGATATGAATGGGGATACTAAGCAGACAGCACCAGTATAAAGTTTAGTGTTCCTTCCATCCAGTTGATACCTTGTAGAGATGGGCACAAAATGAAAAACAACACACTGTTTTGTTGTGTCATGTCATAAGCTTAGAAACCATTTTGTAACATAACGAAAGAGCAGGTAGTGTTTCATTATGAAATGAAATGAAAAACTGTTTTTTACTATTGAAACGAAACAATTTATGAATTTCCCTCCTCTGCATTCTTGTTCTGGCCACTGCCACCCAGCTGGTTTTGACAGCTTGAGCTGTGCCCTTCTCAGTCAGTCAAGGGTTGAATGGGTGCACTAATCACCCGCCCCTCGCCTGGCTGAGAAGTGCACAGCAGAGCACAGTTTTGACTTCCATGCCGCAGCAGTGAATTATATATAATGAATTCTTATTCAGGAGGCATAGTTATGAAATATTAAAGAATTTTATTAAAAATAAGAATTTCAATTTCTCCACTCAGAAACCTGCTGATTAGAGATAGACACGAAACGATTCTTTTCGTTTTGTTTTTCATTTTTCATTTCATTTCAGAATGAAACGAAAAATGAACTGATTTTTAAAGGAAAAGGAAATGAAACAAACTGGAAATTTTTGTTTTGTTTTGTTTTTCTCTCCCCACCCCCCCCAAAAATAGTGCCTGATTGCATTTTGGGGGAAAGCGTGGGTTTTTAAAACTGTATTTGTGCTACTGAAAGCAAGTGGCAGCTGTGGCCATTGTTGCATGCTTGCTTCAGCGGCTCAAAGACAGTTTGAAAATCCTATGCCTTTCCCCCAATGTACCCAGTTAGGGTAAAAATGAATAACAAAATAATAATAATGATTTTTTTAAAAAAATGGTTATAAATAAAACAAAACAAAATGAGGACAAATGAAACAAAAAATTGAAACAAACACCATTTTAGAATTTCATGCTCATCTCTACTGCCGATTTATTATGCAGCATGCCCTCAAAGCAAAGTTGAAGCAAGACTTCATTGTTTTGTGAAAAAGGTCCTAAAATGGTATTTAGTTAAGGCAACACAAGCATAGAGCAAAAAAGGCAAAGAACAAGAGAGAGACTTTTCTGTTTAAATTTAGCAGCCACATTTCTTCTGCTTTGTTGTTAAAAGCATGAAAAGTAAAGAAAATTTCCCCTAAATTATACAAACACAACATAGGTATTGCCTTTTGGCCTCTGCAAAATGAAACTTAATATGCAGTATGCAAGAGGTTGTTTTTTATATGCAATGAAAAGATCTTTTATAATTAAGAACTTGTCAAAAAACAGCAACAACCTTAGGCAGGTGCTTGAAATGCAGCAGAGATACTAAACCTCTTGTAAGGGTTTTCAGTAAAGCTGAACGTTCAAGTGTTTGGAATTGCTGGTTCAAGTTTCTCCTTTAGCAGAATAAGAACAAAGCTGAACCAAGGAGCTGAGTTTCATGACCCTGGTTGTTTTTTGTTTCTCAGAGTGCCTCCCCAATTTCCTGCAATTCGTGAGAAACACTCAGAAAGCTGCAAAAATATATGTGAAGGATATCTGGCAAAGCCCAGGCATTAGTGCACATCAGCACGCTGCTTTTTATATCCAAATATCTATGTGTGACAGTGTATTGCAAAAAGCAACGAGAGAGGGAGATGACAAGCTGAAAGAAAGGAAATGAGGACATGCTAGGAAAATAAAACACACAGGAAAGAAAACATGGTTTCCCTCAGTAATGGCACACTGCCGTCCGGTTCTGATTTGTCTCTATGTGGCCTGCTGGGGCTCATGACATGATCCAATGCTAGCTGCTGTAACATCAGAAAAAAGACTTTTGAAGTACAAGAGAAGTGGAACAAAAGTTAAAACAGGCAAGAGAACAATGGCGCTGAACAGGAATTTTAACAATTTTAGATGTGTAGAGGTTGTTTTTCTGAGCATGTTTGTACATTTCGAAACAGGTCATTTTAGTTTAAAAACTTAATATAATTAAAAAGCAAGGCAGAAGCTACTGACTGTTGAAGAATACAACTGTTGAAGAATACAAATGGAGTGAAGGTCTGGATTGATTAATGGCAATTGACTCAAAAGGAGCATGCCATATTTATTCAAATCAGAGGCAAAGAAAGAGACAAGGAACTTTCTGCAGAAATAAATTGGAAGAAGTCTGTGTTTACCTTGTGCTGACATGAGTGGATGAAGACCTACTGTACAACATTCTTTTTCTCCCTGGAAGGGATGGGAGAGGATTTTTTCACTGCTGTAAAACCAGGCTTCTTGCATTGACGAGAATAATTTGTGAAGCGTCCATTTGCTTCTCAAGATATGTGTATTTTTGTGGAAATACTGAATTATATGAATTGCACAAAACTAGGATCAATGCTGCTTTTTAAAAAATGAATTGGAAGGAGGTTTGGGTATAGTTCCAAAGCTTCCTCCCAAATCTTGCTTCTCCTTACTACCCAAGCCAGTTAGATCACCCCACTTCATGTCTATCCTACATCTTAAAGGTGAATTCTTATCTTGGACCATGAATTAGCAGTTCTTGTGGGACAGTGGAGAATCACATTCAGAGCCACTCAAGTCTTGACTGAAGGGGAAAACAATGACTTCATGGCTGGGAAACCTGTGACACTCCACATGTTGGTGGAGTATAAGCTGCCATCACCTCTAGCTAAGGGTGTTTATACACGACCCCTAAACTCCGGGGCAAATGGCTCCCAGCTCTGGAGCTTAAAAATGTTTCCCCACCAGCTCCGGAGTTTACAGGAAATTAAGTGCGACCCCGCCCATCTAAGCATGACCCAGTGCACTTTTCAGGTACCTGCTCTTGGGAGGTGAAAATTCTTTGATGCGGATGTGCCGAGCTCACCTCACTTCTTTTTGTTGTTGTTGTTGTTTTGCCTCCCAACCCTTTAAGAGAATGAATCAGGAAGTGACGGGGCTCAGAGCAGCTTCCACCAGCACCGGGAGGTAAGCCTTTATTCTTTTGTCCCTTTTTTCCCTCCCTCCCCTCACGCAGACAGGAGCAAAGAAGTGCGGAGGGGTGGGGACGGAGGAACAGCAACGAACCCCCAAGATCTCTGGTCCGAATTTAAGGGGCCAGTGGATCTTAGGGGTCTTGTGAAAAGGCTCTAACTTGGTTAATTGTGAAGTATTGTGAAGCATCTCAAAGGATATAAGTTCTCCACCTGCAGTGTAGAGAATCTGTGCATGCCATGTACCGCCATTGAAAAGTATTTTTTCAAAGCATTAGGGTTCTTGCATACAGAAGACTTTTTTTCCAGTTTATACAAATCATGTTTTCTGAAGGTAGTCACATGATTTAATTTGTTCAAGAGGAACTTCTCTGCAATTTTCTCCTAATCTGCTACCTAGTGACTAAATGGGATGCAGAAGCATGCAATTACATTAGTATGATTGATCCCTTTGCCTCAAACAAAAGAAAATTATTACAATCCTTATTTTAAAATGCTGTCTAACAAAATATGAAACATGCAAGTATTAGGTAGGTGAGCTGCAATAGCCTTTGCTTGAAAATACTAAATTAACTTTGCCGCTTGGCCTACAAATATATCATTGTGCAATAAATGTATTTGATCTACCTACATGAAGCAAATTGGTACAAATCCCTCTGTTGTTTAGGGAATCACAACATAGCATGAATAAAATTCTTCTTTCTTTACAGCTGGGGGAAAAACTCATTCTGTGACACCCCCACTCTCTCTTAAAAGAACAATCTCTTGCATCCAACTTAAACACTTTGTTGGTCCCTTGGCATTTGTGTACTTATTACTCCTGAGGCAACAGTAGCTGAAAAAATGGAATTGAAAAGCCTTGTGAAATAGTTTTTGAAACAACACTAGAAAACCTTTATATATTGAATTAGTTTCCTGTGTACAATAAAAACAAAAACAAACCCAGTTCTTTCTCCTCTTTCCTATGACCAAACCAGAGAGGCATACCCAGAAGAGAATGCCAAGTAGCAGAGTTCTAGAGACAGTGTGTCCCCTGATACTTGTACATCTGATAAAGAAGGTGCATGGTGCTTCTAAATACATTGTTCCTATGTTTCAATCAGCTAAAGGTAAAGGTAATGGTTCCCCCCACACATGTATGTTAGTTGTGTCCAACTCTAAGGGTGGTGCTCATCTGTTTTCAAGCCAAAGACCCAGTGTTGTGTAAGTCTGTGGGCATGTGGCTGGCATGGTTGAATGCATTTCTGCATATGGAACACTGTTTACCTTCCCAATTTTCACGGCAGTACCTATTCATCTACTTGCTTTCAAACTGCTAGGTTGGCAGGAACTGGAGTTAACAGTGGGAGCTCACTTCACTGTGTGGCACCCAGAACTCAACCCCCCCCCCGGCCCCCAAGCTCCTGACTTTGCAGCTGGAAGTTTCAATGCTCTAGCCTATTGATCCACCATGCCCCATCTAATCAGCCCAAAGGGAATTGTGCTTCACAGCTAAATAATGTTATCCTAGGATTATTCACCTTCCTGTTATATGCCTTCTGTACTTACTCAGACTGTGGAAGTAAGATTTCCATACTGTTCAAGTCTAAGACTACATTCTGAAAAAGACAGGCAACCAGAGGTCCTGAGCCTGCATGGCAGTTCTGCAGCCCAAAATCAGTTTTTGCTTTGCTATTTTTCTGTTTTAAAGAGGGGTACCGTTAAACTCTTTAGATCTTCTAGCAAACAAGGCCATGGTTAGAATGGTCAACATGGACTTCAGAATACCTAATTTAGAGTATCCTATTTCTCTAAACTTGATTGGCCTGGTACCCTAGGATCCATGTTTCAATTCACAGCCCTCAGACCCCAGCAGAACATGTTCTTTGCTCCTTAAGAAACAAAGGGTTCCAGTGGACCGAGCTTTAACCCTCTTGCCAAAAGCCAGCATTGTGTGATGGTGGAGCAAAGTGATTATTAATTGGCTGTAACTCAAGTTTTAAGGAAGTTTTAGGGTACTGTTGGCTTAACTTAGTTTTTAATCGAGACAACCCAGCAGTAGTTTAATTAATTTTTAAGACCTTGTAAAACTCTCAGCAAGAAGAGATTCCTACTGCCTCCTCCTCGACATATTCCCCACTGATCAAGAAGAACATCAGTGGGAGTGATGTTGCACAGAAGGAAAGTCTTCCATGAACAATCAAGGCTCAGTGGAACAAGCTGTCACCAACTTGTATCATCTGTTGATTGATCTTTATTGTTGATGTGGTAACTACAGCCGTGGATGCAATTTCTATTTCAATAAGAGGAATATTGGACCATAAGTAACTCAAATGAGTTTACCAATTAATCTGGCATTTTAATTACTCATGCTTAATGGCCATAGCTGCAGGTTGTCAATGAGGAGTACGTATTGATTACTCTTTCATCGCTGAGCTATGGTGCATATTAACATAATCAGTACTCAGAAATATCCATAGATTTTAAAAGATCCTGGTTGTAAATGTTAACAAAACTTATTCCGCTTTGAAAAATACTTTGGAGAGCAGAGCATGTGACTTCTTCAGTTTCTTCTCTTTGTATTCCTATCACAAATGAAGAAATCGAAAGCAATTTTCATTAGGATGAAACTTTCTTTAAAGGGCTTGAATGCCCATGAGTCACTATCTGTGAAATTCTTTCAAGTTTGAGGAACAGAGGATGTTTTAATTATTATATTATCTATGATTTGAATTCAGTGATAATGCAATTCTCTGATTTGACCAGGATTGTATGAGTTCAGAATTGCTAAAGAAGGGGTAAACAGAAGACAGATCTGGATTTACTGGTAGGTCTTGGGTTATTTTGCAGTAAACCGGGCAGAATTTCTGACTCTCAATTATTTAATAATATTGTCAGGAAAGTGACTGGCTCTTGCTGTGCCTTACATCTGTTTTTATACTGACAAACAGCCATGAAAATATATATGTGTGTGTGGGGGGGGGGGAGAGCATCAAAGGCAAGCCATTCAGGTGAATAACACTCCATATGGCCCCACAGATTTCTATCATTCACAAGACCTACACTATCCTCCTCAAAAATGCCCACACTGTTATGATAAGCAGACTGAATAACATTAAGGCCTGTTTATCCACTTTAACACATCATGCAGAGAAGGTGCTCTGTATTTGCAAACCATCACATAGCTGCTTTCACTTAGATATACCAGCACATAATGGGGGGAAAACCTTCTAAATATAGTAGAATTACTCACAAGATCTTGGCAGTGATAAAAGAAAAACTATTACTCAAATCTCTATATATGATCTCTTCACATATAAAATATTATCCAGAAACTAGTCCTTGCCAGCTGTGTTTCTTCTTAATACTCCAGAGGTAAAGTATTTTTCAGACTTTTTTAAAAAAAATCTCTCTCTAAGGATTGTTACACATAAACTTGAGTATATGTAGAAATATGCCCAGGTCATTTTAAATTCATTTGTTGAAGAGGAAAGTAGCTGAAAAAGAAAAAAGTTCTTTAGCTTCAGCTCATGAATGTTCTCTTTCAATTTTCCTTTATCTTAAAAATGCCTCCAGTGAGCACAAACAAACATGAAATATCTCAAAATCACTTTAAAAATAAGAAAATTAAAGTCATGTGCCTCATTATTCTTCAGTAGTGTATCATGCGTATTGTTTCCTTTCCAGATTGTATGAGGAACAAGAATCTAGCTGAAAGGTTTGGTGCACTGTTAGTATAACAATATTCCACCAGCTGTGTTGACTTAGCACATAGTGTCTTGGTGTCCCTTAGGAGCAATATAGAAATTCATATATTGATTCATAGCAATATGCACAACACTTAAGTATTTCTAAAAAAATTTGATTCTGAAAAGCCAATCCTATGAAGTCAAAAGTCATATATTATCCAATGCATGACTTTCTCTTGTTACTAAAACAACATGCATCTTTTTCTGAAAGCGTAATATATATGACTCCACAATGAAAGAATTCCAATAAAACATTCATATGTTTTTATAGTTTTTGCACAATAAGATTTTTATAGATTCCATGGGAGGTGACTAACTTATTGCAGTTCATAAAGTAAGAGGTGTGGGTTTAAGTGCTAATAACTGTACAAATCTCATCTATAAATAGTTGAAATAAAATAAAAGGCTAAAAGCTGACTCAAGTTCATGCATTAGGAGGGACATATGGTGTTGTCCAAAAATTAAAAGTGTGTGCAAAGAGGCTATAGATCTCTGTGGACTACATCTTTCCCTTGAAGCTATCTTGATTCAGACACAAATAGCCCTAGCTAGTGCATTATGAAGATAAGGAGGGTAGGAGCATAGCAGTTAGAAATGTGCAATTCCTTTCATTTTGGATTCTTTCAGGGTGCCTCTTTCATTTTTATATGTTTTTGTGCCAGTCCTTTATTTAACAAAACAGAAAGATTCTTGGACTTCTCATTTTTGTGTCCTGGCACTCCAAAAGCCATAAGGAACCTTTAAACAACTCCAAAAAAAGCAGAGGCAAGGCAACAAGGAATCAATCTACTTAAAACGTATGGAACAATATATGAGAAAGAAAAACAAGTAATGAGACCTATAGAGGAGTTAGTCTATAGTATAATTTTATATTCAGCATTATCATGAACAAGAACAACTCCTCCTCCACTAGTCGTACAGTCAGAGGAAGAAAATGCCTCATTCACTCATCAACTAGTGAAAATAGCAGTCAAGCAGTACATTAGGAAATTAGTGTAAAAGGGAATTAGTGTTTTTAAAAACCAGTGTTAAGAACAGTGCTCTAAATCTGGCCAGCACAATTAAAAATGGCAAGGAAGCAAAGAGCCAGTCAGCCAGAAATGGATTGGCTGGCACACCGAGACACCCATTTCTCAAAGCAACCAATACAAACAATGCAACACCAAGAGTAACAAGACAGAAATGCCCTAAACTGCACCAGCCTCCCATTCTGCTGAGTCATACACTAGCCAGTCACAAAGCCTTCTTAGCAATCCACAGAGAAACAAACAAAATGTTTTCAAAAAACACATCAACATATAAATCTTTAACAGAAGTACACAACAAATTAACCAAATAGCAATTTTAAAGAACCAATCAAACAGAGAAAGCACCTGCCCATACATCGACACGAGAGAGAGAGAGATAAGTTGCAAAATAACACAGCCCCCTCTCAAAAAAAGAGGAAAAGAAAAGAAAAGAAAAAGAAAAAGAAAAAGAAAATAAAGGAATCAAGAAAATAAAGGCAAAAAACAAAACAAAACAAAACAAAAGCCAGCACCCCAAACCAAACAATCAAACCACTCCCTCCCCAAAACGAAATCTACTATAACATAATGAGACTTCTCTTTCCCCAATACTTGATAATTTATTTACTTTGGATTCAGCAGGCAGCAGCACGCAGGCCAGGCAGCAAGAAAAATAACCCAGAAAAAGAAAATGGGGGAAAGTCTCCAAATAATTTGTAGAGTAGCAATGCAAAGAATAATCATGAGGAGGCAATCTGGCACAGGCTGCCTGGGATCAATGGAAAAATAAACATTAAAATTGGGAAAGGATTCAAGATGGCAGCACAAGGGAGGAACTGAAGCTCAGCACACATTAACCCATGGGAAATGACTGGAACAAGACCTCACTAAGTCCCAGGTCCTCTTACAGATTCAAAATTCCCATTTCTTTGGACATTCTAATTTGCTGCCAACACATCTCAAAGACACTATTAGCTTTTAAAATGATCTGTCAGGCTGTTTGACAGATGAAGGCTGAAAGGGCACGGTAAGGCCACATGAAAAATATAACACGAAAGAAAGATGAAACTTCAATGTGCCTTGATTTATTTATTTTATTTATTTACAAAAAAAAAAAAGTATCCGCCCCACTACCATGAGGTCCCTGGGTGGCATACAACAATGTATTAGAAACTATAAAACAATAAAATTGTTAAAACTCTAAAATACAGTACAGTTTAAAACAACATACGATACAAATTATAAAACAGAATTTTATAATACAAATTATAAAACATAATTTTCTGTTTGGTTGTCTGTTCCTAGAACCCCCAAGCCAGCTTGGCCAATAGCCAGATAGCTGTAGTTGAAGTAATAAGGGAACTTTTCCATGGTATGCACAAACAAAATTGTTTAGGAATTTCCTAAAGGTTGCTCTCCACTAGAGGTATACTGTCTCAATTCCCAATAATGGCCCCTGTCCAGTCTAAACTTCAGTGGTGCTGCTGATTTGGACTAAAGGGACACAGGCATAAGCATTGCCACTATGAGAGGTCTAATTATAAATTTTTAACTTAGTGTGCTTTACTTCCCAATGGGCTGAAATCCCGTTAAGCATGGTGAGTTCAAACTAGAGCCAACCAACAGAACCAGTGGAGATTTGATCCGTCATCAAATCTTTGTTAAGTTCCATTGGTTCTCCATGGGTTCAATGGAACTTCAGTTGCAACTCTAGTTGTGACTTAATACACTAAACAACAGAATTGCAGACAATATGTTTTTCTGTTGTTTAAAACTATGGATGTGCTTGCTCATTTCTTTTTCTCATAATAAAACCAAAACAGCTGGGAAGACTTTTGAAAGGCATCTCTGTATTGCTATTTCCCCTTTCAACAGCAACAAACAGATATCTATGGTTCAGTTTCATGAGCACACTTCAGTGAAACCAAAGTTTTATGATTTATTCTGAAGTTCTTCAGAGACCTTCTGATGGTGGTGATATCTAGCTGCCTTTTATACACAACATAACAAGCACTGCAACTGTTTCTGAAAGAGCAGTATCAGTATGTGCCTGGTGCTTAATTTATTTATTTAAAATATTTGTCCTTAATCTTTCAATGTGAATCCTCAAGGTAGTTTATAGCATTACTAAAATATAATCTTATCATCTGCAGGATTGTCTGTGTGTTTGTGTAAGTGTCTGTTATCATGGGAGCCATTGTTTCACTGCAACTTGTATGAACGCTGACAGTCATGACTAATGTTTTGGGATGATGGAAGTCACAGTCCAATACGTTCTTCAAGGACTAAAAAGTTTCCTAACCCCAACCCCGCTATTTTTTAAAGAAAACTGATGTTCTTATTTCCATGAAATAATTCACTTCCCCCGCTCTCATTCTGTCTTATAAAGCTGCATATGTAATTGGTAGTTGCTTTTTAGTTATGTGATACTGACTTACCGGTATGTGATAACCTAATAGGCAGCTAAACCAAAAACATCTAACAATTACAGAGGGAGGATGTTCTGAAAGGCCTCTATGAAAACCCAAATTTTAATGTGTTTTCTAAATGTCAGGAGCATAAGGGCTTCCACAGGTGAAACATCCCACCAGGAGGTGTGAGTGGCATGGGTGGTGGATCTCAGGGAGAGGTGCTCCTACAAATACTGACATCCCAAACTGTTCAGTGTTTTATGTCTAGCTAGGGATGGGCATAAAATGGGAAAAAATGTATTTCGTTTCATTTCATTTCATTCCCCCATGATTCATTTCGTTATAAACATTTTTTTTAAATGTACAAAATGAACCAGTAATGAACCAATTCATTAATCTATAAAATGAGTCCCCTGGGACTCCATGCTTCACAGGATTGGCTCCCAGTCCCAATCCCACTGCCACCCTGGGATGACTGAGAGGTGCAGCTGACATTGCAGGAAGGAGCAGAGAGGGAGAGCATGTTCTCCTCCTCCTCCTCCCTGCTGCTGCTCCTGCTGTTCATCTCCTGTGTCTAATCTGAACACCAACTCCTGGGACTTCTCTAAAAAGAGGAGTGGTTCAGAACTTGGTCCACAAAGAGAATGCTGCTGCCTGACTTCCCCAGTCTCAGGCTCAGTAGTCTGGCTCGGGGCACTGCCTGATGGGCCTTCGCCTGCCTCGTCATTGTTGGCCCTTCTGCTGCTGCCTCCAGCAGAGAATAAAGTTCTCCTAATTTTGATATTTTTCTTCATTTTTAAATGTTTTATTTGTACAGTAGACTAATGTACAAAAACAAATGTGGGGGGGCTATGAATATTGGTGGAACTGGTACTGGTCAGTGGTGGGAAGAACAATGTGTGAGAGGGAAAGGAATGTAGATTCAAGGGGGCAGGAAAGGAACAAACAAAGAAAAAACTAGCCAAATAATAAATTGAAATTTTGGTGTAAAAATTGCACTGCCACATCTCAGTTTGAGGGATCAACACAAGCTTTATTAGAAAATACACAAGATAACACAGCATAGAACCAAACAACATACACAAGACTAAATCCATTTAGGAACCAGAATCACAGCAACACTAAAAGTAGTCACAGGGATTCTGGACATCAAATAAAGCATGGTGGTTCCTTATATACTTTCTAAGAGCCTTATATACTTTCTAAGAGCCGCACCCAGCTTTCCAGATCCTTCTATCTGAGGTTCCCCTTTTCTTAGTACAAGTGAAATAAACACTTTTCTCTTGTCCAGTAGTGTATTTTGTGAACTTCCTTATTGATATACTTTATATGAACTTATAACCCCTGGATATCTCTGTAACTGTACATCTTTGTATAAGCCAATTAAGAAGTTTTTGGATGTCTACTTCCTCTTTTATGTGCATAACATGAACTCATCACCTCTGGACACTAGCATAATGATACATCTGTGGTTCAGCATCCTGCAAGATATTATCCAACACGTGCTCTGTGACTGTACAACAGGAAACCCCCTGTGTACATCTGATATTCAGTGTGCTTTAGAAAATGCAGAAGTTACAGACGGCCTTTTGATTATACAAAACTTTAATGATTGATATAATGATCACTAATTACTATAATGATTAATATATTCTTTAACTACCTAAAATTCAAACTTATCACAGCCTCTTATATACCCTAGCTCCAGCAGGCAGTTAGAAACCACACACACACCGAAAACAGCACTTTAAAATGGATTTCTATGGGCACTCACTTTGGAGTTGAATAACTTGCCCCCCATACCACAAACCTCTCCATATTGGGGTACTTCAAGGGGATAGCTTGAGAAAGCTCCACTGCAATTTGCATGCTGCTAGATGCCTGGGATCTGTATTTTCAAATTATAAATGTTTTTCCTATGGGCATCCCCTTTGGAGTTGAATAACTTAGTCCAATGTACTCCAAACCTCTCCAAATATGGGGTGCTTCAAGGGGAGAGTTTTAAGCTCCATTGCAATTTCCATGCTGCTAGCTGCCCAGGACCACTATTTTCAAACACATAATTAGAAATGTTTTTCTGGGTCGCATCCCCTTTGAAATTGAATAATTCACTCCCCTGAACCCCAATTCTCTCCACATTTGGAGGGCTTAAAGAGAAGTGCCCAAAGAATGGACCCACCAAATTTGGTGCCTCTAGGACTCAGGGTAGCTGTTTTACAGAAAAACTAATTGGTTTGTTTTAAACAAAAAACCACCAGTTTGTTTAGTTACTAATGAAACACTGCTTCCCTGGTTTGTTTCAATTCATTTCCTTACCTAATGAACCAATGAATCAGCATTTCATTTTTCATTTGGTGCCCATCCATAATGTTAGCATATTGATATTGAATTTGACACAGAAACATACAGGTAGCCAGTGCAGATCAGCCAGAGTATATATGATTGCATCGTGAAATCCTTGAGACCAACCTGACCACCACATTTTGCACCTACTATAGTCCAAATCCATGAACTCTGTCTGTACCACCATCTGCCTCCTCTACATAGATGCTGACGTCCACCACAGTGTGTACACTGTTATCATGTTCGCCTCACACCACAGTGTGCACATTTTAACTTTAGGAATGATAACTTATTCGTATTTGTGTGTATATATATTTGGGTTTGCATCTCTGTGTTAACATGCATGCTCACAAATATATGACATGTGCCTTTTTGTGTTTTTATGTGTGCTTGAAATACAGATGGGGATGAACTGCTGAACTGGTGTTTGGTGGCTTCCAGTCCTATCTCTTCTAGTGAGTGCCCACTCATAAGCCATGCCCTATCTTCCCTGCTGAACCTCCTCCAGATGTTAGAGGAGCGGGCACCTACCAGAAAAGGCAGGACTGTGAAATGTTGAACACTTATTCATCCAAGAAATGAACCAGTGCCAACTGATGGCTCAGCAGCTCATGTCCATCTCCATGTGTGCTCCAAAGGTTTTTCAGAAATCATGCCTATTAAGGGCAGTGGCTACACTGCTCCTGATTTGTGGATTATTATATACGCCATAAGAGTGTTGCACCTCTGGGTATGGAATTTCCAAGTGACCACAGAAATGCCAAGCAACATCCAGTTCTTTTACTGAGTAAAATGAGACATTGAAGCAACAGATTATGAACTGCTCATACCTAATGCTTACATCCCGGAAATGTAGGTCAAAGTGAGCATCTTTTGCTGGAATCAATAAGAATGTTGCCAGTGGTAGACTGAATAAGAAATTGTCTGGTTATAGTGAAATTTAAGGGAGCCCAGAGGGCTTTTCTTAGCAGAATTAGTCCCACTAGTGTTTCTTTCCATTGGAACAGGAAAAACTGCCCTCATTTTATACCCCTTGGCATCATAGAATTTTAATAGACACTGTATTCCCTTTGGGAAGGAAAAGTGTTTAAATGCTGTTTTTTTAAAAAAAAAACATTACTTAAGGTTGTACTCAGTTTTTTTATTTTTTCAGCTCCTCCCTCCCCTTGCCCCAAGGAACTAAGGTAAACCATCTGCAGTAAGATAATGCATTTAAAATATGAAATGTTAAATGCTATATTTACAGATTTCATAGAGCTATGGAGTTTTCCTTCCATTCTGGATCAACGTGAGCTAAAGTAAAATAGCTTAAGGTAAGTGCCATGGGCCATTTTCGTGCTAAAGTTTTCACCCTCTTTAGCTTCAAATGACCATTCCAGGGATGCATCCCTGCCTGCAAGCTGCTGCAGAGACTTCTGTAGATTGAGGGGGAAAGACTAGGAAGACCAGAGTGGATTCTCCCTCCTTACAAAATTACCTACCAGCAAAAACAGTAGACTGCAGCTGCATGACAACATATTATATCGTTATTAAAATTTTTAATTGTAAGGGGAAAATGCACATTATGAGAGTCCACCCTGAATAATTAGTATGTGCATTGAAATATCAAATGGAAGGGACCTGAATCAAATGGAGGAGTGAAAATGAGTGGCGTCCTAGTGGCATAAAGCAGCAGCGACTTGAAACGATTGTTGGGGAAAGTAAAAGAAAGAAGTGTCAAAGTGGGTCTGCAGTTGAACATGAAGAAGAGAAAAATCGTAACTACTGATGAACTGCACAACATTAATATTGGCAATGAAGAAATTGAAATACAGTACCACCCTTGTATCCATCCACTGATTCACCATCCACAGATTCATTTATCCACAGATGGCAAGTGGTGGTGCAAGGTGCAGGGATGGTGGTGATGTGCTGGCCCAGGCAGCATGGCAGTGATGGCTGCAGAGGGTGTGTGGCCCAGAATGCCCACACGAGACATCAGTCATTGCGGAGCAGGTTGCACGGCCTGTGAGCCCCATCTGCAGCATCATTTGTGGGGGTGGAGTGGCCCACAAGCTCTCACCCACATCATCGGCAGTGCAGCCAGCAAGCACCCATCCACAGTGGTGGTGGCAGCCACATGGCCCAAAGTGCCCACCCGCATTGGTGGTGGCAGAGCTGCCACAGCTGGCAAATGCCTGCTTGCAATGGTGGCAGTGGTGGTGGAGGCTGCATGGGCCTGAGTGCCTGCCCACCATGCTCCCTTTCCTGCCTGTCTGGCTCCATTTTCACTGCCTGCCTCCTCTCTTGACATTTCAAAACAAAGAGGCAAACCAGGGAAACAACAAAGCAGCACCCGTTCCCAGGGCTAGCACTAGGGGTTTTTTGTGCCCTAGGTGAGGGGCGGTGGGTGGGGCCAGCGGTGGCGGTGGGGGTGGTGCACGGGGCCCAGCGGGTGGTGGGCGGCAAGGCAGCAGGGCAGCGGGCAGCGGCAGTGGGGGTGGAGCGGCGGGCGGCAGCGGGTGGCAGATGACAGGGGAGGCAATGGGCGTCGGGGGCAGATGGCGATGGGCAGTGGGTGGCGGTGGCCAGTGGCGGGGGCAGCGGGGAGGCAGCAGGCGGCCAGCTCCCCCTCTCCATTTTGGTGCCCTAGGCAACTGCCGAGTTTGCCTTAATGTTCTCTGTCTTCTTTCTTTTTCCCTTCACCTTAACACTGAAGATGTTAATCAGTGTAAATGAATTCGAGTTGAAAGAGTGTTGTATATGTTATAACAGATTGATTTTGTTCAACCTGTTCGAGTTTAATTACATTAGTCATCTGAAAACAGGAATATAATCAGACAGTAGATGTAAGAAGAAGCTGTGATCATTTCACTAAGACTTTCTTCTAAAGTTAATGGAACTTAGCCTGCCCAGTCAGGGTAGCAGAATGTCTAATAGTCATTACAATTTCTAAATTAGGATTGTCCAAATAGGCGCCATTGTAAATCCAATTACTCTTGGCAACCATGACCTCTTGCCAGGACCCTTGAATAATGTGAATAATATTTCAATCTGAAATAAGAACAACTTTATAAAAAAATTAAGTAGTTGAATAATGACATGCCACTGTTGGAGCACCTGTTGCTGTAAGCAGACACATCCATGTGAGAGAAAGAAGGGCATCATCAATTGATGGGATAGAACAAAGTCAAACATTCATTGAGCAGCTAGCTCAAGGTATTACAGTTTTTTAGAGAACTAATTTTCAGGATTCATCATGCACAGAGATGTACAAACAACAACAACAACAACAACAACAACAACAACAACATATTGTGCTTTCTGGTCTCTCTCAGTTTTCAACAGCAACTTTCCACCCAATTATCTAGAATCTCCATGGGCTCTTTGACTCCACACTGAATCTCCAAAGCATAGTCAGTTTCAAAGTGGACCAAGGTATGAATGAAAGATGCCTTACTACAAGGTAAAAGTTAAAGGTTGCCCCTGCGAATGCATGGTAGTGGTGTCTGACTCTAGGGGTGGTGCTCATTCTGGTTTTCAAGCCAATGAGCCAGTGTTGTGCAAGTCCATGGCCATGTGGCTGGCGTGGCTGTAAGGAACATTGCTTACCTTCCTGCTTTTTTTCCTACTTGCATTTGCATGCTTTCAAACTGCTAGGTTGGCAGGAGCTGGGGTTAACAGCAGGAGCTCACTCCGCTGCATGGCACCTGGGATTCGAAACGTCGAGCTGCCGACTTTGCAGGTGACCATTTCAGTGCTCTAGTCTGCTGAGCCACCGCACCGTACTTACTACAAGGGATGGTACCCTATTACATGTTAAGTTGGTCTTTTCATTCATTGCTAATAACAATTCTTTATCACCGTGATTTATAGAATTGGGGTGGGAAAGAATCATAGCCAGCAGAGTTGGAGAAGCAAAGCACTGTTGTTGTCTATGTTTTTGTCTCTGTAATCAGTTTCCAGGCCTGTCATTATTTCTTTTCTCTTATCTATAAACTGGAAGCAGTACTAAATAATACTGACCAACTTCATTAAGATTTTTCCTGTGAAGAAAGCTACCATTAAAAGCAAATTAAATGTTTTTATACACTTTTTATATTTAGAAGGGAAATATATGGGGGGATATGGAGAAGAAAACCTAACTGAGAAATATTTTTCAAATATTTATTGTGCTGCAAGAGGCAAGAAGAAAACACTAGATTTCTCATAGTAATGAGGGCAATCTCTGGTATTAAGTCAAGTTGAAAGAGCATCGTTTTTGTTGAACACTGAGAGAAAGGTAATAATGCATGATGAGGTATTAAAGGAGGTAATTCAGGACACTGTGACTTTGTTGGTTCTCTTTTGAATATTTTCTATGTGGAAAACCCTGAGAAGGTTTCCCATATGTCAGAATTGACTTGATGGTACAACATTATTGTTGGTATCTTAAGCTAGTGAATGCTCCATTGGAGCTGAAGCAGTGGCTGGACAAATATTACTTGAAGGTGATCTTGCTCCGGTTTCCTAAACTGAGCTGATTAAATGTCCTCTGAGACCAATTTCAAATCCATTATTTCCTCCCCATAAAAACCAAACCAAACCATAATGAATCAGAGATCTTCCTAGCCTAATGAGTTAGCATTGACTTGTACCTTGACCTCAGTCTGCCTTCGGGATTTCATCATGAAAATACCCTATTCTTCATCTCAGGTTATTTCACAGTCATTGTAACAGTAATGTAAGCATAGCTCTAGTACAGCGCTCTGAGTGGTGGGTTTCTTTTATTATTATTATTATTCTATTGCCTTCTTTAGCTTCACATACTACTGATGAAATTGAAAACTGGTGACCTGACACAAACTAAATAACACAGCATGAAGGCTGCCTCCATGACTTCACATGGTGTTAATGCAAGGATGTCAGCCTATCTTCAAAATAATAATAGCATTCTGTTGCTGAAGGTGCAGCATTTGATTCAGACTTAAGCAGGAAGAGATGTGGTATTACTGAACTGTACCTGGCTTATTTGCAGATTGTAGAAGAATGTGCACATTGTTAAAGGAGAAATGGCCAGAGTTACAGTAAATCTAGGTAACGGGAAAAGCTTCTCCATGTGAAACTGAGATTAAAAAGAGATGAAGAGGACAAGAAAATTTCCATGTTTTGCTTCATAAATAAAATAAATAAATTTCACATTTGAATTCCCTCCCCCCATACCTTTCCCTTCTAACTATAAAAAGTGTGAAGCCTACACTAAATTCTTCAAAATTGGATAATTAAATTTCTTTCATTGCCCACCCAGGATGAAATAAGACAAGGCACAAGTTTTGGGCTTATATTGGGCCACAATGTATTTGTTATAAATTTAAGTCTATCTTTTAACTATTAACCTACAAGAGGACCTGTAATGTAGCGCAAGGGTGAATACCTAAGTAATAAATGCCCCTACACAGCTTAATGAGATTCCTTGATGGATGGGAAGGGAGCCGCTCACTAGATGAGAACCCTTTACCCTCCTAACGTCTCATAAGCCCAAAAGCAGCCCTCATTTCCTTTTTGCCATTGAATTAACTCTAATTCTCTTGTATGCTATATCTAGTGTTTGTTGGATGGTGTCATTGATGCAACCAATGTGGTTTTGACAGAACTCCAGGAGGCAGTGGAAGGTAGGAAGGCCTGGTGAGCTCTGGTCCATTGGGTCATGAAGAGTCAGACATGACTGAACAACTGAACAACAACAAAGTGTTTGTTACTTTATGTTAAATTGAGGGCTGCCTAGTTTCCAGTAGGTGCAAACAGAGATGGGGCATAAATGATTTGGCTACCTCTTGCACTGCATGCCAATTGTGACCAGTTTTCAGTTATCAACTATACCCTGCCACTTGTTAAAGGTGATGGGATGGATGAAAGTGCACTGTTACTCAATGGCCAATATGAGTAACAGCCAAAAATTCCCATCCGGCCCAGGAGCGACCAGCTAATCTCACCATCTTCAATGGTGGGGATGGCGTTTGAAGAGGCAAGAGGCTAGGGAGGAGTGGGAAAAGGCTTAGGTCAGCTTGCTCACCCCCACCCCCAGCCCAATTAGTGCAGGAACCTTGCTGCCTCTTCATCCCTGGAGCCAAAGAAGCCCCACCTAGGCAGTGGACACATCCCAAATCCTCCATTTGTATTAGCCAGTTTTGATATGGAGTTTTCTCAGCCATTTTCAGATATGTTCACCCATACAAATACTCATTCCATCCTGTTTCAACACTCTTCTGTGATTTTAAAAAAAAATCTACTTAGGTAATGTCATTTTCAATAGATATTTTAAACACATTCTACTAGAGATGGGCACGAAATGCCAAAATGGCATTTCATTTTGTTATTTCTTTGCTCCCCAATTTCATTTCGTTTAATATGAAACAATATTTTTTAAAAAATTCATTTCGTATTTCTTTTTGTTTCATTTTGGTTTTTCCCGCTTATTTTTCACTTTTTGTTTCTGTGTTCCTTCCAGGCTGGGATGGCACTTTTTAATTTTTTTTAATGTTTTTAAAATTCTTTTTTAAAGTACCCCATGCTGGGGGCTTTAAAAAAAATTCACAGCTGAGAGATGCTTGCTTCCCTGGGCCCCCTTTTAAAAATATCATCATCATCATTATTATTTTAAACTTCTGGCTGGCCTGTGTGTTGGACCGGCTAGCACATGGCCAGACCTAGTTCTTTTTATTTATTTATTTATTTATTTATTTATTTATTCGTTTGTTTGTTTGTTGCCAGGGCAGGCACCAGTTTTTTTGGTTTTTTACATTTTCCTGCACCAACCACTTGCACCCTCGGGGCCCAGTCAGCACTGTTTTTGTTATTTATTTTTCTTGATTTTATAACACCAACCATGTAGCTCCTGGGCTGGGTTGGCACTTTAAAAAAAAATTAACATTTTTATTTTTTTTAAAAAATAAGTCCACGTGCAGGGTTTTTTTTTTTTTTAAATTCACAGCTGAGAGGTGCTTGCTTTGCAGCGCCAAAGGTCAGGACTCTGTAGGACTCTGTCAGGATTGGGACTCAAGAAAAGGTAAGTGCCAGGAATGAAAAGCAAAATGAACAAAATGGAAATTTCTGTTTCATTTTGTTTCATTCTTTTTGATGGGTTGGTTCATTATTAGTTTTGCTAGCTAATGAGATGAATAACAAATAACAAAACAAATTAAAATTCATTTCATGCCCATCTCTACATGCTACTTCAAAATATGCATTTCTAAATGTCTGAATCAAACTCTGTGTTCAGATAATCATCAGAAGCTCTCCAATTGTGCACAGTTGGAACCAAAGGGGGCATTTTTAGTGGTTGTATTGACTCTTTAGAATTGTTGTCCAAGGACAGAATGTAGACCAGGACAATCCAAAATCTATCCCAGTCCTTGACCTTTTTCTAAGTTGCTTTTTTGCATGGTAACTCACAGAGTTACAACTCACCAAATGCTGGTTGGTATTTTCAACAATCAACATCCCAAACCATGCTTTCACACAAGAAAGGCTATTTTTGTGCGTTTCAGCAGGGAAGTATGTAGCTTCTCTGATTTGTTCCATTGCCAAAATTAGAAAAGAAAAACCCATTCCCTTCTCTTGATCGACTCCCTGTTCTGTTTTCTTGCAGCCCAAGCTTTGCCCACTCCATGATAGTTATCTGTGATTTTCTGGATTTCAATGAAGACTTCCCTTCTGCAAATCAGGAAGGGAAAATGGTAAGTCCAGGCAATAGATGAAATATGAAAGCAAGACAGAAGAGATTCTGGGCTATGACAGAAGCTCTTTTTTATTTCCCCCTCTCCCCGCAACAATCTTATTTCATTCCTTTTCCCGACAATCAAGGAGAATCTCTCTCTCTCTCTCTCTCTCTCTCTCTCTCTCTCTCTGGGAAAAATAATGCACACAACCTTATCCTCTCTACTTGCTATCTTTTCTGTGACTATTCACTTCCTGTATCTGAAATCAGCAGTGCCGAGGCCACCAAAATTGATGGGTATAGTAGATGAGAACAAGGAACAGTAATTTCTAAAATACAGATCATGCAGTTTCTGTTGGTGCTAGCTCAGCAATCTCCTCGGTTTTAGTTTTCCACTCCCTTTCTTCTGACTGCAACACATGAATGCTAGATTTTATATGAAAGATCCATAAGGGTACTAACCCTAGTAATGCTTGTGGGCTCTTTTCTCTTCCCTGTGGTCAGTGTCTGAAATGTAAAAATACCCATGATTCAGGTCATGTTTGCACATTTGTTGAAGCCAATTCATCTTCCTATGGAACAGTGTCTTCCTTTTCAGCTATAAAACATGTTGAATTTAGTATATATGAATTTGGTATATCTTCTGCACCTCTTCCAGTTGCACTAATCGAGCAGTTCAATGTGTAAATCGAAAAACATGCAAAGCAAGCAAACAGATAAAAGACACTAAAGAAAGAGAAGAGAAGAAAACTAGTATTCATGCTTTTTGGCGTGACCACAGTGCAGAGCAAATAGCCGAGAGAAACTGGCCGAGTGAAGCAGCACCCCCATGAAATCCCCCAGGTACAGTATTGCTTTCAAGTGTCACCTTTAGAGGTGATAGAAGAGAAACTAAAAATTAAGGAAGGTGCTGAAACAGAGGAAAAGAATATGACCCTTGTTTTCTTTTCCTTCTACAATATCAGTGATTACTGTAAATCATCAAAGTCTGCAGCTGCAGAACCACTAATTTCAGGTGCAGAGAACCAGTGGTAAGAGAATGACAGAGAGTCTAGAAATGCAGCCTCTCTGCACTGCTTCTTCAAGAAGTGTTAATAGGCACTCCTTTCTTTAGGAGGGTTTCTCCTGGAACCTGGAAAAAAGAAGGGAAGACAGAGCAATTAAACAGTGCCAGTTCCAAAAACTGCCTGCCTACACTGTTCAATCTACAATCATCCTGCCTTTGCTATTTGTGTTTTTCACATTTGAAGAAATTGTCTTCTCCTTCTCCATCCCCTTCTCTTGGAGAAGCAGATTTTTTGTCACGATTCTGCATGAAGTTTGGGTCAGTGTATCCAAAAATGGGCACAGGGCAGGGCAGGCATCTGCTCTTTATATGAACATTCACTGAGACAGGGGTTCAGTGCATACATCTAAAGGTTAGCTTTTGAGAAAATACAGACAATTGTATGAACAAATTCACATATGGGAAATAGAAAAAGTCTGGCAGGATTAGAACAAGCTTGTGTTCCATCTTTTTAAAAGAACAGATGATATGAATGGGGAGGAAAAGCTAAAAACGGAAGACCCATATTATCTTGTGCTCTAGTTTGGCAGAGATGCCAACCATTGGAATGGCTGTTAAATCAGAATTAATACATGCTTTTCTTGACATGGGATGAGTTGACTTTGTGAACCTGGGATTCTTGAAATGTCTTCTTAGGTGAGAATGCAATCTTGATAGAGGATGTAGTCTATCAGGCACTGAGATGATTGCTTCAAAGTCCCAGATAAGGTTTCACCAGGATATCAAACAAAGCAACTTAGTCCTTGCCCACCCCATTTCCCACCCTCAGTTTGGCTCTCTCGAGACTCTATGGGATGCAGCTGAAGCTGCAGGTCTGTCATTAAGTGAGATGTCTAGAATCTGTTTTCTTGAAAAAATGTACAAGGCAGAAGGTAGAAAAGGGGTGATACCAGAGCAAAATGCATATCAGCATTTCATCCTCATTTATATCTTCCTGTGCTTAAGGGCAATACAAGAGTCATTCAAATAGTAGTGGCAAAGACAGTGATTAGGTTTCCAGTAATATTTTTTGCATGCAAGTACAACTTACCTCGCTGCAGATTGTGGTGTATTTATTAGACTCCAAAAACATTATGTGTTTGACACTCCTGTACCAAGTCCTTTAATTTCTTAAGGGGGCATATGCAATTTTTAGTGCTCTTTCAAGTATTGTCTGATACAGCAATGGGTCATCTTCTGGAGCTCTTGTGCTGTCCCCACCTTTCATAGTTATTTTTATTTTATTTTATTTTATTTTATGTTGTAGCATCCTTTATTTGCCTTGGAAGCCGGCCATTTCATTTCCATGGTAGTTATTTTTGCTATATTTTGCTTTGAACTCCCAGCTGATAGATGTCCTGCTGCTTTACTATATTAGTAGAGCTTCTGCATTAGCCCTCCTAAACACTTGAGTACCGCCCATTGGTTGTACAATCTACAGGGATAGCAGGTGCTCTATCCATTCGGCTCTAATGCTTGCTCTAGTCCATTAGCTTGCAGTCTTAATTTTTTTTTCTTTTCTTTTTCTGGTTGACTGCATGTACCAGCATGAAAAAGTATATGACAAATCTGCTCCTTTAACTTGGAAGCCTCCTTTCCTGAGTTATACTACTGATAAATTGCTTCTACATTTTTAATTATTTGCTATGTGCACATGGCACATTGCCCAATATCTTTTTCAACGGAGTGACTATTTTATTAATTGGTTCCTTCCTTAAAATCTTATTTTCTCATCAGGAGTTATTTGTTTTAATTTACGGGACATTCTACCCCAGTCATAGGAACGTATTTCTATCATCTCCTTTCTATAAAGGTCTTATGGCTTGGCAAATACATATGCATGTGCTTACGTTGCTTTCTTCATGATGACATTGGCTAAAGTATTTACTATAAGTAGCCCATTATTAGACGAGATAACTTGTTAAGTGCTTAGAATACTTGATAAGCTTGCTTTGTTTTTGATTGGCCACTGAGAGGTAAGCACAGGATTTATTTAAAAGTATGATTGCTCACTCATGAACATCTGAATTGATTATGTCCACAGAATACCAATAGGCTTTTATTTCCAAGGAGAATATATTTGGGAAGTATTGCTTAGGCAGCTGAAGAAATGTAAATTGTTCGTGATTGTACAAAATGGGAGGTGTTCACTGCTACACCCCAACACTTCCATTCCTGCTGGCATCAATCCCACACCTTCATCTGTACAATGAAGAGATCTTGAGGTGAATTCTTTGCATGTCCTTGGAGTTTTCCCATGATTAAGATGCTCATTCCATCTCAATCATGGGAGACTCCATGGACGTCCCAATTTCTTCTTTTGTTAATTTATTATCTATGTAGGCTACTTTTAGTTATGCCAGGCACTATGGAGCTTATTCTAACATTTAACACAAAATATTTTGAGAGAATGGCTTAGTTTATGGATATATCTATATAAGGAGCTCTAGTGTGGCCTACAATGTTGACAGTATTTTCATACATCTTGAGACTCTGTCTCCAATTTGTTCTGTTGTCACTAGTGAACGTATCAGTCCCCCCTGCTTTGTTTGAACTGACGGAAGGACCATTTCTACAAGCTATTAGCTTGTGGGCGACCAGTTGCAAACATTATTGGATGATGTGTGTGTTGTGTCATTACAGTTGTGACCGACTCTTTGTGACTCCATGTCCATGGAGTTTTCTTGGCAGGAATATTGGATGATACTGATAGTCTAAATCCATTTCAGTTGGAGTTTAAATCATGCCATGGGACTGAATCGGTATTGGCTATTCTGTAATATGACCTCTTGGGGAATGTAACCATGTTGGTTCTCCTAGATCTTTCAGCTACTTTTCATACTGCTGATTACTGTACGATACTGGACCTTATGACCCTCAGGATCAAACCTCTCTTCTATGCTGTTTAACATCTATATAAAGCTGTTATAAAACTGGGAGAGATAATCGAGCTATTTGGGATATGTTGTCATCAATATTCTTTTTTTTTAAAAAATTAAACTCTTCACTTTTCATTTAAGGTAAAGGTAAAAGTCCCCACACACACTTGTGTGCTAGCCATGTCCGACTCTAGGGGCAGTGCTCATCTCTGTTTCCAAGCCAAAGAGCCAGTGTTGTGCAAGTCCGTGGCAATGTGGCCGGAATGGCCAAATGCATGTCTGCGCATGAAACACTGTTTACCTTCCCACTTTTTACAGCAATACCAATTTATCTACTTGCATTTACATGCTTTCAAGCTGCTAGATTAGCAGGCACTGGGGTTAACAGCAGGAGCTCACTCTGCTGCATGGCACCCAGGATTTGAACCACTGAGGTTCTGACTTTGCAGCCGACATTTCAGCACTCTAGCATTTATGGTCCATTAAAAAGAAAAAAGAAAAATGCCTTTATATAACATTCCTTTTCATAGTCTTCATATTTTTTTCACTTCATCTATACTTCCACTTTCATCAATGTCTTTAATTATGCCTCTGCTTGCTACTGAATTTTATCTTACATTTCCACCATTAACAATCTTCTTTGGTCCTTTATCCTGACCCCTTTGTTAAGACAAGCTTATCTATTAAAATAAGTTATTGTAACTAAATCAGCCATTCATCAACTGAAAATTCTTCGTTCCCTTTCTAACATTTTGACACATAAATTCTTGCAGCTGTTAATACTGTACTGTAGAACAATAGTCAGGTAGTCTATAAGCTGAATCAGTGAGTGAATGAATAAATGAATGAATGAATGAATCATGAAATTTTGATAAAACGATTTTATAGTGTATTTTGATTACAATGTTTCTTAGCAGACAAAACAAGCAAACAACAGTCGAGTCTCACCAGCCCTTCCTTAACACACAAATTGATCCCATTCTGTAATAAAAAAAATGACTTTTTAAATCATCCTTGGGCAGAAAGTTTATTTACAGTAACCGTCTGCAGTTATAATCAGAAAGAAAGGAGGTAAAAACTGAATTTCCAGTATGCAGATGGGTTGCATCGTTGCTTCTATAATAGATGTCACAGTAGAAAAGGGCAATCAAGAAAGCAAAGCAAATTCCCATTAAACAGGAAGAAGGGGCTGACCACAGTGCAAGAGATGCGAAATCTTATTAAGGAAATTAATGTCAAAGAATAATCACTTCAGGCTGTCAATACTTCTCAGTTCCCACTGATATCCAATGTTAATACATGCAATGTGGCCATTTTCTCAACAGAAGCTTGACTGTCACCCTGCTTAATGATTGAGATATTGTAATAAGTGTGAAATAAATTAATTGTTCTGTTGAGGAGCAGAAGGTAAGGGCCAAAAAAGCCAGCAGCGGGGTAGCAGTATATTTGGAAGTATGGGTGTTCATCATGACAGACTCCTTCCTTAGCCATATTCCACCTCCCTTCATAACAGTAATCTGCAGTAATCTGTACCAGTACATACCAGCACATGAGAAGTAGGTCCTTGGAAAAGCAGTAACTCTTGACTGCCTTTAAAGGCTCTTCATTCTCCATTTGAGACTGAACCACAATCCAATATTTTGCATTACAACCAAGAGAGCAGGAAACGGCAAAGTGTTCCTGGCAAAATCCATTTCCCCTCAGCCATTGTGAGAATTGCAGTTCACTTCAGAAGGACTAGAATAGTCTGATGGGTGGCAAATGATGTCAGAAGCTGTAGGAATATTGACCTAGTCAGCCCTGGCTTCCATACAGGTTTGAAAGGCTTGCTCTCTCCCTCTGTGTGTATCTATTTCTGTCTGTCTGTCTGCTTCATGTTTCAGTATTAGGAGAGAAAGAAAGAAAATTAAGCAATGCATAATTTCAGATATTTCTGTCAAGACAGCTACCAGCACTTCTTGTTTTTGTGCCACAGACATTTAGTGGTTGTTCAACGGAAATAATGCTTTAAATTAAGCATGGATGGAGGAAGCTGCACTGCCCACCAATATTTTTCTGCCTATGGTGAGGTCCAGAAGGTCCTACGTTTCCTTTAATTGCTTCAGGAACTCTACTCTTACAACTGAATTGTTTCTCATTCAAGAATAATCTCAAGAATGAGTGTTTCCCAGGGAGAAAAAGCTGCTTGGCTCTAGGATTATGTTGGTTCATAAGTGAGCCTTACTTTGATGTTTCAACCTTTCAGGAACGGGTGTTTATTCAGGTTGAATAAGAATAAGCATGGATCACTGCATCGTCAGGTATTTGCATGACCCATCATGCCAGAGGAAGTGGACATGAGAAGAAAAATAATTGAATCATTGCTATTGATGTGCATTTTTTCCTTTAGTTTCCTAATAACCGATTTGGAATGTGGAAATTGGCTGATTTATGAGAAATTCCAGCCCTGCTACCTGTGCTTCTGTATTTGCTCTGTTTTTTTTTTTTTTTTTTTTACATTTCTGATCTGCCAGCTTAACACAGAAAGACAGAGGAGGTCTTTTAACTGTCCTAGTACCACTGTTCAAGTGGCAGCTGAAACAAAGCCTTCCTCTTCCCCACCCCACCCCACCCTTGAAATGATATGATGAGAACAATCTGACTCCAGAATCCTGTGCTGTGTTGATTGCAATTGCAAAAGAAATGTGCAAATGAATAACCAAGCAAACCATGTTTATCTGAAAATAAGGAACATAGACATTGCTACACCAAACATATGTGAATAAACATATGTTAGAGTTATGGTCTGGAACTTGCTCCAGATGTATGGCACCAAATGTTACCAATGAAATATAACTTTTCTGATAGAGTCGGGAAAGTGCCTGCTGACCCATTTGGAAGCTACAAACTGCAGAGGCCTCTGACTGCTCCTACTGAAAAGTCAGGAAGAATTCAAAAAATTAAAGAATAGATCCTGGCAAATGTCAAATTTCAGATTTGAGTCAGATGATGTGTTTGAGACACATAAGGTCCATTGTTTTCTTGTGCATTATTGCAAAATAAGAGGAAACTAATATCTCATGCTAAACCAATGTGATCTGAATGAAAGCATGTGATCTTTTATTCAGTAAGCCAATATTTTAATGTTGTTAACTAAGCAGACGGCTGGCATTTATATTTTACTAAAGTGGATATCCACTTTTGTTCTTATGTATTTAGTTACACATTTTCTTCATGCATTCATCAGAAACAAACAGCCATTATTTCTATTCATTCTTCATGACAGCATGAAGCTTCCGGTTCTACCACTGCAGTATTTGTTCACAAGTTCTCTAAGAATTTAGATATACGAAGTTATTGTTCTGCCACGCAAAATGAAGGGATAACCAATCATTTCCCTGTTTTATGTTTTTTTTGTTTTGTTTTTCGTTTCTTTGTTTTTTGCATAGCATGTTAGCTCAAATTGCCGCTATTGGCCTGTCAGTGTCCTTGAGCTCACAAGTTGAGTGGTCTTATTAGGAAAATATTCAAAAGTCCTACTGAGATATTTGCAGTCATCACAGTTGCTTGTAAGATATGCAAGAAGCTGAAGTCAGTGAAAGAGGGCAGAGACACCATGAAGCCCCTGGGCAGAAGCCTTTCCTACATAGCAATAGTGGGAAGATCATTAGCTGTAGAAGTATTGGGAAAAAAAGATTTCTGCTGATTGTATTTCATTTAATTGTATCACAAACTGTGGACAAGAAATGATTTTTAAATTAATTATCTATTACATTTGCAAATGATATATTGCAGCTTTAACCAAGAGTAAGTAGGAAAACTAAGAACAATTTATTGCAACTTTTAAAGCTCAAAACTTTTTTCTTTTTTTAAGTCAGCAATATGTTAAACCATGGAATCTCTACAGATAATTAGAAAACCAGCACAAATCAGCGCCTTTAGATTTATTTATTTATTTATTTATTTATTTATTTATTTATTTATTTATTTATTTATATACAAAAAATTAGCCTTCCCAATACCAAGTGGTCTCTGGGCGGCATACAATAGTGTATTAAAACTATAAAACAGCATAATTATTAAAACTATAAATTGCAATACAGTTTAAAACAATCAACATACAATACTCATGAGTCCAACCAAAAGCACTTTCTAATTTGCTGGCCAAACAGGAAAGTTTTTGGCTAGTGCCAAAAAGCCAAAGGTCTCAGTGCTAGGTGGATCTCTTTTTGGGAGGGCATTCCAAAATTGGGGGGGGGGCAACTGCTGAGAAGGCCCTGCTTTGACATGCCACCCCCCTCACCTCTTTGATGGATGGCACCTTCAGCAGGGCCTCCTGGCCTGATCTTAGGGTATGGGCAGGCTCATATGGAAGAAGGTGGTTCTTTAAGTAACCAGGTCCTAATCCATTTAGGGCTTTATATGTAAGCATGAGCACTTTGAATTGGGCTCAGGCAGCTACTGGCAGCCAGTGTAATTTTTTTTTTTTGAACCAGCACAATATGAGTCCATGCGGCGACACCACTCACTAGCCATCTGGCCTAATCATTAGGAAAAAAGGTACATTAGCAGCTCAATGGTGCTCCAAATTATAATAAATCAGCTGTCTCCATGTCTTTCCAGCAATGGGGAGACTAAGAGGTCAGGAGCAATAATTTTCTTCCCTGACTCAGTTCTACTCCCCCCCACCTTTATTTTTTCCATTCTCCCACAAAGGCAAAGGAAACATTTTCTTTGGCTTACTTCTTCCATTGAAGTCAGTTTTTTATTTTATTTTATTTTTACAGTTTATATGCTGCCCACTACCCAAAGTCACATCCACTCATCCTGAATTAGTGATTTGCTGAAAAGAGATCAACAGACATTTAATGGGTAACTTGTCTGTGTCTTTCTAAAAGAAATGTCAGTACGATATGTGGTGATTAGGGCAATGTTTTCCGAATTCTTTCAAATGGAATTCATTACAGTTGCAGTCTCAAGGACAAAAGTAATCAACTATCATTCATTAAAAATATTTTGCTACCCATTCTCTCAGTGTTATGATGCAAGTCTTTGATACAAAACATAATCTCTTTCCATTTTCTTTGGATAATATCCTATTGTTAGTTCCAACTAAGAGATCTAGTGAATCAATTGTTGAATGTTAAATGAACACATCTGTAATCTCATTGATTTGAGATTACATGTTGGAATGAGAAAAGGATACAGGTTCTCGCTGTCTCTCAATGTTCTCGTCAGATATACCAGCACAAAACACAACATGAACCAACAGTTGTAGGAAGCACTTGATATTCCATTTCCACTGTTTATTGTGGCCACAGCTACATCATAAAAGTAATGATGTTGACTGGCTCCTTCTAGGCCTGAATGGTGGTTGCAATCTCCTCCATGATTTTAGCACAGCTTTTATACCTCAATTTTAGAACACAGGAGGCAGTTGGTAGGGGTAAAATAGAAGATAAGGAGCTGCCATTCCACAGGCAAATGCAAATGTGACACTTCATGAGGCCAGGGCCGATGCTAGGTTTTTTTGCGCCCTAGGGAAGGGGCGGTGGGGTAGGGCGGAGGGCGGAGGGCGGGGTGGTGGGGCAGTGGGTGGGTGGCAGCAGCTGTGGGTGGGCGGGGCGGCAGATGGTGGGGGATGGCGACGGGCATGGGGGGTGGTGGCGATCGGCACAGGGGCAGGGGGTGGCGGGGGGCAGCAGGCTAGCCAGTGCCCCCTCTCCATTTTGGCGCCCTAGGTAACTGCCTAGTTCACCTTAATGAATGCACCGGCCCTGCATGAGACTGCTGATGGAAGAGAACTCATGTTGTTGTGGAAATTCATACATTTGTGAGACTTGCAATGCATAGGAGGGAACCAAGAATGGGCAAATATATGTTCTTACATTTTATGTGCATTAGAAAAAGACATGCAAAAATGTCCATGTGGGAAACCATACTATAAAGCATACTCTTTTGTCATCTACCTGATAATAACACCTGTAAAAAGCATGGGCCAGTGGTGCAACCTAGCACAATGATATTGACAACTCTCAACCAATATTTTAGGATATAATAATAAAACTAGCCATAAAAGAAATGGTTATCATTTGTTATCCCACATATCCCACTAGTAATTATTTATCTGTAGTCCTTTCCAAGCTCTGGAATAAATATTTACTGAACAACTGAAATACTCAGTGCACTATGTAGATGATTTGATATACTAAATTCTGGGTTATCATGTGGCTTCACTAACACTGTGGCAGAAATGTGAATGTGGGAGTCCTGAATATTACTGTTACCACCCACCCTCTTCATCTGTATCAGACTTGCCTTCTGTCTTCTAATTCTTTTGGAATATTGAGTCTTTGTTAATTTAAACACAATCTGAAACTCCCTAAATGTAGATTTTACAATCTACTCTCAATTATCTCTGTCAATGGCAAATATTTAATCTTTTATTTTGTCAGATATATATTGCAGTCAGTTTGTTGTACATGGATAGAAACAGTTGGTGTGCAAAAAGCTGTGTGGGAATTGCTGTTAGTAAAAAGTATCAAAAACCTATCAAATGACTGCAGTTTTTGTTGGGTTAGATTTAGTTTTCCCAAATGCACAGCGTGTGACCCGATGGTGACTGACCCTGAGTCAGTCCCCTTGTCATGATCAGATCACCACCTGATCAAATGCAGCCTCATAGTGGCTCCCCTTCCCCGTGGGGAGCTTGGACCCATTAAGATGGTCCGCCCACGCAGGCTACTGGATCCCAGAATGCAACGAGTGGGTTACTGACTGAACTGACTCGTGCTCCTGTAGACTCTCTGGTGAATAGTTGGCATACTGCTGCCACCAGGGCAGTGGACACAATGGCACTCAAACACGCTCTCCATCACAGGTCCAGCTGCATGGTTCAACCAGGAGCTGCCAACCTTAAAGCAAAATCAGAGGAGGCTAGAGAGCATCTGGAGGCAGGCCCTGATGGAAAATAATCTATCAGCCATAAAGATCACGTCATACATCTACAAGGCCACAGGAAGATTTTACTTCACTACCCAGATAAGTGAAGCACAAATCATCAGGCTGAATTGTTTCACATAGTGCACAATCTATCCAGGGTTGGTCACAGTGAAAGGCCTCCCCCTAGTATTTCCTGTGACCATTTGTGGCAGTCTTTAAAGCTAAAGTGGAGGCCATCTGCTGGGACCTGAACCACCATTTACAAACAGTAGATCATGCCAAGATGTCCAGTGCATCGCCTTGCCTGGCCTGGTTAATAAAAGCAGCCAGTCCAATTACAAATGAATGGGCCACAGTAATAATTAATGGGTGTCTCCTTGAGGGCAGCATTTCCCTGGCCCTCAAGGAGACACTCATTAGGCCCATTCGGAAAAAACCTAATGTGGTGGCAGACCAAATGGATAACTATAGGCCTGTCACCAATATTTATTATATGAGCAAGGTCCTGGAGAGGGTAGTGGAAGATCAGTTTCAGGGTCTTCTGGATGACATGAACACCCTCAATCCTTTTCAGTCGGGCTTCAGGCCATACCATAGTACGGAAATGGTATTGGTCACCCTGCACGATGACCTTTTGAGGAGTCTGACAGGGGCAAAACGTCCCTGTTGGTCCTCCTTGGTCTCTCAGTGGCCTTTGATACCATTGACCACAGCATCCTCCCAGGCAGGCTCTCTGAGTTGGGGATTGGAGGCACTGCTCTGCAGTGGTTTTGTTCCTTCTTGGAGGGCTGTCCCCGTTGAGTGCAGCTGGGTGAGATGACTTCCGCTCCCTGATACCTCAATTGTTGGGTGCCACAGGAGCAGTCATCTCTCCCATGCTCTTCAACATTTATATGAGGCTGCTGGGAAGGGTCATAAGGGGGTATGGAGCTTCGTGTCACCAATATGCAGACGACACCCAGTTCTATATCTCCTTTCCATATTCTGCAGTGGATGCTGTTCTGTCCTTTGAGCACTGCTTGGCAGCCATCTTGGATTGGATGGAGGTTAATAGGCTGAGGTTGAACCCAGGCAAGACGGAGATCCTGTGTGTGTGTGGGGGGGGGCTGGTGTCTGCGGGTTGGGGAACTCACTTGCTTTTGAGTGGATGATTCTCTCCACAAAGGATGGGGTCTGCAGTTTAGGTGTCTTACTGGACCCAGTGCTTGCAATGGAAACCCAGATGGCATCGGTGGTCCGTTCCGCTCATTATCAACTGTGGAGGATTGCCCAGCTGTGGGCCCTCTGTGACATCAGGGTGTTAATTATGCCGATTCATCCACATGTAATCTTGAGAATAGACTACTGTAGTGCTCTCTATGTGGAGCTTCCTTTGAGGTTAATGCTGAGATTGCACCAAGTGCAGAATACATCCGCTAGACTTCTAACGGGTCAAAGAAGGCATCAATAAATTACCCCTGTGCTGGCAGCTCTGCACTGCCACTGGTTGCCAGTAAGCTACCACATTGACTTAAAGGTTTTGATGTTAACATACAAAGCCCTAAATGGTTTGGGACCTCAGTATCTGACAGAATGGCTCCTCCCAAGAAGAACTGCCAAGATCACCTGTGCTAGCCAGGCAGGACCCCTGGGAGTCCCAACCCTGAGGGAGGCCCAGAAAGTTGTAACAAATAGGAGGGCCTTCCCAGTAGTTGCTCCCCAGTTATGGAACCATCTACCCCCTGAAATTCAGATGGCACCCTCGCTTCAAATTTTTAAAAAAACTATTGAAGACCTGGTTGTATAGAATGACCTTCCCTGATTTCTCAAACATCCAGTAAGACACTATTCTTTTACCACTTATCTTCTATCCCCTTGCCCCCATTTTATCAATCTCCTGCCATTTTTATCTTTATTTTAGCTTAATTTTAGTTTTTGTTGTCGATTTATGTACATTTTGTTTTATTATGCTCCTTGTATTTTGGTTTTTAATATGTATTCCTTTGTTAATTGTCATGTGATTCCATGTTGTGAACCACCCAGAGTAGCCCTAGGTCTAGATGGGCAGTATAAAAGTCAAACAAACAAACAAACAAATAAATAAATAAATAAATAAATAAATAAATAAATAAATAAATAAATAAATAAATAA